>WQNJ02000044.1:1150000-1752500 GCA_016584745.2 Phylloscopus trochilus trochilus | reverse complement strand
CCAGTTACCAGCCCCAGCACAGACTGGTTTGGCATCTCAAACCTACAACAACAACAATGCAACCGGGCTCAGAACCGAGTCTTTAAATAATTCTCATTTAATCAGACTTCAGAGTAACTTTTATCCAAACAGCTTCTCTCCACCGGGAGTCACAGTGCACACAGAAGCAGGAGGGCGAGCCGAGTCCTAAACCCGGCTCAGGTTGGTCAATCCAGCCCGACAGCCCCTAATCCCTACTCCACCACCTCCTTGAGAACACCTCAGGCAGTCACTCCCTGCTCGAATTTGGTGTTGAGAGCCCCCGGGAGCAGCCCAGTGCCACGGGGGAGAGGAGAGGCCACCCGTGAGCCTGGGGCTGCCTGCGAGGGGACAGCAGCAGCAGCCAGCGCCGGGGCAGAGCTCCAGCAGCGCCGCCTCGGGGGAAGGAGGGACGAGTCTAAAGCCAGCAGCACTGGAGGCACCGCCGCCCTTTTATTTCAGGAGAGAGTCCGGGCCCCGCTCAGCAGCTCGGGCCGGAGGGGGCTGCGCTGCTCCTGCTCCTGCTCCGCCGCCGCCTCCACATCGGCCATGAGCGCCGCGTCCCAGGCCAGGCTCAGCAGGGCCGAGGGCACCTGGGCAGGACAGGCTCGTCACTGAGCACAGCCAGGGAAAGGTGTGGAGCCCAAAGGTGATCCCTTTGGAGCCCAAAGCCCAGCCAGGCACATCACTGACCACAGCCAGGCAAAGGTCTGGAGCCCAAAGCCCAGCCAGGTATGTCACTGACCACAGCCAGGGAAAGGTGTGGAGCCCAAAGGTGATCCAAGCCCGTCACTGACCACAGCCAGGGAAAGGTGTGGAGCCCCAAAGGTCATCCCTTTGGAGCCCAAAGCCCAGCCAGGCTCCTCACTGACCACAGCCAGGCAAGGGTCTGGAGCCCAAAGGCCATCCAGGCTCGTCACTGACCACAGCCAGGGAAAGGTCATCCCAAAGGTGATCCCTTTGGATCCCAAAGCCCATCCAGGCACGTCAGTGACCACAGCCAGGCAAGGGTCTGGATCCCAAAGCCCAGCCAGGTATGTCACTGACCACAGCCAGGGAGAGGTGTGGAGCCCAAAGGTCGTCCCTTTGGAGCCCAAAGCCCATCCAGGTATGTCACTGATCACAGCCAGGCAAGGGTCTGGATCCCAAAGCCCATCCAGTCCCACCCCTGCCTGTCCCATCTCCCTCTCCTGCTGTCCCATCCCAGCCTTGGGCACTGCCACAGCTGCTCTGTTCCCCTTGAGTTTACAACGCCCTGGGTGCACTCACAGACCTGGAGCTACTCGAACTGAGAAGGACAAGGCTGGATTCTGCAAGCAGCCCCTTTGAGGGGGATGATGCTGCTTTGGGCTTTCTGTTCATGCCCTCCCTCAGCAGCTCTGCCTTCCCTCTTTCCCCCAGCCCCTGACAGTGCTCCAGGAGGGAGGGCCCTGCACTTCACACCTCAGAGCCCCCCAAGCAGTCACTGCTTTGTTTGTGCTTAAAATGAGGGCTCAGAGCACAACTTGGGACTCTGAAAGGACACAAACTTCTCCCCCAGCTCTGAGCAGCAGAAGACTCTGGACAACCTCGAGATGCTCTGGAAGGTGCCAATGATCATTTTTTTTCACTCACCAGCCCACATTCGTTGAAGGCCAAGCTCTCATCTGTCAGTTTGAGACCTCCAGGTCCCAGGAGCTCAAAGGGCAGCCAGTCATCTCTGAGTGCTTCTCTCACAAAGTTGTAGAGCGCAGATACTGATTCTCGGGCATAAAAAGTCCCTGCCATGAGAAAACAAGGTGAGAGAGTCTGGCATTCACCAAAATCTAACCTTTTGTGGTCGGTTCCGTGGGGCTTCACCCACTGATGCTGACTTGATCAACGACTTCCCTGACACACGGCCGGCCTGATTTAACTGAAACCTATAAAAGCAGAATCCCCAAAGAAAAATACTCAATTGTTGGGACCCCCTGCCAGCCGGTGACAAAGAGCTGGGAAAGCCTGAAATGATTGCCAGAGTTCTACTGGGAAATTTGAAGAGGATTTTGTGCTGTTGTACAGTCTTGACATCACACGGGCAGCCTCACGCTGGCTGCTGCCACACACTGATCTAATGAGTCCAGCTCGTTTCCAGAGGCCTGGGAAGAGCATTTAATTAATGATGCCTTGAGATCCTTCCCTCGCTGTCCAATCCTGGCTTGAAATCCCAGCCCTGAGCAGGGGGAGGGTTTGGAGATGGGAAGAGTTGGTGAGGAAATATTACCCCGCTGTGGTTTTGGGGTGGTTTATTCCACCAGCTGAACTCCCGTTACCCATCTGAGTACCCTCAGAAGCTTCTGGAAGGTGCCCTCAAGGAAAAGTGAGGAGCCTCTTTCACCTTGGAGGATGTATCCGTCGGGAAAGCGCACCCGGAGCAGGGTGTAGTTGTACTTCCTCATCTCCCTCTGCTCCTCCTTCTCCCGCATGGCCCTGGTCCTCAGCATCGCCGCCTTCTCCACCGCCTCCGTCCTGCAGGGGAGGAGAGAGAAACCAACCTGGTGAAGCCCCCTCCTCGCTGAGGAGAGCCACGAGCTCCTCCTGCCTGCCCTGC
Source organism: Phylloscopus trochilus trochilus (assembly GCA_016584745.2). Lineage (NCBI taxonomy): Eukaryota > Metazoa > Chordata > Aves > Passeriformes > Phylloscopidae > Phylloscopus > Phylloscopus trochilus. The sequence goes on along the minus strand of WQNJ02000044.1, from coordinate 1,749,913 downwards.
CCTGGCTCTGCTGCTCCTGCCAGCCCCTCACCGCAGCCGCTGCTCCCTCCTCAGCTCCTCGGCAGTGAGGTTGAAGAAGTCCTGGGGCAGCTCGAAGCGGGCGGCGGCGGGCGAGGGCTGGAACACGGTGAGCTGCCGGTGCAGCTGCGCCCGCACGGGCTCCGAGCTCAGCAGCTGCTCCCTGCGCTCCTTCAGCTCCTCCAGCCTGTCCAGCATCTCCTCCTTCAGCACGTAGAACTCCTCCTCCGTGGCCTCTGCAACCACAAGGATGGTGAGAGTTGGAGGGTGTTGCCATGCCCGTGCCTGCTTGTTTTGGTTTTGGGAACTCTATTGCCTATTCCCAGGCACGGTGTTGAGGCACAAGGTCATGTTCAGTAAACTACCGAAGCTCCCACATCTGTTCTCAGAGGAGGGGCTTCGGTGATGGTCTCTGGAAAACGACCAGTGGTTCCCAAGGGTCCCACCTCTGGGGTGGGCAATTTGTAAAATGTACAAAAGGAGTCAGAAAAATAAAGGAGAGGTCTCTTGCTTGCAAGAGCTCCACGCAGCCTCATTGATGCACTCCCTGCCTCGTTCCTGAGCGCCGTCGCCAGTTATAGGAGGGTTGTGAGGCTCTCGGTCTGCGGGGCCGAGGATCTCTCTGGGGAAATGTCACGTCCCCACACGGAATGTGCAGGCTCAGAGGCTGCTTTTGTTCCAGCCTTGGGAGGAATGAGCTCTGTGGAGCTGTCAGCAGCCAGAGCTGCCCCCCCAGCACACCCCACCCCAAAGCCCTGACTCCACATGAACACCCCGAGTTCTTGCCTTGTCCGGCAACGGGCAGCGTTTTTGTCTCAAAGCCGACAGCCTGGAAAAATTTGTGTGTCCCTTCCAAGCAGCTTATCCTTTCCTGGAAGGGGAGGATGGAATTTAGATGGGGTTTGCTCCAAGTAAGGGTTTCCCAAGGCTGAACAGCTGCGGGAGTCTGAGCTCACCTGAAACACCTTGTTCTGCAGTTTGATTTTCCGGTATTTCTCCTCCTCGGGATGGAGATAGATGTTATCCAGGTACCTGCAGGAAGAGGAAGGCATTGCCTGGATCAAAGCACTCCCAAGGTCAGAGAGGAAACAGAGACCTCACAGTATTTCTCACAGAGGAAAAAAAAAAAACAACTGAGAAACCCAGGAAAATAAAATACATTGATGTCCTGGGGCTAAACTGAACAAACAGCAGCTCCCAAACCTCTTGGGTTAGTGGGAGTGACTCCTCCAGGATGCTGACATCAGCTCAAACTGACAAATTGGGTGGTTCAGGAGTTTAGGGGTTTTTTTCCCAAAAAAAAGACTTCACCAGAAGCAGAGCAAGAAAATCCAGCAGGGAAGGGATGAGGTGCCCTCAGTGACACTCACTTGGCCATGGTCTCCACGCATGCCCGGACCTTCTCCCGGTCCTTGTTGAAGGTCTGGATCTCCATGATGGAAGCAGCCACTGGGTCCACGGAGAAATACTGGGGGAGAGGGAGAGAAGCTGCTCAGGGAGGAGCTGAACTGGTTTTTGGGGTTTTTTTTTGCTGGGCTAGAGATGATTTAAGAGGTTAAAGTGAAATTGTCCCGGGGGGAGATTTTATAGGAAGGAGGTGGAGGGTTGGCCAGCTCCCTGCTGGAGGGGACCCATGGCACGAAAGGAGTTTGAAGAGGGAAGGGAAGGAGTTGGAAGGGAAGCACTCACTGCCTGGATGGCTTCTCGGAGCTGCTTTTCCTTCTGGTCTTTCCTCACAACGGCGCCGGTCAAGGGGCAGATGAAATAAACCCCTGAGACAGAGGGAGCAGCTGCCCCTTCCTCCTCCTGCTCCTGAAGGAAATAAAACCAGGCACCACAAACCGAGCACGGGGAGGTTTTGAGGAGGTCACGTTTATAAACACCCCAGCAAACCCACTCAGGACGGGGAGAGCAGGGTGCTGAGCAGGGAAGGGCAGCATCTCCCTCACCTTCTCCTCCACGGGGAGCCCCTTCTCGCCGGCAGCTACCTCGGCCATCAGCTCTTTTCTCACTACAACAGACAAACAAACCCCGGCTGGACCAGCGGGATGCTTTTGGGACAGCTCAGCGCTGCCCTTGGGAAGCAAACACCTGCCCAGGTGTGGCGTCCCAGCCCAGGGCTCCGCAATGACCCCATTTCCACGACAGCTGCCCCCAAAAAACTCCCTCGAGAGCCGCACCCGGTGCTTTTCCAGCCGGGACCGCTGTCCCCGGGCTCCGGTTCCCCCCGGCCCGTTTCCTACCTTGGTTCTTGATGGTCTCCTGAGAGGAGCACGGCGCTTTTCCCTTGGGCTTCAGCTCCAGCCGGGCCAGCGCCGCCGCCGCCGCCCTCTGCGCCTCATCCGTCGGGGCCTGCCGGGGCTTCGGGGCCGCCTCGGCTTTCGGCTTCTCCTTGGGGGCCCTGCCACGGGGGGACACGGGCTCGGTGAGCGGCGGGGCGGTGACAGCCCCGGGCCCGCGGGAAGGGCGCTCGGGCCCGGCGGTGTCGCTGCCCCCGGTCCCGTGCCCCGGGCAGGTACCGGGCCCGGGGTACCGGCCGCGGAGGGACCGGTGGTGCCCGGGGGTGGCGTTACCGGTGCTGACGTTACCGGAGGGAACCCTCAGCTCGTACCGGGACGGCTCCGAGAGCTTCTGCCCCGGCCCCGCCGTCTTGAACTTGAGGTCGGCCTTGATCTCCTGGAAGAACTTGCGCATGGCGGTGGGAGCGGGAGCACCGGGACGGGAACGGGAGCACCGGGACGGGAACGGGAGCACCGGGACGGGAACGGGAGCACCGGGATAGGAACGGGAGCACCGGGATAAGACAGGAGCACCAGGACGGGAGCGGGGCCGCCCCCCCCGCGCTTCCGGCCCGCCCGCGCCGTCACCGGAACGGGGCGGGACCGGCCCGGGGCGGCGGGGGGGGCCGGGGACACCGGGATCACCGGGATTACCGGGATCACCGGGATCGCCGGGATTACCGGGACCACCGGGACCACCGGGACCACCGGCATCACCGGGACCACCGGGGCTGGCGGACCCCTGACCGGCACCTACGGACCCCTGACCGGCACCTACGGACTCCTGACCGGCACCCACGGAGCCCAGACCGGCACCCACGGACTCCTGACCGGCACCCACGGAGCCCAGACCGGCACCCTCGGATCCCTGACCGGCACCCACGGACCCCAGACCGGCACCCTCGGATCCCTGACCGGCACCTACAGACCCCTGACCGGCACCCACGGACCCCTGACCGGCACCTACGGACCCCTGACCGGCACCCACGGACCCCTGACCGGCACCTACGGACCCCTGACCGGCACCCACGGACCCCTGACCGGCACCCTCGGATCCCTGACCGGCACCCACGGACCCCTGACCGGCACCTACGGACCCCTGACCGGCACCCACGGACCCCTGACCGGCACCCTCGGACCACTGACCGGCACCCACGGACTCCTGACCGGCACCCACGGACTCCTGACCGGCACCTACGGACCGCTGACCGGCACCCACGGACCCCTGACCGGCACCCTCGGACCCCAGAGCGGCACCCTCGGATCCCAGAGCGGGACTTTCGGACCTGCACAGAGCCCGGGTTGCACCCGTGGAGCCCCAGCGGCACCTACGGAGCCTCACGGAGCCCAGAGCTGCACCCCCAGACCTGCACCCGCAGCCCCCCGCGGAACAGCCTCGGCTCCCGGTGCCCCGGGGAGCGGCCCCCGGTGTGAGCAGAGCGGGCTGAACCGAGCCCTGGGCAGCTCCGGAGCGAACCTCGCCTGGAACCGGGACACAGCCGGGGCTGGGGGCGGACAGGGGGCACAGGGACAGGAGCACAGGGACAGGGGGCACAGGGACAGGGGGCACAGGGACAGGGGCACAGGGACAGGAGCACAGGGACAGGGGGCACAGGGACAGGAGCACAGGGACAAGGAGCCTCGTGTCCGTCCCATCCCCGGGAGATCGGCCGAGGGCTCCAGGCGCAATGAGCGCACTCCCTGCCCGTGCTGCGGTTCCACGGCGTTTGTTCGCCCGGCTCTGCTCCCGCTCCCTGTCCCCGTGGGACACTCGCAGCCGAGGAAGGGGCTGCGACCCTCGGGATCAGCATCCCACCCCGAGCGGGGCACCTGTGGAACAGCCCTCCGGTGGCACCGGCACAGGGACCGAGATCGGGGGACAGCCCGGTGGCACCGAGAGCCAGAGACACCTGGATGAAGGCTGCACACACACACACACACACCGGCACGGCTGAGACATGGACCTGCCCTGCACGGACACCGCCCACCAGGGCACAGGACAGGCTGAGGAGAACATCCAGAGCCCCGGGACTGCCGGGATGTGGCACAAGCTGAAACGCTGCACAGCTGGGAGACGGCAAGGCCAGAATGTGGCACGGACTGGATATGGCACGGTCAGGAGGCAGCATGGATGGGATATGGCAAAGGCCAGGATGTGGCACAGCAGGGATGTGGCACAGCAGGGACATGGCATACCAGGGACATGGCAAAGCCAGGACGTGGCACAGCAGAGATGTGGCACACCAGGGACATGGCACAGCAGGGACGTGGCACAGCAGGGACATGGCCAGGCCAGGACGTGGCACACAAGGGACGTGGCACAGCAGGGACATGGCACAGCAGGGACATGGCCAGGCCAGGATGTGGCACAGCAGGGATGTGGCACACAAGGGACATGGCACACGAGGGACGTGGCACAGCAGGGATATGGCACAGCAGGGATGTGGCACACCAGAGACGTGGCACAGCAGGGACGTGGCACAGCAGGGACACGGCCAGGCCAGGACGTGGCACAGCCCGGCAGGAGCGAGGCCTCACTCCCAGTGTGACAGGGAGCACTCCCGACACCCCCCGACCCTCGTGCTCCCCGACAGCACCTTCACAAACCCCCTGCAGCGGGATTTCCCCTCCTCACACACCTCCCCACCCGCCTCCCCCCAAACCCCCGGGAAGAATTCCTCCCCAGAACGTGGGTTGTGCTTTGGGTTTTGCTCCCACCTGGCTCTGGCCAGGCGCTGGGAGCAGCCCGGTGTGAGCAGGGACTGTTTCCCTTTCCGTGACTTTTCAGAGGAACCACCAGTTTGGGTTAAAACCGGGTTAAAACCCAACCCAGCTGCCAGGCCAGCTGCACAAGCTCCAGCTTAGCCGAGCTGAGCCCAAGTTTGGAACCCAGTGGGTCGGATTCCCCCCGGGTGGCCCCAGTGACTCTCCCGGTGGCCCTGTCCTGGGCCAGGGACATGAGCACCCAGCACCCTCCCCAGCCAGGGAAGGGATTCAGGCAGGAGCCGCATCCCCAGGCTGGGGGGGCTGAGCTGGGGGCAGTGGATGGGGCAGGATCAGAGTTTGTGCCACCCACAGCCCTGACCCTTGTCCCTGCACAGCCCTGACACCCCCTCAGCCCTGTCACCCTCCCAAAGGCCTCTCCTCAACCCAGATCTCAGCCCCGCAGAGCCCCGTCCCCCCTCAGCTGCCATTCCCCCTCAGTCCTTGTCCCCATCCCTGTCCCCACTCTGCTCCCACCACCCCAGTCCTTGACCCCTAAGGTCCCAGTCCTTCAGTTCTTGTCCCCTTCTCTGTCCCCCGTCAGGTCCCACCACCCCAGTCCTTGACCCCTCAGCTCCCACTCCCCCCCTCAGTCCTTGTTCCCATTCCCATCCCCCCTCAGGTCCGACCTTCCCTAGTCCTTGTCCCCATCCCTGTCCCCTCTCAGGTCCCACAGCCCCATCCCTGACCCCTCAGCTCCCTCTCCCCCTCAGTCCTTGTCCCCATTCCCGTCCCCCCCCGCCCCTCAGGCCCCGCCCCGCAGCGCCCCCCGCTTCGGCGCCTCCGGCGGCGCGGCCCAATCCCGTTATCCCGCCGCACCACTGCCTCGCTTCTATTGGTCCGGCAGGCTGAGCGGCGTGCGCCGGAGCCAATGGGCGGTGCGGTCGCGGCCGGGGGCGGGACATCCTGCGTGCCGTGCGGTGCGGGCCGCCCCCGCCGCCTGCCCGGTGCTGCCGCGGCCTGGGCTGGGCCTGCCCGCGCCCGGTGCCCCCCGGTGCCGCCATGCCACACAGCTTCAAACCCGGGGACCTCGTCTTCGCCAAGATGAAGGGCTACCCGCACTGGCCGGCCCGGGTGAGACCGCAGGGCCGCGCCGCGGGGGGGACGGACCGGGAGGGGGGCGGGGGTCCCGGACCGGGATGGGGGCGGGATCGGGACGGGGGACTGGAGACGGGATGGGGACGCGGACCGACCCCTGTCCTCAGAGCGGAGGCCTCTGCCGGGATGGAGATGCCATAACGGTACCTGTACCGGGATGGGGATCCCGTACCGGGATGGGGATCCCGTACCGGGATGGGGGCACGGTACCGGCGCGGGGACACGTACCGGGATGGAGATGCCGTAACGGGACCCGTACCGGGACGGGACGCCCTGTACCGGGATGGGGAGCTGGTACCGGGCGGGACATGCTGTAACGGTACCTGTACCGGGCTAGGAGGGTCTGTCCCGGGATGGGGACCCGGTCCGGATGGGTGTCCCGTTCAGGACACGGCGGACCCAGATCGGTATCTGTCACGGGCTGTGACCCGGTGGTGGCGTGAGGGGCCTGTCCCAGCGCACAGACCGGGATGTGGGGCCGCATCCCAGCAGCCGTACTGGGCTGGAATGTCCTGTACCGGGCTGGGGCCCGGTACCGGTGCGGGGTGTCCCGTTCCGGGCTGAGAGGTCCCATTCCAGCAGCTGCCCTGGGCTGGGGGCCCAGTCCTGGAATGGGGGGTCCTGCACCGGAACGGGGGCCCCGCATCAGCAGCTGTGCTGGGATGAGGCTCCAGGCTGAGAGATCCCCAACGGGAGCTCCCGTCGGGATGGGAGCTCGGTACCGAGATGGGATCCTGCACCCTGTCCCGTGCTGGGGACAGCGAGGGGACACTCTGGGTGTGACATGGCTTGGCGGGGGGCTGCTGTGAGCGCTCACGGTGCGGGATCAGCGGGTGCTGCTGCGCTTTGGTGGGGGCTTGTTTGGGACGCTGGAGTGTTTGGGGGTGGGCGACAGCCGGAGCCACCGTCCGGGTGACAGCGTCGCGATGCCGCAGAGCGGGAGCTGCTTTTGGGGGGGTGCTTGGGGGGGCTCCGTGGGGCTCCGAGGGCGTGGCACCTTCATCCACCGCCCTTGGATGGCAAGAGACTGGCAGGTTGGAACCGTGCGGGATCGGGGAGCTCAGGGAGCTGACACCGCTTGGCTGCAACCTCACCGTGACAGACCCGGGACTGCCGCTCCTGCCAGGACAGCCCCTCCGCTTTAGCTCGCTTGCATTTTTTTTTTTTTGGTGGGGCCCCGAAGACCTCCCCAGCACCCCGAGGCTCCCGCTGCCCACGGCTCAGAGCTCCCGGAGCACAGAAGACGGACGGGCTGTCCGGCCGGCAGCGGGGCTTTCCCTCCAGCCAGGACCGACCCTGCGGCCGCTCGTCCATCGCCCCCGGGGCCCGCCCGTGCATCCCGGGGGAGTAGCACGAGGCCCACGTTGCCCACAAGAACCTCGGTGCCGGATCCTTGCCGTTACTCTGGTAGAGAGACCCCCTCAGTGACTCGGATCCGTAGCCCCGGGTGCTTTTCCTGCCGCGCTTGGCTCCCAGCGGGTGCCGGACCCGACGCCGCTTGCTTGAGGGGCTTGAGGACTTGCCGGGGCTTGAGGACGTGTGTCCCCCCCCCCCCCAGCTGTCTCTGACCTCCTGGTGCTTTGGGTTTCCTTTCAGATCGATGACATCGCGGACGGCGCCGTGAAACCCCCCCCGAACAAGTACCCCATCTTCTTCTTCGGCACCCACGAGACGTAAGCGCTGCCTCGCCTCCCCCCCGCAACGCCGGGCTCGGCCTCCAGCTCCGGCCTCACCTCTGCTTTGTCTCTCTCCAGCGCCTTCTTGGGCCCTAAAGATCTGTTCCCTTACGAAAAATACAAAGACAAATACGGGAAGCCAAACAAGAGAAAAGGCTTCAACGAGGGCTTGTGGGAAATCCAGAACAACCCCCACGCCAGTTACAGTGCCCCTGCGGTGAGTGTGGGCTGGGCAGGGCATGGGGCCGTGGCCCCTCCGTCCCCTCCCTCCCCGAGCCACTCCTCCTTGTCTCTGCTTCTCCTCGCTGCCGTGCCGATTGCTTCCAGCTTCCAGCTTGGCTTCCTTGGGGTGGAATTAGCTCCTCTCTCCTTCCCCGCCCTCTGCCTTCCTCGGGGAGTCTGCTCTCCTCACCTTCCTCCAGGCAGGGCTTTCCCTCGGGCTTCCAGCAGCGCTGGAAGTTCCCACTTGCTCTGGAGGAAAGTGCTTCTGTCCCCGCCGTCGCGGTGGAACCGGGGTCGTGCTTTGTGCTGCTTGCCCCAAAATCGTGGAGATTCTGTTTTCAGAGCAAGAACTTGAGGCTTGCTTGTCCCTGGCTCCTGGATCTGCTCGTGGACTGTTGGGAAGTCCCCTTCTCCATCCATTCCCGAGGTTCCTGTGCCCTCCAGTGGGATTTGGAGCAGGCTGGGCCGGGGAACAGCTCTTTGTCAGCTGCTCGTGGGGGCATCTCATGACCATGATTGGAATCGAGTTTATTTTGTAAAGATCATCACAGGAGGCATCGGCTTTGTGGGGCTGAAGAGGCAGAGGAAGGTTTGTAGGGTGGGCCACAAGGTCCAGGTGGTCCCTGGAGGTCAGCAGATGCAGGGAATGAGCCCCCCGGGCTGTGCCATGGCAGGAGCGAGGATGTGGTTTGAGGGGCAGGGGTTGGGAAACGGGCCACCCAAAACTGTGGGTGTAGGGTGAGGTGAGGCTCTGGAGGTGCTTGAAAACCTGGAGATTGGTGGTGGAGAGGGAGGCAGTACCTGCCATGGCCAGGAATCCGCTGGGAGCTCCCGTCAGGGATGAGGGACCCAGCGAGGCCAAGGGCTCACCAGCACCCACTGCATCCTTGGGGCCAAAGCAGGAGAAGACACTGAAGTTTCCTTGGCTTCGAGACCTAAGTGAAGCAAGGTGCCAGCCAAGAGTGAGGAGAAGCTCTCCAGCAGCTGGAAGAACCCTGGCTCCAGGAATGTCAGTGCTGCCACGCACAGAGGAGCAGCCCAGAAGATGAAGTTGGAGTGTGATGTCCCTGTGTGAGGAACCTCCCGACGAGCTGGAGGAACAAGGAGACCTTCAGGGAGCAGGAAACAAGAGATCCCACCTGGGAGGAACATGGAGGCCACCTGGGCTCCTTGTGTGGACCTTTCCCGTGGGGAAGGTGTGCGAAGAGGACGGGAAGAGGCCTGATCCGAGTGGAGGCAGAAGGAGAGGCTGAACCCGGCCACCCCGGCTTGTCTGGCGCCGTCAGGGCAGAGGAGAGCCGGGCTCTGCTCCGGGCTCCAGGCTGCTCCAGGGGTTCTGGCAGGGCGTGAGGCTGTGGGGCAGAGGGCAGGGAGGCAGCAGCACCCCGGGAATGTGTCTCAGGTGCTTTCAGCAGGGTGTGAGGGGCTGTGGGAAGGGCTGCAGCGTCCCCCAGGAAGGGCTGGCAGCATCATCCGGAGCTGCTCCGGGAGGGGAGGCTGCCCTGCGCTGCTCTGCACACCCAGCTCTGCCCCTTCTCCCTCCTCTCCTGCCCCCACAAATGCCCCCCCACACAGGCCCCCCCCTAACCCCGCTGTCCTCCTTTAGCCCGCGAGCTCCTCCGACAGCGATGTCCCCGAGAACGACCCCATGGCCGGGAGCGACGCCGGGGACGACGAGGACGACTCCGCCATGGCCGCGGTGCCCACGGAGAAGGTGGACAGTGACGAGGACTCGGATCGAGGCAGCGACCACAGCGGGCTCAAGAGGAAGTCCTTGGCCATGAAGGTGAGCGTGGGCTGGGGACAGGAGGGTGGCCCAGGCAGGGGGAGGCCGTGGCTGCATCGTGGAACCCACCTCGGCAAAACGTGGTGGAGAGACCAACTGCCTCCAGATTCTCCAGTGGGAAATGGGGCCCAGCGTGGTTTTGGGGGTCTGACAGCTGCCTCGTGGTGCCTGTGGGGAGGTGGGATGGTCAGTCCTGGTGGGGTTTTGGGGGTCTGACGGCTGCCTCGTGGTGCCTGTGGGGAGGTGGGATGGTCAGTCCTGGTGGGGTTTGCAGCCTGGAGGAGGATCCAGAGCTGCAGCTCTTGCAGGGCCGGTTGGGAAGAGTTGGAGAAAGCTCTTCCTGGGAAGCAACTGCTTTCCATGGGGAGTGGAGGAGGAATGGGCTTTTCTTACCTTGCCACCTCTCCTTTGCCAGATGCCTGTGACAAAACGGCCTCGGAAATCCTCCAGTGACTTGGATCAGGGCAGCCCCTCTGTCACAGAAGAGGAAAACTCAGAAACATCTTCTGAGTCTGAAAAAAACAGCGACCAGGTGAGAGGATTTGGGGAGACACTGGCAGAGTGGTGGGGAGAACATCGCTGTGGGAGTGGGGCAGAGGCTGGGGGGAGCCTGACTGGCTTGATACTGTGGTGACACTGTTCCACATTTCTTCATATTTCTCTTTTCCTCCAGGATTTCACTCCTGAAAAGAAGCCAGTGGCCCGGGCTCCACGGAGGATGCCAGCAGCAGGGAGGAAGAAGAAGGTAAAGGACCCTTAATCTGAGGGAGGCTGGAGAGGAGTTGGGGTCTGTGCTGTGGGGAAGGGTGAGCTGGGTGTGACAGGGCTGTGCCCTGGGCTGGAGCACCTGGAGGGACCTTGCTGATCTCTTGGTGACCTGCTGGGGCTCGGGGTGCTGGGATCCAGGAGGCTGCTGGGTTTGGGGGGTTTTGGGGGGGTTTGGGGGTACTGCTGGGGTTGGGGCAGTGCCACCCCACGGCCACCCTCCGTGCCAGCCCCGCTCTCTGCCTGCAGAAAATGGAGTCTGGCTCTGACTCCGACTCCAAAGTGGACTCAGATCTGGAGATGGGCAATGCCACCATGGACATGACCAAGTCAGACTCGGACTCGGACTCGGACGTGTCGGTGAAAAAGGCACCACGGGGCCGCAAGCCAGGTACCCCTGGGGCTGCTCCTGTCCCTTCCCCTGCTCCTGTCCCTGCTCCTGTCCCTGTCCCTGCTCCTGCTCCTACCCCTGCTGCTGTTTCTGCTCCTGTCCCTGCTCCTGTCCCTGCTCCTGCCCCTGCTCCTGTTCCTGTCCCTGCTCCTGTTCCTGCTCCTGTTCCTGCCCCTGCTCCTGCCCTTGATCCTGCCCCTGCTCCTGTCCCTGCTCGTGTCCCTGCTCCTGTTCCTGCTCCTGCTCCTGCTCCTGTCCCTGTCCCTGCTCCTGTTCCTGCTCCTGTCCCTGCTCCTGCTCCTGCTCCTGTCCCTGCCCCTGCCCCTGCTCCTGCCCCTGCTCCTGTCCCTGCTCCTGCTCCTGTCCCTGCTCCTGCTCCTGCTCCTACCCCTGCTCCTGCTCCTGTCCCTGCTCCTGTCCCTGCTCCTGTCCCTGCTCCTGCCCCTGCTCCTGTCCCTGCTCCTGCTCCTGTCCCTGCTCCTGTCCCTGTCCCTGCTCCTGTTCCTGCTCCTGTCCCTGCTCCTGCTCCTGCTCCTGTCCCTGCCCCTGCCCCTGCTCCTGCCCCTGCTCCTGTCCCTGCTCCTGCTCCTGTCCCTGCTCCTGCTCCTGCTCCTACCCCTGCTCCTGCTCCTGTCCCTGCTCCTGCCCCTGCTCCTGTCCCTGCTCCTGCTCCTGTCCCTGCTCCTGCCCCTGCTCCTGCTCCTGTCCCTGCTCCTGTCCCTGCTCCTGTTCCTGCCCCTGCTCCTGCCACCACCTCAGGATGGGAGTGTGGGAACTCAGCCATTCCCAAGGCTCTGGGGTGCCATCCCAAATCCTGGCCACATCCCAGAGCCCCTCTCCCTCCGCAGCTTGGGGCTGTTTTTTTACCAGAGGGACCTCTTGTCTTGCAGCTGAGAAACCCCCTCCCAAGCCGCGGGGCAGGAAACCCAAACCAGAGCGTGTCCCCAGCAGCTCCAGCAGTGACAGGTGAGCTGGGCTGGGGGCACTGTCACCCTTGGGCTGGGCTGGGCTGCGTGCAGGGCTCCGAGCCTGCCCTGTCCCGGCAGCGACAGCGACAGCGACGTCGATCGCATCAGCGAGTGGAAGAGGCGGGACGAGGAGCGGCGGCGGGAGCTGGAGGAGAAGAGGAAGAGGGAGCAGGAGGAGGAGATCCGGCGGCTCCGGGAGCAGGAGAAGGAGGAGAAGGAGAAGAGGAAGGAGAAGGCGGAGAAGGGCGAGGAGGTGCACTCGGACTCGGAGAGCAGCGCCGAGGATGAAACGGCCAAAAAAGGCCGGAGGGGCCGGGCCAAGGCTCCGTCCTCCTCGGACTCGGAGCTGGAGCAGGAGAAGGAGGTGAGTATGGAGCCCATGGGGGGCCTGGGGGTGGATGGGCAGCCTGTCACCTCCCTGTCAGGCCGTCAGGAACCTCCAGGAGTGGCAGGGACGTGCTCTCGTGGTCTTGGGTTACCCCGCAGCTGCCCACGTGGTGTTGGGAAGGGTTGTGTCCGTGGCACATCCGTTGCCTCGGAGTTGAAGCTCTTCTCCTGGCCCAGGATTCCTCATCCAGCCGTGGGCCTCACATCTGGCACAGGGTGCCCAGAGCAGCTGTGGCTGCTCCATCCCTGGCAGTGCCCAAGGCCAGGCTGGATGGGGCTTGGAGCAACCTGGGATAGTGGGAGGTGTCCCTGCTCATGGCAGGGGTGGGATGGGATGAGCTTTATGTTCCCTTCCAACCCAAACCATCCCGTGATCTCCAAGCTGCTCTTCCACCACAGTCACGGGGTTTGCTGCACTGTCCCCCTGGTACCTTTGGGAGCGTGTAGGGTGACCCTGTGTGCTGTGGGGTGATGCTGTGCCACAGCAGTGGGGTGACCCTGTGTGCCATGGGGTGATGCTGTGCCACGGGGTGATGCTGTGCCACGGGGTGATGCTGTGCCACAGCAGTGGGGTGACCCCATATGCCATGGGGTGATGCTGTGCCATGGGGTGATGCTGTGCCACGGCAGTGAGGTGACCCTGTGTGCCATGGGGTGATGCTGTGCCATGGGGTGACCCCGTGTGCCATGGGGTGTTGCTGTGCCACAGCAGTGGGGTGACTGTGGGGTGACCATATGCCACGGGGTGAGCACGTGCTGTGGTGTGGGGTGACAAGGATGCCCCTGGACCCTGGGGGTGGCTGTGGGGTGGCCCTGGGTGCCGCCGTGCCGTGGCCGTGGCTCCGTCGGCGCCGCAGCGGGGAGGGCTCTGCCGCTCTCCCTGCATTGTTCTCTCCTCCAAGGTAAAGAAGCCGGCGAAGAAGCAGCCCTCGGAGTTGTCAAGGAAACCAAATCAGAAGGAGAAGAGGGGCCGAGCAGAGGAGAAGCCACGGAACAAGTCAGCATCTCCACATCTCCCTGCCTCCCCTTCCCTCCTGCCTGTGGGGCTGCTCCAGCCCCGGCACCCCGGGGTGGGGATGGGGCCCATGGGGCTGCAGCACCTGCAGAGGGGCTGGGCTTGTTCCTCCCCTGCTCCTGAGCTGAAGGGGCTGGAGGAGCTGTTGGGGGTTACCAGGATGAGATTCTGTGATGTTTCCTTTCTTGTGGGGCTTTTCCTGTCTGCATTCCTGGGAAGCTGGGGCACAGGGTGCAGGGATGCTCCAGGCAGTGCCATCCCCCCTGTTAGCCCACCACAACCATCTTCCCTTTTCCTTCCCTTTTCCTTCCCTTTTCCTTCCCTTTTCCTTCCCTTTTCCTTCCCTTTTCCTTCCCTTCCCTTCCCTTCCCTTCCCTTCCCTTCCCTTCCCTTCCCTTCCCTTCCCTTCCCTTCCCTTCCCTTCCCTTCCCTTCCCTTCCCACAGACCTCTGAAAGTGGAACGAGGCCGGAAGAAATCCGACCCGATCCCTGAAAGGAGGATGGAGAAGAAAAAGGGTGAGAGAGCCACTGTTTCCCATCACAGAGGGGAGGGGAGGAGAGGGAGGGGAGGGCTCCAGTGTTGGTTCCCCCATCCCTGGGACAGGGAAGGATCAGTGAGGTTGTGCCAGGGCTTTTCCCAGCTCTGCTGTGATCCCAGGATCACAGATTCCCTGGCATCCCCGCTCTATCTCGGCACACCCCAACCCATCCTCTCCAGAGACATTCCTGGGGCTGTGCTCAGCTTTGGAAGTGTGGAAGGACACAAACCCCTGCCTGGGAGTGATCCCAGGCCCCAGAGCAGATCCTGGGCTCTGGGCAGGGCCGTGGGCTCTGCTGGTGCCCTGACACCTCGGCCTCTGCTCCAGAGCCCACAGTGGAAGAGAAACTCCAGAAACTTCACAGCGAGATCAAGTTTGCGCTGAAGGTGGATAACCCGGTGAGTGCCGATGGCCTGGGACATCCCTGCTCATCCCTGCCCAGCTGTGACACCTGGGAATGCTCCTCCTCCTCCCTTTGGGGGTGCTGGGAGGCCCCAGGTGCCCCCAGGGCAGCTCCTGATCCCTGTGCCACCCGTGTAGGACATCAAGCGGTGTCTGAACGCGCTCGAGGAGCTGGGCACGCTCCAGGTCACTTCCCACATCCTCCAGAAGCACACGGATGTGGTGGCCACGCTCAAGAAGGTAGAGCAGAGGGGCTGAGCCCTCCCTGGGGGGCCAGCAGGGAGCCTGCCTGGCCCCAGCTCTAAGGGGGTCCTGCTCCCCGGGGCAGATCCGGCGCTACAAAGCCAACAAGGACGTGATGGAGAAAGCGGCCGAAGTCTACACCCGGTTGAAGTCGCGTGTGCTGGGACCAAAGATGGAATCCATCCAGAAAGCCAACAAAGCCGGGCCTGAGAAGGACAAGGGGGAGGCAGAGAAGGGCCAGGAGAAGCTGTCGGGGGCAGAGACACGGAATGAGAAAGGGGAAGAGGAGACAAATGCTGGTAACGTTCCTGAACGTGCCGGGACCATTCCCTGCCCTGTCTGGGCATGTCACAGCCCCCTCCTTGGGGCGTGCCCCGTCCTGCTGGGGACATTGGGACATGGGGAGGTGGCTGTTGGCCTCGTGGTGGAGGGAGCAGCACCTCCAGGCCTTGCTTTGCTGGAGTGCCAGGAGTGGGAAAAGGCTGGATGGGGAACGCAGTGAGGGCAGAGGGCAAACCTCGAGCCCCACGCCCAGGCTCTGGGGCCTCCAGGCTGGTTTTTGGCCCAGGGTGGCTCCTCCCTGCCAGCCTGAGCTCGGGTCCAGGCATGAAGGAATGCGGAGATGTCCTTGGACGCTGGGTCAGGGTCTTGCACAGGGTGTGGTGACTGGGATCTTCCACCCTCGGAGCCAGGTCTCTGCCTGGGGCCGTCCTGGTGATGCTGCAAGAGCCTTCCCAGAGGAGCTGGCAAGGAAAATCCACCCTGACGGTGCCTCTGGGCTGGGGGATGGAGGTTTTGGGACCCTTCTGGCAGCTGTGGGGGTCAAACCAGTCCTGGGGTCCCCTCAGGCTCCGCTTCATGTCCTGTGCCCATGGATCCTCAGCCTATGAGGGTCAGAATGGATGAGGGGATCCAAGAGCCTGAGCCTCTCTCTCTCTCTTCCCTTCAGACCTGTCAGGTCCTGTGAATGGTGAATCCCTGTCCCAGAAGGCAGAGGGCACAGAGGAGAAGGACAAGAGCCAAGGGCCAGGAGCTGGGGAGCTGGAGGCGTCCGCAGAGGAGCCCCACAACAAGTGAGTGTGGGGGCTGCAGGGCCCTGCGGTGGCTGGGCTCTGCTGGGATGAGCTGGGGGCACCCCATGGGCTGTGGGAGGGTTTTCTCCCAGCTTGGGAAGGAGCTGGGATGTGGGAAAGGGGCCGAGGGGCTGAGCTCTCCCTGCCCCTGCCCTCTCTCAGCAGCGTCCAGGATTATCCCAAGGCCGGGCCGGAGCGAGCTCGCGGGGAGCCGGAGGCTGCGGATGAGGAGGAGGAGGAGGAGAGCTGAGGAAGCAGCTCCCACCTGGAGGAGAAGGAGGAGGAGGAGGAGGAGGAGAGGCTGGGAAGGGAGAGCAGCCTCTGCCTGAGTCACTTCACTAAGTCCCACCGTAGCCGATGTCCTTGGTCTTGTCCCGTGTCCCACCGCCCGCGGGGGGGCTGTGCTGGTGTCTGTATTTGTCCCCCCCACCCCACCCTCCTTGTTTTTAATTTTGGTTGGGTTTTTGTTTTTTTTTTTTTTGTTTTTTTTTTTTCCCCTCCTACCTAATTTCTTGTGATTTCAACCAACGTGAAATGAATATAAAGGGTTTTCTAATGAAAAACAGAAGGAACCCCAGTGTCTCGTTCTTGAGGCATCTCTGGCTGGGACGAGGGGAGGATCTTAACCCTCTGCCCAGGGTCAGGGCTGGAAAACAGCCCGTGGATCCCCAAATTCTCTCTGACCAGGATCAGGGGCTGCTCCAAGCCCCTTTCCCCATCATCACGATCCTCTCTTCATCCAGAGGCAGCTGCTGGAGCCGGATCCCTCTGCCCCAGGGGTGACAGCAGGGCTGGGCACCAACTCCTTGGGGTAAAAACAGGATAAAAAAAGGGTGTGTTCTCTCCTAACTGTGCCAGGGAGGAGCTGACCTTGGCACCATCCTGCCCGTGCTGGGCACAGCTCAGCGTTGGTCTCTTCTTTGCTCTTTTGCAAGGCTCCAGAGCTTTTGTCCACATCCAATAAAGAATTCCCGGCTCCACCCGGTGCCGCCTCCTCCTCTTTGTGCCCCGACCCGGGGGAAGCTGCCCCGACCCTTCCCTCCCCCGCAGGCTCTGCCCTGGGGACGCTTCACTTTTTCTTTTTCCAGGACTGATTTCACACTCGTAAAAGCCCAAAACAGCCCGAGTGCCTCTTGCCCAACTGCTGGGAAGTGGGAGGCCCCCCCCTCAAAACCCCACTGCCAGGTCCTCTCCTCCCACCCCTGCTCCCACAGGGGCTGGGCAGGGTTTGTCTGGGGAATGGGGACTCAGGACATGGGGGTCCCCAGCTCTTGGGGAAGGGGGTTGTTCCTCCAAAAGCCCAATTCCTCCCCTCCACGCCCCCAAAGAAGGCTCAGCCCAGTGCAAAACTAACCAGAGTTTATTGTTTCTTGTGCTGTTTCGACCCTACAAGGCTGGGAGTTTGAAGGCACCGAGGACAGGGGGGACCCCCAAGAGGCACTTGGGCAGCCAAGGCACTGTAACTGCAGGTCCCCAGCAAGGGGACAAGGGACAGAGCTGGGGCAGGCAGGAGGGTCCCCACAGAGGCAGGCACAAGGTTAGGGGCGAGGGGGGCTGGGGGGGATTTAGCAAAGGCTCCTAACAAGGCTTTTTTGGGGGGAAGGGGTGGGGGGAAGCAGCTCAGGGTTGCTACTCCATCTCCAGCTCCACCGGGCGCTTGCCCGAGGGGGCGAAGGGTCCCACCAGCCACGTCAGGGGGGTGTTGAAGGCCACGTGTTCCACCAGCTCGTCCATCTTCTGCTGGGCTTTGGCTGCATGGCTGCGGGCTCGGGCCAGCACGGGCCCCGTCACGTCCTGCAGGGAGGTGACAGAGGCCAGCGCTGCCCGCAGCTCCTCCACGTTGTGCCGGACCTGCCCCGCCGTGTCCTGGATGCTGGTGGGGAGGCCCTGCAGGCTGGACACCAAGGGCTGGCAGGAGCTCTGCAGCTGCTGGCTCAAGCCCTGCAGCATGGTCAGCGTGCCTGACTCCACTGCCTGTGGGGTGGGGTGGGGACACAATGGATGGTGGTGAGGGCTGGGGGGACACCCCGGGTCACCCTGGGGACCCCCTGCCCTGCTCCTACCTCCGGTGGCAGCTGCTCCTTGCCATTGCCTGGCTGCTTCTTGCTCCACTCCAGCCACAGCTGCTGCAGCTTCTCCTGCCCTCCCTGCAGCCTCTGGTCCACGCCCTGCTTCAGGTTCTCCACCTGGGAGAGGGGCACAGCCCGGCTGGGTGGGTGGGGGACCACTGGGAGACTCCCCGGGGTGGCACAGGGGGTGCAGGGGCTGGGTCCTACCAGGTCGAGGGTGCGCTGGAGCTGGGCCAGCAGGTCCTGGCTGCTCTGGCGGGCGCTCTGCAGCTTGCCCAGGGAGTGCTGGAGCGCTCGGTGCCGCACCTTGGTGGAGAGGGAGCCCAGGCGCATGAAGTAGCTCTGCTGCTGCTTCTGCTGCTCCGGCTCGAAGCCCTCCACGGCCGTGGCCAGCTTGGCTGTGGGACAGGAGCTGCTCAGGGGGTGTCAGCACCACCACCACCACCCCCAGAGAGCCTCCCCTGCTCTGCCCAGGCTCTCTGGAGGGATCAGCTGCTCACCCAGCTCCTCGTCCGTCATGGGCAGGTAATGGTCCACCAGCTCCTCCGACTTGCCCAGCACAGAGCCCACCATCTGACCCACGGTGTTGATGCCGCTGCTGACCGCAGACCTGGTCAGCTCCACGCCGCCCTGCACGGCCCCTTTGGTCATGTCCACCACACCGGTCACTCGGCTGGTCACCGCGTCCTTGGCCCCGGCCACGGTGCTGGACACTGCATCCTTGGCCCCAACCACTGCATCCCTGGCCCCGGCCACGGTGTTGGACACTGCATCCTTTGCCCCGGCCACAGTGTTGGACACTGCATCCTTTGCCCCAGCCACAGTGTTGGACACTGCATCCTTTGCCCCAGCCACGGTGTTGGACACTGCATCCCTGGCCCCGGCCACGGTGCTGGTCAGCACATCCTTGGCCCCTGTCACCGTGGAGGTCACCAGCAGTTTGGTGTCTGAGATGATCTGGGCAGACAGACAGACAAACTTTTGTTCAGCACTGAGGGGGTTCTCGAGTGTGCTGCCCACCCCACCCCACCCCACCCCGGTACCTTCTGTGGGGGCTGCTGCAGGATGGGCAGCTTCTCCTCCAGCTTGTCCAGCCCTTTGCAGGCGAATTCATTGGCACTGGAAACTGGAGATGTAACAATAGGTGGGTTTAGCCCCCTCCTGCCTCGCAGGAGCTCTGCTAGGGCCAGGTTTCCCATCACCCCAAAATTCAGGGGCTGCTGGCCCCACATCTTTTCTTCCAGCTTCTCCAGCCCTTCACTCCTTGGCCGTACAAACCAGAGACACAAAACCACGTCCTCCCTCTCCTCCTGCCCCATGAGAGCCAGCTTTGGGGGTCCCCCCCCATCCCCGTGGGGTGCTGTTCCCACCCTGCACTCACTCTGGGGCTCCAGCCGGGTGAGGAGGGGCTGGGCCCCGCTCACGGCCGCCGCCGTCAGAGTCTTCACTCCCTTCTCAGCGGCGTCGCAGACGGAGCGCACGCAGGGGTGGCTCTCCTTGGTGCAGGTGTAGGCAGAGGACACCATGTCATAGGCAGAGCTCACCAGGGGTAGGTTGGCCACGCGTGCCCCGATGCTCTGGGGGCCAGAAAGGCTCAGGGTGAGCGGGGGGGTGATGGACCCCCCGAATCTCACAGGGAACGGGGCGTGCTGTGCGTTCCCAACACCCCGGGGATGGTTTTGGGGGTTCCCCCACGGCTGCCCAAGCCCGGGGGAGGGCGGGGTAACGCCGATCCCTGCCTCCGAGCGGGGATCGCCCCCGAATTCCTCCAGCCCCGCCTTGCCCGCACTGACCTGCTGCTCCTCCGCCTTGGGCTGCGCCGCCGGGGGCTCGCTGGTGGCCATGCTGGGGCTGGGGGACACAGGGCGGGAGCGTGAGCGGGGTCAGGGCCCCCCCCCAGCGCCCCCCTCCTGCCTCCCGAAGGGAGAACCCCGAGTTACTCCTCCCTGGAACGGGACAGTTCCCACGAGGTTGGAAAAACCCGGGACAGGGGGGTCCCTGGGACCGGGATCACGACCGGGATCACAGGCGGGATTGGGACCGGAATCGCGATCGGGACCAGGATTGCGACCGGAACCCGGACCGGGACCGGGACCGGGACTGGGATTGCGATCGGGAACAGGACTGGGATCGCGATCGGTTCCGGGATCGCGATCGGAACCGGGACCGGGATCGCGATCGCGATCGGAACCGGGATCGCGATCGGGATCGGAACCAGGATCGCGGACCAGCCCCGGATCGTGCTCACCGCTGGCGGCTGGGCTCGGTTCTGCTCCTCTGGGTTCGGCTCCGGGCTCGCCCCGCTCCTCCCCGCCGCCCTTTATAGCCCGGAGCCCGCCCCGAGCGCATGTGACCGGAGCCGCCCCGCGGGGCCGGCCCGGGGCGGACCGGGAGCAGCGACCGGGGAGCGCGGGGCCGGGAGGGCAACGAACCCTCCGGAAGCGCCTGCACCGAGTCCTCCGTGCCCCCCGGGACTGGGCTGCAGCGAGTCCCGAGCATTCCTCGGCCGGTGCTGCACTGACCCCCCCTCCACTCCCCGGTACCGGATCCCCCGGGACCGAGCTGCATTGACACCCCCTGGGGACCGGGCACTCCCGGGACCGGTCCACACCGACCCGATTCCGCGGGATCCGGCTGCAGTGACACCCCAAGCCCGGAACCAGAGACCTCCCCCGCTCCGGCCCGGCTTCCCCGCGCCCCCCGCCCTTCCCGGGCACCGATCCCCCGGGACAGACCCTGCCCGGACCCTCCCAAGCGTCCCCTCCTCCCGTGCCGCTCCCAAGCACGGGGGTCCCGGTGCTCCCGCACACCTGGCCCGGTGGAGTTGGTCAAGCCGGTCCCAGCGGGTTCGGGCGGCGGGAGGATGGACAAGCCCGGGGTGCCCGGTGTGGCCCCGCCGGCTGCTGTGACCACGCTGTGCTTGTGACGTCGGGGATACCCCGGGGCGGGCCCAGCCCCAACCCCTCGTCGGTGACAACTGGGACAAAGTTCAGTGCCACACGGCTGCGGGTCACAGTCCAGATGTCCCGGCACCTTGAGGCGCCCACCCCGCGGAATCCCGTCCCCACTGGGGTGCTGTCCCACGCCAGCACCCCCTTTTTCAGCCCCTCCTCGGGGGTGCCCCCGGCTCTGCCGCCCGTGCAGAGCCCCCCCGGTGAGCCCGGCACGGTGGCTCTGCCACAGCACTGCAGGCTCTGAGTCATTTTTTTAAAGCCAAAAAAAAGTTGTTTTCTTCCTCTTTCAACTGGTTTGAAGCTGTTAAGACACGAAATCCCGCTGCTCCTGGGGCTTAGGGCAGCCCCGGATCCCAGACAGACTCACGCAGTGTCCTCCGAGTGCCACCACCACCCCCCCCAGGAGTCCCCAGCCGGGTCACCGGGTCCATCACCCCCTCACTCCCGCTGGGATTGGGGCTGCTGGCTCTGGGGGGGCTGCTCCCCCCAGCTCAGCAGCACCGGTGACTCAGCGCTGGTTGCAGAGCCGGGGGGCTGCGGGCTCCCGGCGCGTCCCCCCCACGGTGACACAGCCCTCCCACTTGGACATATCCACCGGGACATCCTCCGGGTATTCCACCAGCGCGGGGGCGAAAGGTCCCAGGATCCAGGGCAGGGGCGTGTGCTGCCCCACGTGCTCCAGCAGCCCCTCCAGGCTCAGCTGCGCCCTCCTCACCGCCTCCCGGCTCTGCGACAGCGCCAGGCCCGACAGGTCTTGGAAGGAGCGGGCGCTGGCCAGGGATGCCTGGAGGCCCTCCACGCCGTGCCGGACGTGTCCCGCCGTCTCCTGCACGCTGCTGGGGAACGCCCGGGCGCCGGCGGCCAGGTGGGAACAGGCGGCGTGGAGCTGGTGCAGGAGCCCGTGGAGCATGGCCAAGGTCCGAGCCTCCACCTGGGGGGCGGGCAGCGGGGGCTGGGGGGACCCACACCTGCCCTCCGTGGACCCAAATCCCCATGGATGGACCCACACCTGCCCTGCGTGGACCCAAATCCCCATGGATGGACCCACACCTGCCCTCTATGGACCCCAACCCCCATGGATGGACCCACACCTGCCCTCCATGGACCCCAACCCCTTTGGATGGACCCACACCTGCCCTCCATGGACCCCAACCCCCCCTGGATGGACCCACACCTGCCCTCCGTGGACCCAAATCCCCCCTGGATGGACCCACACCTGCCCTCCATGGACCCCAATCCCCCTGGATGGGCCCACACCTGCCCTCCATGGACCCCCTGGATGGACCCACACCTGCCCTCCGTGGACCCAAATCCCCATGGATGGAACCACACCTGCCCTCTATGGACCCCAACCCCTCCTGGATGGACCCACACCTGCCCTCCGTGGACCCCAACCCCCATGGATGGACCCACACCTGCCCTCCATGGACCCCAACCCCCATGGATGGACCCACACCTGCCCTCCATGGACCCCAACCCCCATGGATGGACCCACACCTGCCCTCCATGGACCCCAACCCCCCTGGATGGACCCACACCTGCCCTCCATGGACCCCAACCCCCATGGATGGACCCACACCTGCCCTCCATGGACCCCAACCCCCATGGATGGACCCACCCCTGCCCTCCATGGACCCCAGCCCCCCTGGATGGACCCACACCTGCCCTCCGTGGCTGCTGTTCCACCCCAGCTCCAGGTGTCACCACCCCAGGTTGTCCCCTTGCCACGTGTCCCTACCTCGAGGGACTCAATGGCCGCTGTCCCCACCCTCTCCAGAGGGAGCCCTCTGTCCCCCACGGTCCCCCTGCCCCGTACCTCGCTCTCCTCCATGGGCACCGCCTGCTGCTGGCTCCACTCCAGCCACAGCCCGTGCAGGTGCTCCCGGCTGCTCTGCTGGGGCCCGTCCGTGCCCCGCTGCCCCTCCTCGATCTGGGGGGGAGGTTCAGCCAGGTGGGAGCACGCCTGGGGGTGCCCAGGGCCGGCACGGTCCCCTGCCCTGTCCTTACCAGCCGGATGAGGTGGTGGAGCTGGCCCAGGAGGCGCTGGGCACGGAGCCGTGCCCGCTGCAGGTCACCCATGGAGCGCCGCAGGGCCCGCTGCGGCAGCCGGGCCGACAGGGAGCCCACGCGGACAAAGTAGCTCTGCCACCGCCTCTGCCACTCCTGTGCGGCCACCTCCGTGTTCCTGGTCACCTCCTCTGTGTTCCTGGTCACCTCCGTGTCCCTGGTCACCTCCATGCTCCTGGTCACCTCCGTGCCTGTGGTCATCTCCGTGCCTGTGGTCACCTCCGTGCCTGTGGTTACCTCTGTGCCTGTGGTCACCTCCGTGCTCCTGGTCACCTCCATGCTCCTGGTCACCTCCATGCTCCTGGTCACCTCCGTGCCTGCGGTTACCTCCGTGCCTGTGGTCACCTCCGTGCTCCTGGTCACCTCTGTGCCTGTGGTCACCTCCGTGCTCCTGGTCACCTCCCTGCCTGCTGCCGCTGCTGTGGGAGCAGGGGTGAGGGCAGCGTGGCTGGGCCATCCTCTGCTGCCACAGGATGTCAGCAGCCACAGGATGCTTGGCCACCACCAGGTCATGCGGAGATGCCACCGCAAAGCCAGGTGGCCTCTGCGGTCACCTCAGCTGTGACATGGGGCCAGCTCTGCCTCATGTCACCGGGTGCCAAGCTATAAATACCCAGGGGCGGGCACACGGGACTATATTTGCTTTTGGGTTTCCAGGTGAGAGTTCACCCAGTGCCATCCCATCTCCTCCAGACAGGGACTGTCCCCTGCGTGGGGTCACGGTGGCTTCAGCGCTCTGGCACCACCGTGGGGCCACCATGGCAAGGCAGCACCGAGGCTCCCAGCAGGGCTTGGCACCCCGAGACGTGGCTGGGCACTCACCCAGCTCCTCCTCCGCCCCGGGCAGGTACCGAGCCAGCAGCTCCTCTGGTTTGCCCAGCACGGCCTCCACTCCCGTGGCCAGCAGCCTCCCCAGGCGGGTGCCCAGCACGGCCCCCAGCGCCCGGCGCGTCCTCGCCGCCGCCCCGCTCACCGTGCACCGCACCAGCTCCCTGCTCCCGGCCACCACCTGGGAGGGGACAGCGCGGGGACAGTGCGGGGACAGCTCGTCCCCGCTCCTCGCTCAGTGCCGGAGCCCCGCCCGTGTCCCCCCCCGGGTGACGTTACCCTCTCGGGGGGCTGCTGCAGGATGGGCAGCTTCTCCTCCAGCTTGTCCAACCCTTTGCAGGCCAATCTGTTGGCGCTGGAAACTGAGGATGTGAAAACATCGGTGGGTTTAACACGCTGCTGCCTGGCAGGAGCTCTGCTAGGGCCAGGCTTTGGGGTACCCCAAAACCTGTGGGGTGTTTTCCCCTCCGACCCTGCTGCAGCTTCCCCAGCCCTTTTACTCCTTGGCGGTACAAACTGAAGATGCGAAACCAGAGCGTTCCTCTGCTGCTGCCTCGCCAGAACTCGGTTTTTTGGGGGGGTCGGGGTGCTGTTCCCACCCTCGCCACTCACTCTGGGGCTCCAGGCGGGTGAGGAGGGGCCGGGCCCCGCTCGCTGCCGCCGCCCTCAGCGTCCTCAGCCCCTTCTCGGCGGCGCTGCAGGCGGAGCGCAGGCGGGGGTGGCTCCGCTTGGTGCGCCCGTACGCCGAGGCCACGGCCCCGCAGGCGCAGCTCACCAGCGCCAGGTTGGCCACGCGGGTCACCACGCTCTGAGGGTGGGGGGACAATAAGGTGGGGTAGGGGGTGCACCCGCAGCTCCCCCCCAACCCCTCCGTGCGCCCCTTACCTCGGGCTCCGGCCCGGCCTCAGCGTTTTCGGCTGACATGGCAGCGGCAGCTGCAGCGGGAAGAGGGAGATTTTGGGGTGTTATGGGTGGGGACCCCCCGGGGGATGAGACCCTCAGCACCTCCCCAACCTCTGCTCCCTGAGGGCTGAGAGCCACCAAGTCATGACCCGAGGGGCTCGCGGGGCTGTTCCGAGGGCTCTGAAAGGGGTTTGGGGATGGGGTTGCCCTTCTCCCCTGCCGGGAAATGGGGCGGGGGGCTGGGTCCCCGCCACCCCTCTTGGATCCCCCTGCCCCCTCCGGGATCCCCCACATCCCCTTTTTGGGGCTAGGGAGGGGTTTTGGGTGATTCAGCAGAAGCCAGAGCGGACTCGTCTGTCGCAATCCTGTGCTGGGGACGTGCCGCCCGTCACCGTCACCTCGGCCGGGGCAGTCCCTGGGACCCCCCAGCGGGGAACCGAGCCGCGGCAGCTCCCCTGAACCCCCGGGAGACCCTCCCGGCCCCCGGCAGCCCCTCTGCCCTTTGGGGTCTCCCGTGGCACCCCCGGCCTGGCCCTGTGCTCTCCGGGGAACGAGTTCTGGGGGGCTCGGGGGGGCTCCAGGCAGGTCACTGACGGGGGGGTGGGCACGGATCCCCTTAGGACCCCGCGTTTGTTCCCTTGAGTCTCAAGGGGCGTCCCTCTGCTGTCCCTGGGGTGCTCTGGGGACCTCGGGACCCCCGACCTCCCCCGGACCCCCCGGAGGCCCCCGGAGGCCCCCGGACTCCCCCCGGGACCACCTGGAGCCCTCCCCTGGAGCTTCCTGGAGCCCCCCCGGGGCGCCCCCGGCGCCGTTTCCCCCCCTCCCGCTCCCGCCCAGCCCCGGGCACGGTACTCACGGGGGTGGGGGTGGGGTTCTGTCGCGACCCCCGGGCGAGATCGCGACCCCGGGCCCCGCCCAGCCCGGCCCCGCGGGAGGCGGTGGGAGCCAATCAGAGAAGGGGCGGGGCTGTGTCTCCGCCAATTAGGAGGGATGGGCGGGGCTGGGGGCGGGGCTTGGGCGGGGGCGCGCTCGTGGCCGCGCTCCGGGGACAGCGGCGGGGCCGGGGACAGCGACACCGCCACCTCCCGCCTGTCCCAGCCCCGCTCCAGGTGTCTCCACCCCCCCGCTGTCCCCACCCTGGTGTCCCCCTCCCAGGTGTCCCCCCCCCCCCTGCCGCTCGTTCCCGCCTCAAGGGACTCGATGGCCGCTGTCCCCACCCTCAACAAATGTCCCCATCCCTGGCCAACCAACGCCAGGAGACCCGATGGCCGCCAGCCCAGGTGTTCCCCACGCCAGATGTCCCCACCCCTGGTGTCCCCGCGCCAAGGGACCCAATGATTGGCGTCCCCAACCCCCAAGAACCCAAGGCCAGGTGTGCCCACATCAAGCGTCCCTTTGCCGGACGTCCCCAGCCCAGGTGTCCCCGTGCCACCAGAGCCCCTCAGGGTGCCAGGTGTCCCCCAGGCCCCAGGGGACAGCAATGCCTGACGGGGGACAGAGCGCCGTGGGTGACGGCGGTGGCCTCGTGGCGCACGAGACAGCCGGGAGAGGGGACAGGCAGGGGACACGGCGGGCGTGGGGTGGCACGGGCAGGGACGCGGTGCCGGCACCGCCTTATCCCGGGGTGAATTCGTGAGGGAAGTGGGATGGGGACCCTCGTGGGGCCGGGTGTGCGGGGCTGTGCCCACGGAGGGTTGTGGCACTGTCCTCCCAGCCCTGTGCCCCCCCGTCCCCCGGCCCGTCCCGGCTCCCGGGGGGTTAAGAAGCTGCCGAGGCGGCGGCGGGGGAGTCGCCTCCGGTAACCGGGTGTTTATTGGGGCCGCGGGGTACAGCCCGCGGGCGGCCGCATGCATGGCCGCTGAGGGGGGGGTGGGGGTCTCCCGCCGCCCCCTGCCCTATTTACAGCCTGCCACCCCCTGGGGACCTGCCACCCCCGGGGACCCGCCACTCCCCCGCGACACGCCACCCCGGGGGAGGGGTGGCACCGAAAGGGCACCCTTTGCCAGCAGAGAGTGGGTTCGGTGGGGACCCCCCAGCGGTGCCCCCCCACCCCCCACCCCGGCTGTGCTTTCCAGGAGGGGGTCCCGGGGGGAGGGGGGGAAAGGATGGGCAACCCCCAGGCTGGCACTGGGAAAGGGGTTGACCCCAGACTGGGGGTGGGAGTGCGCCCCATCCCCAGATAACGCCACATTCGGGGAGGGATCCCCCAGCCCCCCGCACCCAAAATGTTCATCAGGTTCCATCACACCCCCGATGCACCCCCCGGCCGGGTGTCCCCAGGGGGCTGGCAGCACCCAAAAGCCCCCCCACCCACCCCGGGTGCCACTGAGGGGCCGAGAAGGGCTGCGGGCTGGTGGGGGGTGGGCACAGCCCAGTGCCCGTGTCCGTGTGTCCATCCTGCTGCCCCCCAGGGATCCCCTCCCAGGGTGCTGCGGGCCCTGGGCCCAGCCTGGGGAGGGGACACGGTGGACGGCCCCACCCCGGCGTAGGGGACAAAGCAGCCGGAGCGCGGGGCACTGCCCCACGCCAGCCGGGGACACCCCCAAACCTTACCCGGGCGCACCCAGGGGGTGCCTGTCCCCCCCCCCCACCTCACCCCGTGCCCGCAGCTCCTGCCCGGCCGCCCCTCCCTGTCCCCAGGGAGCCGGGGGGGGCCCCATCAGTGTCCTGGCGAGGGGGACGCACACAGGGTGGGACCCTATTTCCCCGAGGGAGTCCGCTCCACGCCGTAGCGCAGGAGGTGGTGCAGGTCCGTCAGCGGCCGCGGGGTGCCCGGTGCCCGGCCCGCCCGGCCTGCCGTCCCGTGCCGCCCGTAGCCGCCCGCCGCCGCCGCCTCGCCGCTGTTGAACGTGTGGTTCCTCTTGAGGTGGGCGCCGGGGCGGCCCGTGCCGTTGTTGGCGTTGAAGTTCAGCTGCTCGGGGTGCCAGGGCGGCCCCTCGGTAAAGTCTCCCCCCTCCCCGCTGGGTGCCGAGACCACCCGCCGGCGCTCGGGGCTGGGGTGCGGTGTCCCACCGAAATCGCCGTAGGAGCTGCGCGGCGGGCGGCGGGCGCCGGCGGGTGGGTGCTGCTGCCGGGTGCGGGGACCCTCCTGAGGGTCCCGAGCCCAATGCCCGTCACCTGAGGAGTCGCTGAGTTCGGCCTCCAGCTCCTGATCCACCAGGATGGCGTGGCAGGAGAGGGGGATGCCCCGCGGTGGGCGGCCCGAGCCGCCGTGCCCCCGCCCGGCTCCCGCGGGGCCGGAGCCTCCAGGGTCCCGCAAAGCCGCGTTGATGATGTTGTGACTCTGCTCCCAGCTGCAGTTCTGGAGGGCGCCGGGGCAGCGTTTCTGCTGCAGCGGGGTCTGCTCCGGCGTGGGCAGCACCCCCGAGTCCAGGTCGTGTTGGGTGACCTTGGCCAGCTCTTTGGGCCACCCGTTGGGCATCAGCGGGGCCAGCAGCGCTCCGCGTGCTCGCCGCTCGCCCAGGCGGCTGACGCTCACCACCGACTCGCTGTGCGCCAGGATCGTCTCCTTGTCCTTGCGCCGCGCCAGCTCCTTGCGGTCCCGGTGCCCGATGAACCAGCAGACGCTGAAGCCGGAGATGACGGCGCCGATGACGAAGGCGGCCACCGAGGAGATCACCAGCAGGTTGACGGACACCAGCCCGTCCGGCTCGTCCACGAAGCTCTCGGTCACCAGCCCTGGGGGTGGGGACATGTCAGGGGGGAGCCTGAGGGCGCCACCACCCTGTCCCCGAGCAGGGTCGGGCCCCGCACTCACCCTCGCACTCGCCCAGGTGGGACGTGCTGCCGCCGGCGATGTCCTGCTCGAAGGCCACCCTGGGGGGGGGGGGAAATTGTGGAGGGGGGGGTGGTCAGTGGGGTCCCAAGTGGCCTGGCAGAGTCTCCCAGCTCCCTCCAGTGAGCTGTGAGTTTGTCAGGGCTCAGCTGGGGGCTGCAGGACCCGATGCTCTCTGGGGACAGCGCTGCCCCCCCCCCTGCACGGGCCTGGCAGCCTCACCTGGGACTGGGCTCCAGGAAGATGCAGGAGCCCTCGGATGTCCAGCCGCAGTAGGGATCCCGGCTCCCCAGGCAGTTCCTGGCAGCGAGCAGAGATGTCAGGGTCAGCCCTGATGGGGGAGACACCCAACACCCCGGCCCCCGCCAGGGACTCTGCCCCCCCGCACTGTGCTGTGCCTCAGTTTCCCCAGCCGTGCTCCCAGCCCTGTCCGGCCGGATCCCGGTGGATCCCTGGGATGTGAGGTGATGCTCTGGTGAGCCCTGCCCGGCCCGAGGCACTCACTTCATGCAGCCCGAGTGCTGCTGGCAGCGAGCCACGGGCACCCTGGCCACGCAGGGCGGGAAGGCCAGCAGCAGAGAGCCCGCAGCCTTGTCCAGCTCCAGCCCCAGCAGCCGCCGCTCGTCCTCCGTGTCCCGGCCACACCTGGGGACAGGGCAGAGCTCATCGTAGCCCCTCCTCCACAGCGCCAGTCCCAGCCCAGAAGAGATTTTCTCATCCGTTCCTCTCACACATCCCCTCCCATCCATCCATCTGAACACCCCACCCACCCCTTTGATCGCCCTCTCTCCCCTCCTCCGCCACCCCGGCACTCGCCTCCCGGGCTGGTAGGTCTCAAACTCCTCCAGGAAGAGGCTCTGGCTGCCGGGGGCGGCGGGCGCGGGGCTGCTGCTGGTGGCGTTGGGCAGGATGAGGAACTTGAGCACGGTGCCGGTGCTGGAGCCCAGGAACACCACGGTGTGGTTGCCCCACGGCCCCGCCGCGGTGTCCACCACGATCTTACGGAGCTGGTACCTGTGTGGGGAAGGGAGCTGCTGTTGGGCTCTGGGGGAGTCCAGGGGTGCCCAAGGAGGGGGAACTGGGGCAGGGTGAGGGACCCAGCCCCACAACCCCATCCCTATATCCCCGTCCCCACCTCCATGTCTCTGTTCCCACCTCCATGTCCCTGTCCCCATCTTCATGTCCTCATCTCCATGTCCCCATCCCCATCTCCTTGTCCCCATCCTCATGTCCCCATCCCCATGTCCCCATTCCCATCTCCATGTCCCAAGCTCCAGCCCCACATCGCTGTCCCCACCCTCACCTCCCCATCCCAGGTCCCTGTCCCCATCCCAGGTCCCTGTCCCCATTCCATCTCCCTGTCCCCCTCCCTGCTCACGCCCCGGCTTGCCCTGCTGGCGGGAGGCTGCGGCCCGAGAGCGCCGCTTGATTAATTCCCCATCAAGCAGCAATTAAGGCAGATTTAATTAGGATGAGACAATCTTGACTGCAAAGTGTATGAGATTTATCAGCTCTCCCAGCGCTCCCAAAGCCTGGCACAAGCGTGGAAAGGCAGCACGGGAGGCTCTGGCCAGCACTCCAGCACGTCCCAGCCCCTTCCAGCCCCACCAGTGTCCCCCGGTGTCCCCCGGTGTCCCCCCAGGCCCCTCGGGCACCCACCGGGTCATGGTGCGGAGGATCCAGGGGGCGTTGCCCAGGGCCGGCACCGCCTCGTCCATCAGCGGGTGTGTCTTGACGAAGTTCAGGATCTCGTCGGGGAAGGCGCTGGAGGAGTTGTAGCGCATCCCGGGGGACGCGCAGCACCCGGGCCTGCGGCCACGGCACGGCTCAGGGGCGCTGTCCCCAGCCTGTCCCCGGCCGTGGTTATCATCATCCCTGTCCCCATCCCTGTCCCCATCCCTGTCTCCATCCCTGTCCCTGTCCCTGTCCCTGTCCCTGTCCCTGTCTCCATCCCTGTCCTCACCCCTGTTCCCATCCCTGTCCCCACCCCTGTCCCCATCCCTGTCCTCATCCCTGTCCCCATCCCTGTCCCCACCCCTGTCTCCATCCCTGTC
Source organism: Phylloscopus trochilus trochilus (assembly GCA_016584745.2). Taxonomy (NCBI): domain Eukaryota; kingdom Metazoa; phylum Chordata; class Aves; order Passeriformes; family Phylloscopidae; genus Phylloscopus; species Phylloscopus trochilus. Next base: position 1,719,638 of record WQNJ02000044.1, on the reverse strand, counting down.
CCCATCCCTGTCCCGCTGTCCCCACCCCGTCCCCACCCCTGTCCTCATCCCTGTCCCCACCCCTGTCCCCACCCCTGTCCCCACCCCTGTCCCCATCCCTGTCCTCATCCCTGTCCCCATCCCTGTCCCCACCTCTGTCCCCATCCCTGTCCCCCTGTCCCCACCCCTGTCCCCACCCCTGTCCTCATCCCTGTCCCCGTCCCTGTCCCCACCTCTGTCCCCACCCCTGTCCCCACCCTGTCCCCACACCAGCGGGTACCGGCCGTGGCTGCCGCTGTCCCCCCCGTTCCCTTCCCCAATCCCACCGCTGTCCCTGCCAGTGACAGTCCTTGCCCAGCCTGTCCCCGTCCCTGTCCCTCACCGTGGCTTTGGCACCATGTCCTCTGGCACGGGTGTCCAGATGGACTCGGGTGACTTCTGCTCCCGGAAGCGTCCCTCGAAGGCGGCGGCCACCTGGGTCATGTCGAAGGCGCAGACGGCGGAGCCGGGGATGCTGTGGGGGGGACACGGCTGTGGGGTCAGCACAGGGAGGCCCCAGGGAGTGCAGATCCCAAATGGAAACCAGTCCAGATCCAGGACCCAGCTGGACCCATCCCAGACCCCACCCAGCATCCAGCCTGGATTCCACCCAGCTCCCAGCTGGCACCCAGCTCAGATCCCGCCGAGCCCGGGCACTCTGGGCAGGGCACAGGGGGCTCTGACCTGTTGGCAGGCGTGGAGAACACGGCCAGGACCACGGGGCGCCCGTCCAGCTCCAGGATGTCCGTCACGGCTTGGATGACGTTGAAGTAGAAGTGGGAATCGCCCGGCACGGAGCAGTTGAGCCGGGCCTTGAGGAAGGACGTCCACTGCTTCTCCAGCACCCGCTGCGAGCCCCCCATGTCGTTCTTGCACACCCGGGCCACCCGTGACACCACCACCTGCGGGAGGACACCCGTCACCCGTCCCCATCCTTGTCTCCACCCCTGTGTCCACCCCTGTGTCCACCCCTGGCCCCACCCCTGTCCCCATCCCTGTCCCCATCCCTGTCCCTGCCCCTGTCCCCATCCCTGTCCCCATCCCTGTCCCCATCCCTGTCCTCATCCCTGTCCCCATCCCTGTCCTCACCTCTGTCCCCACCCCTGTCCCCATCCCTGTCCTCACCTCTGTCCCCATCCCTGTCCCCGTCCCTGTCCTCATCCCTGTCCCCGTCCCTGTCCCCATCCCTGTCCCCATCCCTGTCCCCACCCCTGTCCCCATCCCTGTCCCCACCCCTGTCCCCGTCCCTGTCCCCACACCAGCAGGTACCGGCCGTGGCTGCCGCTGTCCCCCCCCGTTCCCTTCCCCAATCCCACCGCTGTCCCTGCCAGTGACACTCCTTGCCCAGCCTGTCCCCGTCCCAACCCCCTGTGCCCCTGTCCCCACCCCGAGTGTCCCTGTGGGCATCACAGGATGGTTTGGGTTGGCAGGGAGCTCAGGGATCATCTGCTGTCCCAGATGTGGACGTGTCCCACCTTCTCCAGGTAGTTGAACTCCATGGCGATCTCCCGGAAGAAGAAGTAGACGTGGCTCCTCCACTCCACAGCGTGCACGAAGTAGGGCTCTGCGGGGACAGCGGGGTCAGGGACGGCCCAGGGTGGGGTCAGGGGGGACCTGTCCCGTGTCCTGGGCTGGGGACACACCTTTGAACCACTTGGAGTCGTGCTTGACGGTGCGCAGGGTGGGGCTGTCCCCGAGGCTGCGGTAGATGACGGCGTCGATGGCCAGGAAATCCGTCACCGTGGCCGTGAAGAGCATCCCCCCTGCGTGGAACGGGGTGTCAGCGGGGCTGGGGGGCCACCCTGCCCCGCCGTGACACCGGCAGTGCCACCACTGACCTGTGAACAGGGCCACGTTGGCGTGCTTGGGGTCGTAGGGACACCGGGCCATGCCGCTGATGTTGTCCCCGACGGGCTCCAGCGTGTCCATCTGGGGCGGGGGAGAGGGGGACGTGGGGACACAGCCGGGCACGGGAGGGACCCGGGGTCACCACCCTGAGGGGGGTTCGGGCTGTAGCTGGTGTTCCCATGGGTGCCCCCTCCATCCCTGACCCCAAAACCTTTCCCATGGGTGCCCCTCCCTCCCTGACCCCAAAATCCTTCTTATGAGTGTCCCCTCTCTCCCTGATCCTAAAACCCTTCCCATGGGTGTCCCTTCCTTCCCTGACCCCAAAACCTTTCCCATGGGTGCCCCCTCCTTCCCTGACCCCAAAACCTTTCCCATGAGGGCCCCCTCCATCCCTGACCCCAAAACCCTTCCCATAGGCACCCCCAGCTTCCCTGACCCCAAAACCTTTTCCATGGGTGCCTCCTCCTTCCCTGACCCCAAAACTCTTCCTATGAGTGTTCCCTCCTTCCCTGACCCCAAAACCCTTCCTATGAGTGCCCCCTCCTTCCCTGACCCCAAAACCCTTCCTATGAGTGTTCCCTCCTTCTCTGACCCCAAGCCCCCCTCCCCCTGCCGGGGGGCTCACGCTGTAGTTGGCGCAGACGGGGTTGAAGGCGTTGGTGCCACAGACGAAGAGGAGGCTCTCGTTCCTCACCAGCAGCACCTTGACGAAATTTCGGCACTCTGCCTGCGCCGGGAGAGGGGACCATCACCCTCAGCACCCCAAAACCCTCCCTCAGCACCCCAAAACCCCCCCTCAGCACCCCAAACCCCCCCCTCACACCCCCTCAGCACCCCAAAATCCCCCCTCAGCACCCCAAAACCCCCCCTCACACCCCCTCAGCACCCCAAAACCCTCCCTCAGCACCCCAAAACTGCCCCCCTCACCCCCCTCAGCACCCCAAAATCCCCCCTCAGTACCCCAAAACTGCCCCCCTCACCCCACCCCAGCCAGGCCCTCACCCCTGCCAGGGGATGGCTTTGGGGGTGCTGTGCTCTCCTCACCCCAGAACTGCATTTATGGGAGCTGGGAATGGGATTTCTGCACCCCCCCCCCAGGAGTTAATTACAAATCAAATTAGCCAAGCGGCCAATAAATCAGAGATGCAATGGCTGGGAGGGAGTGGGGTGGTGACACTGGGGAGTGTGACAGGGTCACAGAGGGTGCTGGGTGCCCACCCGGGGGTGCCCACCCGGGGGTGCAGACCCCCCCCCCCCAGCCTGTACCTCGTGCTTGCCCTTCATCCGGCAGATGCTGATGTCGTGCTGGTTCGAGCGCCACGTCAGCTTCTGGGTGGGGAAAACGGGTGTGGGGATGGGGAGAAGCCAACAGCACCCCCAGGGACCCCCTGGGACCCCCCGGGATCTCTCCCAGCACCCCCTGGGACCCCCTGGGACCCCCTGGGACCTTGGGACCCCCTGGGACACCCCAGCACCCCCTGGGACCCCCTGGGACCCCCTGGGACCCCCTGGGACCACCCCTCAGCACCCCGTGGGACCCCCGGGACCCCCTGGGACCCCCCCAGCACCCCCTGGGACCCCCCGGGACCCCCCGGGACCCCTCCCAGCACCCCCTGGGACCCCCTGGGACCCCCTGGGACCCCCTGAGACCCCCCCAGCACCCCCCGGGACCCCCCAGCACCCTCTGGGACCCCCCCCCCCAGCACCCCCTGGGACTCCCCACACCCCCTGAGACCCCCCGGGACCCCCTGGGACCACCCCCAGCAGCCCCTGGGACCCCCACCAGCACCCCAGCATCCCCCTGAGACCCCCTGGGAGCCCCTGGGACCCCCTGAGACCCCTCCCATCACCCCCTGGGACCCCCCAGGACCCCCAGCACTCACCCGGTGGTAGCGCATCTCAGCGGCCCCGCTGGGCTCCAGGCTGACCCGATAGACGTTGTCCCTGGGGAGGGGGGACACGGGTGTCACCACCCCCTCAGCTGGGATGTGTCCCCCAGCATTGGGGGGAGGGATCCACCCCCCACCCCCCCCCCGGGAAGGTTTGGGGTGCTGAGGTGGGCGATGACCATCCCTGGGGTCAGTGCCAATGAAAACCCCACCCCACAATATTTTGGGGTGCCCCGGGCAGGTAATGGGGTCACGCCCAGCACAGAGGGGTGGGTGGGGTGGGGGTGGGGTGGGTGTGGGGTGCCCACCCCGGCGGGGGAGGGGCGGGGTGGGGGGCTTTGCTGCAGACCTGTCCCCGATGAAGAGGGTCCTGTTGACCTTGAGGATGCGCTGGATGTTGAGGCGCTGGGTGCCCCCCCCCTCGGGGCTCCCCGGGCGGGCGGTGCCGTGGCCCACGAACACGGGGTAGTGCTTCACATCTGGGGGGGGGGGCACGGGGTGAGGAGCGGGGGTCACACGGGGCTGGGCACAACCCAGGCAGCCCCCCCACTGCCCAGGTAGCCACCCACACACTGCCCAGGTAGCCCCCCACACAGCCCAGGTAGCCCCCCACACTGCTCGGGCAGCCCCCCCACACTGCTCGGGCAGCCCCCCCCCACTGCCCAGGCAGCCCCCCCCACACTGCCCACACTGCCCAGGTAGCCCCCCCCCACACTGCCCAGGTAGCCCCCCCCCCCACTGCCCAGGCAGCCCCCCCCACACTGCCCAGGCAGCCCCCCCCACACTGCCCAGGTAGCCCCCCACACTGCCCAGGTAGCCACCCCACACTGCCCGGGTAGCCCCCCCCACACAGCCCAGGCAGCCCCCCCGACACTGCCCAGGTAGCCCCCCCACACTGCCCAGGTAGCCCCCCCCACACTGCCCAGGCAGCCCCCCCCCACTGCCCAGGTAGCCCCCCCCACTGCCCAGGTAGCCCCCCCCACTGACCAGGTAGCCATCCTCACTGCCCAGGTAGCCCCCCCACACTGCCCAGGCAGCCCCCCCCCACAGCCCAGGTAGCCCCCCCCACACTGCCCAGGTAGCCCCCCACACTGCCCAGGTAGTACCCCCCACACTGCCCAGGTAGCCCCCCACACTGCCCAGGTAGTCCCCCCCACACTGCCCAGGTAGCCACCCACACAGCCCAGGTAGTCCCCCCCACACAGCCCAGGTAGCCCCCCCCACTGCCCAGGTAGCCACTCACACTGCCCAGGTAGCCCCCCCACACTGCCCACACTGCCCAGGTAGCCCCCCCCACACTGCCCAGGTAGCCCCCCCCACACTGCCCAGGTAGCCCCCCACACTGCCCAGGCAGCCCCCCCACACTGCCCAGGTAGCCCCCTCACACTGCCCAGGTAGCCCCCCCCACACTGCCCAGGCAGCCCCCCCACACTGCCCAGGTAGCCACCCCCACACTGCCCAGGTAGCCCCCCCAAACTGCCCAGGTAGCCCCCCCACTCTGCCCAGGTAGCCCCCCCAAACTGCCCAGGTAGCCCCCCCACACTGCCCAGGTAGCCACCCACACAGCCCAGGTAGCCCCCCCACTGCCCAGGTAACCCCCCCCCACACTGCCCAGGTAGCCCCCCACACTGCCCAGGTAGCCCCCTCACACTGCCCAGGTAGCCCCCCTCACACTGCCCAGGTAGCCCCCCCCACGCTGCCCAGGCAGCCCCCCCACACTGCCCACACTGCCCAGGGAGGCCCCCCCCTCCTGCCCTCAGCCCAAAATCCCACCCCGTGGGTGTCCCCCCCCCCTTTAACCCCAAAGCACCCCCAAACCCCTTCCCTCGGTACCCCCAAAATGAACCCAAACCCCAGCCCTGCCCATGGGTGGCCCCGAACTCTCTTCACCCCAAAACCCTCCCTTGGGTGCCCCCTCCTGCCTTCACCTTCCCTTTCCCGTGCCCCCCCCCCGTGCCCCAGTGCGACCCCCCCAGCCCCGGGTGGGCACTCACACTCCGGGGGGGCCACGGCGATGGGGCCGGGCTCCTCGGGGAAGGAGCCCCTCGCCGTCCTCTCGGCCGCCAGCAGCAGCAGCAGCGCCAGGGGCAGGTGGGCTGGGGGTCCCATGGTGGCCCCCGCCCTGGGTGGGCACCTGAGGGTACGGGCAGGGTTGGGGGGGCACAGCACCCACCGGGGTGTGCCCCCCCTACCCACCCACCCCGCTCCCGGAGCACCCCAAACCTTCAGGTGTCTCTGGGTTTTGTCACCTGCAGCAGGTGGGGCTGGTGACACGGCCGGGGACTTGGGGACAGGAGGGTGAGGACACCTGGACAGCGGGAAGGGGCACGGCGGGGAGGGGGACACGGCGGCAGCGGGGTGACAAACAGGGACCCATTGACGGCGGAGCAGTGACACCGTGAGTGTCCCCAGCGGGGAAACTGAGGCAGCGGGTGGGGATGCGCCGGGAATGAGGGGAGGGGTGGGGGGGTCTCCACTTGGGTATCGCCGACACCAGGACATGGGGACAGGAGGGTGAGGACACCTGGACAGCGGGAAGAGGGGGGGGGGGCGCGGGGAGGGGGGGAAAGGGCACGGCGGGGAGGGGGACACGGCGGCAGCGCGGTGACAAACAGGGACCCATTGACGGGATGGACACCGTGAGTGTCCCCAGCGGGGAAACTGAGGCAGCGGGTGGGGATGCGCCGGGAATGAGGGGAGCGGGGTGGGGGTCTCCACTTGGGTATCGCCGACATGGAACATGGGGACAGGAGGGAAGCCAGAGAGGCTCTTTCCCTTCCCAAAACGCCATCGGAACGTCTGGGAAAATCTCCCGGGGACGCTTCAGAATGTCACAGCAGCCCCGATGCAGACAGCCCCCACCCAGTGCCACCACCGCTGTCCCCTCACCCCACGCTCGGCCACCATCCCCACCCCCGAGCGGCTGGGGCCGGGCTGGGTAATTAGCAGACGGGCAGGGAATTAATTGATCATTAATTCCATGGGAGCAGGGGGGAGGGGGCGATCGAAGCGGCGCCCTCCTCCCCCGCGGGGACCCGGGGCGGGTGACATTGTGTGGGGCCGGGGGTCACCGGGTCCCCGGCACCTCGGTGGTGTCACCGGCTGAGGGTGAGGAGAGCCGGCAATGTCCCCACCCCTGTCCCCTCCGTGGTGCCACAGCCCCCGGGGACATCTGACCCCGACCCTGCTGTGTCACAGCCCCTGGGCAAGAGGTGACCCTGGTGTCACAGCCCCTGGGGACAGCTGACCCCATCATCCTCAGCGTGTCACCACCCCCGGGACACCCAACCGTGTCCCCGCTCTCTCAGGGACACCCAAACCTGTCCCCAGAGCGCCACAGCTGCCAGCGACACCCGGCTTTGTCCCCACGGTGTCCCCAACGAGCAGGAGCAGAGCTGTCCCCGGCCGCTTTTGTCACACGGCGGCACCCGAAAGCCACCGAGGGGACCCCAAAAAAAGCCACCGCGGGGAAGGGGCTCGGTGTCCATCCGCCCGCCCCGGGTGGGCTCAGGGGGGCCGGGGGGGGGCCAGGGGGGGCGCGTCGCTGCCTCGGGCGCCTGGAACCCCGAGCGGGGGGTCCGGTGTCACCGTCCCCAGCTCTGTGCGGTGACAGCGAGCGGGCGCAGGGGAACCGGAGCCTCCGGCGCCATAAATGCCGGCGATTGTGCGGGAAAAGAAAAGGCAGCGGGAAGAGGGCGGGGGTGGGGGGGAAGGGGCACGGCGGGGAGGGGGACACGGCGGCAGCGCGGTGACAAACAGGGACCCATTGACGGCGGAGCAGGGGGACGGACACCGTGAGTGTCCCCAGCGGGGAAACTGAGGCAGAGAGTGGGGATGCACCGGGAATGAGGTGGGAGGGGGGGGTCGGGTCTCCACTTGGGTATCCCGGGCCTGTCCCTTGTCGCTGTCCCCGCTCCGTGCCTCAGTTTCCCCGTCCCGGAGCAGGCTCAGCACGCACAAAGTTTGGGGGGGGGGGGGGGGGTGCGGAGGGAGCTGCTTGACCTGGTCCCCCCCCATCCCATCCCATCCCACCCCCCCCAGCATCTCCGCGACCCCCGGCACTGGGGGAATGGGGCAGGAACCTTGAGGGGGGGGCAGCCCCCAGCGCTCCCAGTTCCCAGGGGCTCTGAGCACAGCGGGATCTCTCCGATCCCACACGGGGGGGGTCCCTGCTGGGGGGGGGGGTCACTCTGCCCCCCCTTCCCGGGGGTGGGAGCCCTTCCCCGTGCCCCCCCGCCCCTCCCCAGGGCCGCGCTCTGCCCACCTGAGCTGCTCCGGCCGCCTCCGCCGCCGGCCCCGTGTCACCGCTGTCCCCTCCGCTGGCAGGGGGGTCCCATGGCTGGGGTGGGGGGGGTGGGTGGGTAGGGGGTGGGTGCCCCCCCCGCTCCGGGACGCCCCGGCGACGCTGGGGGCTCCGGCGTCCCTGAGAGCCGCTCAGCTGTCACGTCAACCCCCCGCGACCCCCAGGGGAGGGGGGCCCCGAGCCCCCCGCCCGCGCCAGGTGGGAAGGTAGGGCTGATGTCACCGTAACCGGAGCCACCGACCTCCCCCCGCACCCCCCCCCCTTCTCACTCCGGCAGCTGTCACCGCAGCCGGGGAGCCTGGGGGGGGCACCCATGGGACCCCCCCTCACTGGACAGCACGGGAAAGCACCGGTGAGACCCCCCCCGGATACAGAGAGGGGACAGCGGGGTCCCCCCCCCCGGGTCCCCCATCCTCATAAACCCCTTTGGGAAAGGGGGGCGGGGGGGTGGGCACCGGGAGAGGGGAGGGGGCGCACCGGGAATGGGGGTGACACCGAGAAGGGAGGGACACTGGGAAATACGGGGGACAGCGGGAAAAGGGGGGGGGGACACTGAGAGAGGGGGACACACCGGGGGGGGACCTTGGGAAGGGGAGAATCTGGGATGGGGGGGGGCACACTGAGGGATGGGGGGGGTGGGAAAGGCGGAGAACACCGGCAACGAAATCCCTTCAAATCCAACTTTTTTTGGGAATCTCCTCCCTGATACAATCTCAGTGTTCACATCCTCCCCCCCACCCAGAGATTTTGGGGGCGTCTCCTTCAGAAGGCGCTCAACGCCAATAAGGAATCGGTAATTAGATATGCAAATGAGGCCTTTACACACACACCCCCGACTGCTCCAGCACCCCAAAATGTGACCCCAAGGGTGCCCAGAGCATCGGTGGGGTCGCACAGTGCCACCCCCACTGCCACAGAGGGGTTTGGGGGTCACCAGCAGTGTCCCCCCCCCCCAAACCACGGGGACCCCCCCAATCCCAGCTGCTGCTGCCGCCGGGGCTGAGGGGCTGAGCCCCCCCCCCCGGGTTTCCGTTCCGGGGCCGGTTCAGATGGCAGAGCCAGGAAGCAGCTGTCCCCACGGCGGGGACGGAGCAAATGTCACCCCGGCCACCTGGCACCGCGCGCTGGCCTTGTCCCTGTCCCTGTCCCTGTCTCCTGCCGTGGGTCCCCCCCCCCCCGCCGCCGCCCCCTTTCCAAGCGGCACCTCCCGGGGTGGGGGGCGGGGGGGGCCACAGGCAGCACCCCCAGAGCTGCCGGGGGAGCACCGGCACCGCTGGGGTCCCCGCCTGGGTGACAGAGGTGGGGGTGTCACCGGCCTGGCGGGGGTGGGGGGGGTGGGACACGGCACCCACCCATTTACCTCGGTGCTTCCGCGGCCCCGCCGGCGGCTCAAATGTCCCCCCCCGGGCCTCCCGCTCCGGTTACCGGCTCCGCTTTCAGCTGCCGTTTATAGCCCCGCTGCTGCCCGGCCCTTGTCCCTCGTCCCTGTCCCCTCCCCATCGCCCACCGGGTGGGGACACAGCCGGCAGGAGCCCCCCAGGACACCGCAAAGCCACCAAGAGCGTCCGGCCCCCGACACGGGGGGGACCCCGCGGTCACCTTGGGTGGCTTTGTCACCCACTCAGTTGCTGGGTGTCCCCTCGACACCCCCCCGCCGCCCCGGGGTGACACCCATGGGTGCCCCCCGACGCGTCCGTTCCATCAGGCCGGCGGTGCTGGTGGCCGGCCAGAGCCGCAGGGTGATTTGCATATTAAATACAGGCTCATCTGCATATTAAGGACGGTTTCCTAGCGAGGAGGATCACGCGTCACGCCGAAATAAATGCCGGGGTGGGGGGAGTGGGGACGGGGGGGGACAGAGGGGGTGGCAGACAGAGTGCCGTGTCCCCTCAATTCACAGCCCTGCCTTGTCCCCAAAGGTGTGGCCGCCCTGCCACCTCCAAGCCACAGCCCTTGTCGCCTGTTGTCCCCCCCCAGTTCACAGCCTTTGTCCCCTTGTCCCCTCCCAGTTCTATGGGACAGGATCCTCTCGTCCCGCTGGTCTCCCCAAGCCACTTGTCCCTGCTGGCACATCTCCCCCAATGTCCCCCCAAAGATTGTCACCCCCCCAAAGGGGCACATCCCTGCCCCTCCTGTCCCTCCAAAAACCGCCGTTCCCCTCATCCCCCGTGTCCCCAAAGCCCCACATGTCCCCTGAGGCACTCACCCTCCTGGTCCTGTGCCACCCCAGGGGCTCTGCGCCCCATCGGGGTCCCCTCGATGTCACCCTGTCACCGCTCCGCGGCACCCGCATGGCCCCGGGGCGGTGGCAGGAGCTGCTCCCGGTCACCTCGTGCCTCAGTTCCCCTGAAGAGGGAACCCCCTGTTCCTGCCCCGAGCCCGGAACCCCCACCCCGAGCGCTGCCAGCCCCGGGTGGCACCTCCCCCGTGCACCCCGGCTGTCCCTGCCCCTTTGGGGGATCCTTGTCCCCAGCAGTTCCCGGCACGGCGGCGCCTCCTCCTCACCCAGCCCATGTCCCCAGGGTGTCCCACTCCCACAGAGTGTCCCTGAGTGTCCCCATGGGATCCCTGTCCCGGTCGGGCAGGCGGAGGGACACACCAGCTCCTGGCTCGATCCCCATGGGAGACCCTACAATAACAACCTGGAGTGTTTACATCCGGCTCCAGGCGGGAACCCTGCAATTACATCCCAGGACACGGAGCCCCGGCATTCCCGGGATGGGAGGCTGCTGAACACACCCACAGCACCTGCAGATACCCCAAACCCACCCCAAACCCACCCCAAAAACACCCCAAAAACACCCCAAACCCACCCCAAAAACACCCCAAGAACACCCCAAACCCACCCCAAAAACACCCCAAATCCACCCCAAAACCACCCCAAATCCACCCCAAAAACACCCCAAACCCACCCCAAAAACACCCAAAAACACCCCAAAACCACCCCAATCCTCAGGGAGCAGCCCCACAGCAGCAGCCCACCGATCCCAGAGCCAGAGGAGCTGGAGGAGGCTCCGGGAGGTCGGGACCCAGGGTCAGCCCCGCAGCCGGGTCAGTTTTTAAGCCCTGATGGAGCTGGACTGTTGGTTTTGGGGCTTTGTTGGCACTCAGGTCCCCTGTCCCCGTGTCACCAATGCTGCTCTGGGTGGGACAATGGGGCTGTTCCCCTCTCCAGGCCCAGAACTGGCACTTCCCGTTGGGATTATCCTCAAACTCGTCTTTAAATAAGGTTTAATATCTGCTGGCTCAACAGGGCAGAGAGGAGCTGAGGGTGGCAGGTCACCTCAGTGTCACCTCAGTGTCACCACAGCCTCTCCATCCCCAGCATCCTGCTGTCCCCAAGGTGATGGTGGCCCTGGGGGTGACACTTGGGGTGCCCACCTTCCCTCCCAGAGTCCCCCACCTCCCGGGAACACGGGGGGATGGGGACACCGGAGGGGACAGGAACCAGGGCCACCCCCAGCAAATCTCCTGGCGTGCCCAGAGGGTGACAAAGTGACAAGTGGCTTCCGGTGGTGCCAAGGTGTGGGTGAGAGCACGTGAGCCTTCGCCCTGCGGCCTCCTCCTCCTCCTCCTTCCCAGTGCCATCCTCTCCAGCCCGCTCTCCGTTTTGGAAGTGTCCCCTGTCACAGCTGGGGACAGCTGGGAGCAGTGTGGGGTGACACCGACACCCCCCAGCCTGGGCTGGGAGCCCCGGGGGAGCCAGGGGGGTGCAGGGACTGCGGGGGGGACGGGGCACAGCGTGGGGTGTGGGATGTGCAGTGGGGTGTGGGATGTGGAGTGGGGTGTGCAGATGGAGTTTGGGATGTGGGATGTGGAGTGGGGTGTGGGTGAGCAGTGGGATGCAGGATGTGGAGTGGGATGTGCAGTGGGGTGTGGGATGTGGAGTGGGATGTGCAGATGGAGTTTGGGATGTGGGATGTGGAGGGGGGTGGGGGCTGGGCTGCGGGGTGGAGGATGGGATGCAGGATGGGATGGAGGATGGGATGGAGGAGGCTGGCTGGGATGCAGAGTGGGTTGCAGGCCGGGCTGTGGGATGCAGGACGGGGTGCAGGATGCAGGATGGGATGTAGGATGGGATGCAGGATGGGATGCAGGATGCAGGCCGGGCTGTGGGATGCAGGATGGGCTGTGGGATGCAGGATGCAGGAATGGGATGCAGGATACAGGAATGGGATGCAGGACAGGCTGTGGGCTGCAGGCCGGGCTGTGGGATGCAGGATGCAGGATGGGATGCAGGACGGGTTGCAGGCCGGGCTGTGGGATGCAGGATGGGCTGTGGGATGCAGGATGCAGGATGGGATGCAGGACGGGCTGCAGGCCGGGCTGTGGGATGCAGGACAGGCTGTGGGATGCAGGATGCAGGAATGGGATGCAGGACGGGCTGCAGGATGGGCTGTGGGATGCAGGATGGGCTGTGGGATGCAGGATGCAGGAATGGGATGCAGGACGGGCTGCAGGATGGGCTGTGGGATGCAGGATGGGCTGTGGGATGCAGGACAGGCTGTGGGATGCAGGATGCAGGATGGGATGCAGGACGGGCTGCAGGCCGGGCTGTGGGATGCCAGCGGCGTGCAGAACAAAGGGCCATTGTTCCCAGCGCCGCCTCCGCGCTGCCGCCTCGGCCGGAAGGTCCGAGCGGCCTCACCGCCCTCGGAGCTGCTCCTGCTCCTCCCGGCACAGCCCGCGGCGCTCACAGCCACCGCCACCGCCACCGCCGCTGTCACCGTCACCTCCACCCGCACCGCCACCGCCACCGCCACCGCCGGCACCAGCGCGGCTCCTCAGGCACCAGCGCCAAAAGCCTGAGGGCAGGATGGTGCCCCTGCTCCGTGCCAGGTGTGCCAGGTGTGCCAGGTGTGCCAGGTGTGCCAGGTGTGTGTGGGGCGGGTGTGCAGGGGGTGTCACGTGCGTGCGGGGGGGGTGTCACCCCCTGTCATGTGTGTGTGCACCGTGTCACACGTGTCACTGTGTGTGCCTCTGTGTGTCACCGTGTGTGCACCGTGTGTGTGTGCAGGTACGTGTGTGCACAGCAGGTGTCACACGTGTCACATGTCACTGTGTCACTGTGTGTGTGTGCAGGTGTGGGTATGCACAGCAGGTGTCCCACGTGTCACTCTGTGTCACTGTGTGTGTGCAGGTGTGGGTATGCACAGCAGGTGTCACACGTGTCACATGTCACTGTGTCACTGTGTGTGCACTGTGTGTGTGTGTGTGCAGGTGTGGGTGTGCACAGCAGGTGTCACACGTGTCACCGTGTGTGCCTCTGTGTGTCACCGTGTGTGCACCGTGTGTCCTCTGTGTGTCACCGTGTGTGCACCGTGTGTCCTCTGTGTGTGTGTGCAGGTGTGGGTGTGCACAGCAGGTGTCACACGTGTCACATGTCACTGTGTCACTGTATGTGTGCAGGTGTGGGTGTGCACAGCAGGTGTCACACGTGTCACACGTCACTCTGTGTCACTGTGTGCACCATGTGTGTGTGTGTGCAGGTGTGGGTGTGCACAGCAGGTGTCACACGTGTCACATGTCACTCTGTGTCACTGTGGTGTGTGCAGGTGTGGGTGTGCACAGCAGGTGTCACACGTGTCACATGTCACTCTGTGTCACTGTGGTGTGTGCAGGTGTGGGTGTGCACAGCAGGTGTCACACGTGTCACTCTGTGTCACCGTGTGTGCAGCAGCTGTCCCCTGCGTGTGCAGGGGCTGGCAGAAGGCGCCGGGTGACACACACACACACACACACACACACACACACACACGTGTGCAGGAATGTGACACCAGCTGGCACCTGTGTGTGATGGCATGTGGGCACCGGGTGGCACCTGTGTGTCTGTGCAGGGGGTGTCATACATGTCTATGTGTGTGCATGGGGTGTCACATGTGTGCAGGTGTGTTCGTGGGTGTAACACGTGTGCAGGGGTGTCACACATGCCCAGGTGTGTTCACAGGTGTCACCCATGCCCAGGTGTGTTTGTGGGTGTCACCCATGCCCAGGTGTGCAGGGAGTGTCAACCCATGCCCAGGTGTGTTTGTGAATGTCACACGTGTTCAGGTGTGTTCACTGGTGTCACCCATGCCCAGGTGTGTTCACAGGTGTCGCCCATGCCCAGGTGTGTTCGTGGGTGTCACCCATGCCCAGGTGTGTTTGTGGGTGTCACACATACCCAGGTGTGTTCACAGGTGTCACCCATGCCCAGGTGTGTTCGTGGGTGTCACCCATGCCCAGGTGTGTTTGTGGGTGTCACACATACCCAGGTGTGTTCACAGGTGTCACCCATGTCCAGGTGTGTTCGTGGGTGTCACACGGTGTGTGAGGCATGCGCTGGCACACGTGTGCCCGGGCTGTGCACACGGGGCTGGCACGAGGGCCAGCAGGGCCGGGTTATTTTGGGCTCAGGGCCAGGCTGCACCCCAGCTCCCAAAGCTCCACCCCGACACCTCCTGCTGTCCCGGCGGGAGGGGATGGCTGGGGCGGTGACAAACGTGGCCCCACCGTGCCAGGCGGGCCCAGATCTGTCCCCCAGGGTCACCCGCGGGTGCTGCCACCCCTGGCTCGTCCCATCCCATCCCACGCTCTTCCACCCCCTGGGGCTGTTCCCAGCACTGCCTCGCTCCCATCCTGCTCCCTGCTCCGTGCCTCAGTTTCCCCACTCGAACCCCCCGCAGCCCTCACGGTCCCTCCCGCCGCCGCTGCTCCCCCGGGGCCACCGTGTCCCTCCTCCCCCGTGTCCCCCACCCCGCCGTGTCCCTCCCGGATCCCCCCGGCGCCAAACCCGGCGCTGAGTCGGGAATTGATGGGATTATCCCGGCGGGCGGGATTACACGGGGAAGAGTGGAGGATTAGCCACGGCGCATCGGCACGACACTGCCACTGTCACTGCCACTGTAACTGCCACTGTCACTGTAACTGCCACTGCCACAGACACAGCCACAGCAACTGCCACTGTCACTGTCACTATCACTGTCACTGTCACTGCCACAGCCACTGCCACTGTCACTGTCACTGCCACTGCCACTGCCACAGCCACAGCCACAGCCACAGCAACTGCCACTGTCACTGTCACTGTCACTATCACTGCCACTGTCACTGTCACAGCCACTGCCACTGTCACTGCCACAGACACTGCCAACTGTCACTGCCACTGTCACTGCCACTGTCACTGTCACAGCCACTGCCACTGCTACTGCCACTGCCACAGACACTGTCACTGTAACTGCCACTGCCACAGCCACTGCCACTGCTACTGCCACTGTCACTGCCACTGTCACTGTCACAGCCACTGCCACTGCCACTGTCACTGCCATTGTCACTGCCACTGCCACTGCCACTGCCACTGCCACAGACACAGCCACTGCCACTGCCACCGCCACTGCCACTGCCACTATCACAGCCACTGCCACTGCCACTATCACTGCCACAGCCACTGTCACTGCCACTGTCACTGCCACTGCCACCGCCACCGTCACAGCCACTGCCACAGCCACTGTCACTGCCACTGTCACAGCCACTGCCACTGTCACAGCCACTGTCACAGCCACCGCCACTGTCACTGCCACTGTCACAGCCACTGCCACTGTCACAGCCACTGTCACTGCCCCTGCCACGCCGCCCCAACTGGGCTGAACTGGGAGCCACTGGAGCCCAGGTGTGACACCGAGCCCCAGCACTGGGGTGTCCCGGGAGGGAGCGGTGCCATCAGCAGCCGCTCTTTAATTAACCGGCTGCTGGGAGCCGGCACAAAGAGGCGAAAGGGATCTCTTTATCCACCCCTCCCCACACCTTCCCCTTTTATTATTGTTATTATTATTTTTTCGGACAGAATTGTAATTAAATAGGGAGCAAAACCCCGTTAGCACACGGCAGCCCCTGTGGGATCTCCTCGGTGCCAGCCCACTGCTCCTCCTCTCCCCCTCTCTTCACTCAGGGGCTCCGAGCCCTCATTGCCCCCTTTGGGCGATGCCACCAAAGCCTGCAGGTCCCTGTGGAGAGTCCCCAAGGCCACCGTGTCCCATTTGCTGCTGGGCCGGGCACTGCCTGGGGTTACAGAGCCTCCTGTGGGTGCCGGGCTCGGGCTCCACCACCTCCAGCACCGCCCCGGGCACGGGGAGCTCATCCCGGCAGCTCCGGGGCTGCAGCTCCCGAGGCTCCGGCGGCGATGGGAGCCAACAGGTTCGGCAGGCAGGGATCCCAGCTGGAGCCGGATCGCTGCCGCTTTGCTGTGCTGCTGTTTGTGTCGCCGAAGGCACCGGATGCCACCACAGGGAAAGCAAGCATCTCCCGGCCGGCCCCTGGTGACACCGGTGTGGAAAAGCCACCCCCGGAGCGGGCGGTGTCAGCGCCTGCCGGGACAGCCCCCGGCACCAGCTGGGATCCGGCCCCGGCGCGGGAGATGCTCCAAGGGCCCCGGCGCGGCTCCTGCCTTAAATCGCATCCAAACTGGCAGGTTTAATTAAAAATATTCCAGCTTGTCTAGGGATACAAACCGCATCCGGCACTGCAGCAGGGATCTGCATCCAGCTCCAGCGCCCTGGCGAGCAGGGCCCGGCGGCCGGGCTGAGCCCCCGGCACCGCTGGGGACGGCTGGTGGCAGCGCGGGGGGTTACTGGTTTAACTGGGAGCCAAAACGCTGGGGCTGGCTGCGGGGAACAGGGACACCCAGTCCTGTCCTGTGACTTGGGGCTGGAAGGGAGGCAGAGGCAGCAGAACGGGGGAGCACGGGAGGTCCCTGCAGGGACAGCGAGGGGACAGCTCTGCCCTGGGGAGCGCAGCGTGCGGGGTCACCCGCCTGGACCGGGCCACCCCTTTTGTTTGTGCCACCAAAACCATCGGGGGGAGGGGGTTCTGTCCCCCCCAGGCGGACACAGAGTGGCCCCGGAGCTGCTGGTGGGGGCTGAGCTGCCCCCCCGGCACCCCCAGAGCTGAAGCCGAGCCCCGGGCCGCCTCCTGCCCCTCGGAGCACAACCCCTCCCCACCGCAGCCACGTGCCCCGGTGACAGCGGTGACCCAATTCCCGTGTCACCCCCGGGGACGCTGCGAAAAGGGGGGGCCCTGGCACCGCGCTCAGCACCGCCAGGATGGGACCCCAGCAGCCAGCGGGGACCCCTGGGTGTCACACGGTGCGGGGGGGGACACACGGCACTGCCCTGGACCCTGGGCCGGCCAGAGCTGCCCTCAGCGTGGTTCTGTGGGGTAAACTTCTGGGGGGGGGCTGGGCAGAGGGGCCCCCCCAAACCGATTCAAACCCTTCCCCCAGGCTGTGCCCGTGCCCGGCCGCCCCCCTCGCCCCCCTCCCAGCGCATTCCTGGAGCAGAATCCGGCGCTGCTGGAGCCAAAGGGATCGAGGGGGGCACCTGGGGTGGGGGGGGGGACACGGCGGTGCCACGTGTGCCATCATCACCCCCCAGGCGAGCAGGGGGGGTGTCCCTGTGGGGGGGGGGTCACTCACCGCAGGTGTCTGACCCCCCCACACCGCACCCCAGGGTGGGGGGATGGATTGGGGGTCTCCTCTGCACTCCCCCGCCCCCCCTTTCAGCTCACGACCTGGTTTAGCAGAGGGAAACTGAGGCACGGCAGGAAAGCAGAGCTCACCCAAGGTCACCCCGTGCTGACGGCACAGCCCCGTGGGCATCCCCCCCCCCACACCATAATGGGGGTGCTGGGCCCCCTCCCCAAAGCCCCTGAGCAGGGACGGGGCTCCCCCCTCCCCTCTGCCCCATGGTGGGGGGGCTGGGGGGGATGTTTGGGGTGCCCCGGCCCCCCCCCCCCACTGCTCTGGGTGATGTGGGACGATGGAGGTCAGCCCCGGGGGGGGGCAGGGGGGGTTTGCTGGGCTCGGGGGGTGCCGGGGGCACCCCGAGTGAGGCTGCCAAGGGAGGGTTGGGGTCAGGCAGACCCCCCCAGCCACGTTATTTTAGGGTTCCCCCTCTCCAAACCTGCCCACGGTGCAGCGGTGCCGAGCCCCAAAAAAGGGGGACAGACCCCCCCCCCCCCCGGGCTGGCAGACGCTGGGGGTGTCAGACCCCCCCCACCCCCCCATGCACGACCGGCCCCCCACTTCTGCCGGCTGCCTCCCCCCCCCCAAGTTGTGTCCCCACCAAGTTACAGCCCGAGACAGAGCCAGGCACCCCCTGGGTTTGTGGGTGCTCTGCCCCCCCCACCCAGCCCTGCGCGATTATCTGAGGGGGGGGCACAACCTCCGAGCCCCCCAGGCTGAGCCCCGCCGCTCCCCGATGCCCTTTTTTGGGGGCTGCATTGACCGGACCCCCCCCCCCGCCCCATTTCAGTCTCCCCACACCCCCTCCCCCCCCAGCCCAGCAGAGGCTGCCGGGGGTGGGGGGCACAGAGCAGCCCCTCCTCTTCTCAACACACCCCCCCCCAAAAAAAAAAAGAAAAAAAAAAAACAACAAACCCTGGCTGCTTCCCAAAGAAGCAGCGGAGGCAAAACGGAGCCCGACCAAGCAGAGACACCCCCCCCCCCCCATCCCCATCATCTTCATCCCCATCCTCATCCTCCCGGCTCGGGGCGGGGGGGGCTCCGTATCCCGCGCCCATCGCCGGCCCGGGGGGCTGATGGGTGGGAGGGGGGCGTGGGAGGGGATGGGGGGGTGGGACTGGGTGCTGGGTGGAGGGGATGGGGGGGCTCAAGGGTGCGGGGGGGGGGGGGGGCTGTCGGGGTGCCGGGCTGGGGGGGCGCGGGGGGCGCCGGGGGGAGCAGAGGTGCCGGGGGTGGGGGGCATGAGGTTGCGGGATCAGGGTGCGGGGAGGGTCTCCGGGGTGCCGGGAGGGGGCGGGGAGGGGGGGGGAGCTGGGGGTGCGGGGTGAGGGTGCCGGGACGCTCGCGGGGTTGCCGGGGTGGGCTGTGGGTGCGGGGTACGGGATGGGGAGTGGGGGGGGGGGGCAAGGATTGGGACCCCCAGGAGTGCCGGGGTGGGGATGGCGATGCGGGATGGAGGTGCTGAGGGGGGGGGGGCGGGGGGCGGTGCAGGGGGGGCTCAGGCTGCAGAGAGGGGGGGACAGAGGGGTGCGGGTTGGGGGGCGCGGGGGGGGGGCCCCTCCAGCCCGTGACCCTTCAAGGTTCCGCCCGCTCCGCTAACAAAAGCGCCGCTTCCCAATGCAGCAGCGGCGGCGGCGGCGGCGGGAGGGGGGGAGGGCGGGGGGGGGGCGGCGGGGGGGGGGGCACCCCTTTTTTTCCCTTTTCCCCCCACCCCAGGAGGAACAACGGATGGAGAAGGAAGAGGAAAAAACCGGGACGGGACCGCACCGGGATGGGGGCGGGCGGGGAGATGGGGGTGGAGGGGGGGGGGGCACCGGCCGCGTTCTTACCTCGCCGTCCCGGGGTTGAGGGCGGGGGGGGGTCCGGGGGGGCTTCGCGCACCTGCGCCCACCGGCAGCGGCTCGGCCCGGCCCCGCTCGGCTCCGTTCGGCCGCGGCGGGAGCGCCGGTACCGGGGCCGGGCGGGGCGGGGCCGCGGGG
Source organism: Phylloscopus trochilus trochilus (assembly GCA_016584745.2). Lineage (NCBI taxonomy): Eukaryota > Metazoa > Chordata > Aves > Passeriformes > Phylloscopidae > Phylloscopus > Phylloscopus trochilus. The sequence continues at coordinate 1,700,108 of WQNJ02000044.1, read as the reverse complement.
GGGGGTTGGTGCGGGGGGGGTGGGGGGGGGGGGGCCGGGGCCGGGCCCGCCCGGTGGCTGCGGCGGCACCGGGGCCGCTCCGGCAGCAGCAGCGGCGATGGAGGAGCCGCCGCCGCCGCCGCCGGCGCTCCCGGAGCGGCTGCGCCCCCCGCCCTGCCCCCGCCCCGGGGAGGCGGCTCGGCCCGGCCCGGCCCCGGGCCCCCCGCCCCCGGCGGGGAGGGGGGAGAGCGGGGGGAGCCGGCCCCGCCTGCCTCGGGCCCCCCCCCCGCCTCATCCCCCCGAAAAGGGGCAGCGCTCCCCCCGCCTTCCCGGGCACCGGGAGGGGTCGGACCCCCCCCCACCCCGGTCCCCTCTCTCAGTTTCGCCCATCCCGGGTGTCAGGAGGGGCTGGGATTGATCCCCCCCCGTCTCCTGCCCGGGTTTCCCTCCACCCTTGGCACGGAGAGCGGTTCAGACCGAGCCCCCCCATCCTCTGCCTCGCTTTCCCCCAGCGCTGGCGCTGCGAGGGGCTGAGGCCGAGCCCCTCCACCCCTTGCCTCAGTTTTCCCAAATGTCCCATCCCCGTGAGGAGCCGGCAGCCCATTCCCGCACAGCCCCCGAGGCGATTTCCCCTCACCCCAGGCTGAACCCCCTCCCTCGATGCGAGCCCCCCCATGCCCTGCCTCAGTTTCCCCTCGCCCCCAGGAGCCGCTCTGCACCCCGCGGGCGCTGCCCACCCAAACCTGCCCACCCCGGGCTGCCAGGACGGGCCCCGCGGGTGGGGGGACACCCGGGGCTCTGGGGGTGACACAGGCTGGGGGCCTAGCACGCCGTGACTTTTGCTTTCTTGGTCGCGGTTGTTTTTTAGCCCGAAAAAACCCCAAATCGGGGTAAAAACCCCGGGCGGGTGTCCCGGGTGGCCCGAGCCGTGGCGAGCAGGAGGTTGGGAGGTGATTCACCTCTTCCTGCATCCCTCCGGTCCCTCCCGCTTCCCAGGGCAGGGAGGGGGGCACGGTCACCCCCCGGGGAAGGGGGGGACACTGACGGAAGAGGGGTCTCCAGGGGGAGGAAGCACAGCCGTGACTCAGCGCCTGAATCACCGTCCCCGGGGGGACAGCGAGGGGACACCGCCAGCCCCTTTGACCCGTTCACACAGCCCCGGCCCTCCGCTCGTCCAGCTCGGGCTCGTTGATGGCTAATTAATTAACCAACCCTCCTCGGGATTCATTCCTGCAGGCACCGCGTCTTGCTGAACATCGGCACCGTCCTGGGGCACCCAAATATGCCACTGGGGCACCCCGGCATTGCACGGGACCCGAATATCCCTGGTACCCCCTGATCCCATTGCAATCCCAAACCCCATGGAACCCTAATGCCCTCCTGGTACCCCCTGATCCCATTGCAATCCCAAACCCGATGGAACCCAAATATCCCTGGTACCCCCTGATCCCATTGCAACCCCAAACCCCATGGAACCCTAATGCCCTCCTGGTATTCCCTGATCCCATTGCACCCTCACACCCCATGGCACCCAGATACCCCTGGTACCCCCTGATCCCATTGCAACCCCAAACCCCATGGAACCCTAATGCCCTCCTGGTATTCCCTGATCCCATTGCACCCTCACACCCCATGGCACCCAGATACCCCTGGTACCCCCTGATCCCATTGCCCCCCCAATGGGATCCTAATGGCACCCTAATGCCCCCCCGCTACCCCGCTGTCCCACAGCGTCCCACAACACCTCACCACGTCACCCTAATACCCAGTGACACCCTAACATCCCCGTGTCACCCCGACCCCGCAGGGCCCTGGCGGTCCCAGGGCTCCCCCCGTGCAGGGACTTGGGCAAACAGCGGCCCTGGGAGGGCTCTTCCCATCCGCAGCCTCCAGATCGGGATTTCTGCCCGGATTTGGGGATTTCGGTGACCTTTCAGGGAACAGCGAGCGCCGCGGAGGAGGAGCCGATGGGCTCGGCTCGGGTGGGTCCCACACCTGCGATGAGCAGGGCCGGTCTCAGCGGTGGGCTGAGGGGGGGTCGGGGGTGTGTCGGCCCCTCGCTCCCCCGCCTGGTGCATCCCGAGCACGCGGGGTGGGAGCCGTGCCCCCCGGCCTGGCCCGGCACGCCCCGGCACGGCACGAGGGCCCGGCAGCGCCCCCGGGGGCCCAGGGAGGGGTTTTGGGGAGCGGTGCCTGCAGAGCTCCCCCCCGGCTGCACTGGCAGATCCCCCACCCAGCCAGGCAGGCAGGGAGCCCCCCCAGCCCCGGGCACCTCCAGCCTGGGCAGGAGGAGCCCCAGAGCCGGGGGAGCCGGGCACGGCAGCCCCGTCCTGCCCGGGTCAGGACCCCCGGGTCAGGACCCCTGGGCAGCCCCTCCCTCTGTGTGTGTGTGTGGGTGGGTGTGCACACTCGTGTGCCCATGTTTGCATCTATATACATGTGTGTGTCCATCCCTGTGTCCATCCACGTGTGTGTGTGTGACAGTGCACACACGTGTGTCCATCCGCGTGTCCATCCATCTGTGTGTCCATCCATGTGTGTGTGTGGGTGTGCACACTCGTGTGCCCATGTGTGCATCCATATACATGTGTGTGTCTGTCCATCCCTGTGTCCATCCACGTGTGTGTGTGTGACAGTGCACACACGTGTGTCCATCCGTGTGTGTGACAGTGCACACACATGTGTCCATCCATCTGTGTGTCCATCCACCTGTCCATCCATGTGTGTGTATGTGTGAGAGTGCACACACGTGTGTCCATCCATGTGTGTGTGTCCATCCACCTGTCCATCCGTGTGTCCATCCATGTGTGTGTGACAGTGCACACACGTGTGTCCATCCATCCACGTGTCCATCTGTGTGTCCATCCGTGTCCCCCCTTCCACAGAGCCCCTGCACCCCTGCCCCGCTGTGCACACGCCTGTCTGCACACTCCTGTCTCTTTGCACACGCATCTCTTTTCACACTCGTCTCTTTGCACACTCCTGTCTCTTTGCACACGCATCTCTTTGCACACGCATCTCTTTTCACATGCCTGTCTCTTTGCACACGCATCTCTTTGCACACGCCTGTCTCTTTGCACACGCCTGTCTCTTTGCACACTCATCTCTTTGCACACTCCTGTCTCTCTGCACACGCCTGTCTCTCTGCACACGCCTGTCTCTTTGCACACTCCTGTCTCCTTGCACACGCGTGTGCCCCGCTCCCGGGAGCACCCCGGCCCCGCAGCTGCCGCAGCCCCCCCGGTGCCCCGCAGCTGCCGCCGGCCGTGCCGGGGCCGGCCCTTCCCGGCACGCGGGCGCTCGGGGAGGAAGAGCGGTAATTAAGTTAATTTGCACATGCAAATCATCCGCAGTTGGAATCTGTTAATTTTATAATTCGATGTTTAATGTACATATCTGCTGTGTTTTGCCAGGCAGAAACCCAACATTTTCTGGGCGCTAATGACGAGGGCCGTGCCCCGGGCTGGGGGGACAGGGACCCCCCCCACCCCGGGGGTGTGGGGAGGCACCGGGGGTCACCCACCACCGGCAGTGGGTGCGGCCCGCCCGGTGAGGCCGCTGTAAGCCCCAAAAATGACGGAATTTGCCCCATTCTGGAGGCGGTGCCTGCCCAGGAAGTGTTTGGGGACGGTGGCAGTGAGCTGAGCCCTCCGGGCGTGCCAGCTCAGGAGGATGTGGTGGCCCCTGGAGCGTCCCCACCCTGCGGGGTCACCCGTGGCATCGCTGGCGGCACCCAGCGTCACCCAGCAGCACCCCAAAGTGCGGGAGGCACGGACAGAGCCACCTCTCCCCCTTCCCCAGGCACCCCCGGGGGCTCTGCTGCCTCATCCCCACCCCTGAGCTCCTGCCTGGTGATGGGAGAGCCCCAAAAACTGGAGCTGTGCCCAGGCTGAGCATCACCCCAAATAGTGCCCTGGGGCTGAGTGTGACCCCAAATACTGCCCTGGGGATGAGTGTGACCCCAAATACTGCCCTGGGGCTGAACATCACCCCAAACACTGCCCTGAGGCTGAGTGTGACCCCAAACACTGCCCTAGGGCTGAACATCACCCCAAACACTGCCCCGGGGCTCAGCACAACCCCAAACACTGCCCCGGGGCTCAGCACAACCCCAAACACTGCCCCGGGGATGAGCACGGCCCCAAACACTGCCCTGGGGCTGAACACCCCCGGGGGCTGGGCACGGCTCCAGGGCCGAGCATCACCCCGGGCTGAGCATCTCCTCCAAGCCCAGCATCACCCCAAAGGCTGAGCAGCTCCCTGGGGCCCCAAGGGCCAAACCTCACCCCAAACCCAACCCCCCCACCCCCCTCCCAAGCCAATTCACTCCCCAGCTGCCGGGGCTGGCCGAGGCCACCGCAGCCCCGCTCCCTGTTTTTATCTGCAGGACCAGCTGGGGCTTTGCATGTGCCGGATTTGTGGGTTCCCTTTGAAGCCGGGGCTGCCGCCGGCCCCGCGCCGCTGCCTCGGAGGAGATAAGGCGGTTCCCCGCAGCCCCCGGGGCTCGGAAGGACGCGGTCACCCTCCTCCCCCGGGAGCTGGATCCACCCGGGAGCTCCCTCGGCTCCCCCCAGCCAGGCAGGGAGCGGCCCCTGGGGGAGCAGGGGAGGGTGATGCCACCTTTCTAATGAAAACTAATTGCCATTAATCCCGTCTCATTGTTTACTCGGGGCCTGATTTAAGCACATTTCAGGCAAGACTGAGCAGTTGAACGTTTCGAAATGTATTTTTCTTTCTGCTTTAATGACCTTGTTCCTGCCACCCCGCTGCTGCTGCTGCTGCTGCCTCCCTGCTCCGCCAGGCGACTTGGTGACTTCATCGAGTTCACCGGGACAGAGAAGGACCCTCCCTTGGGGTGGGGAGGGTTTGGGAAGGAACCGAGCTCCCCGAGCCCCAGAGGGACCTGGCTTGGCCCGGTGCGGGCTGGGACAGCCCCTTGTCCCCATCAGTGTCACCCAGCTGTCACCTTCGCTGGCCTCTCCCACCCGGACACACCCCGAGCAGCCCCTCCCCGAGATCCGCGGCTCTGGCACCCAGAGGTGCCCCCCGTGAGCCCATTCCAGCTGTTCCCGCCGTCACCCTGGGGGGGGCCATCCATCCATCCAGCTGTTGCCCCCACGCTTCCAAAACAGCTGTTTCCCCACCGTTTCCCCCATCCAGATGTGCAGCCCGGTCTGTCCCAGCCCAGCTGTTCCCTTCTAGAGCACGGCCCGTTCCCTGCACACCCCCCGCCATCCCCGTGCCCCCCCAGCCCCCCGGTGCCCCACCGAGCCGGGGTTATTTTTATCCTCCTTTCAGCTCCCTCCTGCTCCGGTTCCATCCGGAGTCAGTGACTTTCACAGCCTCCTTTATGCCAACCCCAGACTTTCACTTCTCCCTCCCTCTGGCAATGAACCAGCGCAGGGGGGTGGGATGGGGTTGGGGGGGGTCCCACAGGGGTGCCCGTCCCCCCCCCCAAATCCCTGGTGAGGGGCTTTGCCAGACAGAGGAGTTGCCCCCATCCCTGCTCCCTCCTCAGCTTCCCTCCTTTCTCCTCACCAGGATAAATTCCTCAACATTTCCCCATCCTGCCGAGGAGGAAAGTCAAGACTTTCGGGTTTTATCCCTCCCCAGGGTCACGGATGCCTGATGTCCCCCCCAACCCCACACCCCCCCGAGCCTTTCCCTGAGCCCCCTCCCTCTCTGCTCGTGCCTCAGTTTCCCCAACGCACAGACAGACCCCCCCTCACCCCAAACCCAACCTCAGCCCCCCCAAAAGTCACCCTGCCGGGTCCCCTCCTGTGGATCCCCCCCTGGCAGAGCCGCTCTTCCCGGGGGAAAAATCCGGGGCCGGCTCCTGGCCTGGGGCCCCGGCAGCGATTGTGATTTTCCCCTCAAGCGTGGCTAACGCCGGCCCCGCTGCCCGAGCCAAAAGCGTTTTCCACCCCCCCCGAGGGAGCTCCGGCAACACCCGCTGAGGGACAAACCTGGGGCTGGGGGGATGCCCTGCCACAGGCAGCAAAAGCATGGCAAGGATTTCTCCCAAAATAACGGCATGAACTGGGAGCGGGCTGCTGAACCCATCCTGGGATTTTTTAATTTTTTTTTTTTTGCCCCCCCCCCCCCCCTCCATCAGCTGTTTTGCAGCTTTCCAGCCCAGTCCTGTAGTTCTGATGTCGTCTCTGCACGAGAATAAACCCTCAGGAACTGGGGTTCTGCTCCTCAAAAAGATTCATTAATTCAAGGACAATCAGAGTCGAAGAAGCTGCTTGGGAGAAAAAAAAAAAAAAAAAAGAAATCTCTTTATTTATGCCATTATTACAGCCACAGTGTAAAAATGATGCGCTCCTGGCTTTGAAGTAAAGCAAACAAACCGCCCGAAATGGTTAAAAAACCCCAATTAAATGGTGAAAATCCTGCCCTTCCTCCCTGCCTAAGGGCTGGAGTTAAGGTCAGCTTTTTCCTTCCTTAATCTGTGATTTTTTTTTTTTTTTTTTTTATCTGGATAGCAATTTTCCCTGGGCTGCCAGCCGGTTGGTAAACGGCCTCTTTTGTCTTTAGCCCTTCCTTTCTCCTGAGGAAAATGGAATCCGATTTTTTTTTTTTTTTAATTTTTTTTATTTTTTTTGTCGAGCGTTGTTCAGACCCCGGTGCCCGATGCCCCGAGCCTGCGATGCTCCCGGGGCTGGGGATGCTCCCGCTCCAGGTGCCGCTGGAGCGGCGGGGCCGGCTGCTTTGGGCATCCGCCCGTGGCTTGTTGAACGTCCCCGTCTGTCACCGCCAGCGCCCGGGACACGATCCAGGGAGCGCTCGGTGGCGGTGAAGTGCCAAGCCGGCACGCCGCGGGCGCCTGGCAGGCGCGGCCGGGGTTCATCGGCGTTTCCCATGGCCCAGCACGTCCCCCACCCCACCGTCCTTTGTCCACCCCCCACCCCTGAGAGGTTTTTGTGCCTCCTCAGCCCTCCGGAGCCCCGGGGGCCGGATCGTGCAGCCCTTCCTGGGGAAGCCTTCGGCCTCGCCGAGCCCGGGCTTTGCTCCAATCGATGCTCCAGCCTCTCTTAACACCTGGCAGGGATCGATGGACAAGGCAGGGAATTGCCTGCACCGAGGGACGTGGATAATCCCCCTGGCGGGGCTCGGCCTGCAGCTCTCACCTTAACCCTGTCCGTGCCGTGGTGGTGGCCAGGCTCTCCCCCCCGGGCAGGGTCTGTGCCCATCCCCCGGGGGTCTCTGGTCACCGCTGTCCCCAGGGCTCCGCCTGTACCTGCCCTTCCTCCAGCTGCAAAGAGCTCCCGCAGCCACCGAGAAAAGCCATCAAAACCTCCCCAAAACCCGGCCAGGTGGTGGCACTGGGGTCATTTCCCTGAGTGGGGGGACACCACTGCCCACTGCTGAGCTTTCCCATCTTGGATCCCTTCCCAAACCCTTTCCCAGATCCTTTCCCAGATCCCTGCCAGATGCCCCTGCCAGATGCCCACGCTCCACTTCCACCACCGAGCAATTCCATCGCTAAAAGGCAATTTGACACCTCAAAAATCACACTCCGCTAAGGGGTGAGGGGCTGCCCACGCTCCCCCGGGGGCTCGGGGGTGGGTGTGGTATTCTCGGTGGGCTCCCAGCCCCTGGGAATGCCGCCCTGCCCGAGTGCCTGGAGCATCCTTCAGCGGGAGAAAGAACCAGCCGGGCCGACAGCAGAGCCCTGCAGAGCCCCGGCACAGCTCAGTGCACGCCTGAGCTCCTCACCAGGGGGATCCAGGGATGCTGGGGACAGCGAGAGATCCCCGCCAGGAGCTGCATCCCTGATCCCCCGGGGAACCGGCTTTCGAGGAAAAGCGATGTGGGGAGAGGGAAGAGGAAGCTGGAAAAGCTCCAAGATCAGCGGCACTGATATGAAACCATGAATTATCCTCCGGCTGTGGCGGCTGCGGGGACGGGCAGCCCCCCTGGGAGAACCGGGGAAGCGGCACCGCCGGCATCGACCCCCGGCCCTGCCTCCGCGGCCCAGCCGGGGGTGAAGCCGCTGCCTTCGTTAGCGGGAGCTGCAATTTCTCATCAATCCAAAGCCGCTAATTAACAGGCGCCGCGGCCGGGGCTGCTCTCCGCATCCATCACCGCACGCGGCCCCGCATCCATCACGGCCCCGCCGCCGGCGGGGTTGGTGCCGGCAGTAAATCACCGGCACCGGAGCTCCGGACCGGCGGGAGGGGCCCGACCCCCCCCCGGGAAGGGTCCGAACCCCCCCGATTTGGGGCAGCTCGGCAGCACCGGGATGCGCCGGCTGCGTCGGGAGGACTCCGGTTGCCTTCACCCCCCTCCGGCAAAGCGTTAAGCAGCTCAGCTTCCCGGCATCCCCACCATCTAATTACACCGAAGATGAAGCAGGGAACGATACCTCGCCGTTAATTAATAACTCGTCACGGCTCAGAGCAGGCGGAGAGCGTGAACAACGCCGGGTGCTGGCGGATCAGGGCGCTCAGGTTTTGGGGTGCGGGAGGGGGGTGCGGGAGGGGGGGCACAGGCACCCTCGGAGCCGGAACGGGAACGAGGAGCTGAAAAACGACATTTAAATAATAAATCCCAGCTATTAAGAGAGGCTGTACCTGGGAGCGCCGGGCAGCGCCGGCGGCCAGCGGGGTAATTAGACCGCGGCTGAAATGATGAAAAGATATCTGCAGGCTTTGAGGCCGAGGCTTTGAAGCTGTAAATCCTGTGAAGGCAGCATCCCCGCACGCACCCGCCGGGAGATATTTACCCGGGACCTGCTTCCCACCATCCACGTGGTGTGCAGAGCTCAGGAAAAAAATAAAATAAAATAAAATAAAATAAAATAAAATAAAATAAATCCCCCCGCCACGGGAAGATGATGAGCCCGGAGGGATATTCCTGGCTGCCCCAAATTGTGCGCTCTGGGGAAGGGTAAGCCCAGCGGAGGGGGCACCAGGCTGGTGTTGGTGGCTCAGCAGGAGCTTCAATCGTCCTGCTGGGAGTGCCAGAGCAGTGTCCCGTGGGGTGCTGGAGCTGCTGGGACCAAGGGAAAGGTCCCAGTCGGTGCAGAGTCCGGGTTGGTGTTCCCGGTTGGTGCCGCCGGCCTGGCCGGGGGTGTTCTCCCAGCGCATGGAAAGGTTTGGATTTCAGGCACCCCCGTCCCGAGCTGGCATTGCACACCCACCCTACCCCCCCAGCCTGCCCTGCACCTGCCCAGGTGTTCACCCACCCCTCCACAGCCAGCCCTGCACCTGCCCAGGTGTTCACCCACCCCCCACAGCCTGCCCTGCACCTGCCCAGGTGTTCACCCTCCCCCCCCCAGCCAGCCCTGCACCTGCCCAGGTGTTCACCCACCCCCCCCACAGCCAGCCCTGCACCTGCCCAGGTGTTCACCCACCCACCCAGCCAGCCCTGCACCTGCCCAGGTGTTCACCCACCCCCACAGCCAGCCCTGCACCTGCCCAGGTGTTCACCCACCCACCCCCCCCCCAGCCTGCCCTGCACCTGCCCAGGTGTTCACCCACCCACCCACGGCAGCCCCCGGTGCCGGTGTGGCCGTGCCAAGGGATGTGATCAGGGTGTGGGGTGCCACCCCACCCCAAGATCCTCGGATTTGGCCTCTCAGCTGCCCAAAAACCCCTCGGCACGGGGGCTGGGGGGGGTCAGGGTGCCAGGGATGCCATCGGGATGCGCTGGGAGCAGCGCGGCGTGGCCGGACAGGCAGAGCCCAGCAGGAGCCATGCGGCAGCTCGGCACAGGGGTAATTAGCAGCTTAGATTCCAGATCCTCATTAGGGGCTGGCACACACCCCCCCCCACACACACACACACCCCCCTCGCTGTTGCGCTCCGTGCAATTAGTCGCTAAGTAACACAGGGATATTTATACCCCGGTACAGAACCGGGGCCGGCACCGGCATCGCCGGGATGCTCCGGCCGGGACCGGTCGTGGCCGCGACATTTTGGGGACCAGCAGCGCGGCCTTGCAGGCCAAGGAGCTGCCGTGAGGGTCCGAGAGTCGCCCCGGGGTGCTCAGTGATGGGGCAGCACCCAAGGGTGGGCACCCACAGGGACACGCGTGGCACGGTCACCCTGGGGAAGCCGCCGCGAGGCACCGGCAGCTCCGAGAGGCTTTTTTAATTTTATTTTATTTTTTTTTTTCTATGGGGAAGATGTTTTATCTTCCCTCTCACCCCACCCTAATTAATTGTTTTAATTAAGGAAACGCCACCTCCACTCCCGACTGCCATTTGCCGGCAGGAACGTTGCTAATTACGGCGAGGGAATCGCGCCGGGGTTTGTTCGCAGGGAGGGGGGGGCAGTGAGTGGCGGAGGGGAGGGGGGGGGCTAAAAATACATGAGGGAAAAAAGCAAAATAAACCAGCTCCGAGATGCAAATCCCCCTCCGGGCAGCGGAGGGAGTTTGGGGGTCCCCTGTGAGGGAAAGGGCCGCGGTGCGGGGTGCGGGGGGGGGATGCGGTTCGGTGCCTCCATCCGCCCCCCCTCCGCCCGGCAGCGGGTGATGCTGAGCGAGCCGGGTCCCCTGTGGTGCCCCCCATCCCCAAACCTCTTTGGGAAGGGGCTGAACCCCCGAATTCGCCACTGCACGGAGCTGGCACCGCCGCCTCCCTCGCCGGCTTTGTCAGCAGCAGCCGGGAGCTCGCGCTGCGCTCCGCTTTTTTTCACAGCTTTCATGAATTTTAATGGGCACTTGCTGCTGGATTTCTCCTCTTCCCGCTGGCTTTCCCGCCCCCCCCCGCAGCCCTTCGGGTCGCCCTTTTCCTTCCCCCAGGGGTTGCTCCTGCTCTCGGCATCCCCCGAGCCTCCCCAAACCCTCCCCGGTGTCCCCCTGGTCACCCGCAGAGAGCAGATTTGTCCCCACCAAGCGCTGGGTGCTGGCGGCGCTGCCCCCCGGGGTCTGCCCGGTGGCTCCCGGCACCCCAGGGGGGCTTTTCCCGAAATTCCACGGATACGAAAGCTCCGGAGACGCCACTTCAGAGCCATCCGTCTTTATTAGCAGCTGGTTAACACCTCCCCGAGGGACCATAACGAAGGGAAGCAACTTAATCACCGTCATGCAGCGAAAGTGCGGGCGGGCACGTCTCCCCCCCCGGCCCTTCCCACCCCCACCCCCGAGCCGCTGCTTCCCGGTGGCTGCTGCGGTGTCCTCGGGTGCTCCCACCCGGTGACAGCGTCCGTCCTGCTGTCCTCCGGTTCCTCTGGTGATGTCTCTGCTCGGCTCCGTGTGACAGCATCGCCCCTGGGCCTGAAGCCTTGTCCTTAATGGTGTCTCCAGGTTCTCCTGGTCCTTTGGTTCCTCCAGACCTCCTGGTTCTCCTGGTCCTTTGGTTCCTCCAGATCTCCAGATTCTCCTGGTCCTTTGGTTCCTCCAGATCTCCAGATTCTCCTGGTCCTTTGGTTCCTCCAGACCTCCTGGTTCTCCTGGTCCTTTGGTTCCTCCAGATCTCCAGATTCTCCTGGTCCTCTGGTTCCTCCAGACCTCCTGGTTCTCCTGGTCATGTCCCTTCTGGTCCCAAGCAATGATGTCCCCTCTCCTGGTCTCTCCTGGTCCCTCTTGGTCTCTCCTGGTCATGTCCCTCCTGGTCCCAGGCAATGATGTCCCCTCTCCTGGTCCCTCCTGGTCCCTCCTGGTCTCTCCTGGTCCATGATGGGTTCCCCCATGGAAGGAAGGTTGGATTTGCTTTTTTTCCCAAGGGGTTTGGAGTGTGGGGCTGGAACAGGGCAGAGCAAAGGGGTTTGGGTGTGTGACCACAGGGCCACGGCTCCTCAGAGCCCTGCTGGGGCACAGGGACACAGGGCACTGCTTGTCACCAGGGGTGGTGGCACCCTCAGAGCACCCCCTGAGCTCCCACAGCAGGGGTGGGGTGTGGATCCAGCCCCAGCAGCTGCCAGACCCCAGCACCCCTGGCTGTGGCTCCATCCCAGCTCCCAGCAGCTTTCCCAGGGGCTCCATTCCCAGCTCCTTTGGATTTGGGTCCCGTTCTGAACACAAAGCGTCGCTTGGAAGCCACTCGTGCTTGCCAAAGGGATGGAAATAACATTTTCTGGCGAAGATTTCGCTTTGTTGTTTTTTTTTTTTTAAAAAAAAAAAAACGTTGCTTAGAAATGGCTCGGCGCTGTCGGTCCCTCTCCTGCCACCGCCAAATTCCAGAGATTTTGGAGCTGATCCCACCTGGCTCCGAAATTCCTCTCATTCTGGGAGAAATTTCCCGGCTCCATCCCCAGCCCTAAGAGCCAGTGTTGGACCTGGGAGAGCTTTGGGAAAGATTAGAAACGAGCTTGGGCTGCTGGTGGGTCTGCTTGGCTCCCTGGGCTGGGAAAAAAAACTTGTTCTGGGAAGAGTGCGTGGGAGCAGGGGGGGAAGGAGCGGGAGAAGCCGCACCAGTTCTGCCCAGGGCTTCTGCTGAACCAGGCCCTGCTGGCCCAGCACGGTGGAGGGAGCTTGGTCTCACCAAAGGGTCTCTGGTCCCCCATCCCTGGTGGCTGAACTGCCCTGCTTGAGTGAGAGGGGTGGCCATGGGGGGGTGGCTGTGGCCATGGGGGAGTGGCTGTGGCCATCGGGGGATGGTTGTGGCCATGAGGGGATGGTTGTGGCCATGAGGGGATGGTTGTGGCCATGGGTAAATGGCTGTGGCAATGGGGACATTGTTGTAGCCATTGGGAGATGGTTGTGGCCATGAAGGGATGGTAGCTGTGGCCATGGGGGGATGGTTGTGGCCATGGGGAGGAGGTGGCTGTGGCCTTAGGGGGTGGCTGTGGCCATGGGGACATTGTTGTAGCCATTGGGGGATGGCTGTGGCCATGGGGAGGAGGTGGCTGTGGCCATTTGGGGATGGTTGTGGCCATGAATGGATGTTTGTGGCCATGAAGGGATTGTGGCTGTGGCCATGGGGGGATTGTTGTGGCCATGGGGGGATTGTTGTGGCCATGGGGAGGAGGTGACTGTGGCCATGGGGGGATGGCTGTGGCCATGAAGGGATGGTGGCTGTGGCCATGGGGGGATGGTGCTGTGGCCATTTGGGGATGGTTGTGGCCATGGAGGGGTTGGTGTTTGCAGATTCAATCACCCAACACAAACCCCAAGGCCACAACCATTCCCCGGTGACACCACCTCCCTTACCCCCACCTCCATCACCCCCAGCTCTGCCTCCACCCTCCCTTCCTCACCTCCACCTCTCCCGGTCCTGCTTGCCATCTCCCCCACACCCTGCCTCCATCACCCCCAGCTCCCCCACCGCCGCTCCCGGACCCCGCGGATGCCACCGGCTCCCGCATCCCCGCGAGGCCGAGGGCGCCGGGGAGGAGCGCCGGGAAGCGGCGCCGAAGATCAAGAGGGAAATGATCAAAGGAGGGATGTGGGTGAGCGCTGGCAACCCTGTCACCCTGGAGACGGGAAGCAAATATTTGGGCTAATGGCACTCCCAGGGAGCGGGACTGACTGGGCGCTTCCCATTGTCGGGTGACAATAGGGACGGGCGGCTGCCACCGAGCCGCTCTCAGGGGCGGCGCCAGCGGGGGGGAAATTTGGGCGATCGGCGGCTCCTGATGGGAATTGGCCATGAGGCAGCGCTGGGTACCCGGCCGTGGAGGATCCTGAGCCGGGGGGATGCTCTGGCTCGGGGATGCTCATTTGGGGGATCCTGAGCCGGGGGGATGCTCTGGCTCGGGGATGCTCATCTGGGGGATGCTGAGCCCAGGGGATGCTGAGCTGGGAGGATGCTCTGGCTCAGGGATGCTCATTTGGGGGATCCTGAGCCGGGGGAATGCTCTGGCTGAGGGATTCTCGGCCGGGGGGATGCTCATTTGGGGAATGCTCATCTGGGGTTGCTGAGCCCGGGGGATGCTCTGGCTCGGGGATGCTCATTTGGGGGATGCTGAGCCCGGGGGATGCTCATTTAGGGGGTGCTGGGCTGGGGGGATGCTCATTTGGGGGATGCTCATTTGGGGGATGCTCATTTGGGGGATCCTGAGCCAGGGGGATGCTCATTTGGGGGATGCTCGTTTGGGGGATCCTGAGCCAGGGGGATGCTCTGGCTCAGGGATGCTCGTTTGGGGGATGCTCATTTGGAGGATGCTGAGCCCAGGGGATGCTCTGGCTCAGGGATGCTCATTTGGGGGATCCTGAACCAGGGGGATGCTCATTTGGGGGGATGCTGAGCCCGGGGGATGCTCTGGCTCAGGGATGCTTTGCCCAGAGCAGTGTTCATCCAGGGAATGCTCTGACCGGGGAACGCAGGCGGTGTCGGGAGGGCCGGAGTTGGCGGCGCTGCCGCTGTCCCGCGGTGCCACCGTGTCCCGAGGCCAGCGGCACCCCGGGCTCTGCCCGCCCCGCTCCGTCCCCTTCCCCTGCGGATCTGTCACATCCCTGGGCAGCGAGTCCTCCCTGAGCCTTCCTCCTCCCCCCGCGGGGATGCTCCTCCTGCCCAGCCGGGAGGGAAACTGAGGCACGGAGAGCTCAGGCAGGCAGTGAGCGCTGGGAAGGAGCTGCAGGAGCTGCAGGCTCTGTGTGTGTGCGTTTGCACACAAATAAACACACAAATAACAAATAAACACACGTTACTTTTTTTAATGTATCTTTTTAATAAGCTCCAGCGACTGGTTGAGCAGAGAGAACAGTTAAAATTAAATACAGCCTCAAATAGCTCCAGTTTTAAGCCACGGGTGTGTTTGTAACCACATCTTTGAGACACTGGGAGAGCACCCGGGCTGCCACCTCCCACCCTCCTGCTTGGGGACACCCGGCAGAGGTGACAACGTGGCCCTTGGTGGCCCTGGGCCACCTAGCCACTGGCAGATGTGGGTCTGTCTGCATTGGGCAAGGCACGGGCGGCACAGCCCAGGGTCCTGGGGAGGACAGGAGGGTGGGAACAACTGTAATAATTACCAATATTATCAATAATGGTACCAATGATGGTAATAATAATGATTGTAGCAGCACTAATAATAATAATAATTTAAAATCTTAATTTTAATAATAATAAAAAAGCTGACGCTGAAAGTTACTAATATCATTAAATATATATATATAAAAAATATAAAAATATTATATATATATATATATAAAAAATTTAAAAATTATTAAAGCTAATAATTCCCGAGCTGGGAAAAGGGCTGGTGCCCCTGTCGGTGCCCACGGGGCAGCACCTGACGGTGCCGCCCCACCCCACCCGCCGGCTCCAGGAGCAGGATGGAATTGGAGTGACACGGAGGAAAATCAATCTGAATGAATGAGGTCACCTGCCTCATAAATAATTCATCAAAGGCGCGCGGTAACGCACCTCGGCCCCCGGAGCCGCCCAGGCAGGTGGGGGAGGCACGGCCGGGATGGGTGCTGGGGACAGGGGTGGGTGCTGGGGATGGGTTTTGGGGACAGAGGTGGGTGCTGAGGGCAGGGATGGGTGCTGGGGACAGAGGTGGGTGCTGGGACAGGGATGGGTGCTGGGGCCAGGGGTGGGTGCTGGGGGAAGGGGTGGGTGCTGGGGATGGGTTTTGGGGGCAGGAACGGGTTCTGGGGACAGAGGTGGGTGCTGGAGATGGTGCTGGGGGCAGAGGTGGGTGCTGGGGCCAGGGGTGGGTGCTGGGGATGGGTTTTGGGGGCAGGAATGGGTTCTAGGGACAGAGGTGGGTGCTGGGGATGGTGCTGGGGCCAGGGGTGGGTGCTGAGGGCAGGGATGGGTGCTGGGGATGGGTTTTGGGGACAGGGGTGGGTGCTGGGGATAGGTTTTGGGGACAGGGATGGGTGCTGGGGATGGGTGCTGGGGCCAGGGGTGGGTGCTGGGGATGGGTGCTGGGGCCAGGGATGGGTGCTGGGGATGGGTTTTGGAGACAGGGATGGGTGCTGGGGACAGGAATGGGTTCTGGGACAGTAATGGGTGCTGGGGATGGGTTTTGGGGACAGGAATGGGTTCTGCAGACAGGGATGGGTGCTGGGTACAGGGATGGGTGCTGCTGATGGGTGCTGGGGCCAGGGGATGGGTGCTGGCTCCTGCTCCAGCTCAGCCATGCTGCTGCCAGCCCTGCACAGGGCACAGGACGGTGCCCAGGCCCAGCGAGGCTCAGGCTGGGGGTGGCACAGTGTCCCCTGTGGGTGCTCGCTGGCTGCTGTGCCCGCTGCTGCTCTCAGGGCCCCGGTGGGACAGCCCAGGGCTGGGCCTGGAGCCTGGCAGGACCCCCATCTCTGGGAAGAAACCACGAGGTCCCTTCATGACCCCCCCCTCCTGCACCCAGCTGCTGCCACCAGCTGCCCCGGGGATGTGGCAAAGGGGCTTTTGTCCCCTGGGAGCAGCGGGCAGGTGCTGGAGGTGCGGGCAGGAAGGGCAGCAGGCACAGGGATTACAGCGGGAAGAAAAGTGCTGCAGTGTGAGCCCGGCAAATGTTTTAATTCCCTTTTAATTCCCCGGCTGCACCGCGGCCCTGGCCTCGTCCCTGAGGTCACCAACCCTCCCCAGGCACACAGGGCTCTTCCCAGCCTCCCTCCTTTTTCGGAGCTGCTTTCGGAGGAAAAAAGGAGCCCGAAATGTTGGAAAAGAACATCTTGAAGCCCTTCTGCCATCTGTTGTGCTTTCAGCGCAATTAAGCAGGCAGCAGCCGTGCCAGGCAGCAGGAGCATCCCTGCCTGCAGCAGCCGTCCCCCTGCCAGGCCTGGGAATCCACCCCGTGGGGCCGCGGGTGGATTTTCGGGTGCCCGGGGCAGCTGCTCGGCAGCTGGGGTTGCTCGGCAGGTGCCTGGATGGAGGCAGCTCCTCTCTCCCGGCTCTCCCGGCTTGCCAGGGCCGGTGCCAGCCCAGCTGTCCCTCCCCGGGGGTCCCCGGGGTGCTCTGGGCCATTGCGGGGTGCAGAGGGTCAGGGACGCACCGACACCCCCAAACCTCCCCTCCCTCCGGACGCGGGGATGCCTTGGCCAGGCGATCCGGCTGCCTGGTGTCACCACACGCACCCAGCGAGGCCACAGACCGGGCTGGGAGCTGGGCTGGGACCTGCCCGGCTCATCCCAGCAGCGCCGAGCCCTCCTGCCACCCGCACAGCCCGAGGCAGCGCTCCCTGGGGGGATCCGCTCCATGGGGGGATTCGCTCCGCGGGGGGATTCGCTCCATGGGGGGATCCGCTCCCTGGGGGGATCCGCTCCCTGGGGGGATTCGCTCCCTGGGGGGATCCGCTCCATGGGGGGATTCGCTCCATGGGGGGATTCGCTCCCTGGGGGGATTCGCTCCCTGGGGGGATTCGCTCCGCGGGGGGATTCGCTCCGCGGGGGGATTCGCCTCCGGAGCCGCGGCTGCCGCCAGCCCCGAGCTCGTCACCGCCTCCCCGAGCCGCCGCCGGCGTTAACTTTGCCGGCAACGTTGGTTTATCCCCCTTGATCTTGACGGGAACTGGGAAGCATCATCCCCAGGGAGCCGCCGTCACACGCTCCGAGCTTTAATTAGGGCTGGGAAATCGCCGCCGACAGCCGCGCGGGGAAGCGAGCCCGGCACGGATTAAGGCCGAAATTCAAGGTTCTGCACGGAAAAGGGGAGCGGAAGGCTCCGAGCTCAGCTCCCGGCGGTGGGGAGGGGATGCGGGGAGCAGCCCGCAGCCCCCTGCCCGCGGGGACGGCGGCAGATGGCGGAGACACGCAGGGAAAGGCGGGATGGAGCCGGCAGCAGCTGCGGCGAGAACAGCTCCGGAGTCGGCTCAGATGGGGATGGAGGAGTCGCTCCCCAGCCCCCTCCGCCTGTCCCCAGAGCCCTCTGCGACCCCTGGGCTGGTGGGGACAGTGGGGACAGTGTGACACACTTGGCCTGAGCTGCTCTGCCGGGGGGCACCGTGTCCCCCCACACCCCGGGCTGGGACAGGGATGGACCGTGCAGGGCTGGACCCGCACACCCTGCACCCTCCACGGCAAGGGCTGGGGACACGTGTGGCACTGGTGACAGGCATGTCACCTCCCCCGTTCCTGGCCCGAGTGGCAGGGAGGCACATCACAGATGGGCGCCCACCCAGGGCGATTCCTGGTGGTGCCACCCAGCAGTTTTGGGGTGAAACCTTGCAGGATCCGGGTCACCAGGGTGCACGGCGCTGAAGCCACCACCCCAGCCCCCCGGAGTGGGGGTGGGAGGTGGCATCCATCCCTTTCCAGCACGATGTCCCATGTGGGTACCCAGCAGGGTGACGCTGCCACCACGCCCGGCTGTGTCAGCACAAGCCACCAGCTGCTGGATTAACCGAGCCAGCTCTGCTGCTAATTAATAATCCACTTGATTGAGAATTGTCAGTCAATATGTCACCAGCACAAGGACAGGCTCAGTGACCATGAGCTGGGGACATCACTGCATTGGGGCCGCCGTGCTCCTCCTGCTGCTCTTCCTCCACATCCAGCAGTCCCAGCACAGCCTGCTCGGGCCCCTCGCCCCGCCCCCTGTTAATTGCCCCCCGATTACGTCATGGATCATTCTGATGATGTCATCGTCATTCTGCCTGCTGCCATCACCCAACAGGCCGGGGGTGCCTTTGTCCCACACCTGGAGGTGACACAAGGACCCCCTCTGGTGATGCCGTTTGTCACTCCTGGTGGTGTCACAGCCCCCCACCCTCACCGCGGGTTCCCGCTCAGCAGCTCGGATGGAATTTGGCCACGAGGGATCCTGAAGCCTCGGGGTGCAGCAGGACACCCCCAAAATGGGGGGGGGGGGGGGGGGAAAGCCAGATCTGCCCCTGGTGATCCTGCAGGCATAGTCCCCACTGTCCCCAGCAGGTGACACCAGGGGTGGCACACCCAGCGGGGCTGGGAACAGCAGGTTTGGGAAGGGGGGGGGCGCTCCCCTTCCCTCCACCCTGACCCCCACCCCCCAGCGCTGAGCAGAGCACGGGGGCGGGCGGGGGGCACGGTGTCCCCCCAGGGCAGTTTTACCCGCTGGAGAGCGGAGCAGGGAGCACTAACAGCATCCTCTGCCAGGGAACAGGAGCAATTAGCTAATTGCAGCGGTGGGCGCCTGCCCCGACCCCCCCGCGCCCGGCGGGGCCGAGTGGGCTCCGAGCGCCGCAGCCGCAGCACTTTGTGCTTAACCTACATTCGCTTTTGTCCCGGCCGGCGCAGCCGGAGCACGCCCGGGGCTCTGCGTTGGGCTCGGTTCAGATGTCCGCGCCCCTCTCAGCAGCCCCCAGCCCCAAATGAAGCAGCCAGGGCTCAGCTGAGCCCGGGGAAGTGGGTCACACTCAGGAGGGGGGTCACACAGCAGCGTCCCCAAGACTGGGATGGAGGTTCCCAGTCCCCAAGACTGGGATGGAGATTTCCCACTTCCCAGGGTGGGAAATCACAGGAAGTTCTTCCCCAGGGTGCGTCTCTCCCCTGGTGCATCCTCCTCCGTCCCTTCCCGGGGGGACGGGAGCGCTGGCAGCCTCTCGAGGAGCGGCACTGCCTGACAGCTTCGATCGAGCTCTAATTAACTAACGAGGCTCGGCGTGCGCCGCTCCCTGAACAAACACGCGGAGGCAGAAGGGGCCCGATCCAGCTGTGGCACCAGGCCAGATGTGCAGCGGGGAGCGGGGGTGGCAGGGGACTGCTCTGCTCAGGAATGTGGGGACCCAGCAGACCCTTTCGCCCTGAGGGAGCACAGTTTGGGTACAACCAAGCCCGGGAATCAGGAGTCACAGCCTGTCCCCAGGGCTCGAGGGCAGCCCCGTGGTCTCCTGGTGACTGACAACACCTCCACCGTCCCTTTCCTTCCATCCAACGCCAGCTATCTAAAAAATCCTGGGATAACTGGTCAGGAGAGCGTGCCCTGCTCCTCGCGGTTCTCCTCCGGAGCTGGTGCCTGCCAGGATGGATTTTTTTTTATTTATTTTTTTTTTTTTTTTTACTGGGATGCATTTTTTTTTTTCCGCCTCGGCTGCCAGCGGGGTGGCTCGGCCCCGGGGGAAGGGGGCCGAGGGAGCGCAGCCGGCGCCGGTGACGCGGCAAGAAGGGGCCATTGTGGCCAGGCACAGCTGTGCGGCGCGGGCAGGGAGCGGTGGGAATGCAAAATGCTGGAGAGGGAAGGGCCTGCGGGATCCACCACGGGGGTTCCCCCTCCCACCCCGCACGTGCCCCGGTGACAAGAGCGGCTTTATGGGGAGTGACACCATCGCCTGTCCCCAGGAGCTGCGGGCGTCTGGCGTGTGCCATCGTGGGGTGTCGGGAACACCCTGTCCCCCCATCCTGTCCCCTTGCACAGCCACCAAACGCGGGGTTGGGTGCTCCGGGAGCCGGGATGTGCCAGCAGCGACCTGCTCAGGGGGCTGCTGGACCCGGGCCCGGAGGTGTCGTGGCACAGAGGACAGGGGACACCTCCTGAGGGGAGGAGAGAGAGCGGCTCCGTGCCCTCCCCAGCACCGCGACCCGCGGCGGGCAGCGGCTCCTGTTTCGCCCTCTGAGCTCTCCTGAATTATTCAGGTGTTGCCTCCCTGGGGATGCTCCCCCTGCCCGCAGCGGCCGGCCGGAGGGGAGCAGCCGGGCCCGGTGTTACCGGAGCTGTCTGTGCTGGGTGTCCGGGTAGGCAGAAGGAGCGGGGATGAGCCGTGCAGCCTCCCCGAGGACGGGCCACGCTCAGCGGGCAAAGCCGCTGCAAAGCCCCGTTTCATTTCCCTGAAAGGAGAGGAGAGACGGGGGAGGAGAGGCCGCTCGGAGCTGGCCCAGATCCTGCTGCTTCTTTTTTTTTTTTATTCCCTGTTTGCATGCGGCGCCAGCCCCCGTTGCCGCTGATCCGCAGCGGCTGCTCCGTCCGCCCGGCAGCGCCCTCCAGGATCGGTGGGGGTTCCCCCCGGGTGGGCCCCGCCAAGCCCCGGGGCTGGAGGGAGGTGCAGAGATCTGCAGCACGCACCTCACCCGAAACACACCCCCAGCAGCAGCCCCCGAGAGGTGAAAAAGCTGCGGGGATGTCCCAGAGATAGAAATGTGGGATTGGACAGGGACGGGGGGGCCAGGAGAGGGCAGGAGTGGGGCAGGGATGGGGCAGGAGTGGGGACACGGGATGGGGCAGGAGTGGGGACACGGGATGGGGCAGGGGTGGGAACACGGGATGGGGCAGGGATGGGGACACAGGATGGAGCAGGAACGGGAACATGGGATGGGGAAGTGATGTGGACACAGGACAGGACAGCCATGGGGATGTGGGGCAGGACAGCCATGGGGCTGAGAACAGGGCAGTGATAGGAACACAGGACCAGGCTCCTGGTGGTCGCCGGCACCAGACCAGCCTGGAGGGTGATTTATGCCGGGCCGGTTGGTGGCACAGCTATTTGGAAGGGCGGCACCAGCTGCTCCGGCTGTTCTGGCATGACCTGGGACCAGAGCAAATCCTCGGGGATATTGGGAGTGGGGGCACTGCTGTGGGGCGGGGGGCGGGCTGGCAAGGATCTGGGGTTTGCTTTCCCAGCCGCTGCGTGAGACCAAGACTCAAGTCAAAGCTCCCGTTAATCCAGACTTTAATCCGCTCTAAATCCCACCTTTAATCTGTTTAATGCCACCTTCGGGAATTAGGATCCCGTGCCGCGGCTCCTACCCACTGAGGCGGGAGGAGGAAGAGGAAGGAATCTCCGACACTCCCGGGGCTGCGGGAGCTCAGAGTCTCTGGGCTATCGGTGAATCCCGAGCACCGGGACGGACCGGCAGCCTAAACACTCCCGCGCACGCTGCTCTCTGCCGGCAGCCCCCACGCCTTCCCCGCGTCCCACGGGTGTCACATCCCCTCCGTGAGGTCTCTGTGTGCAGAGGAGGGGGAGCTCTGCGAGACCCCGCGGCGCTGCCCACGCTCAGCCCGGTCCAGCAGCGCCCTCCTCAGCTCCCGCTCCTCAGCGCCGCCCGGCGTCCCACGCCGCTTCCACGCGTGACCCTCTCACCCGGCGTGTCCCCTCCGCCCACCCGTGTCCCTGGCGGCCGTCGGTGTCCCCGCCGCTCAACCGTGTCGCTGCTACCCACCCGTGTCCCGGCCGCCCACCAGTGTTCCTGCCACCCACCCGTGTCCCTGTCACGCAGCGGTGTCCCTGTCACCCACCCGTGTCCCTGTCGCCCACCCATGTCGCTGTCACCCCCGTGCAGGTTGGGGTGGCCCCGTGCCCGCCCCACGCGCGTTACCGGGACCGGCCCACACGCGCGGGACCCACGGGGACGCGCCCGCCCCGGCCCCGCCCACGTCTCGACCGCTCGTTCCCATTGGCTGCTTCGTAGCAAGCCCCGCGTCGCCATTGGCTGGCTCCGCCGGCGGGACACGCCCCCGGCCCCGCCCTCACCGCTCCCTGCCCCGCGCGGGACTTGGCAGCGGCCGCGGGCGGGAGGGCCCGACCTGCCGGGAACCGGCACCGGGAACCGGGAACCGGCACCGGGAACCGGCACTGATAGCCGGGAACCGGCACCGGGCACCGGGAACCGGCACCGGGAACCGGCACTGATAGCCGGGAACCGGCACCGGGCACCGGGAACCGGCACCGGGAACCGGGAACAGGCACCGGGAACCGGCACCGGGCACCGGGAACCGGCACCGGGAACCGGCACCGGGAACCGGGAACCGGCACCGGGAACCGGGCACTGAGAGCCGGGAACCGGCACCGGGCACCGGGAACCGGGCACTGAGAGCCGGGAACCGGCACCTGACACCGGCACCGGGGAACCGGCACCGGGCACCGGGAACCGGCACCGGGAACCGGGAGCCGGCACCGGGAACCGGCTCGGGAACTGGGAACCGGCACCGGGAACCGGGAACCGGCACCGGGAACCGGCACCGGGAACCGGGCACTGAGAGCCGGGAACCGGCACCTGACACCGGGAACCGGCACCGGGAACCGGGCACTGAGAGCCGGGAACCGGCACTTGACACCGGCACCGGGGAACCGGCACCGGGAACCGGCACGGGGAACCGGCACCGGGAACCGGGAACAGGCACCGGGAACCGGGCACTGAGAGCCGGGAACCAGGCACCGGGAACCGGGCACTGAGAGCCGGGAACCGGCACCTGACACCGGCACCGGGGAACCGGCACCGGGCACCGGGAACCGGCCACTGAGCACCGGGAACCAGGCACCGGGAACCAGGCACTGGGCACCGGGAACGGGGCACTGAGACCCGGGAACCGGTACCGCGAACCGGACACCAGACACGAGACACCGGACACCGGGAACCGGACATCGGACACCGGGACTGGCGCTACGCATCGAAAACCGAACAGCGGACATCGTCACCGGGCGCTGGTAGCGGCTGCGGGGGCCCGCCGGGCAGGGAGAGGCGCCGGGGGAAGCGGGACCCTCCGCCCGGCCCCGCCCCGTCCAGCCCCGTCCCGCCCCGTCCCGTCCCGCCGGGGCCACTGGAGCAGCCCCAGTCCCGGTCCCGGTCCCGGCGCCGCTCTCCCCGAGGCAGGCTGCAGGTAAGGGCCGCTTCCCCCGCTACCTCTCGGTACCTCCCGGTTCCTCCGGTTCCTCCCATCTTCCCCGGTCCGTGGGGGCGGGTGTGCTCGGTACCGGCCCGTTTCGTGCTCGCACTGCGGGGCGAAGCGAAGGGCGAAGCCTCTCGTCCTCCGCCCCGGGAATGATCCGTGTGTGTGTGTCCCCCCTCCCCGGTGGCACCGGGCACCGACGGCTCCACCCGGGGAAAGGAGCGTTTGTGGAGCCGCCAGGGGCGGGCAGAGCCCGGAGCTGCTCCCGGCAGCCCCTGGATGTGCCTCTGCTTCCCCAGGTGGATGAAACAAGAGGGAAAAAGCGATTTCCCCCCCAAAATTCAAGAGAAACGGGACGGGGCTGCAAAGAGCCCTGTGTCCGGTGGGTGCTGCATAACGGGAGCTGGGAGGAGGCACCGGAGCCACCCCCGTGGGGCTGTCACGGCCCCACGTGCCAGGGCAGGGCCGGCTGCCCCATGGCAGCACTTGGCTTCCAGCATCGCCCGTCCCTCCTCCCCGCTCCAGAGGATGAAATCCCTCGATTCCTGGAAAGACGAATCCCTTTGGAGAGGCCGGATCCCTCCCGGGGCAAGGCTTGGGTGTAAAACCTCCCGATCCTGACCGACCTTCCCCTGCAGCAGGGCAGCGTTTGGGCCCTTTTGGGGCCGTTCTTTGCCGACCCCCCCAGGCCGGTATTGGACCCGAATTGTCCCGTGGAGTTCTCCTCCCTCCCAGAGCGACTTTGTCCTCCTGATCCCCGGGGCAGGAAGCGTGTGATGCGCCCTGGGCCCCGCCGCAGCCGGACAGACGGACGGATGGTGGTTTGGCCTCGGTTTCCCCCCCTCCCAGCCTCTGTTTTCTACTTCCCCATGAGTCTCCGTCTGCTCCGAGCGAAGGAGAAAGGAAGTTGCTGCCAGGGAGAGCAGCTTGATGGCAGCTGGAGAAAGAAAAGGAGGAAATGGAAGGCGAGACAGATGCTCCGAAATAATCCCCCCTTCTTCCTCCTCCTCTCTGTGAAATAAACCCCCTTCCTCCTCCTCTTCCTCTGCCTTTTCTCCATAAAATCCCCCTTTCTTCCTCCCCCTCCTTCTCTTCCTCCTCCTCTCTATAAAATAACCCCTCTTCCTCCTCCTCTTCCTCCTCCTCCTCTCCTTAAAATAACCTCCATTCCCCCTCCTCCTCCTCCTCCTCCTCTCCAGTTTGGCAGCTGCCTACCCCCCGGGGCAGGGTAATCCCCGAGGAATTCACTCCTTGGTGCCACCCCAGACCCTCAGATCAGCCCCGAGGATCCCCCTGCCCTGCAGGAGCTCCCCTCCGTGCCTGATCCCAGCACCCCACTCCCACGGGAAGCTCTGGCCGTGGATTCCCCACCCGTGCCCGGGGTTGGCATCTCCAGAGCCCCCTCGTTTGGGCCGCCCAGCTCCTTGCACAGACACGTCGGAGCTGCCGGGGCGGATCAGCATTCCCAAGCAAAAACCAAAAAACCCTCCTCTCCTTCCCCAGGGCTGCGTCTGCAGCCGCAGCGAGGGCAGCTGCGGGAGGGAGGGAGATTTTGGGATGGATAGAGGAGTTCAGATCCCGGTGCCAGAGGCGGAGAGGACAGCGGCGGGGACACGCTTGGCACCGCCGCTGGCACCGGGAGCCCCGGCAGCGAGCGGGGCAAGGGCGGGGGGAAAACCGGCAGCGGATTCACCCCGGCCTCGCCAAGAAAGGAGCTTTTCCTGAGGCCAGGTGTTCGCTCAGTGGCTTCCTCCCGGCCTCGCCCCGCCCGGGTCGGCGTCTCCGGCTGCTCTTCGCACCCATGGCAACCCCCGCACGCCTCCTTCCTCCCCCGCTCCTCTTCCTCGGCTCTCCCGGCGCTGGTAACCGCGGGGCTCCGGGGTGCTGGGGGGAACAGGCTCTGGGCTCTCCGGTTACTGCCAGGCTCTCCTGTGATGAGGGAGGGTTTAATTAATTAATAGGGGTTTGGGAGCACGGCGGAAAGCGATGCGGGGGCACGGAGAGCAGAGCGGTGGGATGCCAGCCAGCCCGCTTGGAGTTTAGCCACGGGCTGGAGGGGACCGGGAATGCCGAGGTGCAGAGCAGGGGTGATTCCCAAAGCGGTGGGAGGGAGCAGAGGCGCGGGATGGAGGGGAAATCCAGGGAGGTCGCCACTGTTCAGTGTTTGTCCTGTCGGGAAACGGTGTTTCCGTGTCGGAGGAAACTTGTAGCAAGTCAATCCAAGTTTCTGTGGCCCCGGTGGGAAGGTGGAGGAGGGAGAGGAGGAGGAAGAGGAGGCAGAGGTGCCTCTGCTCTGAGCTGGGGCTTTGTGGAGCCTCCCCCTCTGCGCTGCTCCATGAATTATTGAAGTGCTTTGCCTTTCCTGCATGAAATATTCACCTGCTGCTGCCAAGGGAACCGGGGAGGGGGAGGCTTGGGGGACCAAGCCCACGGAGCCGCTGGTGGGAACCAGGTGCAAGGGACAGGCAGGGAGAGGGATCTTTGGGGCAGGTAAAAATGAGAATTGGGGTGATGTCACTGCTGCGTTTGGCCCCTCTTCATAAAGGATGGTGCTCAATTGGCAGCTCTGCTGCGGTGTCACCAGGTGACCGCAGGGTGACAGGGTCTTGTCTTCCCCCCCACCTCAGACAGGAGCTTTCATTGACTCTTGTGCCCTCAGTGCTGTGGGAGAGGTTTTTTGGGGGAAATCAGCTCGGTTTTTTGGGGGAAATCAGCTCGGTTTTTGGGGGAAATCAGCTCGGTTTTTTGGGGGAAATCAGCTCGGTTTTGGGGGAAATCAGCTCGGTTTTTGGGGGAAATCAGCTCCCAGGCGGGTGTTGGAGGAGGTGCAAGCCCGGTGGGGTGAACACCAAACCCGGAGGTGGGCACGGCACCCCAGGTCTGTCCCCACGCCCCTCCCGCGGCAGGGACACCCTCTGTGTCCTCACCCAACCCTCACACCACCGCTCGGGGCTGCAGGACTCCCCCAGAAACCTCCAACACGGGTGGGAACCCTCCAAGAAAGGGACCTGTACCTGTCCCCAAAGCCACCGTGGGGACCGCAGCCCTGCCCCACTCTTCCGGAGCAGGGAGGAACTCGGTGACAGCAGCACTCGGCTGCTCCATTTCGGAAGAAGAAGAAGAAGAAGCCGCAGCAGCAGAAGCTGTTTTGGTTTTTTTTTTAGGGCGTTTTCACGAAAAAGAACAGGGGGGATGGCGGGGGGGGAGCCCAAGCCCTGAGCGGGGCTGGAAACTTCAGCGACAGGAAGGAAGTGAAGTGGGTTATTTCGGGCTCCAGTTGGGCTGCTCGGGGCAAGGCTCGACTCTTCCGTGCTCTTGAGAGCAGCCCCCTCGTGAACAATGGGGTCGTGGGGCCCTTGCCGGCAGGAAAACGGCTCGTTCCGGTGAAAGCTCCCGCTGCTGCTGACTCAGCGGTGCGGAGGTGCCGGGGGAGCCCGTCCCGGTGCAGCGGGAGCCAGCAGGAGGTGAGCCGGGGTTTTCCTCGGGGTTTGCAGCCAGCAGCCTGCAACAACCAGCCCTGGGCACTGGAGAAGGGAGCTGGTTGCGTTTTTGGGATCCCCGTACCTGCCTATACCACTTTTGGGTGGACCCCACTTTTGGGGTCCCTAGACCCGCCCCACTCCCCCCCATAATGCTTCGTGCCTCAGTTTCCCCGCTGGAGCGATGCTCGTGGTCCCGGAGCAGGGGAGGGCTGTGAGCAGCCGGGTGTTCTTTGGTGCAGAGAGCTCGATCTGTTATTCCAGCCGGCATCTGAGAGCCGTGGGCAGCTCGCAGGACTTGGCACTTCCTATTTTTCCTGTGCTCCGGAGGCGGGGTTTGCCCTCGCTTTGTGGTCAGCCGAGGGAGAGCTGGGGTGTGGGAATTCCTATTTCTCCAGGCACCGTTCCCAGGGCACCCCACAAGCCTGGGGAGGGGAAATTCCAGGCTCTCGAGGCCACGGCAAAGCCCTGCTCCCAATTCAGGACAGGATGCCTGGCGTGGGTGAAGCGGGTGCCCTCGCAGAGGAGCTGGAGCTGCCTCTGCCCATCGTGCCCATCCCTCCCTCGGGGCTGGGCTCCGGGCTGCACCTCGTCCCTTGGAATTCCATCAGCCTGAGCCAGGAGCTGCTGTCACCGGGCTCTGCGCTGTTATTTTGGTCTCATGGAGTGCGAGAGCCTCGGCTCGAGGCTCAGGCTGACAAGAATCGATGTTTCCCCGTCGCAGGAAACGCTCCCAAACCTCCGTGGTTTTTTTTTCCTGAGGGCTGTAAGGAACCCTGCAGGTGATGGCTCCGTTGCTGCCTCCTGGAATTCTCATCCCCACGGAGCCCTGGCTGCCCTGGGGGTTGGGAGATGCTCAGGGACTCAGCACCATCCTCCTGGCTGGGGGAGCTGGAGCCTTGGCCACAGCAGGGCATCCCTGAGGAGCTGGGATTTGCTCCTGAGAGCTCCCCAGAGTGGTAGGAGCAGGACTGGGGATCCCCAGGGGGGTCTGGGGCTTTCAGCTTGGCCAGGAGGGAATGACAGAGCTGCCTGTGATGGGGACAGGCTCGGTTCTGTGACAGAATCCCAGAGTCATGGGATGGTTTGGGTTGGAGAGAGAGCTCATCTCATCCCACCCCTGCCATGGGACACCTTCCCCTGTCCCAGGCTGCTCCAAGCCCTGTCCAGCCCGGCCTTGGACACTTCCAGGGATCCAGGGACAGCCACGTCTCCTCTGGGCACCCTGTGCCAGGGCCTCAGCTCCCTCTCAGGGAAGAATTCCTTCCTAACATCAAATCTAAACGTGCTCCCTATCCATCAGCAATTTATCCCCATCCATCCTCACACCAGCAGCATCTTTCAGCTGAAATATCTCCTCTCCCCTGCCTGGGGATGTATTTATAGGCTGGTCCCATCCCCTCCTGCTCTGCCAGGCTGTCCGTGCCATGTGCAGGCTCTTGCATAAGCAGCTCCCAGCTCTGCCCATCCATCCTGGCTGTTTCCCCGCTGTTCTCCCCTCCCTGTGATTTGTAGCTCTGCGGTTTCCCAGGCCAGGATGCATCTCCAGGGGTTTTGAATCGTTCACAGCCGAGTTTAAAGCCATGCTCAGCCTCAGGTGATGGATTTGGTCCCGCTGGGATGTGGGAGCTGGGCTGGAGGTGAAGTTCCTGTCTGGGTGAATTATCCTCACCTCCGTGCTGTGCCAGCTCCGGAGGAGGCTGGGGCAGGAGCAGGACAAGTCTGAGCTTGTGTGGGTGTTCCAGGGTGAGCAGCTGCAGGGAAAAAAGGGCTCCCAGGCCGCTGTGGGTGCTGCAAACCGGCTGTGCCACCCCGGATGGCTGGATGTGGCACACGGCACCGGGGCGGTGGGGGGTGACTCAGCTGCCACCTGGGCTGTCCCCAGCTCACCCTGCAGGAAATGAGTCAGGTTTCAAGGAAGGAAAAGTGTCAAAAGGATGGGGCAAGAGCCCTTCCTGCACGGGGAGGAGGGAGGCGTCGCTCAGAGGAGGGACACCGGGATGGAGCACGGGCGGTGCTCAGGTAGGGACGCGGCGCTCGCTGCAGCCTCTGCACAGAGTCTGGGAAAAGGAAGGTGGGAGCACCCTGTAGCACATCCCACCGAGCAAACCTGGAGGGTGAGCTCAGCTCCCACCTGCCCTGGCACCCAGGAGCTCCCTCATTGCCTGGAGATGATCTTTCTCCTGCCAAAACTCTGCGTGGGGAGGTGAGGAATCACGGAATCGTGGAATGGTTTGGGTGGGAAGGGACCTAAAGGCTCATCCAGCTCCACGCCCTGCCACGGACAGGGACACTCCGCTAGCCCAGGTGAGATGGGGATGGATGCAGATCAGCAGGACTGATCCCTGTGTGCCTCTTTCCCTGCAGAGATGGACACCTTCAGCACCAAGAACCTGGCCCTGCAGGCCCAGAAGAAGCTCCTGAGCAAAATGGCCACCAAGACCATCGCCAACGCCTTCATCGACGACACCAGCAGCGAGATCCTGGACGAGCTGTACCGGGCCACCAAGGAGTACACTCACAACCGCAAAGAGGCTCAGAAGATCATCAAGAACCTCATCAAGATCGTGATGAAGCTGGGCGTCCTCTACCGCAACGGGCAGTTCAGCCCCGAGGAGCTGCTGGTGATGGAGCGGTTCCGCAAGAAGGTTCACACCTTGGCCATGACGGCCGTCAGCTTCCACCAGATAGACTTCACCTTCGACCGCAGGGTCATGTCCAGCGTGCTGACCGAGTGCCGGGACCTGCTGCACCAGGCTGTCAACGGGCACCTGACGGCCAAGTCCCACTCGCGCATCAACCACGTCTTCAACCACTTTGCGGACTACGAGTTCCTGTCGGCGCTCTACGGCCCGGCCGAGCCCTACCGCACCCACCTCAAGAGGATCTGCGAAGGGGTCAACAAGATGCTGGAGGAGGACAGCATCTGAGGGCGGCCCAGGTGGGCTCTTGGCGGCCGGACTCTGCCTCCCGTGAGGCTGAAGACGCGGCGGCTGCTTTGAGCTTTGAGGCCGGGCTCGCCGCAGCCTCCTCCTCCTCCTCTGCAGTGCTCACTTGTGTTCTCGTTTCTCCAAGAGGCTGAACCTCTTGACTTTGCCTCCCCCTCGCCCAGCGTCTGCAAACCCTTCCCTGTGCTGGGCTGAGCCCTCTCCAGGAGATCCTGGGATTTTGGGCCCGAGCCCTCTCCAGGAGATCCTGGGATTTTGGGCCCGAGCCCTCTCCAGGAGATCCTGGGATTTTGGGCCCGAGCCCTCTCCAGGGTATCCTGGGATTTTGGGCCTGAGCCCTCTCCAGGGGATCCTGGGATTTTGGGCCCGAGCCCTCTCCAGGGTATCCTGGGATTTTGGGCCCGAGCCCTCTCCAGGTGATCCTGGGATTTTGGGCCTGATCCTCTCCAGGGGATCCTGGGATTTTGGGCCTGAGCCCTCTCCAGGGGATCCTGGGATTTTGGGCCCGAGCCCTCTCCAGGGTATCCTGGGATTTTGGGCCCGAGCCCTCTCCAGGGGATCCTGGGATTTTGGGCCCGAGTCCTCTCCATGGGATCCTGGGATTTTGGGCCCGAGCCCTCTCCAGGGGATCCTGGGATTTTGGGCCCGAGTCCTCTCCAGGGGATCCTGGGATTTTGGGCCCGAGCCCTCTCCAGGGTATCCTGGGATTTTGGGCCCCTGCTGTACAGTTCCATTCCCTTTGCCCACCAAGTGCCTTTAGCTCAGAGTCCAAGGATTTGGACTCTGCCTTGAACTTTGTTGTAACCCTGTGGGGGGAAACCCGACCAAAGACTGGTGGTGTGAAGCACCTCTGAGGTGTCTCTGAGCAGGTGGGACGTTGTGGGGGTGAACAGCCCCGAGAGTCCCTGACTGGAGCGTTGTGGAACCTCCGTGGTTTTCCTCCAGCAGCTCCACAATGTGGTGGGAGCAAATCACAGCCCAGGCTTGTGCTGCCTAAGGCAGGAAGGTGCCTCTGCCTTGGTTTTGGTGTCCTCAAAGACAAGTCCCTGAGACCAGGAGGATCCCTGAAGGAGAGCTGGGAGGGTGCTGGGGGGAGCTGCTCCTTCCCTGGATCCCAGGAACCACCCAACACCCAGCTCCCCACCAGCCTCCAGCAGCGGGGCCACCTGGCAGCTCCAGCGCTGGCCTTGGTGGTTATCCAAAGCTCCCCTGGGATTTTGTTCCTTTTCCATGCCCTTGACTGAGTGATGTTCATTTTTAGCAAACTCTGTAGCCCTGATGAGTTATTTAAATAAACTCACCTGTGTGGCCTGGGAGGTTGTTCCAGCAGTGGTGACAGCAACAAAATGAGCTCTGGGGACAGCTGGGTTTGCCCCCAGGTGGTGGTGGTGGCTCTCTGTGACCTGGGGTTTGTGCTCTCTGTCCCTTGCCATTGCTGCTGGCTGTGCTGTCCCTGCTCCTGGATTTGCAGGGACCAGGGGAAATGGCTTCCCAGTGCCAGAGGGCAGGGATGGATGGGATATTGAGAAGAAATTCCTCCCTGTGAGGATGGCAAGGCCCTGGCACAGGGTGCCCCATCCCTGGAAGTGTCCAAGGCCAGGCTGGATGGGGCTTGAAGCAGCCTGGGACAGTGGAAGGAGTCCCTGGCCATAGCAAGGGTGGGACTGCATGAGTTTTAAGGCCTCTCCACACCCCAACCATTCCATGATTTTGTGAGATCCCGCTCCCACAGGAGCTCCTCTGCACCCCCACATCCCCTCCCTGCTCAGGAGGGGCCCGAAAGCAGAGCCCTGGCAGGGAGCAGGGGGTGACACAGCCTGGCACAGCCTCAGCTCCCAGCATGGCTCTGAAAATTGCCCTTTTAGCATCCAACACCCCCAAAGAACCTCCCCTGGCCTTATCTCTGTGACCTCCTTGTGCCTCTGGGTGTCTGCGGGCAGAGCGCGGCTCCTGCTCCCTCCCCACCACCAGCACTGGAAACTCTCAGCCTTGGAAGATCAAACAAAAGGCACCAAGGCTCCATCTCCATCATCTCCCCTTTGTGTGGCACAGCTTGGGGTGGGGGCCAAGCCCATCCACAGGGAGGTGTGGAGAACACCAGGAGCCCAGGAGGTGCTGGGGGCCTTTGAGAACAACTCCTGTCCCCTCTGGGCTGGTGTGTCCCTGTCCAGGAGTGTGCTGGACAGGAACCAGAGCTGGGAACCCCAGGCAGGTGTGGTGGGATGGGACCAAGGGATGCCCAGCCAGGAATTCTTCATTATTCCCAAGGTGTGTGTCCGTGCCAGCTGCAAGACCCACCCCCCTCACCCTCTGAGCCCCCAAATTCCCGTGGGGGAATTCCCAGCTCCTCCTGGCCAAGCAGCAAGAAAGGTCCACCCAGCTGGAAAGGAGAGGAGTGACAGAGCAGAGCAGCTTCAGGCCAGAGCAGGATGCTTTATTTCTTTATTTGTGCTGTATTTACACAGGAAAGGAATTGCACATTCCCTGTTATTACTCTGGATAAGAAAAAAAAAAAAAAAAAAAAGAAAAAAATCACTTTTCTGTAGGTATAAAATAGTCCCGTGGTTGTGGTGAGATGTGGAAGTGTTCCCTGGATTGATCCCTGGTTGTGTCAGAAGAAGCTGCTCTGCCTTCCCCCACCCAAGCTATCCCAGCCCAGCTCTGGATCCACCCCAGCCACACACACTGGGCCATGGAATCAGAGCTTTGTCCAACTCCCTCCCTCCCTCCCTCTAAATGAATCATTTCCTCCTGTCACGCTGGTGGAGAGAGAAAAATCCCATCTCCCCTCCAGAGACTACAGAGTTAACAACTTCCCTCGAGCAAGCCCTGCTTAAATCCAGCCCCTTATCTCCTGGCACTGCTCTTTCCCAGGCAGGCAGATAAGGAGCCCCCCCTGTGCAGGGAGCTTTGCCCTGCTCAGCAGCTCAGCCAGGCAGGCAGGGGCACAGGAGGAGCCTCCTGGGGGGTTTCCAGCTGCAGAGCAGGGTGTCCCTCTGACACAGGGCACAGCAGATCTGTCCCCACACCTCCCAGCCCCACGCGCCTCGGTCCCCAGCACATCTCACAGCGTGGGAAACAGAAAAGGGTTTGGCCAGCCAAAAGGAAAAAAAATCCCTGCAGGGAACCCAGGAAATGCCTTCCCTGCCACGCTGCCCCAGCCAGCCAAGCCCCCTGCCCGGGCTGGCCTGGGGTCACAGCTCGTCACGGGGGGTTTTTGCTGCAATCACGAGTTTGGAGAGCTCGAAACGGAATTTGCCTTCCCTGTGAGACACTGCAGAGGGAGAGAGAGAGAGAGAGAGAGGAAAGCCCAGGATCAGCTTTTCTGATCTGGAAAATCAGATCTTTTCTGGCAAAGCAGGAACAAAACAGCCAGGCTGGGCCTTTCCAGGGCGTCAGGCACTGCTGCTCCTGCTCCTGCACATGCCAGGCTGGGGGAGAAACCCCTCGGAGCTTAACTGGGGTGGGACCCCCAAAATCCAGTGGTCACTGTACCCCATGGTCACCAGTATTTGAGCCTAAAATGGTCCCTGGCCTGCCCTCCAGCCCAGCCCCTCTCCCACAGCTCCCCCAGGCACAAACCTGTTGTGTCAGTGACTTCAAACTCTTCCTGTTTTAAGGGGATGTCACTCAGGGCACCCGCAGCAGCCTGAGACTGGGACAGGAAGGAAGGAGGTGTAAGAGGCTGAGGCAACTCCACCAAGTCAGGGCATTCAAACCAAGCAAACAACCAGCACACCGAAAACCAACGGGGTTTGTGAGTTATGTGCAGGGGAAGAAGAATTAAGTGCACAAAGGAAACCTGAAGGAAAAATCTCTGGCTGTTTTACCATTTCCTATTAAACCACGGACTCGTGTCCTCGGGGTGAGTGAAAAGCCTCACCCCTGGAAACTGGGAAATGGAAGAACGAGCCAGACAAAAAACAGCAGCAGAGGTTTGAGTTGCTTTGTCACATGCCATTTGTTGAGGCAATCCAAGCCTCCCTTTGGAGCCCCCTCCCAGCAAATCCCCGTGACTGAGAGGGCAGGAACACAAAGGAGCAGGCTGCCCACCTGCAGCCCCTCTCTCCTGCCTGCCACCACTCTCTAATTAGGGACACCACGGAGCACATTTGATGGCACAGATGTCTAATAAATGTTTTCCACGTCTAATTCGTGTTTTATAGCGGCCTCCCACACTCCTGCTTCCCTGGGATCAGCTGGGACTTACATAAGCCATGGCAGACTCTATCTTGGCTCCTTTCACTTCAGCTTTAAACTGGGTAAAGAAGAGATAAGACTTCCCTTGGGGCCTGGAAGAAGAAAGCAGAGCCTTTGTCGGGGGCACAGAGGTGCAGAGGAGTGAAGGATTCCTGGCTCCCTCCCTCCCCTGCACAGCCACCTCTGGATCTCCTGTAGCTTCTGTGCAGAGCAGGGCAGAGGGGAACACAGAACTTATAAACCAGAACCACAGCATCCCTGGGAGAGGAAAACCCTCCCTGCAGAGATGCAAATCCCCCCGGGGCTCTTGTCCCTGCCCCGCGGGGGATTTGCTCAGGACACACCTCCAGATGGAGCAGGAGAAGAGCCCGTTGTCCTCGCTCATTCCGACGTTCATCTGCCATTGCTGCAGGGGGGAAGAGCTGGAGTCAGCAGGGGGAAAACTCCCCGAGGCCAATCCCTCCCCTCCGAGCTCCAAAATAACCCAGCACCACCCCCAGCACCACCCCCAGCACCACCCCCAGCGCTCGCTGGTGGCCCCTTCTGCTCCCTCCCCGCCACAGTTTAGGGTTGTGCTCCCACACAGAAGGGTTCTGAGCCTCTTTTCCTTTCAGGATGAGGAAAAGGAGCTGATCCCATCGGGATGTGCCCCGGGGCTCGCCCAGCTCACCTCGTTTGTGCCGCCCTGGGCCGAGTAGGTGAAGGAGCAGCTGTAATCCCCCTGCCAGGAGAGAGCAACAGGAGCCCCTTCAGCACGAGCTGTTCTCCCACAGAACCCAGGGACTGCTGAAGCCCTCCAAGGATCATCAAGTCCAACAGTGCCCCAAGCAGTGCCAAGGCCACCACTGACCCCGTCCCCAAGTGCCACATCCACACGGCTTTAAATCGCTCCAGGGACAGGGACTCCACCAGTGCCACTGTGCCAGTGCCTGACCTCCCTTCCCAGGAAGAATTTTTTTCCCAGTATCCAGCCTAAACCTCCCCTGGCCTCACCTGAGGCTGTTTCCTCCTACCCAGAGCGGAGCAGGGTGAGGATTGACCCCCAGCTGGGTGAGGATTCATGTTCTGGGGTGCCAGGCTCCCCCAGCCCGCTCTGCACTGGGGTCCTTCCCTTGCTGAGCCCCCTCCCGTGAGAACCCTTCTTTCTTTGAGACCCCCTTCCCCTCTCCTTGCCCTCCTCATCCCTTTGGACCCCCCCCCTTCTCCTGGGGGGCCACTATCCACGGCTGGTCCCCATCCCTGGGGGTCTCTTCCCTACAGACACTGTCCCATCGTGGGGACCTGCTTTCCTTGGGGACACCCTTCTGCTGGAGAACACCACCTGGGGACCCCCTCCCATCAAGGACCCCCTTCTCTGTGGAGGCTGCCTCCCTCCTTGAGTACCCCTGCTCTCCCCAGGACCCCCCTGCCTTTGTAGTCCCCTTTGGGACCCCCTTCCCCTTGCAGACCCTGTTCTCCCTAGGACCCCCCTGCCTTTGTAGCCCCCTTTGGGACCCCCTTCCCCCTGCAGACCCCGCTTTCCCCGGGACCCCCCTGCCTTTGTAGCCCCCTTTGGGACCCCCTTTCCCTTGCAGACCCCGCTTTCCCTAGGACCCCCCTGCCTTTGTAGCCCCCTTTGGGACCCCCTTCCCCCTGCAGACCCCGCTTTCCCTGGGACCCCCCTGCCTTTGTAGCCCCCGTTTGGTTTGGGGTCCCTCTCTCCCTGGGGACACCCCCCCCCCCCCAACTACGCACTCGCCCCGCCCTCCCTCGCGCCCAGCCAATCCCCACAGCAGGATTTATGAACGACGTGGCGCGCAGCCAATCAGCGAGCGGCACGTAGCCTCTCCTCTCCGCTCTCGCTCCCTCCCTCCCGGCCGCTCACCAGGCTCCGGGAGAAGGAGTGAACCACCCCGCCGGGCCTCACGTCGAACTCGGGCGTGCTCGGGACCGCGTCCGGAGCCGTGCCCCGTTCCGCGGCCGCTTGGGCCGCCAAGCACAGCAAGGCTGCGGGCAGCAGTGCGGCCCAGGAGCGCCGGCCGCTCCTCCCGCTGGGCGCCGCCATCTTGGAGAGGAAGCGCGAGCTATGGCGGCCGGCAGGGGCCAGCGCGGCGCGGAGGCACGGCGGCCATGTTGGGTGTGGGCAGGAGGCCGGGCGGGCCGGAGCTGAGGGGACAGCGCGGGGACAGGAGCACCTGGGGACATCAGGGACCAGGGACAACGGGATAAGGGCACAGGGAACCTCGGGGACAAGGGGCACTGCGGTCAGGGGACAAAGGGACCACCAGGATAAGGTGTCATTGGGACAAGCGTCCATGGGGACCAGGGGCTGCAGGGAGCTCGGGGACAAACTGGGAGCAGGAAAATCCTGGGTTAGAGCAGAGGGAGAGTGTTATAAATGCATATTTTGGAGTTGGCTTTTCGCATATAACAAGCAGATTGCTTTATGTATAATATGGGAAAGTTATATTGCATGGGGGTTTTTTTATTAATAAAATTTTAAAAAAATTGTGATAAATATTCTTAGATTGTAACAAAGTAGAGGTGAGATTGTTGTTTTTTTTTAATTCCTCAAAGAGATAGAAGACAGGAGGCCCATCTGGAATTCCTAAAGATACGGAACAACTGAGCCTTGTTGAAGAAGAAAGGTTTACTACCTCTATCCAGACTTAGCAAGGCCCCATAGATAAACTGTATAATTAAGGGAAGTCTTGAAACCAAAAATGAATATTTGAATAATGTATTAGCTCATTTAAATATGTAACACAGAAGTCCTTAAAAACGAAGGATCTGAAAAACGACGGTGTGCTGATGTTGGAATCGGCACCTTGGCCGAAAAGAGCTTTGTTTGTTTTTTTTTCTCCTTTATTGTCTATTTTTATTCTATTTTATTTAATTTTTATTAAACTTATAAATGAATATAAGAAGGTGAAACATCGTTTTTCACACGTGAGACCCCCCAAGCCCCCTGAATTTCCACTGCTGTGGCTTTTCCCGGAGCCAGGGCTGTCCTCGCACCTTTCACCCACTCTGGGAATGGAGATGCCGGGAAGTTTTCCATTCGAGCATGTTCCAGGGCAAGGAGGGACTTTTCTGAGCTAATTTTATAGCTTGAGGAGTGATTTTTGTTTCACAAATAAGTCCTCAAGAACATCTGTTCTCCCTCCACCCCATCCACCTAAAAATAAAGCCCCACAGGGTGGGTTTTGGGAGAAGAAATGCCTCCCAAGCCACTCTCAAGAAGTCCCAAATTCTTAAGGAAAAGTCTTTTTTTTTTTTTTTTTGCCTGGTTTCTCCAGCACACGCTGCTTCCTCTGTCATTACCATTCAGTCAGGAAATTAATTCAGCTTCATCCTCCAGCTGCAGATCCTCTACCCAGAGCCACCCTGCTCCCATCACCTTTCCAGCGGGGTGGGGACCTCCCACAGCATTTGTGTTTCAATCCCCAACAGAGCCTGTTCCATGTGGAACAGCCCTGGCTCCCAGGAGATTTCCCAGGAAAAATTTCCCAGGTAATTCCTCTCGGGATTCTCAATCCCCAAAAGAAGAGGGCAAAGCCCCTTTTTAGGGTGGTAAACAATCCTGCAGCAAGCAGGAGCCGACAGATCTGCAAACTCTTTTAGATGAGAGTGTTTTTAAGACGTTTTGAGAAGCACTCGGCTCTTTGGGGACAGGAAAAAGCAGCTTAAATGAAGCCTAACAAATTGGGGAAGCACAGAAACAAACCCTGCAAAAATAAAGCTTTTTAGGGTGCCAAACAATCCTGCAGAAAGCAGGAGCCGGGATTCTCAATCCCCAAAAGAAGAGGGCAAACCCCCTTTTTAGGGTGGCAAACAATCCTGCAGAAAGCAGGAGCTGGGATTCTCAATCCCCAAAAGAAGAGGGCAAACCCCCTTTTTAGGGTGCCAAACAATCCTGCAGCAAGCAGGAGCCGACAGATCTGCAAACTCTTTTAGATGAGAGTGTTTTTAAGACGTTTTGAGAAGCACTTGGCTCTTTGGGGACAGGAAAAAGCGGCTTAAACGAAGCCTAACAATTAAATTGGGGAAGCACAGAAACAAACCCTGCAAAAATAAAGCTTCTTAGCTGTGAGGGCAGCAGGGACAGAGGGTGCAGGGTGCTCTTACAGATACATCTCTGAGAGGTGCAACTTCTTCCACCCCAGTCCCTCCTCCTGCCCCTCTGACCTCAAAACTCACACCTGAGGTGCTTTGTAGCAGCTAAAACCACAACTGCAATAACTGGGGGACAATTATCTGGGCGTAGGGACAAAGAGGAGGGAAAAATCTGCTCCCAGTCCTCCCCAGGAATCCAAATGCTCCATCTGGAAGAAGCTTTGCATTTTAGCACAAGCCTCCAGCAGCACCCTCAGGGCATTAACAGCGGGTTAATTAACACGGGCTCCCACAGGGGGGAAGGCAAAGCAAGGCCAGGTTTTTGGGAAGCTTTGAGCTTGGGAGGGCGAGCAGAGGCAGGCCCAGCTCTGCAAAAGCAGCTCCTGTGTGTCCCAGAGCGGGGGCAGAACAGCTGCACCCCCAAATCCCATGGGAGGGAGGGAGGGAGGTGCCCACCCCAGGCTGGTGCTGACTCGCTCAAGGTCACTGAGCCAAGAACACAAGAAGTCCAGGATTCCCAACCCTTCAACTGCTTGGATCATGCTTCCCCCGAGGAACATCAGGGATTTAATATTCTCTCCACTGCTCAGCACAGAAAGAACAGAGCACTTGGCTTTCAGCAGAGCTGCTCTGGCTGTGGCAGCAGCTGCCGCTTCCTCCCGCCCCCCAAAGCAGCCACCACGTCTCTTTCCAATATTTTAATGAGTCGCTACATCTTACACTCATAATTATAAAAGAATAAGAATCCATAAAAATATTTTCTTTTCATAATACGCACTTAAAATACTCCAGGGCAAGTCAACGTGGTTCATTTTGGGTGGGTTTTGTTTGTGATTTTTTTTCGTTTTTTGCCCCTGGCAGAACCCTTGGCTTGAGGGGGGGATGTGCTCCCCTGAGGTGTGATTGCTCAATCCCCCTCCCCAGAACTGCAGTTCCTGTTGCCCAGGTAAATAAAAACCAGGAGAGAGCATTGCTGAGTAGACGGGCGAGGGGACCAGTCACTGACCCGCAGAGAACTGAAGCACAGCCGATTTCAGTGCACGTGGGAAAGCTCGGGGGGGAAGGACGGGCTGGGGGTCGGGAGGCGGCACAGAGAACGGAGGGAGGGAGGGAGGGAGGGGTTTGCATAAATATCATCCATCTTGTGTTGCAAAAAACCCAAATGCTGCTGTGAGCTCTGGAGAGAGGCCCTGGCTGTAGCCAGCTGCCAGTGCTACCTTGTTGGCACAACTCTGTGAGAGCGGCCATGAGAGGAAGGATCAGAGGATGCCGTTAGCGGCCCCGGCCACTTCCTCCATCTGCTCTGCAAATTTAAACTGGAAAATAGATATATATATATATATATATATATATAAAAAGACTAGTGTTGCATGCTTCTGTAGACCTCTCTTCACCTCGCAGGGCTCCAGTGTGGCAGCAGGGCCAGGACACAGACCAGATCCCCAGGTGAGCAGTAGGTAGTTGTCTCTTCCCTCACGCTCCTGGCTTAAGGCAGCTTCTGATTCGGCTCTTCCGTTTCCAACACAGGCACTGAGTTCTTGCAGGTGAGAGTTGGGGAACTGCACAGGTGCAGTGGAAAGGGGAAAAGGATCGGGGAGAGAGAGAGATGGACACAAACCTCAGCCTCGGGACACAGACCATTGTCCATTGATTCCCAGGAGAGAGGGAGTAGCAGCAAAAAAAAGCATTGAACAGCCAGGCTGGAGGAGAGGAGGAGGACGAGCAGCCGAGCAGGGGCAGACCTCCAGCGTGGAAAGTGAGAGAAGGTGGCACTGTCCAAAGGGAAGGTGCCCTCCAGCTTTTCCCCCTGGCCTGGGGGGGTTATCCCCAGCCCGACGTGGGCACTCAGCCCCTTGTGCTCTGGGTTGGACGCTGCCGGGGAGCAGGAGGGCACGGGGCAGGTGAGCTGTCAGTGTCCAGTTTGCAGAGGCTCGTGCTCTCAGAGGTATTCTTGTAGAAAGTGCAGCAGCGTGATTTCGTAGTGCTCTCCTGACTCAGGGCACCGAATACTGTGTCTCTCGTTGGGGTAGATCTGTGCAGGGGCAGACACGGGGTGTTGGTCACTCAGGAGGGACAGGACTCCCTCCCCTCAGCCCTGCTCCCTCCATCCAGTCTCCATCGGGATAAAAAAGTGTCAGCGAGGGTCTGGAGCAACCCCCCCTCCCCACTGCAGCCACCCCTGATAAGTGGGGCTTGTGGAGGAGGAAAGTCCCAGGCCCCAGGGCAGCAGCTCTGCCTGCACATGCCACATCTGCCAGCCAGGGAACAGCCACAGTGCCACCTCCCGGCCTCCCCTCCAGTCCTGCGAGGTGTTCACTGTCACCAGCATCACACAGGGATGTGGGACATCTGCCTCCATCTCCTCCTGACCCCAGAACACAGAGCAGGGAACTTTCTCCAGATTTATGGGACCTTCCCTCCCCACTCCTGTCCCTCCTACCTGCAGCTGGTAAGGTTTTCCAGCCCGGATTAGCTGCGATACCAGGAAGTTGGTGTGAAAAAAGTGCACATTTTCATCCAAAAAGCCATGGAGGATCAGCAAACGATTTGGCCTGGACATGGGGCGAGAGATAAGGAGAGAAACAGGATGAGAAACCAGATGGAAAAACACAACGAGGCACCAGATAAAAGCTCAGCAGAGGGTTTGAGCAAAGAGCTGCCAGCTGGGCAAGCCAAACCCAAGCAAGAGCAGTGCCAGGCCACGGCCATGGGCCTCAAGCCCTCCCTGGCAGGGGGTGCTGTGGCCCAGCTGCTGCCGAGTTCAAGCAGATCAGAACCCTTCCATTGCTTTGGGATTGGGCAGAGGTGGCACGGAGCAGGCCCAGGAGCAGCTCTGGAGCAGGTACTCACTCGTTGGGAAGCTTTTCCACGTGCAGTGCCACCGAGCCAGCCTCGTAGCCCTGCTGGTTGTTCTCGGGGACGTCCATGTAGCGCTCGGTGTAGCCGGTGTCGTAGGCCATCCACACGGTGACAGGGGCACCTGCTATAGCAATCTGTCAAACAGAGAGGTGGCACCACACAGCCTCCATTATCAACAGCCCAGGTGCTCCCTGCTTTCCTGGAGAGGCAGCAAAAAGCAGGCTCTGGGCTGTTCTGTCACTCAGATCAGGATTTTCCTTCAGCAATCCCACA
This sequence comes from Phylloscopus trochilus trochilus, assembly GCA_016584745.2. Taxonomy (NCBI): domain Eukaryota; kingdom Metazoa; phylum Chordata; class Aves; order Passeriformes; family Phylloscopidae; genus Phylloscopus; species Phylloscopus trochilus. The sequence goes on along the minus strand of WQNJ02000044.1, from coordinate 1,658,913 downwards.
CACAGCCCAGATTCCTCCTCCTGCTGTTCCTCTTGTGCTCACAGTGGGGCAAACTTCTGCACATCAGCACTAAAGGCTTCCCCTCTGCAAGGAAGACTTGTGAATGATTCAGAAGCTGTGCTGGGCACTTGGGATGGGGAAGGATGCACATTAGTATCTCCCTGTATGGTAGACCAAGCCCATCCCACAGCCATCCTCCTCCAGCCCCAGCCAGGGATGAGCTGCAGCAGGAGTAGAGTCGGGAGCTCCAGGCAGGGTAGGACAGGGAGGACATTTCCACCTGTCCACCACAAAGAAGCCAAAATGCCAATTCCAGCTGCCAAGAGGGACAGAAGCTGAGAGAGCCAAGTGTCCCAAGTGTGCAGGCTCACCTTGAAGACGTTGGGTTTACAGATGAGCCCCATGAGGGACAGAAAGCCCCCATAGGACCAGCCGTGGATGGCCACCCGGCTCAAGTCGATGAACCCGTATTTTTCTGCTACATAATGTAAACCTTCCACCTGGTCCTCTATCTCCACCTGACCCTAAAAAGGCAACAAGGAGGCTCATGTTAGTGGACTTAATGAATTTTAGAAACTAAAGGCAGGAAGACTCACACAGGAAATGAGTGTCCTTCCACCTTCAGGAAGGACACACGATCAGAGATTCCCCAGCAGGGTAACCAGGGCGTTACCATTTGGTTTTTCAGGGCCCCTTCAAATTTGAGGCCTCGCTGGCACGATCCCCTTCCATCAATCACCACCACAGCATAGCCCAGGGATGCCAACGTGTTCAGCCGCAGGTACTTGATGCCTTTGAAGGAGTTGTTCACCAGCTGCACCTGCACAAGGAGGAAGGAGGGGTTTCAGAGCTGCCTTCCTGTGTCACTGGAGGATCCTGAGTTGGACAGCAGCCACTCATCGAGCTATCAGAGCCATGGAAATCAAACCACATGCTGGAAAAGTCATCTGAGTTTCAAGCAGAGGTCAAAGGCAGGGACAAAAAGAGTAGGTTTGGATTAGATACTAGAAGGAAGTTTTTTGCTGTAATGGTGGTGAGGTTCTGGCACAGAGAAGCTGTGGCTGCCCATCCCTGGATGTGTTTGAGGCCAGGCTGGATCTCTGAACCACCCAGGATAGTGGAAGGTGTCCCATAACAAGGGTGAGATTGGATGGGTTTAAGGTCACTCCAGCCCAAACCATTCCATGATTCCTCGCTGGTGTTCACTGCTACCCAAAGTGCAAGTCTTGATGCACGACTGACAGAGCCGTGCCCTGGGCAGCAGCCCCAGCCCTGACCCCAGCAGCTCCCCTGGGTCATTACCTGAGGGCCTCCATACACAAAGAGCACCGTGGGATGCTTCTTGCCAGGCTGGACATCGTGGGGTTTGTAGACCATTCCGTAGAGCTCCACGTCCGACTGGGTGCGGAAGTGGAAGATCTCCGGGGGGACGTAGTCTGGGGGACAGCCTGGAGCAGGAGGGTCACACACAGTGCTGAGGGACTGAGCAGGCTCTGCTGCCACCCCACCCCTGAACCAGCTCTGTCCAAACCTGACCCTGGGCAGGGCTCCTTCAACACCAAACCACACCAAGGCTTAGCAAAGCCCCTCCCTGGGAAACACAGCCTCCCACCTGCCTGCACAGAGAAGGGATTCCACAGGAAAACCTCACCAGCTGTGAGTTCTCCAACAAGGCACAACAGCAGGGTGGGAGAGGCTAAGAACAGGGATGGGACAAAGTGTTTGCAGTAGAGGCTCAGGTGAGCTGTACCTAAACCTTTTAAACCTTTAAAACAGCCACTGCAACCCAGGTACTTGTCCCTTCCCTCTTCAGACAAATCACAAATAAAAAAACCACCTTGGAGTGTTCAAGGCCAGATGGGACAGGGCTTGGAGCAACCTGGACTAGTGGAAGACGTCCCTGTCCATGGCAGGGGATGAGAGCAGGACGAACTTTCATGTCCATTCTCACCCAAACCACAGTGATTCCACATCCTTGTGGGTGTGACAACTCTGCACACCCCTGAGCACGACTTTTGCTCAACGTGTGAAACACCTCAAAAGCCCACAGAGCATTTCCTGAGCGAGGTGACCGTGAGAACTATTTCCCCCACAAGACACCACAATTCATCCTCCCTCAGAGTGAAGGTCCTCAGACCACTTCCCTCCCCATCACTCTTGGCTCCTGCTGGGAGAGTTCTCACTGAAAGGCCCCACTGGGATGCTCTCCAAGACTTACTGGCTGCCTCCATCATGCTGGCCCAAAACTTGGGCTGCTTGTGGAGCGGGTCATCGTCGGAGCCACTGAGCTTGTAGATGTGCACGCAGGGAGGAGTGCTCACGCTGCTGTAGTGGCTGATGAACATGTCAAAGTTCTGGCAGGGAACACAGCAGAGTGAGGGAGTGAGGTCCTGCACTGCTCACATCTCAAGGACTCGTTACTGGCCACGAGTCACTGCCATTCCCAGTTAGGATTCCTGTTGTTCAGGAGATGGAGGGGTCCAAGAAACAACAAACCTGGCTCATGGAGCAGCTGTGGGAGAAGCCCGGAGTGGTGAGGCGCATGATCTCCCCGGGAGACTCGTAGCTGACCACGTAGAGGTGGTGCTCCAGCGGGGTGTCCTTCGTGCCTTGGAAATACACCAGCTTGGTGGCCTCATTGACCCAGATCTGTGCCAGGAAAGAGGGCTCAGGGACAGGCAGGGACAAGCTCTGCTCCTCTGCCAGCTCAGAACACACACAGACCGTAACAGGGTTGCTCAGGGCAGGGGGTTGAAGGGCCAGAGAACACACACAGTACTTGGAGAACTGCAGACAACACAATGCAGTGACAGGGAGCAGTCCCTCAGCCTTTTTGTCAAAGACTCGAAGCGTTTGCTTATTAATGGGCATAAAAAGCTGGGCTTTGTTGCCTGCACGTTAAGAGGAAGCCATCCTCTTAACAAGGAACATTCTGTGCTTATATGGCATCTTACAGAACCGTGGAATTGTTCAGAAAATGGGAAAACCCCTTCAAGATCAACCATTAACACAGCAGCACCGTGTTCACCACTAACCCACACCCACCTGAACCCTTCCAGGGGTGGAACACCCCTGGCCACCACCTGGTCCTGGACAGCCTGTCCCAAGGCCTGATCACCTTTCCAGTGAAGCTATTTCCCCCATCTCCAACCTAAATCCCTCTGGAGCAAGGTGAGGCTGTTTGCTCTGCTCCTGTCCCTTGTTACCTGGGAGAAGAGCCTGACCCTCACCTGGCCAGCATGGATGGATTCTCAAGGTACAGGTACCTTTTTTCCAGCCATCATGGTAATGAATTCCCATTTGTGGGAGGACCAGTCTAACAGCTCTCAGCACCAAAAACTTTGAGGCACATTAAAATAGGTTTTTTACTGTCCAGATAAAGCTGTTTCTAAAAACCACCCAGTCAGGCAGGAACAGAGGCGACAGCTTTTAAATCCTGCATTGATCCAGCAACAGTAACTGAACTGTTTTTCCACCTTACAGTTTCCAAATGCTATTTCTGGCTAACCCACAGTTTGAAGACCCCTGTGAACAGCAAAGGGAAAAACAGATCCAACTCAATTGGCCAGGAAAACCAGGCAGAGCCCTGTGGAGCAACAAATGCATCAAAATAATTGCTGCTAACACAATTTTAGCCATAACACATGCAGGGAAGAGCTGTGGCCAAAATCAACAGCATGTACAGTGAGAATCCACATGGGGAGGGACAGCAGGTTAATTGCAGATTGAGGAAAAGCAGCAGAAACCAAAAGCTTGGAGCTGTTGGTCTTTTAAAAAGCGAGAAGTGAAAATCCAGATTAATTGGAAATGAACAGGCAAGGTCTTTATTTTGACAGAAATCATCTGGGAGTGTTAAAGATCAGACTCGAAGTTAATTCCTGAAGCAAAAAATGAAACTGGGTTTCTACAAGATTAATAAAAATTCATTTCTGGCTGTTCTGCAAGCGACAACAGATACAGCTTCTCCATATTCTAAATTGCTTTATATTCCCCAGCTGCCTTCTTCCTAAAGGCTCTGCTGAGGGATCAGCTGCAGACCAAGAGTTCACTCCGAGTGCCAGGACACATTTCCACATTGCAAGAACTCGCTGGAGTTAAAATGCCTCAGCAAAGGCAGCAATCCCCAGCTTCTCCACAAAATGGTTCTTTGTTGCTCTTAAACCTCAGACTTGTGTCCTTTTTTATGGCCTGACCCACTCCTGGGATTTACCTAAGGAGCAATCTGAAGTCTGATTAAGAAGGCAATCAGCTCCATGTGCACTGGCCTACAGCACTTCTGGGGAAAGCAGAGGCAGCAATAAAAACAGCAACAAAATGAAGCTTAAGCAGTTCTAGCAGGTCCCAGGTGTAAGGGAGGACTCAGGCCAGGACTGGGGGCAGACAATGCAGAGCTGAGACACTGCAAGAGAATAAAAATAACCCCTACCTTGGATCCGTGCCTCGCCAGCACCTCCCATTCCCCAGCAGTCAGGGCAATCTCCTCCTTGATGGGACATTTGAAATCATCTGCAAGAGAGACCACGAGAATAATTCACTGCCCTCCCCAAAGGACAACACAGGCCAAGAGGAGGGGGAGCTCCCAGGGCTGCAGCCCTTACCCTCACTGTGGACACAGGGCTGCACCCAGTCGTGGCTGCCTGGCTTCAGGATTGCTGTCACCCTGTACAGGTGACAGAAGCCTGTTTTGCACTCGTTGGCTCGGATAAAGCAGAGCTCTTCCTCCTCCCCCTCTGGCTGGATGAAAGGATAGAAGATGTCATGAACCTGCCACACAAGATGAGAAACCTGTGAGTGACGTGCTTTATCAAACCCCTGGGTTCAACACCAAATTTGGGACTACTGAGTAGCAAAGACTTAACTGGACACCCAATCAACACGAGAATGGTTAATTGAGGGGAGGAAGGGGCAGCCTGTGTTCTCCTCCCAGCCCCGAGCCTCTTACATTTATCCACACATCAGTGGTTTCTTCATAGATCACAAATGGCTGGACATTTTCTGGCACAGTTTTGGCAAATTCAGCACGCTGCTCCTCATTTTCTGGGACTGGAATAAAGAGTGCTGGAGGCAGGAGGACTAGCTGGAGCCGCTGCTGAGGTCTGTCTAGGAACATAGCCCAGGCACTGGGGAGAGAAGTCGGAGGTGAATGTCAGTACCACAGAATAGAGGTCCCTTTGCAACACTCGGAACACGCATCCCTTTCTTCCCCCCCTGCTGCCAGAAAGGATTTGGGCATCTGAATGCAAAGCTCTTCTCATCACTGCTGCTTTCTAATCCCCTGGAAGCTGTGCCAACACACACGTACTGCCAGACAGCTCTGGTATTTCACGGGGGTATCGCTCAGACGAGATGTCTGACAGATTTGGCAGCGCCTGCTCCAAGGGAGCACTGCTAACAGAGGCCTGTCTCCAGAATGGAACTCCTCCTTGGACACCCCTCCAGCAGGAAGCCCTGTTCGTGCTCCAGCTCTCCTCCAGCTCAAGTGATCACCCTCCAAGAGCTCCGTCTGCAGCCTCCTCCTGGCGCTCAGGCAGGCAGAGGCACAGACCCAACACCAGTGCCAGGGGAAGGAGCTGCTTCAGTCCCAGCCCTGCTCCCCTTCCCGAGGAGAGTCCCTGGAAAGTGGTGCTGCACTGCAGGCTCTCGGCATGACAGATGGCAAAGCACAGCCACCCCAAGGCCTGCCAGTGCATCCAGGGGAGTTTCATCACGAAAGACAGATTTGAGAAGAGCCAGCTCTCCCCCGGTGCCGCAGGATTTCAGGAACTGAGATATTCAGCACATTTAGATAAGCTCTGGTGCAGAACATCACAATCACCTCTGGGATTACCTGCCGGAAAGCTCTCTGAATTTCCTTTCCAGAGCAGAAAATTAATGACGAGTTACAGAATGCCACCTTCAAAGACAGCCGAGTCACCTTAACTTAATCTGCACACACACCAGTTAACAGCCAAGCCAGCTCGGCTTTAAACTTTAAACTTTAAAATTTCAATCAGATTGGGGTGAATTCTGCAACTCTTCAGGCAAGACTGTGTATCCTATTTGGAGCAACAGCCAGTCCCAGAGCAATCCTTCCCTTTGGACACGCTGCATGAAGGATGTGGCACCACTGACCCTGCCCCTGCCCTGTGATTCAGGCTTTGGTGACAAACTGTGCCAAGGAAAAAAAGATAGAACTGCCCACAGAACACCCCCATCTTCAGCAGGAAACACATTGTATCTGTGTTAAACACCTTCAGCTCCAAAGACTTCCCCAGGACTGCCCACTTAATGCATCAATGTCATTTAACTCTGGTTGTGACAAACTCAACAGCCTGTCACTCCGCTCTGCTTCATTCCTACTTTTAGGATGTTACAGCACTGAAGAAGCCAAATATTCATGTGCCATTTCTGGCACTCAGGGTTTTAAAAGCAGGTGATGATCACAGCAGAATCATGTCGAGGGTCTGCAACCAGAGGAGCCCTTGGGGAAGTTATTTTGGGAGGAAAAAGGACTTACTATTTGCCATCCCGGGTCCATCCAGCACGGGCAATGTACTCCACAGTGGGAAACAAGGCAGCAAAGGGTTGCACCAGCTCTTTGTCCTGAGCACACACAATCTGCAGCAAAACCAACATCAAATCAGAGCTCCAGAGCTCATCACCTCCTCCCAGGGAAGCTCAGGGAGATGGCAGAACAAGGAAGTTTAGCTACTGGCATCAGCAAGGGTCAGGCCAGGAGAAGCAAAGCCTTGCTACAAAGAGCAGGAAGAGAAGGGAAAAACAGGCTTCAAAGCAAAATGATTTTGGCATTCAGCCACAGGAAAGGACACAGGCAGGGACTGAAGCCCCAGATCAGACCTGGCTCCAGCTCTCCTGTCTCTTCCATGGGGTACCAGGCAAGCCCCACTTCCCCCTTCCCTCCACACTTCCCAGCTAAATCTCCCCCAGAGTGATTCTTCTCAGCATTTTCAAGTCTGTTTCTTGGATAAACATATTAGAGAACCAGGTATTACAAGAGAATAAAACCCCCAGACTAACACTATTTAGGATTTCTTTGTGACCTTGTTTTAATTCTAGGGAGCTTCAAAAACCTTCCTGTGCAATGTCCCCTTCTGAGTTATCACTTACCTTACCCTTGCTGTCTGTTTTAAATTCTGCCAGTTTCAATGTAATCTTGGGATTTTTGCTGCCTGCAGAGATGAAGTGAAAAAACATCAAAATGATGAAGCTGAACGTTCTGTGGCTACACAAAATACAGCTTCTGAAGGAGAACTGCCCCTGGTCCTACTGAAATGGCTCTGTGTGAATTTACAAATATCCAATATGCATGTGAGCAAACACCAGAGTCATTCTGGGAATGGGAACAGTTTGCTTTGCCTTCCCTAGTTGGCTGTGCACGTTCCCAGGAGGGAAAGGAAAGATGGGATTCAGAATGTATTCTACAATATGCCATGAGATATATTCCACTTCCTCAGCAATCCTTTCATTTAGGGCTGGGATTTAAAGTTCAGCCTTTCTTGCACCAGATTTTGGGGATTGGAGAGTCAATTAGGCCTCAACATTTACAACCAGTTCCTATAGCCCAGCAAATGCCCAGATTAATGATACAAAGTTTACAGCCCCAATTCCACTGCTGATTCCAGAGCACAGCCACGTGTTTCACTCACCTGTCCTGGGGTACCGATAGGAATCTGTTTTTCTCTCCTCCAAGGCAGGTGAAGGAACGTGAATTATCTCCACCTCTGACTCATCCACTTCCTCATACAAGATCCGCAGTGTTTTCAAATCCTCTGAACCTGGGACAGAGAGCAGGAATGTTTGCAAAGAGGATTTCCTGCTGTTTCTGCCTTGCCTGGAGCACTGGTGCAGAGGGAACACCTGTACAGCCCCAGCTCTTAGTGACCACCTGCAAACACTCCACAATTATAATTCCCTCAGTGCTTTGTTCCTTCAGGTGATCTCCCCAGGAACAGCCCAAAGGAAAATCATACTCAGAGCCTCATTCCTAGCAGGAGGCAGCAGTGCCAGGGTTTGATGAGCAGAACAGCTGACTGACCTTCTGTGGAAGCTGTGGGACACCACCAATAGCCCGTGAACCGATCAAACTCCTCCTGAATGACAAAAGTGGCTACACCAGCAGACTTGGGGTCATCCAGAACATTGGACAAGCCTGGAGAGGAACAAAGACGAGACAGCATTTGCCTTTATATTTCTCCTTGGGAAATGCTGACCCAAAAGACAAATGTAAGAAGAAAGAAGCCAGGAATGTGGGTATTGCAGGCTGGATTCCTCAGCAGGAATCCCCTTTTGGGGCAGGGGGAAGCCCTGTTACCTTTATGGCAGTATGTCAGCCGCCTCTCCTCGCCCGTCTCAATGTTTGCCACCCACAGGTCGTTGTTGTTAATGAAGGAGAAGAAGGCTGGGTCAGCAGGGCAGATTTTGGGATCCATCCGTGGCCCCGTGCACTGGGTTTTGATCTCCAGAGGCTTCATTGGAGACACCTAAGGCAAGAGACCCACACAGAGCTGGGTGCCACGTCAGCTCCCAGCTCTGCAGAGAAAAAGCCCAAATCAGAGACACAGCACAGCCCAGGGTATGATGGCAAATGTGGCCCTGACAGGACACAGGAGCAACCACCAGAACTGAACAGATGAAGATGTGGAAGATGTGGACCTGCTAGAGCAGGTCCAGAGGAGCCACAGAGATGCTCCAAGGGCTGGAGCCAGGCTGGGAGAGCTGGGAGTGTTCACTGGAGAAGAGAAGGATCCGGAGAGACCTGAAAGGCCTGCAGTGCATGAAGAGGCTCCAGGAGAACCTCCTGTGAGGGTGGGGAGACCCTGGCACAGGGATGGGCTTTAAGGTCCCTTCCCCCCCAGTCCAGCCTGGGATTCCATGTGCAGCCATCTCCAACCCAAACCATCAAACCCCTTTGAGGTGATACCCATGAAATCCCTGGCAGACTCACCATGAACCCATTCTTGCCCCCATCTCGACAATGGAAGAGGCTGTTGCTGGCCTGGAAGAGGAACAGGCCACTCTCACTGTGGAAATCATAAGATGTTATCCCAAAAACACCCAGTCTCTTGCGTTCCCTCAAGAGTTCCTCCTCTCTGGAATACATCCCGTGGTGAGGGGTTGCCTAGAATTGAAGGAAAGGAATATCTGAGAGGATTTGCAAGGAGAGGAACGTTCACAGGAGCTGTCACAACTCCCCAGCTCACACAGGCAGCAGTGGCAGGGTACAGGTCACCAATTCCTGTACTCCAGGCTACAGCTGTGGGGCCCAGGAGGCCTAAACCCACCACACCCCCTAAATTTCCCTCTACAGGAGGGCTGAGCTGTGAATCTCTCAGCTCTGCAGTTGGCACTTCAGCATGAACCGAGAACAGCTGCGCTTGCTCTGCTTATGCAAATCAGATGTAACCAATTAACTTAATGACGTTATCTGCAGCCTTCACAAACAGTTTCCATGTCAGACACTGCAAACAAAAGTTCTTCCGGGATCTTGAATTACCCTGGAGAGAACTCGCAGCCCAAATGGGGTCAAGACAGATCAATTCTGTTCCACCAGGAACTTTTCAAGTAGGAGAAAAAAGACCAACACCCTCCAGTGCTGTCAGTGACAAAGGGCACGAAGATACTGAAAGCAGGGAGGGGAAAATTTCCTCCCTTTCTGGTGCCTTACGCTCACAACAGTGTAGAGGCAGAAGCAGCAATTTAAACTCAACTTTCCCAACTTTTCAAAAGCTGGAAGGATGACAGACACCACACAGATGTCCCCTCTACAGCAGCTCCACTGCATCACCCAGTTTCCCCAGGCACTGACAAGCCAGGCTCTTCCCACTCTGGCTTACCTGAAAGTGATCCAGCATCTGTTTCCAGGACAAGAGCAGCAAGGCCTCCTTCCGTACCTTTTTGGGAATCTCTGAGTAAAGGAGGGAATTCTCTCTGCTACCATATGGCATTCCTATTAGGAGGAAAAAAGCATCATCCTACTTAAGATGAGTTAGCCAAAGAGGCCCAGGAGCAGGTTTAAACAGAAGTCTGGAAACAGAGGGGCTGGGGCTGCCAGAGACCCTTTACCAAACAGCTCCCAGATCAATCCCAGAATAACATCTAAACCACTTAGATATTCATTTGTTGGGAATTTTCCTAAGCAAGATTTAATACCCCACTGCTCCAAAATGTATTAGGTCCAATTTTCCCCTCTGTGCCTGTCCTCCGTGCCCCAGATCCACTCGAAGAGCACCACTCCCTGAACGGGGTGACTCAACATTACTCTCCACACTTCCCATCCAGAAATTTGCTACAGGGACCTGGTTCAGGCCAAGGCAGCAGCTTGCAAGGGGGAAAGGAAAAGCTTGGAAGCTCCAGAGAGCCCATTCAAATGTGAAACAGCATCCTACAGAGTCAAAAGACCTTGTCATTTTACATAAGCCTTTGACTGCGGTTATCAAATGAGTTCCTGGCCCTCATCCAACTTCCAAAACAACCATCAAATATCCTGACACGTGATTTTGACAGTTTCCACAAAAACAAAGACCATGAACTTGCCCTCTACTTATGCTGTAAAGACTCCCTGGATCAGAAATTCACACAGGGATATGTGCCCTGATACTGCCTACTCCGCACATGTTCTGGGCAGAACAGAGACATTTCTGAGCTGGCTGACCCAGCAGTAGTTACTTCAAATTAAAACTGAAATATTAATAAGTGCTCGGGAAGCAGAGCAATATGTGAGGATCTAATCCTCAGAGATCCAGGAACACCAAAGTGCTGAGCATGTGGTGTTTAACATAAGCAGCATCTGCCACGATACAACATAAAACTCTGTGGGGATGGCCCAGGAATGATTGAAGATGGCCATAGAGGAAAAACTGCAGAGAGGAACAAATGACTCTGGACACACGTATCTGACACTCAGGCAACTGTGACCTGGACTTCCCTTCCCCTTATGTTAGAACTTTCTCCAGTGACCTCAGGCTGACTACAATCTATTGGCATTTACAAGGAAAATATTGCCTTCCTCCCCAAAAGACAGTTTACTTTGCTTCCAAGTAAAATATTCAATCCTACAGCAAAGTTCATCAGGAGTCTCTATCCACTCCCCAGTTTCATTTAAACACTTTAAAGTGTTCTTTAATGCTGGGGCAGTAACAGCACAGAGTTAAACACTTGTGAACTTACAGGCTGCCCAGAGAAGCTGTGGCTGCCCCATCCCTGGGAGTGTCCATTATTATGGCAAAAGAATCAGCATTTAAATCAGCATTTACCCTTTATTAGGGACATCTGAGAAGAGGTACCCTGGGATTACCTGGCTGATGCTGATCTTAACTGAGGGATTAATCTGCTCTAATCCCTGTACAATTCCTTAAGGAAGGAAACACTAAAAAGGCACTCATGTATCCTTATTCCTGGTTCTGGCTCCTGGAACAGTCACACCCTGGCAGAACACCAACCACCCAGTAGCTGGTTTGGTTGCCATTTCATACAACAGAACATTAAAAAAATTTAAAATTAGCCACTTAGCTCTTTAATCATCTAGATCAAAACCAGTATCAAAGTGAACTGGAAATACATTCAACTTTAAATCAAGCCTCACTGCTCAGACTTGACAAGAAAAAGATGCCAGCTCTGGATCCTGCCCTTCACAGCAGCACTCGTGTCCCAAGAATTTATGAGAACTACACAAATCAAGTCACTGGCACACAGGAGCTGCTTAGTGACAAAACAAATCAGTCCCTCAAATCCAACATCCTACAGTGACCTACACTCAAAACCTGGAAAAAGCAGGAAGAAGAGCAGGGTCACTTCAGGGCAGCAGTCGCTGCATAGAGTTGCACATCTGGCAATTTTTGTACTGGCCCAGTAATGTTCAGCTCATGCCCCAAAGCACAGCAAACTCTTTATAGTCTATAAAGCTTCCCATGTTACCAGCCACAAAATTATGCAGTTACCAAAATCCAACAACTCTTTCACTAATTATGTTGTGGCTCCATCTGTAACAAGGGACCTGTACAACACGGAATTAATTCTGCTTTCAGCCCCACTGAAGGAAAGGGATATTTCCCTGCAAATGTCAGGAACAGCTCATTCCCACCTCAGTTTTCTTCCCTGCTCTTGAAAGCATCCTACCTTCATGACACTTAATAAAACAGGAGACACCAGCACCCTGCCACTACTATGTTGCAACATATAATGAGTCATTACTGACAGCAAATTTCTTGGAAAGTCAGTCTGGTTAATGAAGCAAGTAAATCCCATTTCTCCCAAGCTACAGAGGCACGAGATAGTCCTGAGCATGAGGAAGGACACACAAATGCTGGCTGGCCACCACTTCCCCTTGTCACAGTGTTTGAGGCTTGTCTGGGGCTGGGGAGTCCCTGCTCAGTCCCAGGCTTTGCAGAAGATCCTGCAAGCCTTGAGCCACGTTACCCAATCTCAGTTCCTCCATCTCACAAAGGGAGATCCCTCCCACCCCTTCCCTTGCCTGCTGAGTTTGGAAGAGCCCCAGGTTCCCCCCAGATGCTGGCACGAGGCTTACCCAGGTAATAGAGGCGGTGAGAGTGCGGGCTGGACTCCTCTGTTTTCCGGACAAACTGGAAATCATGGGGAGCTTTGTTCACTATCATGCCCGAGTACTTCCTGCTGCTGTGAATAATGTCACGCAGCCCATCCCAAGAATGCTTTTGCACCTGGAATTGGGAAGGCACATCCTCCATCTCCACCACTTCAGAGCTGTCTGAGAGCGTGTCCACTGCAGTCATCCTCGCTTCCCCTTCAGAACTGGGCAAAAAACTGAGGGAGGAGTAGAGGGAGAGAATTAAGCCTTAAAAATCAAGCAGGTGCTCCTTAAACTACAGATCCTGGGATTCTCTGCACTCAAGGATCACATTTTAAACACACTGAAAGGAAAGGTCTGTCTCCCATCCCATATAGAATCCTGTAAATGAAGATATTGACCTCAGAAAACTCCCTCTGCCAGGGCTGCCTCTAGGAATAAACTGTTAAAGGAAGCACAGATTCTGGTGCAGACAACAAGCAGTTTGACTCAAAGGAAAACCACTCCAGGAATTCGGACAGATATGTCATCAAAACTATGACCCATCATAAAGGCACATAAACTCCTGCCCTGTGAGGCCACAGAAGTGGAATCCCCTTCCTATCCCAAAGGAAAACCTGCCCATCGCTTGGGGAGAGAGGTTCAAACCCAAGCACAGCAAATCACTTACCTGAGGAGATACTGAGGCCAGGACTAAAGCAAGAGAGATGGGAAAACAGGGAGAAAAAGTGCAGTTGCTTTGCTAAGAGAGAGCAGGCAGCAGGGCCAGACCCTGGCTGCACCCCGAGAAACGTGGCACACATTCCTCAGAGATTCCCAAGCGAGCAGGTGTGGAAGGAGAGGACAAGAACCGCCTCCACATTAACACAAATGTTAATTTGAGGTGAGGTGGACCCACAGACTTGCCCAAGGTCAGTGATGTCATCCACTGCAAAGCAGGAATGAGCTAAGGACTAGGGAAACCTGTTTCTCACACCCCACTTGAGGAGTAGGATGTCCCTCCAGGAGGACATTTGAGGGGTTTTGGAGGTGCCTGAAAGAATGTTACAGAGAATTTCAGAAAAACTTCGGATTACTGGACAAAACTAGCCTGGAGAATTTTGCTCCAAGGAGACAAAATCAGCCTTGTGCAAGGGCTGAAAATGTAACATCTCCTCAGACTCCTAAGTCCCTAAATTGTACAAAATGTGCCAAAAGTAACACAAGAACAAGCTCCCAAAATAATTCTGTAGGTACTCGTGGTACCTACTGCCCAGCAGTAAATCCACAGCTTGAAAATGGATAAAGAGGAGCATTTTCCAATCAAAGGCAGGCAGGAAGCCCAAGTGAAACCACAGAAGAGAACATGATGGGATGCTCTGTGTGTCTGTGGCCTCTGCCTGTATCCAGCCTCTCCACTGCAGCAGCTAAAATCACAGCTGAAGGCAGAAGTGCTGCCTTGCCAGAAACACAAGACAAGAAGACCATGAAAATCCATAAACTGAGTGCAATTCTCCCAACCCCATCCCACTGCAGGTCAACACAGACAGTTAAATACTCTGCCTTTAGCTCACAAAGCCTGGCCCTTGGGTACTCTCACCCAGCTGACAAATCCATCTCACTCAGCCAGGCTGGCTCTTCACAAGCAAAAGTTTAACCTTTAAAACCACTCTACAAATGTGATACAGGTACCTGTCCCCAGCTGAACTGGAGCCTGGAGCCTCTTCCAAACTATACTGTCATGATTTTATCATGTGCACAGCACAGCTCTAAGCTTGGCACTGTTCTCATCCTGGTGATTTGGACATGAGAATGGAGGGGTAAGTGGGATAAGCAAAGCAGCCACCACACAACCTGAGGTGGGAGTGTTGGGAATTCCAACTGGCACTGCTGGAGCCTGGTGGACTCTCACAAAATCACAGAATGGTTTGAACTGCAAGCGACCTTAAAGATCATCTAATTCCAAACCCCTGCCATGGGCAGGGATACCTCCCACTAGAAGGGAAAAAAAACCCAAAAAACCTTAAAACTTAGATCTGGCATGCAACAGAGTCAAAGGAAACTCAGATTTCTGCCTCTGTCACTACGGCCACCTCTGGAAAAAGGCGTAGTCAGTATTTGGCAACACGGTGTATGTAAGTAAACAAGTGCAAGGAGTAACTTATCTCAGAGCAGATTTTGGGATTACATTACTCAAACGTGAGCTGGATCAAGACACCAGTTATTAACCATCTTAAGACAGGCAGCAATAGCACATCGAAGATTTCCACCGTGCTGGAGAAGCCCTGACCCTCCCGCCCCACGCAGAGGCAGGGACTGAGATGACTCAGAGCTGTTGCAGGAACACCGCTCTCTCCACTCCCAAAAACATGGAGCTGCCCCTGGGGGGTCTTTTAATGCCATTTGTGCCCTGTCAGGTGAGGTGGGTGAGCCACCAAGCCCTGCTCTGGGGGAGGGTGTTAGTCTGGAGGGGACAACAAGCACAGGTAGGAAATGAGAACCCGGAAAAAACTGTAGAGCTCGGTATTGGAAGTGAGTGAAACAAGTTATTGTCCTGAGTCACTTCCTGACTCACAGATCCTGATACAGAGCTCCCTGGGCAGGACTGCACAGATGGGATTGCTCAGAAGCCTCTCTCAGTGCAGAGGTGATTGCTGCTCTGTCCCACAGCACACAGAGTCCCCGCAGGGACCTGGACGTACCTTCTCCAACTTCCTGCAGTCTCGTTTTCCAGACGGACCCTCTTTATCTTCTGCATTAACTACTCAGAGAGCTGGGCAGGACAGGAAACTGGGGAGGAAGAGGGGAGAAAGCAGATTTCATACAACTGCTGGGTAAAAGCATCTTCCATAGGTCACATTTCCAGCTGAGTGGGGAGGCACAAATAATTCCTTGGGTTTCATTCCTTGGTCCGAATCTGTTCTGTCAGCACAGCCTGGATTTGAACGGCCCTGATAAATCTGAGAGACTTCATCTGAACAAGGCTCAGTGAGCTCTGGGGTGTGCCTCGTTCTTTCCCAGAAAATTCCTCTTAAAATCCGAGAATCTTGAACACTGAACCTTTCTGTCACCCCCTTCCCAAAATCCTGAAATTCTTGCAAGTATCAAAGGTACTAAAAACTGATTGTAACAGAGGTCTGGTCCATACGCTTAGAGAGAAGAGTCAAACAAAGGACACACCATAAGGAGCCAGCCAGAGGGTTGCAGTCCCACCTGGGATATAAAAACCACATTTATCTTCCAAGCCCTGAATACTGCTTCCCTGTGCCTCAGCCTGCTGCCACGAGGAACCCTGGCTCCCCACACCAATCTGCTGTCCAGGAGCACAGGAAAGTGTTTCACTGCCCTCCTCTCTCCCCAAGTACAAAGGCCTTTAGCTCTGAATCACAGACACACTCAAGACCACCACAGCCTTTTCTCTGTCGAGGCTCCTGCTCTCCCCAAAAGGCCTTTTCTCCACCAAAAACACACACTCACAAGGGACCAGGAGAGACAAAAGCATCACAAAGAAACTCCTCAGCTGCAGAGGAGAGTAGAGAGGGAGGAAGCAGCTGCATTCAGCAATTTAAGGGCAGTTTTCTTTGCAGGCATGAAAGGGCAGTGGGAGTGATGCTCAGGAATGCTGAGTAACCTGGTCTGATCTCCCAGCTGACCCTGCCTTGAGCAGAGGGTTGGACAAGAGACTTCCCGAGGTCCTGCCAGGCTTGGCTGTTCTGTGATTTTAATGATTCTGAGGAACATCTTAACCCTCACTGCACCCAGCCCAAACCGTGCCTTTCACACAGGGAAGGAACAGTAAAATCTTGAACCAGGAAAAAGAAAAAAAAAAAAAAAGAAACTGAGCAAAATAGACAAAAGAGATCAGGAACCAGCGTGAACCACTCGGGTAGAGCCAAAGGAACACAGGAACAGAGTCACCTACAGGAGCCCTCACAACGTGTCCCTGTCGTGGCCGGGAGCTTTAAGATTTCCAAAAATTAAAGCAACAGAGGGTGGGATAAATCGGTGGGGATTTCTCCAGAGAGGGCTGAGCTCTGGCAAAGGCTGCCAGCAGCCCGTGTCCCTCTGCAGCTCTCTCCGGGAGCTCTTGCCCTTGGTGCAGAGGAAAGGCCGGGATAGCAGGAGAGGGGGAATCCCCGGCGATGGAGCATCCTCTGCCCCTCATTCCCCTCACTGGGCAGACGCCTCTTTCCCGTGGAAGAGGAGCGACCAGCCCCTCACCCGCCTGGGCTGAGCCGGGGCTGCTGCGGGCACACGAGACCCCGCTCCAAGGGCAGGGGGTCCCCCAAAACGCCCCATCCATGGGGGGAGTGAACCGCAAACGACCCCCTGAGGGCCAGGCCTGGGGGCCAAGCCGGGCGAGCAAACGCCCCCTCAGGGCAAGGACAGGCCGCCCCCATCCCGAGGGGGGAAAGAGCCCACGGAAGGGGGCGAACACCGCACCCCGGGCACCCCCAGCCCAGCGCCTCGGGGATGCGGCCCGCCGAGCGGGCAAACGGCCCCCGCCCGCCTCAGCCGCCCCTCACAGGCGTGGGCCCCACCCAGCCCTGCCCGTGCCGGGGCGGGACCCTCCGTGCCCGCCATCCCCTCCTCGTCCCCTCCTCACTCACCGCGGGGCGCGGCGACCTCCCCGTGCCGGGCGGGGGTGGGGGCGGCTCCTGCGCGGGAGGGAGGGCGGGGGAGGGAGGGGGCGGCGGCGGCTCCGTCAGTGCCGCTCCATGTCCCGGGCGCGGGGCAGCCCCGGAAACGGGGGCGCGGGGGCGCGGGGGCGGCGGCGGCCACGGCGCGACCTCTCACCCGGCGGCGGAAGTGGCGGGAGCGCGCCGGGCGGCGGGAGCGCGCCGGGCGGCACGGGAGGAACCACTGCCTTTGGCGGGGGGGGGGGGGGGGAGATGCCTGCGGGAGTACGGAGCTATTACAAAACCACACAGAATAGATTAGGTGTTGGTAAAGATCTCTGAGGTCATCGAGTCCAACCTGTGGCCGATAGTCACATTGTCATCCAGATCATGAAGCTAATTCTGTCCTTAAACACCTCCAGGGACGGTGAGTTTGCCGCCTCCCTGGGCAGTCCGTTGCCATATCTTCATGGAGAGGGTGGGCACGGAGAGAATTGAGGCTGATACAGGGTAAAAAACAAAAAGCACAGAGAGAAGATTCTTCCCCGCCCTCAGAAATGGGCCTCTAATTCAGCATTTATTGCCGTCGTGGGGCGGCTGTGGAGCCATTCTCATCTTTCCTTGTGCTTTACCCCCCCTTCAGGAGAATGGTTGAGTCCCGCTGACTGATGTTGCTGAGGGAAGCCGGGAAGAGCTGTATCAGCGGGCGTTGGTGGTATAGTGGTTAGCATAGCTGCCTTCCAAGCAGTTGACCCGGGTTCGATTCCCGGCCAACGCAAGTTCATTTTTCTTCCCCGTATTTTATTTTTTCCCCGTTTCTCACCGATCCGAACCGAATTGAGATGCACCGGCATGCAGGGCGCCCCTCCCGCTGCGCTTTGCGCACTTGAGCCCCGGCGGGAGGCGGGCCCTGCTCAGGGATGGGGCACACGGTGCCGGTTACTTCTCTTCCCAACTCGCGGTGGAGGTCCCGAGTCAGGAGACGGCGGGAAATAAATAACTCCGAATAAAAAAAACCAAACAAACCAAAAAACCTTAGCTCCTCCAAACAAAGACCCAGCCAAAACAATAAGGAAATAAACCACCTCAACATGAAAAAAAAAATATATAAAACGACGTGTTTCCGCCCGGGATCGAACCGGGGACCTTTCGCGTGTGAGGCGAACGTGATAACCGCTACACTACGGAAACCCGCCTTGAGAGCTGTGCCCGGGTGGTGGCCCATGTTCCCGCCATGGCGCCTGAGGGGACGCGACCCTCCCTCACGGCAACCTCAAAATAAATCTTCTGCAAACCCCTAGAAGCGCCGCGCAGGACCCCCAGTGATTATCATCAATGACTAATTGCAGTTCCCAGAGACCCGCTGGTCTCGGGAGGAGGCTGAGGTGCGTGTCCTGGGCAGTGTTTCGGGGTCCCCTCAGAGACGACAGGGCCCCACAGGGAGGCTCCCGCTGAGAGGGCGCAGGGCGCTGCTGAACAAATGTCACTTTTCCCTAAGGCAGCTGCCACCAGATGTCGGTAGAATAGTGGCGACAGGGAGTGGAGCTCCCAGGAGAGCCGCCCGGGAGGGACAGAAGCTGCCTGGCCCAGGGGACAGGGGCTGGAAGAGGAACGGCCCTCAAAGACAGGCCTGTTGACAATCACAGGTTCACAAGATGCCAGACTGGTTTGAATTGGAAAGACCCTAAATCTCATCTTCTTCCACCCTCTGCCATGGACAGAGACGCCTTCCTCTGTCCCAGGATGCTCCAAATCTCGTTCATCCTGGCCTTGGACACTGCCAGGGATCCAGGGGCAGCCACAGCTGCTCTGGGAATTCCACTGCAGGGCCTCCCCACACTCTCAGTCAAGAGCTGACAATCCCAGATAGTTCTAAGTTTGCAATGTTAACAACTTACTTAATGGCAATCCTTCTCTTTTTGGTAAAACCTCAGCCCTTGGAATCAGGTGGTAACATGAGAATTATGTTTTCCTGTCTTGTTTTCTTTGTTGAAGTGTATTTTATGCTCTGCTGGCTGCAGAGAAAAGCTTAGAAGGGAGAAATGAATCATAAACCCAGATGAAAGCAAAAAAGAATCTCGCTTTTAATAACACTTCCTCTTAATAAAATCTACTTTTAATTTTACAATTTCATTTTACAATTTCATTTTACAGTTTTGGCGGTGATCTTTTGATTTGGGGCCAAAAGGGGTAGAGAAGAGGTTGTCTCATGTCCTTTAACTTCAGGGCTTGCCAGTGCTTTATTCTGATCTGATTTATGATAAGGATTATAATGTTACATCCAAGTCCATGACAAACCCGATGTCTCAGGACTTGTTTGCTTCACGTTGTTGTTAAACATCCTGGAATGAAATCCTTTTTGCCTGCAGCTGGCAGAGCCGCGGAGAGAGCTGGTTCCAACCTTTGCACTGAGCATCAGCTGAGTGCGCTGGGACAGAGCTGATCAATACCCGGGGCAAGGTCCCCTCCCTCGAGCAGGGGGAAGTGGATCTGCGAGTGACCCAGGACCATCCATGAAAAGATTCAAGCGCTTTGGGTTTAGTTTTCTTCTGCAGCCCTCTTTCAGCCTGGCAAATGGGTGGAGAGAGGAGCCGCGGAGCTGCCAGCGCCAGGGAGAGGAAGCTCTTGGAAGGTGCCTGTGGGAGGCAGAGGCAGGAATTCCACGGAAGGCGTCGTGCTGTCGGTGTGAACTCCCAAACCCACCCGGATCCCGCGGTGGTGCCTGGTTCTGGCAGCGCTGGGCAGACAAATATCAGACACCGAGTTTGGGGAAATATCAGACACCGAGTCGTGGGCTCTGGATGCTCCCGGCGTGGGCAGCGCTGGCTTTGGGGGCCCAGACAAAACCCCCCCTCTCTTCCCGCTGCTTCCTGCTTGCCGGGACGGCTCCCGCGGATGCTCTGGCTTTTCTGACAAGGATCCATTGGCAGGGACGGCTCGAACTTTGCCCGCAGGACACAGATCCTACAGCGTTGTCCCTTCCAGCCCCTGAGCTACCCCAGCGCTTCCCACCCGTGCGGCGCTGCTGGGTGTGGGAGCCCCCCGTGCCTCACCCGCTCCCCGCGGACGGTCCCCAGAGCACGGGAAAGCGCTGTGGCAGGGAAATAAGAACCCGGGGAGCTCATTTGGAGGTGAAGCCTGGATATTCTCTTCTATTATCACCAGCATCTGCCCTTTCTGGAGGAGCCCTCCCCCAGCTCTCACCAGCGGCCATGCTCGGCTTTGTTTCCCTGACACGCTGCGCTGGCTGCACAGTCCCATTCAACCCTTTTCCTCTCTCCACTCCCAAAGCCACCGTGGCTGTTCCAAGAGGGGAGCTGGAAGCACCGTGGAGCAGGAGAGCTGACAATCAGGGCCAGGAGACAACGCTGCCGTGCACAATACCCCCCTCCCAATTAGCCATTCATTTTTATTTTTTTTTTCTTCTGCCTCTGAAATGGGGAGCACAGCCCTTGCGCTGGGAGATAAAACAAGAACGGCTTCAATAGCACTGATTTAAATTAGGTCAGGCTGGCTTTTGTGT
This sequence comes from Phylloscopus trochilus trochilus, assembly GCA_016584745.2. Lineage (NCBI taxonomy): Eukaryota > Metazoa > Chordata > Aves > Passeriformes > Phylloscopidae > Phylloscopus > Phylloscopus trochilus. The sequence continues at coordinate 1,638,251 of WQNJ02000044.1, read as the reverse complement.
GGCAGGGACCACACAATAGCTGTCACACGACGGTGGAGGGGAGCAGCATAAAGGAAAAGAGGCCAAGCAAGTGGCACAGATGCTGGGAGTTGGTGGGTGCTGGGACATCGGGGGGTGTGTGCCTGGGGACAGTGAAGGGGCAGACACTCAACCAGCACGTGATGCTGGGGCATAAAAGGGACGGCATGGTCAGCAGGGGACAGAGAGGTCACACACTGCCTGGGCAGAGAGAAGCTCTGCCACACCACAGCCGTGTGCCCCTGGGAAATTGGTCTTTAACCATAACTGCTTATCAGGCAAAGGGGTGACAAGTTTTGGACCCCTCAGGACAAGAAGGGTATTGAGGGGTTGGAGTGTGTCCAGGGAAGGGAACAGAGCTGGAGCACCAGGAGCAGCTGAGGGACCTGAGAGGGCTCAGCTTGGAGAAAAGGAGGCTCAGTGGGACCCTTCCTGATTCTTGGGGTGTTCTGTGCAGGGCTTGGAGTTGGACTGATGATCTTTGGGGGACTCTTCCAATTCCGGGTATTCCATGATTCCATGACCTGAGTTGCAATCCCCAGCGTTGCCCAATTTCTTTCCCCTCATAAGTTCCCCAAAAATCCATGCCTGGCCTGAACACCTGGGTGTGATGTGAAATCCTACACTGGCTTCTTTAGGGATGGGTGTGTTTGGGGAAATATCAGCAGCTCCCTCAAAATGACCTCTTAATTCAGGTTCCCAAAGCCATCCAAGTGTCTGCCTTCAGAGAGAGGTCCTGGGCAGAGTTTTCCAGGAGGATGTGAGCACTGGAGCCTGGTCCCAGTTCTCCCCCCACAGTTTCATTAATATCCTTATTACTGTTTTTACAGTGGCAGTGCAGATGTTCATGTTTATCTGGCCACGGGAGGACATGAGAGCAGCATGCTCAGAGCTATCAGCAAGAGCCTGATCTTTTCAGCAAGCTGTTGTCGTGGTCTGAATGAATTTATCCAGGTAAATCCATAAGCAAAGGAAGGGCAGGTAAGTTTAAAAATAAAAGTCCACCTCTTCAAGTCTCTGAGGAATAAATGAAGGATCTTTTGTGCTCCAGACTGGACTTTTATAGGTGCCACTTTGCTACAGTTGGGCCAAAAACCAGTGGTGGAAATTGTGGGTGTGGAAAAACATAATCAGCCACTTAATTCAGTCTTTTTGGGAGGACAGCTTGATATTCTTTTTCAGTTACAAGAAAAAAAAAGCTGTAAACAAAAAACAGTACTTAAGAAAAATGTTCTTTGTGTTACAAAGTCATCATTTGCATGCTGAAATTGCAAGTGTTATCGTTTCCACTACTGGTAGTAAAAAAAGTAGGTGAGCCAAAGCGCTGAATGTGCCAGCCAGTGCCAAAAGGAGGAAACTAGGTTAAGCTGAAGTATCAGTTTTTCCTCTTCCCCTTCATTTGTTTGTTCACACATGAATATATATATATATACATATATATAAATATATATATATATTTAATACAAGACAGCTTTGAACTACTCTGGGCCATCATAATTCCCCACAGCTACAATGGCCTACATAATTCCCAGGCTGATTGAAACACACTGCTTCCCACAGGCAGCGGAATATTCCGTGGCCACCAGCTGATATTGGAAAGACAGGCACTAAAAATAAGTTGTCCTTTTTTTTTTTATTTTTTTTTTTTTAACAGTGAGTGTAATTAAGCACTGAAATAGTGCCTGTTGTAGGGAGGTGGCCCCGAAGGCACGGAGCCAAAACCAGGCATGTTGTTAAAAGGTATGTTCCCTTCAGCAGATGGTCAGAGCTCTGATGCACGAAGCACCCAGTGAAATTATCCACCCAGTTCCTGTAGGAAGCCCGTCTGGAGCAACCAGAATAGCCCTAATTTCTCTCAAAATACAAATATATGGTTGCTAGTTTTCACTGCTTTACAGCTATACTATTGGGTGTATTTTTAGCTCTTCAGTTGTGAGAACGCAACGAAAAACAGCAACAGCCCGCTTTGGTTTGCACTATGATTTACTGTCTAAAGCTCACACTGCAGTGGAGACTGGAGGTGCCCAGGTACCAAAAGCAGTTTTTGGTAGCACAAAAATGTCTTGTCTGTCAGGGGAGGGTCAGGTGGAAAGGATATTAGGAAATACACTTTATATTAGAAAAATATTAGGAAAAGGTTCTACCCCCAGAGGGTGGTGGGCCCCTGACCAGGCTCCCCAAGGAATGGTCACAGCCCCAAGGCTGCTGGAGCTCCAGGAATGTTTGGACAATGCTCTGTCCCTGCAGATGAGGTGACCCAGAGGCAGAAGAGGCAGGAGTCCAGCTCTTGTTGACAGCTTAGGGGTGTGATCATTGTGGGTTCCAAACAAGGAGACATAGAAGTTATATCTGATCATGTTACTAGTGCACACATCCATGTATATAAATAAATCAGAACGATACAATTATGTGTGTATAGGTAGAGATTGTTATTCTCCAGCAAATGGCATCATCTGGGATGCTCCTAAGTTGTGACTGTGTAAATCCCAGTATTCCTGAGATGGCCTCTATAACCTGAAATGCTCATTGGAGTCCTTCAGCTCTCCAACAACCCAAAATCCACTGCAGAAAATATTATGTTCTGCAGAAGATTGGTTCGTTCCTTGAATATTTATTTGCTGGTTTGGGCTGGGGTATTTTTCTATTCTTATTATTACTATTATTTGTTTTGTTTATTTCTTCTCCTTTTATCAGCTCCAGCTGAGACAGGGGAGGGTGGGAGGAGGGTTTTGTTCCTCTGCAGATAACAGGAGGCTGTGCCTGTGCAGCCATGGTGACAAGATCCAGGGCGCTTTCTGGCTTCCAAGCAATTTGCTCCCCACCCCTGGCTCCCAAGTAAAAGTGGGGCAGAGAAAGAAAAGAGCTTTTGTTTCTCAAGTGCTTCAGCTGTTACTTCTAATTAAGCGAAGAGCTCCAGTGCCTTCCCACTCCCCAGCCGAAGGAGGATGGAGTTGGGGCAAAAGGAGAGCCAAGAGGCTGTGGCAGCTCTCCTCTTTCCAGCTGCAGCCTGGCTGGGTGACCTGGGCCATCCCAGTGCTTTAGATTCCCTGGCTGCAGGGGGGAAGAAATGAGAGAGGCCGAGCCCAGCAGGAAGCCAGGTGGAAATGACCACCCCGCTGTTCGAGGTGTTATTATCGGTTTAGTGCAATATGCTCCCAGCTCCCCAGACATGCTGACTGTCAGCAAATTGCTCTTTCCTTCTCCAGCTTTTCCCTGGATGCCATCCCCTTCTCTCTGAGATGCCAGCCCTTGCCCTGCAGTCTAACAGCATTTCTCCAACCTCCTCAGTGTGCCTCTTTTTAACCCCTGCTGGCGTCACCGAGATGCGCTGCAGGAGCCAGGTGAAATGTCAACAGCCAGGGACTGGGCAGGTGGCCTTGGCACAGCCAGGTGGGGTCTGTGGGACAAGGAGAGTGGAGTGGGCAGAGGGCAGGGCTGTGACAGCTGTGAGGGACACAGCCCCTGCTGAGCTCTGCAACAGGGAACACAGAGTGTTCCCCAGCACTGCACGAACACAGGAAAGACTGCCAAGAGGAAAAGAGGGTGGAGATGTGGAGAGAGAGAGAGAAAAAAAACCCTGAACATAGGGAATAGGAACACTCAGGAATCCAACATCCCACAGACTCAAGGTCCAAACCCTGTCTCAGCTCTGGAAGTTGCCCACCAAGACTGAAGGAACCCTCCAGGTCACGGCTGCTGCCCCGTGCCTCTGCACCCACTGAACTCTGTTGGATCTCTTCAGCCCGGGATCTCACAGGGAGAAGTTTAGGGCTTCACTCAGAAACAGATGGTCTCCCTCTTGGGCCCCATCTGCCAGGCAACGCTGGAGCAGTTGGTCTCTGCAGTGCTGAGCAGAATCTTGTTTACTTTCCCCTCCCATCCCCAAGGTGATCGCGGGGCAACCCAGGCCTGCTGTTTCAGCCCAGATTTCCAGGAACTCTGAGGTGCAAGAGTGTAAACCAAGGGCAAGAGAGGGCACATGGCATCGGCCAGCCCTGATCTCTGTCACTCTTCAGCACTGAAGAGATGGAGCAGCACTTGGCAGCTTCCCCTTTTTCCCCCCTCAGGACACAAAGAGTTTCCATCCACCAACGATGCAGGGAAGTGTCTCCTGACAGCATTTAGCACGCACAAAAATAGCAGGTGAGACCAGCTCTCCTTGAGCAGCACCAGCCAAGATTGCTGCAGCAGGCCTGATAAAAGAACTTTACTTCTTCTTCTTCTCTGAGTTCTGCTGCTGCAGCTCTGTGTCAAGGACTGGAGGATATCATCCATCCATGCACCAGCCCACGTTTTCCAGAGACCTCGGCCCCAGCAGCCAGAGCAGCGAGGTCCTGCTCTCTCAGGTTGCCAGGTTAGGCAGTCAGTGCTCTAATGGTGCTCGCTGAGCAGAGGGCACGGAGCACCACTTTATCCCTCCCCCGAGGGTTCCCGTCCGCGGAGGCTCCAGCCGGGATGCTGCCGGTGGCAGCTCCGCGCTAATCAGCCCTGAGGCAGGAAGTGGAAACTTTCTGCTTGCAGCCACTTAGTTTCATTAGAAGCATCACGAGAGAAAACGGGGCCTCAGGTGGGGCAGGGAGACGCAGGAGGTGGGGAGAGGGGTCTGCAGCCTGTTTGTCGTGGCACTTGGCACGGCAGCTTCAGCTGGAGAGGGGAAAGAGGGGCAGAGGCAGCCTGGAGCTGGGACCTGTCACCCACATGGGTCAGAGCTCTGGAGGGTGTACAGCTGGGCAAAGTGATTGTTGCAGGATATATTATCCCTATCACTGCAAAGAGTTTTTTCCCTATGTCTAGCCTAAATCTTCCGTGTTCAACACAAACGTGGTACTGTCCAGAGGTGGAATATTAAGCGCTGGAGTCACTGCCTAATCATGTATTGATTTCAGCAGGGCTGAGCTCGATGAGAGGAGTCTGCCCGGCCTGACTCCATCCCCCTCGTGCCCCAGGAGAATGTTTTGTGTGAGGCTGAATGCCTCTGTAAGTGCCTCTCAGCTCCCTGCTCATTGAGAGCTGTTCTGCACAGACACATTGGAGCAGGGAGGGCGCAGGATCCTGGAATCACATTTCCTTTTGGCAAAGGGGATTTTATCTACCTCAGTCTCCCTGGGCAGTGTGCATGGTGGGGCTGTCAGTTCTCCTGAGCAGGACTAAGAGCCCAGCCAAGCAGAAATTCTGCCACTACCAGCAGCCCTTTACCCCTTGCCTTCCATTTCACTCACGTCCTCACCCAAGAGCAGAACTAAACTCAACTGCTCACCTCTAAGCCTGATTACCCTGCTCACATTTTTCACTAAGCCTACTCAAACAAAGCAACACATTCAGGAATTGGACTTGATGATCCATGTGGAGCCCTTCCAACTCAGGATATTCTACATTTTGTGCACCCTGATGACTTTGGGAGAGCTCCGTGACAGGGGCAGAGCTGGCAGGATAAATAAGACAGCAAAAAGTGACCAGAACATCAGAGCTCAGATTCCTGAAGTCTCATTCATGAAAAAGTATTGCCCCTTGTTCCTGGTTTGTGCCTCGTTTGTGAACACAGATGTTCTATAACTCCCACGTGGATGAGCAGTTGTTTTCATGTGAGCTCCTGTCCATCTTCCAGTTAAAGGGTTTGTTTGTTAGCCTTGGAGATTTCAGCAGCAATAATCCTGTTTGGAGACACCCACGCACTTCTGCAGGAGCTCTGCCCTGGGATGGAGAGGAGCTGGGTCAGGGAATGCAGCAGCCAGGAGATGGAGCAGCTTAGCTCCTCAGCAGGGAGCAGGAGCAGGCTCGGGAGAGAAAGGCCGGGCCCTTACAGGGCTCTTGTCCCTGATGGAACAGATGTGGCAGCTGCTTTGTGCCACAACCGCTGCGTGTTTGCCGAGCAGCCAAAGGACTCCCCGGGCTGTGCCTCGGGCTGGCACATGGGGCCTTTCATTTTCCTCAAGGGCTCTCGAGGAAGAGCTCATTGTACCTGCTCAGAATTAATTCTGCCAGTCCCCAGCCTGCTCATGCACTCCCCGTGCTGGAGCTCAAGACATGCCTTTCATTTTTTTCCTTCTGTCTGGGACAATTGATATCCTGGGATGGAGCTGCATTGACAGCCAGGACCTGATCCTAGTGAAGACCACATAGACCTGGCTTGGAGCCTTCAGGAACTGGATTTTCCAAGTCTCCCTGCAGCAGCTGCTGGCTGACAGCTTTGTCCCATTCCCTGGCTGCACAGCCCTTGTTCCTCCAAGCCCAAGGATCCCCACTTTGTGCCCCATCAGCTGGAAGTGCTGTTCTGTTTGGGGCTTCCTCAGAACTGCTGGCACAACAGAGCTATTTTGGTTCTGGCTGAGCACTCGGCATCTGAGCTCTCATGTGGTTGGAGCCCATTTTTTTGCAAGAATGGAAACAGTGGATTAATGAGCTGCTTGTGGCTAATGTGCAGGGTTTCTCAGAACTGGTGCTATTAGAGCCCAGCGTCATGTAGGAGGTAAATGGCAGCACACAGTGAATAAAGCAGTGATATAATAGGTTTAAGTAGTCCATTTCCCTTTGGAGTGTTACTGATAACAGGCCCAAATGCATACAAGACCATTCCCTTAATGAATAAGACTGCTCTCTAGCAGAGCACGCACTGCAGCGCCTCACAAGGGGTTTATTTTTCATCATTTTCATCCAAAACAAGGCTTGGGTGTTTGAGCTGGAGTGGGGTACAGGGAGGACTATAAACATGGTCTGACTGCTCCACAGGAGATGCGTCCTTATCCCAGTGTGCTGGCCCTGGATGTAACCAGAGGAGGATATTCAGGACAGGTCACAAGGGTGTATAAAGAATAAGGCTTCTCCCACGTGTGGTTTTGTAGCTTCCAGCAATCTGTGGGGTCTGCTTGGATGTTGCATCCAAACTATTAAGTTTAATCATCACTGAGAGACCGAACCTCCATAATCTTGTCTAAAACCTTTTGAACCTATTTATATTTTCAGGCTACAAGATATCCTGTGGCAAACGAGCTCCAAAATTTAATTATGTGCTGTGTGAAAAAGCAATTCTTTTTGTTTGTTTTAAACTGGCCTGGTAATTTCACTAGGGCATGGACTCCTCGTGTTGTGAGAAACAGCATCTAGAATACCTGAGGGAAGCAGGATCCCTGATTTTATTGGAAGGCCATGTGATTATGACTTCTATGTGTTAAAAGCACTTCTGAAAACGGAGCATAGGTTCTACTTTTAATGCTTATGGAAATATTGCCTCCAGTGCTCTTGTTTGCTCTTCAGCTTGTTTTTATTTATTTAATTTTTTTCCCCCTTAACCTCTCTTTACAACCTGCCCTAGTCCCTGACAGATCCAGTTCTCAAGCTCCTTGTTTACTCTGTTTGCACGGGCTTTATTTTTTTTTTTTTGCAACATTCTCCTCTTGAGTGCTGCAACAGCCGAGAATCTCCTGCGAGAGCTGCGAGCACAAACCCCACCAAGGACAGGCACATGCCTGGGAGCGACCTCTTCCTCCTCATTATGTTTGTGATGCTCTCAATGTCACCGGTTCAGGCACAGGCACACGGGGTTCAATACAGCACCGAGATAAAGGCAGGAGAGGCATCTCCACTCCCCCGAGGCGTGAGCGACTCCGCCGCCCCTTGATTGTGCCTTTGGCAGACACCTCATTAAAAGTGGGTTATTCCACACAAACACCCCCTTGTCCTTTCGCAGGCGTAATCTGAGCGTGGAGGGAAAGCTCAGCCCCACACCAGGGTGTCTGAGTCTGTCCAGACCTTGACTCTAACGAGCTGCTGCTGTTCATTTGTAGCCTTCTCTGCCCTTCCTGGCGTTGTACTTTCCTGGTGCATCCTTAACTTGCACTGTCTCACAGGCAGTTCTGATCGTGCCTCCAAGCTGCTAGAATGAAAATTCACATTACCCAAACCAAACCCAGGACACTTCTCTTGCAAATCCTTTGGTCTCGGTCCAAACAACATTTCTCTTCGGTCAGATACACCTCCTGCGTGAAACATTCTGATGTGTAACCAAGTTAGCAGGTAGAGGAACCAGGCTGAATCTTTCCCTTCCTGTCTTTTAAGTGGTTCAGTGGAAGGTGTTCCTGTGGCAGGGGATGAAGTGGGTGATCTTAAAAGTCCCTTCCATCCCAAACCATTCAGTGATCCTCTGTCCTGCAGCCTCCCCCTGCTGTGCTCAAAGCCGTGGCTCGGAGTGTTCTCTGCGCTGCAGAGACTGCCTGTGCCTCAGTTTGCCCTTGCGCTGGGAGGTTTGTAGGTAGACTTAGCAGTACTGAGTTAACAGTTGGACTCTGTGATTTTAGAGGTCCAGTTTAAACTTGCGTGCGGTTCTCTGGTCTGTGCGCGAACAGGCAGGGGTGAGAGCGGAGCTGTGCGGCGCTCAGAGCGAGCTGCCTGCAGGTAGCGCCGAGCGCACGGGAGGGACTGTGGAGGGAGGGAGGGAGGTGCGAGGAGCGGCTGCTCGTGGAGGCTGCCACGCCTTTCTGTGGGCAGAACTCCAGCTGCATGTGCGGGGAAAAGGGTTTGGGGGAGGGAGAGGAGCTACGTGGGAGCTCTGTGCCAGCCTGCAAAGGATCCAGGTAGGCTGGAGCTGTGCGTGCAGCGGTGGAAAGCCTCCATCGAGGAGGCCTCTGTGATTATAAGAGACTTTTTAAACACACCTCAGGAAAGGGGTTTCAAACGTGTTCTCTGCGCAGAACTCCCAGGGAGCGTCTCTGCTCTGGAGCTGTTGTTCAGTTTGCGATGTGGTTTTGCTCGGCTGGGGTGTGTGGGGTGCGTGGGCTGGGGTGGGCGCGCAGCGGCGGCCGGGAGGGCTGAGCCAAGGGCAGCTCACGGCTCGTGGAGCCGAGCGCGCACCGCAGGGCTCTGCCCGAGCCGCTCCGCCACGATCATCACCGCATTCCACCCCAGTGCTTTCTATTTCGGGTGTTCCTCCGCACACCTTTGCTCCCGTCTTCTGTCCGGCTTGCGTCAGGCCCCCGGGACCAAACCGCGGCTCTCCCGCACTTGTTGAGGAGCATCGGCAGGAGAGGGAGCGGTTCCCTTGGAAACCTCTGGATGCCCAGCAACAAGTCGCTGACAGCTGCCATGTGACCAGGTGCATTAATCAGAAATGTTGTATGAATCAGGTCAGATGGGGCCAAAGTCCAGCGCGCTCCCCCTCTGCTCCACTGCTAATTACTGAGCCGCGAGGGCTGCTCCGAGTACGGGGTGGAAAACAACTCAGAATAATTAAATCAAACAGTGACCTTTCTTGTCGTGGATTCTAAGTTCATCCCAGACTTTCTCCATGAAAAAATTCGGTCCGATCCCTTCTTCCACTGAAACAAATCTTGAATGCAAATGAGTGAGGCAGAGGAGTCTCCCGAGGTGGAAAAAACAGGGAGAATGAATGCACCAAGGACACAGAGAGTTCCCAGCTCTCTACTCAAAATAAGCCCAACATTTCAAATGAATCTTTGGAATAAGTAGATCAGGCTTGAGGTACAGCTTGGGCTGTTCAGGTACAGCTTGTGTTCATCACTTGGATCCCTTTGAAAATCGTATTTCTGAAGCCCCAACTGAATTTGCTGGCCAGCATCACCAGTTAGAATGCAGGGAAAGGACTTGAGTCCAAAGTCCTGCCCAACAGCCCTAAAAGAAGAGGCTGCAGCTCTCAGGAGAACAGGCAGTACCTGTGCACGTCCCATCCCTTGTGAATGGCTGCAAAATGGCTGTTCTTCGTAGATGCAGGGAACTGGAGCACCTCTGCTCTGGAGCCAGACTGTGAGAATTGGGGCTGTTCCCTTACTCTGCATTTCCCTTCTAGTAGGATCTTCTAAGGGAATCAGGTATCCAAGGACTCGAGGACCCCTCAGCATTTTCCATGAGATGTTTACAGCTTCAGCTCTCATTCTATTCCTATTTCCCTCAATTTCTGCTTTGTCTGGACAAAGTGAGGGCAATAGCTTCCAGATTTGTCTCCTGAAGGAAAATCTGCCACAGACACATGCCCAAGGTCAGGCACCAGCAAGGCTGGAACGTCTTCTCTTACCCCAACACCAACCCACATTCTTTGTGCTGTGACTAATCCGTGGCAAGGTCATCAGGTGCTGCCAGGCTCAGGCCCTGCTGTAGGGATTGAGGCTGCCAGGCTGCTCACTGATTTGTGTCACACACAGGTACATTCTGCCCCAAGCCAGCTTTTATCTCAGGAAAAGCAACACTGTCACTGTGGCTGGGCAGGGTGTGGGCTGGTGTGAGCCAGGCAAAGGATTTGGCCCGTGATCCACATTAGTGGGGGAAAACAAACAAACAGAAATAGTCAGAAACAGAGCACCTGGCTTTATTGTAATTGCTTTAATTTGAACAGCATCCAGGGCCACTCGAGAATGGGCTCCTTCATGTCATCTGCTCTTACTTACTGGTCTTAGGAGCTCCATATTTACCCACAGGGATCCATTTGTAGCAGAAATTTCCCAATTCAGATCTAAATGTGGGTCTCAAGTATTACCCAAAGATCTCAAGTATTACCCAGACCAAGCCTTCAACTCTGGACCATTTTGATTTCCATCCAATTAATGTTGCCACCAATTATTATTTTTTCCTTTGGTGTCATTTCTTTGGTATCACACCCCATGCACAGGATATACCAGAAGACAAAACTTTACTCAACAGACTGACCATCTAAGGTAACATAGGCCAGTCTTGAAAAATTTGTGTCTGCAACCTGTGTATTTTCCCTCTTAGATGTGTAACTCAAACCCATCCCTGCTGACACCCCGTCAAACCCAGGAACACGAGTGTTTCTGGAGGTGAGGGTTAGGAAATAAATTTATTCTCAGTGCTGAATGCTGTGCTCCTTGGCACACTTGAGGGACGAGCTGTCTGACCTCCTTGCTCTGGAAACAGCAGAGGTCCAAACGGATTCCAGGTGCTCAGATCTGGGCTGTCTTTCAGTTCGGTGTGTCTGGGAAGAAATAGAGGGTTGGGGTTTGTGCCAGCCCCAAAAACAGGATGATAAGGGCTGAGGCTTGGCTTATCCATTGGAGTGGGAAACCAGAGGGTACGAGCCCCCAGGCCCAGGGACACTGCGGCGGGATGGAGAGGACAAACTGGTGGCGTTTGTTCCTGGGGAATCCGGAGCGAGTGACCCCCGCAAAGCAAAGCTTCGTGCTCCCGCTGGAGCCAGCTGGGCTCTCCCGGCGGGCTGTCCCCGCTGTTCCCCATCCTGGGGCGAGCTCGAAGCGCTCTCCGCCGGCTCTGCCCCGTTTCCAGGGCTCGGCGCTGCCCGGACGGACCTGTTGCCGTGTGCCCCCCGCTGCCGAGCGCCGGTGAGACTCTTACACTGAAGGCGGGCGGTCCCATGATGTAATGCTGCCGCAGCTGCCCGGAGCGGCCGCTGCCGTTGGCCGAGGCGCGGAGTCCCCGCCCGGGCGCTCCGCCCGCCGCCCCCCCGGCGGGCCATAAAAGCCCCGAGGCAGAGGCAGGGCAGCTTCCCCGGCCCCTCCGCCGTTCAGGTGACCCAGGGACAGGTGAGCCGCTCAGGTGCGGAGGCGGCTCGGGGACGCTGCGAGGGGCTCCCCGGTCACCTGTGGAGCCGGTCCCCGCCTCTGCCGGGCGGGCGCGGGGAGCGCTCGGGGGAAGGGGCCGCTCTCCCCCGGCCCTGGAGACAGCCGAGGCGATCCCGGAGAGATCCCGAGCGGATCCCGGCGGCGGAGCCGCGAATCAGCACCACGGACAGCGCCCGGCGGCGCCTCCCAGGCGGGGCTGGACCGGGACACGAGCGCGGCACCGGGAACCGGCACCGCGCACCCGCGGGCAGGACTCTCCCGGGACATCACCGCCACCCAGAGCCACCGCGGCGGCGCTGGACTGTTCGCCGGGGCCAGGGTGAGTCCAGCCCGGAGGGGTTTCAGCGGGAGAGGGGAGGCAGGAGAGCGGCAAAGGGGAGTGGCACAGCGCGGTCACCTGCCCGCAGGTACCCGGTGCCGGACAGGGATGCCCGGGGCGCGTCCGCATCCAGCCCTGCCCGACACGGACAGCCAGGGGCCGGGAGCCGTCCCACTGCCCCGAGCACGGCACTCGGGGTCTGCCTGAGAGCCAAGGGCTGGATGAGGTGGGAAGGGACATTGGGATGGATGCGTTTTCCAAACATCCCTGCCAGCCTCAGGTAAGACGCGCTCGCAGCCTCGGGTAGGGCAGGGGATAAAAACATTTGGGAAGCACGGAATGATGACACGAATCCAAATGTAACCTGCACTTCCCATCGACTCGACATCAAAGCTTTGTGCTGGAAAACCCAACACTCCTGTTTTGAAAATGTGTCTGACCGGTAGGTCATGTGTAAAGTTGCTCTTAAAATTCCCTAATTTGTCGGAGAAACAGGACATTTAATCACGATACTGTTGGGAGGTGATGCTTTCATGGACAGTTATTTGAAATTAATTTTTGTCCGTGGCTGATTCTATTTGACTACTCAAAAACCTGCCTTGCAGTAGTGGCACGCTTTGGGTCCATTGACAGATTGTGTTATATTGAAGTGCTCGTTGGCTAAATCAGAGTGGATTTTTTTTTTCCAAAATGCTCCTCTCCAGAGGAAAAAAAAAATTAAAAATTGAGTGTGATCAAATTAAACAAAGTGGTTGGTTTTTTGGTTTTAATTTTGACAAAATTAAAACAACAAAGTATTTCTCTCTGGCTCAAGATGAAATAAAACATTTTTTTTTTCTCTTTAGATTATTAAACCAAAGATCTAATATAGAAAATAAAAATATAAAATGTTGAAGTGTTTGAGCACTTTGGAAATTAAGCATTTCACAGAGCTATTGCCAGCTGAAGTGATTTGCTGCATTTTTTTAATCTCCATTTTTGGAAGCTGGGATATTCCCTGAATGAATCCCTGTTCATTGGAAATTCTCCCCCAGCTCTGCTAAATGTGTGTTTAAACACTTTTCTGAACAGAGACTCAAGGTGATTTAATCCAGGCTCAGCCTGGCCACATCTTACACTTGTATTTTGCCTGAGTGATGTTGGTCTCTGAGAGGAAAAGGAAACACGCTGTTCTCCATTTTAAGGAAACTCCTATTTGTTATATCAGAATTAAATATTTTGGGGAAGAAAAAAAGAAAATAAATACTTGAAAAGAAAGTTATATCCCATTCTCAAATACCCACACTGCCTTTAGACATATTTTATAGACACTGAACACAAAGTAAGGGTGGTAATGTTTCCCTATGGAACTGGAATGGGGAGATATCTTTGTTATCTCTCTGTAAATCTTTTATCATCTCCCATCAGTTCTGTGCACACTGATCTGTCCTGAATGCAACAGCTGCTGAGGTTCAATCTGGGCAGTGCCTTGTCTCTGCCAACACCATTATCAGGCTTTCCCCCTTGAAGTTCAGCTGTAAAATAAGGGGAAAAAAATCCCATATTCTTCACCTCCTGCCCCAAAAAGCCATGCAGAAGAAGCCAGACAATTATATTGCACCAAATACCTACTCCAGCTTTCAGGGGTTTATCTCCCCATTCTGGGAAATTGCCTAATCAGATTTCATATTTCATATAAAAATAGTAGGACAGATGATATCATATCCTCAAAGCTAACTAAATTTTGTATTGTGCAGTCTTGCTTAATCAAAGTTTCATTTCCATTTGTTCAGGGTATATTTTGTCACTTTTTTTTTTTTTTTTTAAACTGGCAATTTTCTGTAGAACTCATAGATGGATCCAACCCAGAGGTCTCTGAAGAACAGGAGACTCAGGGTAAGGTCTAAACTTAATTCAGTTTAATTCCTGGCTCTTTAAGTATTCTTCAAAACTGGAAATCAGTCTGGCAGTAGAGTCCTACATCACCCGCTGGAAGGAAATATTTGAAGCTTTGCTAGAAAAAAAAAAACAACCCACCATACAGACTTTTGTTGTTTAAAATTCAATAGAAATAAAGCCCATCCAAGGCAGGATCCTCCTTGCCCTCTCCCCCTCCCACCACACAGACAGTGTTCCAGGCTCCTGGCTCTGTGTGCCTTGCACAAATATTTGTCTGTGTGTCGCTGCAATCGTGGCATCTGGTAGTAGCTGGGAAACTGGGAGGTGCTTGGGAATCTCGGCAGGAAAAAGAGAGCGGATTTCAGACGCCAGACCTGCGACAGCTTTTGAGCCTGGATAAACAGGGCGAGGTTGTTTGTGCTTTTATTTTTGGGGCAGGGATTTGTTCTGCCCCAGACACCTGCAGCAGGCTCAGCCTCTCTCAAACGCTGCCCTTGGCCTGGGCCAAGCCCCGGCCCTGCAGGCTTCGGGGCCAGAGTGAGATCTCAGGGAAGTCTGAGCAAAAGATTTGGGTTTGTTTTTTTTTTTCTGCTCACCCAAGTCACAGAATCACAGAATGGTTTGGGTTGGAAGGGACCTTAAAGCTCCTTGGGATGTGGAAATTTTGTTCCGTGTGTGTTCAGCGCTTAAAGATTCCGACTCCGGGGCTCTGGCTCAGGGGTTTAGGAAGGTCAAAGAAAAGATCTTTCATGGCTCTGCAGGTGAACACGTGGACCTGCAGCAAGCCAGCAAACCCTGTGTGTCCTTGAGGAGAGGACTTTGCCTTTCGATTTATTTTAATCTGGAGGCTCAGAATTTTTCATAAACCTACAGTAACTTACACAATATCAGGCCCCGCTTCAGGAAAATACAAATGCACAAACTTCAGCATCGAACTCCCTCAGGAGCCAAACCAAAGTCAAGCACTTGGCTGCACTGAGGATTAAAGGATGTTTCCATAATGTTATGCAAAGATCTTCTCTTTATCCTGTGTTACTTAAGGCTGTACATTCTTCCCAAGTCATGTTCAGAAGCACAACTCCCTCCCCTGTGATTTTCCAAAGCATTTTAGTGTTTTCAGGTGCTCAGCAGGACATATTCCAATTAATCCCGATTTTCAGGGACTTCTAAGCACCTGCATCTTGTCGATCCCTTTCAGAGTGTCTCAAACACAAATGTAAGATGTCCAAAATTGCTGACTTCTTTTGAAAATCCAGAGCCACAATGAACGGTCCGCCCACGAGATTCCAGCCCAGGTGAAAATTGCACGGATTCCAGCCCTCCCCAAAATCAGAGGCAACAGTCAGCACCTGCTCCCGTGGGGTGACAATGCACCCTGCCATTAGGGCAAAGTTTCTCTTAGAAAGGAGAAAATTGCACCATTCCCGGTGAGAAAAAAGTGCAAACCTTTTCAGTTCAGCTCAGGGAATTATTAATGCTGTGGTCTGTAATTCCGGCTGATCAAATATTCCCTTGCTCCGTGTTGCCGGTCGAACGTTTGCGGAGAAATCAGTGCCACAAAGAGATGGAAAACTTTCCTGAGTTCCTCTCCTCAAGAGATAAGGAGTCCTCATCTGGAGGGCAAAGGCTGCAGCAAAGGGCAGTGATTTGCAGGTTTGGAGCTTGCATGGATCAGGAGCAATGGGAATTTCTCAGGAGCGAGGAGAGTTTGGCCAGTTCAGACAAACCCTTTCCCAAAGTGCTAAAGAGCTTGGAATGTTTCGAGAGTTTTCAGTTTCTCCAATGGGTTGTTTAGATCTGCTCAGAGATGATCTGTACCCTGAAAGCAGAGGGGACAGGAGGACAGCTCCCCTGATCCCATGGCCAGGTGCACGAATGAATCCACATCCCAACCAGGACCAGGGAGCAGCGGCAGAGCTGTGCCCTTGCACAGTGCCTGGCTCTGGTGACAGCTGCTGGTGCCAGGGACACCCTTGGGAGAGGACAGGACTGACTCCCACTCTGGCTCAGCTGGGAAAAGGTGGCTGCAGCTCTGGTTTGACCAGCTCCTCCTCAGCCCTGCCCGAGGCACAGCGAGAGATGAGAAACAAACGAAGGAAAGGCAATGGTTTGACTGATTTTTGCAATTCTAATCTGAAACCTAAAGCCATTCCTAAATGAGGCACCTCAGGTCCCTTATCCTTAAAGACAGATCTTGTGATCCCGATTTCCAGGGTACCAGAAAACCCAATTCAGTGATACCTGTAAGGCTCTGGTGATCTGAGAGCAAATGGAACCAGAGAACAGAAAAAAGGTGATTATCCTGTCAGGTTTGGCCTGGAAGGAAGATTATCCATCTATCTTGCCAGACCTATTTATTATCTGATTTTCTCCTGGCTTAGCTTTTATCACCTTTCTAATCCTCCCCATCTAATTCAGACAATATTTTATCTCAGCAGTTCTCACCCTGTGCTGACGAAGGTGGGCTTGGAGCTCTGGGCAGCTTTTACGTGACCTCACGAGGGGCTGCACAGGTGGGTGGAACATTAAGTGCCAGCTAATGAGTTCACAACTTTCAAAAATAAATGAGCTGGTGTATTTTCTAGAAGAGAAGTGTTATATCTTTCTGCTGGTCTGTCAATGAGGGAGTGGGTTTGGAAGAACTCCTTTTCCAGATTTTTTAAAGAATGGACTCATTCCATGTAACACACAAATTTAAATGTGTGTGTGTATGTATATCTATACCTGTTGTACAATGTGTGTTTAAGTGGATGTGATGTATGGAATTGGTTTCTGGGATGGGAAGCACTGGGATGCATCATTTGAATCAAGCAGGACTCAAAGATAAATTTGAGGTAGATGATGTTTTTTGAGTACGCTCATGATTTGAACCCACTCAGAGGAAACATTGAAATTGCAAGGCTCCCAGTCCCTCACAGGGTTCAAGTCCCAAATCCCAGTAAGATGGAGGTTTCTCTGGATAGCACAGCCCTTTGCCTTTTCCCTTTTCACCCCAAATCAACGGGCACTTTCCCCACCTTGTTGCTGGTGAATGCATCAGGGGCTAAACTTTATCATGTCCACAGCAGTTCCTGGAATAGCTGCAAGCTGAGCACTTGGTTAGGGACAGCCAGGAGGCTGGGAGAGATGATTACCTTCAGGCAGTCTCCCTGGAACATCCCAGGGTTCCTACAGGCACAGCCTAATGCAGGACTTAGGATGCTGAACAGACTCCTATTACAGGGCCAGCCATCTCCACCCTTCCACACGGAGAGCCCTTGTTAACATGCACACCAGTGGCTCCAGAACACAGCAGCCCAGTCAGGGCTCATTAGGGGCAAAAATCATTCCAAGGGACATTGTTTCAGAAAGGAAAGAATTTAATTTCTCTCAGGGTTGGGGTTGAGTTGCAAAGAGCCTAGGGGGGTTTTGTGTTGGAAGCTGTCTCGGAGCGTGGAGCTCGGCTGTGCCAGAGGCTGAGGTGGGGTTACCTTGAGAGGCACCCACAGCATCGGCCCCAGAGGGACCCTGACTCACATCAGGGGCACATTAAAATAAATCTTCATTAAAGAGGTGAGTTTAAGGCCTGTGTGTCCTCTGGGAATCAGCAGCTGAGGTGGGAATTGCTCAGGCACGAGCCACAGGCTGCGCACTGCTGATGGAAGCTCTGTCTGTGTGCCTGGTTCTGCTCTGTCCCTGCCCCCAGACCTGTACAGCTTTTGAGACCAGGAGGGGAGGTTGTGATGAGGAAATCTCAGTCCACTTTTATTGGCAGGTATTAAAAACCCCTGAGAATTATCATTAATAGATACAAATGAATCACTGCACAGCTGAAGTGCTGACTTTCTCCTCTTTACCATGGAATGACCCACTAGAACACACAAGACGTCCATTGCTTTAGTAATACACTGCAAATAAACATCCAGTTTTCAGGTCTGAGAGGGGAAAAGGAACAAGAACGAAGCCATTTGTCATCTCAGTTTTATTTTCTGTACAGAGTCCTGCACAAAGTGTGCTGGTAACTCTCCCACATGTGCCACCACTCCTCAGGAATAACTCTGATGCCTGTTCATTCAAAGCTCAGCTCTATTTTAAAAATCTACTCTCTCTGAAAGGGCTGTCTTTAAAAAAAACCAAAAAATTGTACAGGAAAAAGGACAAAATTGCTTCTCAACAAAAGGGCCTATCAACAGCCTGTCAATAATGTGCCAAAGGCCAGAACCTGCCTTTCAAAGAGGCTCTGAAGCCTCGACGTGTACTTTGAGAGCAATTAAGGGATGTAAGCAACATGATGATTATCTCATGGGTGACATTTTCATCAGCTCTTTGGGAAAAAGGAGAGATGGGCTTGAGATGGCTGTGATCAATGTTCGCCCCAGTCCTGCAGAAATGGCAGGAAAACATGTGGTGGATGGGTCTGGAAATCAAAATGCACAAGGAAAGGAAGGATGGGAGGAAGAGGTGATAAAGGCAGAAGGATTTTAAATCACAGAAGCTGAAAGAATGAGAAGGAGAGAGAACCTGAGAAATGTGAGTGGGAACCTGTGACTCTTCCTTTTCCCATCTCAGGCCCTGTGTCTTCTACCTCCTCACTTTTCAGGGCACAGCTCCATCCCGAGCCTGAGGAAAGAGGAACAAAACATTCCCAGGGACTGAGGCAATGCCTCAGGGCTGACGTGTGTTATGGTCACTCTGCTCTTTCCCCAAAGTATTGCACAGAGCCATTGAGTTTGGGCCTTTCCTTTCCTTTCCTTTCCTTTCCTTTCCTTTCCTTTCCTTTCCTTTCCTTTCCTTTCCTTTCCTTTCCTTTCCTTTCCTTTCCTTTCCTTTCCTTTCCTTTCCTTTCCTTTCCTTTCCTTTCCTTTCCTTTCCTTTCCTTTCCTTTCCTTTCCTTTCCTTTCCTTTCCTTTCCTTTCCTTTCCTTTCCTTTCCTTTCCTTTCCTTTCCTTTCCTTTCCTTTCCTTTCCTTTCCTTTCCTTTCCTTTCCTTTCCTTTCCTTTCCTTTCCCTCCCACCTTTGTGCTGCAGGTGCCAGCCCAATCCCAGACGGAGCTGGAGGGACGTGAGGGGTGCAAGACAGAAGTGCAGGTGGGAAGCTCAGCCAGAGCCTCATTGCCTGGGATGATGCCTGAGGGGTGAGAGGAGCCTGCACCCCACCCCAGGAGCCCTGCCTGGCTCAGGGGGATGAGCTCAGCCCCAGCTATCCCGGCTGGACTGGGAGAGCAGAGCCCATGTGGACTCTGCTGCCGGCACCAGAGCAGGACAGGAGCCAAGCAGAAGCTCAGATGTTGCACATACCCAGCTGTTTTCAAGCTAGGCAAAATGTTTCACGGAAAACACATCTGCAAAAGCACATTTGGCTGCAGTATTTCCCCAGTTCGCTGAATTTCTTGTTTAGGAAAACAAACTTAATTGCAGCAGAACAAAATGTTGCCTAATTTGCTATAAAAATCTCCCTCCTACATTTCATTTTATGAAAAAAGAAAAAAAAAAATTAGAAATGTTAATGTTGAGTGAAAGAAATTAGTTTTTAAATGTTTGGAAATCTCCCTTGTCCCAAAAGATCTCGTTATACTCCCAGCTCCTCTCTGCATGTATCAGCACAGAGGAGCACCCATCCAAATTCCTGTGTGCATCGCCACGAGTGCGCCCTCACACCCTGGGCAAAAAATTCCAGGCAGCTCTGACAGGCACGAGCTGCTCTGCATTCTCCAGCAGTGCCTTTTGAAGAGGATCTTAATAATAAAAATAATGTTATGTTACTAGTTAAACACTGGGAATAATTCCTCCGTGGCAGGCAAACTGTGCTGAAGCCGGGAATGAACCCACACGTTCCCTGGGAGGAATCCCCAGGGTCCCAGCAGGATGCATGAACAGCACTGTCTCTCCAGTGAGCCGTGATGGGAAGAGCAAAAAAAAATAATAAAAAAAAGGTAAAGTGGTTAAAAACAACTTGTATTTTTAGAGCCCAGTCTCCCACGGAAATCTTCCGAGATGCTGAGCTCTCCACTTCTGATTTGCAAGGAATAATAGTTTGGAAGCCCAGCTGAGACTCCTGGGCTGTAAATTTTCTGCAATGTTTTTCTCCAGACCCATTTGCTGTCCTGCTAATTAATCCAGGTAATGGCTGGGTTGGTTTTTTTGTTTATTTTTTTTCTTCCCTTCAGCAGCAGTTTTCCTTTTTTGTTAACACGAACAGAGAGAACCGAAGAACCGATCTCTCGAAGGATCCTGGCTGGCAGCAATATCACCATCTGACTGAAGAGAACTCAGCCACACGCATAATCCTCGGGAAAATTCATCTCCACCCTCCCGCAGACCCCGGTGAGAGCCCTTGAAGTGGTAATTAAAGTCTATTGAGTGGCAACTGCACCTGTTTAGAGAGGAGAGTGCGGGTAAGAGGTGCACAAAGGGAGATGAGCAGCGCGCAGAGAGGAACTGCTGGAGCTGGGGAGGAAGAGAAGTGGAAAGAAGGAGGGGTGGTGGTGGGGGGGGGGAAAGTGTTGGTTTGTTGAAGTCGATCCAATCAGTTGTGCATTTCCATCCTTCCTGCCTTAGATTTGCTCCCTCCCCGCTTTCGCAGCCTTTGATGGAAACTCCGGGGGGTTTCCCCCACCAGCCCAGCCCCGTGGGTAAATCCGCGGTTCCCTGAGGATTCACGGCAGCCCCGGGTCACTGCTGCCGCTCCTCGGGCTGGCCCTTGTCCGGCTCTTGTGCCTCTGCCCAGTGTCCCCGTGTGACAGCCCCAGCAAACCTAACAGCACCGCGGGAGGGAATCAGCGGGTTCTGGCAGAGGGGGGCGAGAGCAGAATCCGGGCAGGAGCAGAGGGAGATGGAAGGGACTGGAGTGGGGCAGTGCCCGTTCCAGTAAAGATGCTGGGTTTGCCCACATCCCGTGGCTCCCAGGTGTTCTGACCCAGTGTCACCTCAGGTGTCCCCACGGGCAGTAGGAGAGGCCACGCAAAATACACTCATTCATAGATTTTATTCATGGATTTTTATAAAGGGCCAGAGAGCCAGAGAGCCAGAGCTGGAGAGTGATCTAGGTGCAGGCTCCAGGGAAGTTTTCATTCTGAGGCCCATGGCTTGATCACAGAATTCCTGGCTGCTTCTGTCACAATCCCAGTGTGACCTTGGCAGCAAACAGGCTATTTGCCCTACAGATGAGGCTCTAAAACCTTAGTTAAAGATCCCTGCAAGATCCCTTTTTACTGTAGGAGTAAATAATCACCCCTTACACTCTTCACAGGCACTACTGATACCCTTGACTCCCCTTATCCAAGCCAAAAATCCATTGTTTTAGGTGGCACTAGGACAGTAACATGGGCTTTGTCCCTTGTCACTGCAATTCCATGTGTGCCCCAGAACCAAGTGGGCTGAACCAGGATTCCTGGGGTGAGAACAGGAGGGGACAGAGGTTCATCCCAAGAGCACCCCCAGGCTGAGCTGAGCAAACGAGTCAGGCAGAAGAATTCCACCGGTGTTGGCAAATTTTTCTCTCTCACTGGACTTGATGGCAGCCAGTCCCCCTGTGAATCCCTGACCTTCACACTCCACAGGCTGTCTGGGATGGCTCACAGGAGCCACAGGAGATTTTTTTTCCTGTTCCTGATTGTCAGAACACACAACAATTCTGGTGCGAATGTTGTTGCGTCTGCTTTGGACAAGTCCTGTCAGCAGCACCTCTGCAGCTTCCCAAAGCTGTGCCAGGACATGCTTTGGTGTGAATGAGGATAGGGAAGAACTTGCACTCAGACAGTCACAGAATCCCAAATGGTTTGGGCTGGAAGGACCATAAAGCTCATCCAGTGCCACTGCTGCCACGGGCAGGGACACCTTCCACTATCCCAGGATGCTCCAAGCCCTGTCCAATTCCATTGGCTGTTCCAGGTGGGATTTGAAATTAGCTGGGTGTCTGATCCAACCATTTGGCAACAGTTTGTGGAGACAGACGGAGATCCCTGGACAACAGGATCACCTGCCAGTCAAGTCGTGTCCCAGGGTGAGAGAAATTGTTGTGCCGACTGGGCAGGGAGGCTACGTGACAACCCTGAAAGCCCAACTGCCATAGAATCATCCCTAAAATACCCTCCTTGCCTCTAAACTCCAATCTTGTGCATTAACCAACTCACTGGGTGGAAGGGCTCCATGTGATAACTTGCCTTGTTTCTGCCTTTTGACTCCCAAACGCTCCTCTCTCATTTTTCCCTTTTAGCCTTCCTGTCCCTCGGCCCTTTTCTCTCTCCACCTTCCCTCTGATTGCTGAGCAGCTTTTTGACTTTTCCATCAATAAGTCTAAAGAGCATTTGAACCGCTCTGGTCCCCCTTCTCTCCTCCCTCCAGTTCCATATCAGGCAAGCTCATCGATCAGAGGAGCTCAGGAAATATCTGGTGTTTTGTTGTCAGGCTGATAATAACATTGCAGTTGTGAATGGGCTGCTGCAGGCCTGATCATGGACACCTGCAGGGTTTGTTTAATTGCATTTAATGACAAATCCTATACAGAGGAGCATTGCCAGAGAGATTTATTATCCGCCAAAGAGGCAAAGCACAACAGCTCAAAATATAATTTGCACTGAGCATTTTTCCCCCTGCCTCTCTTTAAAGCACGGTAATAAATGACAAATCGGGTGAAGTGGGAGACACGGGGCTGGGGAGGAGGTGGGGGGCAGAGGACAGAGATTGAAACCAAAGGAAATAACAGCAATAAGGCCACATTGTTCTCTCTGCCCTCCCTGTGCTCTGGTGTAGAGGAAATACTGTTTGTTTAATTTACAGCCTGGAAGTGCAGCTGGGGATCTCTCCGTGATGAGCCTGGTCGGAGATAGCTGGAGGCCAAGAGTCCCCGCTCCTTCCAGCCAGGCTTTCTCCCCCTGCTCTGGAGCTAAGTTTAGCTCCCATCCATAGAAACAATTACCGAGGAGCCTCCCAGTGCTGGGGAGAGGGGCGAGGTCCAGCTGCCACCAGCACAAGGAGCCACGGCCCTGAAATCTCTGGGACAAAGCAGAAGTGGCAGATCCCTTCCTGACAAACATCACACGGAGAAATACGGCCCCACGGAGACAGTCTAGACAAAAACCTCACACGCCTCCCAGCCTGCAATTTATGCTTCCTACTAAACACCTCGCTCTGAACAGGCAATGTCTGGGTGTGAAAGCAAGAGGGGAGCTCTTGCTCACACGTCTCTTGTCTTGATTTTTACCTGTCTGGCAATGATCTGTGGTAAATCCCTTCGTGGAGCTGTGTCCCAGAACAAGGGCTGAAAAGTGTCCTTGTCACCTGGAATTCCAGTCCAGCTTAGCACTTCCCAAACTGGCTTCTCTCTCAAATTCATTCTTCTTTACAATTCGTCCTCTCTTGCAGTTATCCTGGACCGAAGACTGAATTGTCCTGAGTTTCTATTTCTAAATGTCTCACTCCCCAAATGTTTTCACTGCATGCTCACTACTGTTCCACTTGATATTCAGATTAGAATCACAGAATATCCTGAGTTGTAAGGGACTCAACAAGGATCATCCAAGTCCAAGTGGTGTTTAAATTTTACCCGGGAGGTTTGGGGTGACAGCAGTTTTGTACAAGAACACACATCCCCCCGTGTTCAGCAGTTGGCTCTATCCTTACACAAACACGGTGTTGGGTAACACCTGGACCCGTTTTTATCTGATTTCCTGGACAATGGCAGTATCACTAATGCTCCCTGTTAAATAAGACCACCTGGACATCTCCTGGTATCAGCCCCAGCTATCACAAACACTCCTGATACCTAGACCAGCACAAAGGGCTGTTATCTCAGAGCAGCACCAATCCCCAGACTGAAACACCCATCTGGAGTTAGAAGAAAGTGTCCACAGAAAGCACATGTCATAAAAAAGGAGAGGGAGGGAGGGAGGGGTGGGACTGCTCCCCATGAGCTCCCACAGCCCCTGCCAGCAGCAGCAAACCCAAACCCCTCTCCTGTTGCTTCTTCCCATGGAAGGAACAGCCAAGGCTGCTGAGGAATGGTTTTATTTCTTTCCCTTTTTTTCCCCACCTGCTTACAAAAGTACCTGTAACAGTTGGGTGAAGATGGGAAGAAGCTGTTCCCTGCCTGATTTCAGTGACTGAGGTGAGTAAAGCTCTACTGGACAAGGAATAACATCAGACCCTTTCCATGGGCGTGAGCCAGCACTGTCCTTCCACACCTCATCCACGTGAGGGATTAACAGAGAAAAGCTGGGCAGTGAAAGAAAAGCTGGATCTGAACCAAGGATTGCTCATCAACAAATCCAGAGAAAGGGAACAGCAAAAGGGGTTTGTTTTCCTTGCTTAAATCAGCCTCTCAGCGGGATTCCAGGAAACTCAGCACTATCATTATCTTTCTCTTTGCAGAGTCCTTTTCTCCAGCGTTCCCCAGCATATACTGCATTTGCTTATTGTAGTCAGAGTCAAATACAGCTGGGAGACAGACAGGTTGACAGAGCACTCCTGGAGAAGTTTATCACAGGGTGAGGCGAGAGGAGCCCCTGCTGAGCCCTGATGTCCCTGTAGAGTCTGTGGAGTGAGAAAATAGAGCAGAAACTCACGGGAACGGCACAAATTGGAGAGATGATTACAGGGAGGTTTGATGTGGTCTCAGGAGGAATGCTGCAAAGGGCAGCATCCATCCCTGAAGGAGAGACAGGAACGAGGATTACAGGATGAGAAGAACCGAGGAAGGATGCTGGGAGAAGACGTGCGGGAGGACATCCCTGAGGAGGAAGCGCTGCTCTCCTAGCCTGGCTCTGTGTGGAAGACTAGTGATTTTGTTGTTGTGTTTGTAAAGGTGACAACAAATCATAGCCTGCCATACAGCCCAGGCTGCCACGACCCCGGTGTGCAAGAGGTTTGGGGTGCTGGAGCTCCTGTCGTGGCTTATTCTGCTCCTCTGTCCAAATGTCCCCCAATTCCTTCTTCGGCCCCATTTATATCCTGAGCATGATGTCCTAGGGTCTGGAACATCCCTGGGGTCAGCCCCAGGCACCCCCAGCCCCTCCTCAGGGGTTGAATGAGGGCAGGAAAGGCTTTGGTTCTGAGCGAGCTCAGCAAGAACAAAAACACCTCTGAGTGATCAGCCCCGTGCTCAGCACAAACCCCAAACACAGCCCCAGACCAGCCACGGAGAAGGAAATTCACTCTGCCCCAGCTAAAAGCAGCACAGGACCCAAGGAACCCGCCCCAAACACACCAGAGCAGGGTCAGGGCACACAGACACTGCCAGAACCTTGATGCCTGGCAGGGCTTGTTTGGAGAGTTCAGCCCTTTGCTTCCAACAGGGCCTTAAAATATAAAAGAACAAATTTTCAACACCACTCAGAGCCTCCATTCTCAAAGGTATTTAGGTGTGAAAATGAAACTCCTGAATCCTGCCAAGTCCAGTGGTAAAAGCACTGAAATATCTTTAATAATTTGGGTTATTCGTGCTGTTGAGCACTTTTCTCTTTTTCCCTTTTTTATTTTTTTTTTTTTTCCTTAAACTTACCAGGCTCAGCATTGCCCACATCACTGGTACTATGGCAGATGTGATTTAGGAATCACAGAGTGGTTTGGGCTGCAAGGGACCTTAAAGCTCTCCCAGTGCCACGGCAGGGACACCTCCCACTGTCCCAGGCTGTCCCAAACCTCAGTGTCCAGCCTGGCCTTGGGCACTGCTAGGGATCCAGGGGCAGCCACAAATCGCTGTGATTTGAAAGAAAAGATCCAAATTTCATCAACCACGACCACTCTCTCCCCCCTCCCTGTCTTTTAGATTAAATCCACACAAAATTCCGAGGGCAGCAGTGCAGCCATTAATGCTGCAACGGCCAGGTTGGTGTCTGATGTAAATGAAACTTTGATTTAGTGTTTCCCCCAGAAGCCTCCCCAGCGTGTTCATCCTCTGCAGGCTGATCAAAACCCTCCCTCCCAGGTACCTGGTGCCCCACACAAGCAGAGAAAATAATGTCATCAGAGCCCTGCTGATGGAGGCAGTTACAGGACAAAGGCCCTGCAGCAAGGTGGGGATTGGGTCATCGTTCCTGCTAATGTCAGGGTGCCATTTCTCCCTATTTTTAGAATTGTTCCCTTTGTACGGCAAATTGTTCAACTATAGAGACAATCTGGTGTCTGGGAGCAGGGACCCATCTTTCCTGGCTTCAGGAAATCACATAAACCGCTGCAAGCTGGAGCTGGATAAAATCTGGGTACACAGGAGCCTGTAAACCTCAATTTACACTGAAAAACCTGAGGAGCTGCTGCAGCCCTGGCTGAGCACAAAGGAAATTTCTGCAGGTTTCTAAATTATCCACTCTCTGCTTCAGAAGGATCTCAGGGATTCAATAAATCAGTATGGACTCTGCTCCTAAATTATTTTGATGCTTTTGGAACTCTTAGCACAGCTCCGAACTTCTCCACATTTTGAGGGGAGCAATGGGTGAGGAATTCTGGAGCTTTTCACACTGAGGATGTTCCAAACCCTCCATCCCAGCCCTTTGTTATTCTCCATATTTTACATCGTGCTTGTCCCAGCCACCTCGGCGTGGATTCAGAGCAGAGCAAACCCGAGCTGTAAATTCCGACTTTGCAGCCTCAACAAGCCAGGCAGCCAGAGCACAGTCATTATTCCCGTGTTATTGGCAGGGAATTGAGACACAGGAAGAATTAAATGACCAGCCCAAGGTCACCAAAGGAGCCTCCTGTAAAGGTGAGGGGCTCAGCCTGGATTTCTGAAGTCTCTGCCCAGTACTTCAGCCATCCATTCACTTGCTCTTTAAGTACCCTGTCATTATTACTGTGAAGGAAATTATGCTCCTCCTGCAGCAGCCAGCACCGTGTAATTCAGCTTGTCTGAAAGGGAATATGAAATGGCAGTTTCACAAAAAATTAACCCTCCTGCCACGCAGCCTGGCAGCCCTGTCACAACGTCTCGTTTTTTATCTGCTCTTCCTCCCGTGGGGATTTAACTCCCCTCTTATTCCCAGAACTCTGGCTGGGGCTTTTTCTGTGTTATCCTTACACAGGTGTCCCCTGTGGGGGGCCGTGGTCTGTAGGGGAGGGATGTGGGGGGGTTGAACCCCCTCGTTCCTGCCCCAGATGTGGGGATTCACCCAAGTTCCTGAGCTGCTGCTGGCACGGGGAGGATCCCAGCAGCTCCTGGAAGGAGCAGCAGCAGCTGGAGCTCAGCAGGAGAACCCAGGAGCAGCCACATGTCCCTGACACCCTCAGAGGGATGGCACAGATCCTTTGTTCCCAGCTGATGTCCAGGAAAAAGGCTCCAACTTTGGAACAGCCTGGGAGAGCTGGGGGTGCTCACCTGGAGAAGCTCCAGGGAGAGCTCAGAGCCCCTTCCAGGACCTAAAGGGGCACCAGGAGAGCTGGAGAGGGACTGGGGACAAGGGATGGAGGGGCAGGACACAGGGAATGGCTTCTCACTGCCAGAGGGCAGGGCTGGGTGGGATTTTGGGCAGGAATTGTTCCCTGGGAGGGTGGGGAGGCCCTGGCACAGGGTGCCCAGAGCAGCTGTGGCTGCCCCTGGATCCCTGGAAGTGGATCCCTGGATCCCAGGCTTGGAGCCCTGGTCTATAAAAGGTTGGGGGTGAGGTCCTGAGGCTCCAGCACATTCCACAAGCAGGGATCTGCAGGGCCAGGCTGCTGGGGCACTTCTCCTCCTGCTCTTTATTCCCTCATTCCTGAGAAATTTCTTATTAATGGAAAAACCATTTTCCATCAGCTGCACTTCACCCCACAACATCTCTGAGCCCACCCAGGAACGGGGGGCGGGCTCTGAGGTGGATTTGGGACCTGAAAAGCTGTGTGGTGTTCTGGTGACTTCCTAATGGATTCTGTGGAGGGGAAATTAATAGGAAGCTTTGGTTAATAGATACTTCAGATAAAAGAGCGAGTGCATCTGGTCACCATGGCAACACGAGAGCCAGCAGGGAGAGGAAATGTCACCGTGTCTGTGCCTTGACCTGCAGCACAAACAGCCTGGGAGCTGGGGGTTTGCACTGCCTGTTCACAGAGGGGACAGGGACAGGGACACGGCTCTCCCAGCTTGGATATTCACAGCCCAGGGATAGCCAGACACACCCAGAGGGTTCACAGTGTTCAAATGGAACTCGTGGGGCTTCTTCTGGGTGAAAACACGGTGAACTCCTGCCCAGAGTTATGTGTTCCCACAGCCCTGAGCGAGAGGTTGGACACAGTGATCCCTGAGAGCTTTTCCAGCCTCGAGGATTCCCTGGTTCCTCCCGTCCTGACGTGCAGGGAGCTGCCCTTGCGCAGCACAGGCACCCTGGAGATGTTTAAGGGACCTTTGCCCCTTTTCTTCTCAAACACAAAATTCTGTGCCACAGAATTCCAGACAATTTTGGGCTGGAGGGACCTTAAAGCCCACCCAGTGCCACCCCTGCCATGGACAGGGACACCTTCCACCTTCCAAAGCCCAACATCCAACCTGGCCTTGGGCACTGCCAGGGATCCAGGGGCAGCCACAGCTGCTCTGGGAATTCCATCCCAGCCTCAGAGGGAACAATTCCCGGGCACAGACCTTGTGTGGGAATTCTGCCACGGACACTCCGGCTCCAGGAGCAGCTGCTGCTCCCAGGGACTTTCAGGAGCTGCTGAAGTGAAAATTGGGCTCCTGCTGCCTCTTATGCAAAAGCAGTTTCTTAGCAACAAAAGTGAAATTCTGTGTGAAGGCAACAGGCATCAGTGGGATAATCCACTGTAATTCCAGACAAGACCTAAAACGGGTGGATGGACTGAATAATAATCATGACAGACAGAATAATAATAATGGAAATAATGAGACTAAGCTTATTTCCCTGGGTAGGAGAAACCCAGCTATAAATAAAATACAATGGGAGAAATCCTGTGCCAGTTCTCTGTATAAAGATTAGGGACACTTAAACTCAATTTATGCCCTAAAAATAGACTCTGGTGAGTAAAGCTTTGCTCATCTAAGCTAAGCTATTTACTGCTTGAGTGTTTTCCCTCACTCCGAGCAGGTATTGTCATTCAGGGATGGAACGAGCTGGACATAATGTCCCGTGGGGGGAATTGGAGTGAATAAATCTGTGTTCCCTGGTGGGGACGATGCTTTGCCACCTCCAAGGCAGGAAACTCCTACTTTAAAACGAACCGCCAGACTTGTGCAAGGCCGTGGGCTAAACTGCGTCATCTCTACGGCTCGGTTACAGCTCAGGACATTATGACTTCATAAAACCTGCAATCAATCCACGTCAGATTAATGCTGTGCAGCCGCTGTGTTTTGAAATGCCATAATTTAAGAGGAATGAACCCGCTATGAAACCAGCACACGCTGGGAGTCCCAGACACAGCTGGACAGCGCCTGGTCCGCGCGGGGCGCACTGGGATGGGTAGTCCCGGCGCTGGTGAAGCCCCGTTAGAGCGGCGTTACCCCCAGGGGCAAAGGGACTACACTGCCCAGCATGCCCCGCAAGGAGAGGGCGCACATCCTTCCCACCTCACCCCCCCACCCGCTCTGCCCTCTGGGAAACAGAGTACGCGCGATGCGGCACCGGGCGAGCAGTGCCGCTCCCGGGACTACAGCTACCATCATCCACCGCGCGTCCCGCTCCGCCCCGCGCGGCGCCATTTTGTTCCGCGGCGCAGCCTGAGATGGCGGCTGGGCCCGGGCGGTGAAGGTCCTGCCGCGCTGAGGGCAGGGGGGTCCCGCCGGCCCCCGCCCGCCCCGCGCCGCGCTGGGGCCGCGCCGCCGCCGCCGGTCCATGGCCTGGAGGCGGCCGCTGGCGCCATGGACCTGCGCACGGCCGTGTACAATGCGGCCCGCGACGGGAAGCTGAAGCTGCTGCAGAAGCTGCTGGGCAGCCGCAGCCGGGAGGAGCTGGAGGCACTGACGGCGGGGCCTGGCGGCGGGGGCGGCCCCGGAGCCGGCAGCACCCCGCTGCTGATCGCGGCCCGGCACGGACATCTGGAGGTGGTGGAGTACCTGCTGGATCACTGCGGGGCCCGCGTGGAGGAGGGCGGCTCCGTCAGCTTCGACGGCGAGACCATCGAGGGGGCCCCGCCGCTGTGGGCGGCCTCGGCTGCGGGGCACCTGGGCGTGGTGCGGAGCCTGCTGGACCACGGCGCCTCGGTGAACCAGACCACGCTGACCAACTCCACCCCGCTGCGGGCCGCCTGCTTTGATGGGCACCTGGAGATCGTGCGGTACCTGGTGGGCGAACGCGGGGCCGACCTGGAGGTGGCCAACCGGCACGGCCACACGTGCTTGATGATTTCCTGCTACAAAGGGCACCGGGAGATCGCCCGGTACTTGCTGGAGAAAGGGGCCGATGTGAACCGGCGCAGCGTGAAGGGAAACACGGCCTTGCACGACTGCGCCGAGTCGGGCAGCCTGGAGATCCTGCAGCTCCTGCTCCGCTCCAAGGCCCGCATGGAGAAGGATGGCTATGGCATGACCCCTCTGCTCGCTGCCAGCGTCACCGGCCACACCAACATCGTGGAGTACCTGATCCAGGGCGGGCTGCAGCAGGACGAGGCTGCGGGGAGCCAGAGCGGGACCTGTGCCTCAGGTGGGAGCCATCAGAGGGGCTGCAGTGAAGAGGGCTGTGAGGGCTGCGGCGCTTCAGCTTCCAGTCAGGACGAAGTCCCCAACGTGTTCTGCACTCGAGAGGCTGCCGTGGAAGCGCTGGAGCTGCTGGGTGCCACCTTTGTGGACAAGAAACGAGACCTGTTGGGAGCCCACAAGTACTGGCGCAGGGCGATGGAGCTGCGCTGCGAGGGCGGGAAGTACCTGCCCAAGCCCGAGCCCCGGCAGCTGGTGCTGGCCTACGACTACTCGCGGGAGGTGAGCTCTCTGGAGGAGCTGGAAGCGCTGATCACGGACCCCGATGAGATGCGCATGCAGGCGCTGCTGATCCGCGAGCGAATCCTGGGCCCTTCCCACCCCGACACCTCCTACTACATCCGATACCGCGGCGCCGTCTACGCCGACTCCGGCAACTTCGAGCGCTGCATTAACCTGTGGAAGTACGCCCTGGACATGCAGCAAGGCAACCTGGAACCCCTCAGCCCCATGACTGCCAGCAGTTTCCTTTCCTTTGCCGAGCTTTACTCCTACGTGCTCCAGGACCGTTCCAAAGGCACTTTAGCCACCCACCTGGGCTTCTCCGACCTCATCGGGGTGCTGAGCAAAGGGGTCCGGGAGGTGGAGAGAGCCCTGGTGCACGGCAAGGACCCCGTGGCCGACTCGGCGCAGTTCACCAAGACGTTGGCCATCATCCTGCACTTGGTTTTCCTGCTGGAGAAGGTGGAGTGCACCCCGGAGCAGGAGCACCAGAAGCGCCAGACCATCTACCGCCTGCTCAAGTGCAGCCCCCGCGCCAAGAACGGCTTCACCCTCCTGCACATGGCCGTGGACAAGGACACCACCATGGTGGGCCGTTACCCCGTGGGCAAATTCCCCTCGCTGCACGTGGTGAACTTGCTGCTGGAGTGCGGGGCGGACCCGGACAGCCGGGACTATGACAACAACACCCCCCTGCATGTGGCCGCCCGTAACAACTGCCCGCTGATCATGAGCGCCCTGATGGAGGCCGGGGCGCACATGGACGCCACCAACGCCTTCAAGCAGACGGCCTACGAGCTGCTGGATGAGAAGCTGCTCACCAAGAGCACCATGCAGCCCTTCAACTACATCACCCTCCAGTGCCTTGCTGCTCGCGCCCTGGACAAGCACAAGATTCCCTACAAGGGATTCATTCCCGAGGAGCTGGAAGCCTTCATTGAGCTGCACTAAGGGCACGGCAGCTGATGGTCCCCCAGCCTGTCCCACCCCGCTGAGGTTGTGCAGGGCTCGGGCTGGCTGTGCCAAAGTGCCCAGGGCCGTCGCTGTGCTGAGCTTTGTCCCCATCTGTCACCACCCAGCTGGCGTGTCGGGGCAGGGGAGGAGGAAGCCCCAGAGCTCATGGTTGTCCCTCGTTGTCACCTTCAGGTACCAGCTCTCTCCGGTGCACTCTGTCCACAGAAGGCCACAGGCCCTTCCCCATTGCCACCATCGTGTCCTGAGAAGGAAGGAGATGGAGATTCCCTGGGACCTGCTGCCTCTCCTGTTAGTGCTGGATTAACTCAGTGTTCAGCTTTGGAGCAGCTACACATCCATCCCCCACGTGCTCTGGCCCTTCCCACCCCACACACCCAACAGATAGAAAGTGAGTGAGGAATAAAATACCCTCCAGCTAATCCTTTCCCTTCCCTCCTGTCAGGTTTGGGACAGCCCATGCCCAGCAGCCAAGGAGCTCATGCTCTGCCCAGGGATGGCACAGGGCTGGGTGTGCTGAAGGTGGGGTTTGTCTCTCTCTTGGTTGGCCAAGTAGCAAATGGTGTTAAAGGCCTGAGATTTCTATGATTGTGTGTAAAGCTGGGATGTTTTTTCTCTCGTAGAGCCAGGCCCTATCTATGCTGCAAGACTTCTCCAATCCTGTAAGATAGAGGAAGGTCAGTTCTGGTTACACAGTTTCATCCATAGATGTTGTAGTTTATGAATGGGGAGGAAAGAAATACTTTAAGAACAAGATCCTGATGTGGTGTTCAGGCCCTTGGCTTGTCCATTCCACACCCATTCGCTCCATTCCCAGCATGTAAGTGCTTTGGCTCCAGAGGGCATCAGGGATTGAGCTGGAAGGGTGAATGTGGACGGTTTGGGAGCCAAAACAGCACATTTTGAACTGTTTTCGAGGCTGAGCTCTTGCAAACCCTTTAGGCCAGGAGGTACCTGCACTGTGGAGGTGCTTGGAGGGGGTTATGAAAGCAAGTGAGTGTCTGTGGTGGGTTTGCACCAGGGTGAGATGAAGGAAGAAGCAAGAAACGAAAGTTTAAGGTGCCTCCTTGTCCTTCTGAGGTTTTAGTATCACCTGCTTGGGCTCTGTTATTGCCCCATTCTCAAACCTTGTGCAGTGGGTTCTTAGCAGCTGGTTTGGGCTTTTGAATCTTCTTTTTTTTTTTTCCTTTTTTATTTTTATTTTTTTTTTTTGTAACTTCACTGAGGATGGTGCTACTTCCAAGGTGGAATTTGAAATCTCACCTGGCTGCTGTTTGGGCAAGCTCCTTCCTTTTGATGAGGATCTGCACCCACCTTGTTTTTTTAACTCTGTAGTCTCAGGGCAGGTTTTTGCCTCCATGAGCAGAACCCTCCGTGGTGGAAAACAAAAGAGTTTCCAGCAGTTTGTCCTTGTGCAGGGGGTGCTGGGCAGCCCGTGGCTCCTTCCCTGGCCCTGAGCAGGGTGGGAAGCACAGCTGAGGAGGGAAGCAGCTGCCTGGAGCTCTGGGAAAGGTCCCACCTGGGAGAGCAGACCCCTGACCCCACCCTCGCTCTCTGTGCTACTGAAGCTTCTCTACTTGTATTTATCAGCCTCAATAACCACGCTCTCTGCCCCTTCAAGATATTGTAGAATCTGCCAGTACATTTTGCAGTGTTAACTATAACATTTATTTATAAAGCGAGGAGGTTTAACTTGAATTGAGCTGTAAAGTGCAGAGTTAGTTTAGCTGCCTTCTATTTTTTTTTTTTTTTTCCTTTTGGCTGAAACCTGAACTAAACTGCAGGAATGGGATTTGTTCCTTTGTGAGCTGATGAGCGCTCTTAACTTTAAATAATAAAACAAAAAATGGCTGCTAGAATGCAAGTGCCTTGGACTTCTTCCTGATAAGCCTCTATATTCAGGTGTTTTCCTCTGTTTTCAGTTTGTTTCCCAAGGATGGGACATGTGGGTTTGGAATTTTGGGGTGTTTACAGTTAACAGCCGTGACTGGTTCATTTTGTGGTTACTCCTGTAAAAACCAATCTGTGCTGCAGTGGCAAACATTTCCCTTGGAAAAGAGTAACACTGACACTGAAATGACACCTCTTCTTCTACGATTTGCCTTTTATTTTGATGTAAATCAAACTGTGAGAGGATGTGTGTTGACTTCAGGCATTACCTGCCTTACACATGTGGGACAGTGGACACAGCAAGCAGAAAGGGACACACTGTCATCACTTTGGTTTCCAAGCCCAAATCCATCAGTGATCATAAAAACAGAGGATTGAATGGTACTGGAGTTAGCTCCACACAAGGACCTGGATCCCAAAAATGCTGGGTCTTCCCCAGGGAGGCTGGGTGGATAAAATATTTGACTGTTTGTCCTTGTCAGTGATTGCTCCATCCTTAGTTCTTGAGGAATGACTGTGCCTTTGTGCTACAAATGCCATTTAAGCAGTGTCTGTAGAGCCTGGGGACGTGCTTCTCCCACCCAGACATTCCCCCTGTGCTGCAGGTGATCTCCAGGTGTGGGGTGAGCAGGTACAAGGAGCCAGGTGGCCTCAGGACCGAGGCAGGGGCTCCTCAGGGCAATTCCATCTGCACCTCTGGCTGCTGGCAGGAGAGAAGTGGGAAGGGAGTTACTCCAGGCAGGGAGCAGCTCTGGAGCTGGGCTCCTGTGGCCAGGGAGCTGGGGGATCCAGTTGGGTCCAACAGCCCCAAGGAGGAAAATATTCTGTGTGATGGAAAAAAGCTTCACTTTTTTTTTTTTTTTTTTTTTTTTTTTTTAACACATAAATAATCTGTAATTACACAGAGAGCCCAGCAATTAAATGTTGATAGTAATTACAGGGTGGGAGAAATCACTGCATGATTTAGGGGTAATTACACTGAACAGGCCTGATTGACTGTAGGGCCAGCTTCATGTGGGCAAAACACGGAGCTGTGGGGAGCAGGGCAATGTTTCAGTGATTATTTCGTTAATTCTTGGACAGAGAGGAGTTTTTTTTCTCTACTGTGGTGGCTTGCAGACCCCTCCTGTACCCCAGACACAGCTCTCCCTCCCCTCTGTGTGATCCAAGCACGCTGGATGTGGCTGTGCTGAGGTTGTTTACAAGCTGGAGCAGCTTTCAGCTGACTGATTTTTGCATGATTATTTATAGTAGGGGAGGAGCTGAAAAAGGAGGGATGTGAGTGCTCCCAAGGGGAGGGACTGTCCTGCACCAGCTGCAGGGGACAGGGACTGCAGTAACACAACACCTCTTCATGGTGCTATGGAGGAGAGAAAATTACAGGAGTTTGAGCACTTGGAGGATGCCAGCAGGCTCTGGAAGGAGTAGATGAGTTAATCCATTGTCACTGGGCCCTACAGAGTTAAAATCCAATCTGTTTGAGAGCTGGAAGCCAAGAGTTTGGGGCAGCCCAGAGTCTCCTTCAAGGATTCAGTAACGTCTGTCTCACTCAGGGGTTGGCTTGGGGCTCGGAGGGCTCTTGGACAAAGGCTGCAGTCCAGAATGAGGCCTGGGAAGGACCCAGCTCGGGCAGGGCCAGGGCTGGGATGGGCCCAGATCCTCCTGGAACCTGCTGGGGAAACCAAGGAGTGCCAGGAGCACACACAGACCTGCAGGAGTACCTGCAATGGGGTCACTTCCCTGTGCTGATCACAGGCGCCCTTGGGCATCCACGCTGACAGGGAGTGGCTCCTGACTCAGGAGCTCTGCCCTGCTCCTGGCACAGGCTGAGCTGGCTCTGGCCTCTGCTCTGGGAGAGAACAGCCCCATTTCCAGTCTCTGGGTGGCTTTGGGGTGACCTCTGGTGACGATCAGGAAAATGGCTGTGCCTGGAGCCAGGGAGGAGTGAGGGCTTTGCTCCAGGTGCCCTCCTGGTGTTACAGCTCAGTAGGTACCAGCCTGGTACATCCCTTGCTCCTGCAAAATTCTGCAAAATTACCCCTCCCACTCCCCAGTCCTGGATTTCTCCACCCTTCTGGACTACTCTGCTCACTGCTTTTGTTTTTTCATTCCACTTTTTCCTTAAAGGCAGCTTCCCAAAGCAACCCTTGCAAATTATCCCTCAAATCATTTGGTCAGTGCCAACATGCAGAATAGTTTTCCATATATCCCTGACTATCCCTTTTCTAATTCTACAGGAAAAAACCAGAGGAACACAAATAAATTAATTAAAATTTATTCATAAAATCTTCAAGTAGCTCCAGACAATCAGGAAGATAATTTTCTCAGTTACTTGAAAATAAGCACCAGGAAGAACAACAGTTCCAAGAGATCACCACATCTTTTTTCCAACAAAAAACGAAGAATTTTCTTTTGTGCTTCAGGAAAATGGCACTCTTGATGCATAGAATAATAGTCCCAGTCTCAGCAGAATCACTCTAATCCAGGATTTGGAATTAATTTTGTCTCTGAGCTTGGCTGCCCCAGGTCAGACATTGTGCCTGGTTTGCTCCTGCCTGGCCCCGGGCACAGGTGGGGCAGTTTCCACCTGCATCACGTTGTTGTTCCCGATCTGAACCATGCTGGCATGTTGGATGATGAGGGGTGGGGTGCCCCCCTGGCCTGGTGTGATGTTGTAGTGGCCTGGGGGGAGCTGTGCTTGGGCAGGGGGAGGTCCCCTCTGAGCAGGCCGGGGGTCCATCGAGGCAGGGGGACACCAGGGCTGGGCTGGTGGCTCTGCTGCCAGAGGCACCCAGGGAGGGGAGCTCAGGCTCAGGGCAGCCAAGTTCTGCTGGGCTTGCTTCCTTCTCTGCATCTGGTGCCACAGGGCTTTCTTCTCGTTGATCTTCTTGAGGTTAAAAGTCTTCTGCACATTCCTGGGGAAGAGAGGAGAGCTCTGGTTCAGGGTGACGAGCGCGCTGAGCGTCACGGGGATCTGGCTGCGCTCCAGGGCGTTTGCCTTGGGTAGGAATGGGATGACTGAGTCTTGCTTGGAGGGGTCCTGGATGGACTGCATCAGAGCAGTGTCTGTCTGGAACAGGCAGAGGTTGCACGGGAAGTTCTTGGTCAGCAGGAGGATCACGAAGGCAGAGTTTTCCATGGCCTCCTGGAAGCAACTCATGTGGCTGCGCCCGGCGATGAAGAAATCCTCACTGAGCGTGGCACCGTTGGGCACCCCCATGCCCTCCAGCAGGGTCTTGACCTCATGGGCCACCATCTCATCTTCACTGGCGTGCAGGACAACAAACGTGAAGAACTTGGCATCATCTGGCTCTGATGGATCCACGGCTGGGAGAGCAGAAGGCCAGGCTGGAGAGGGGGATGAGTGCAGGGGAGGAGGATATAGTAGGTTGGAATGAGATTCCTGGAGAGGAGGAAGAGTTGAGGAGAAGGAATAAGTAGGAGGAGGAAGGGAACAGGTTGAAATAGAGGCAGGAGCAGAGTTACAGGGAATGCCTTCTGGAATGTAGGAATCCTCTATGGGCATGTGGGCAGGAGCAGGATCCACTGCAGCCCTTGGGTCAGGGACACCAGTAGATAATTGCTTTTCATCCTGATTTTCATCCTGCTTTTCTCTTGGTGTGTGAGGCTCTGTCACTGTGCTGGACACGTCACTGCTTTGGGCAGGCTCTGAGGGCAGCGGCACCTCAGGAACAGGGAGAGGGATGGGGTGACAGGGACTGAGCTGCAGAACCTTCTCTGGCCAGGGCCCTTGGGCAGCCGTGTCCTGCCCTGGGGGAGAGCTGGGTATGCTGACCCAGCTGGATTCCTGTGGGCCGTGGCTCTGTGTGTCCCCCTCAGGGTGTCCGGCGTGGCTGGGCCAGGGGACACACTCGGGGACAGAGGGCTGCGTGTGAAAAGCAGCTGTTGGTGATGCACTGATCTCCAAACAGCTGGACAGGGAGGAGCACCCCACAGAGCACAAGGTCCGTGGGCCTGAAAAGTCCGAGTTGCCTCCGATCTGCACTGGTGAACTCCTCACCACATAGTGGGAGCTGGCTGTGTGGGGAAATCCTGCGTCCTCCTGGGACCTCAGCATGGAAAACCTGTCCCCTGAGCCCCCGCTGGCTGCAGAGCCCTGCTCGTCCTGTTCCTTGGGTGGGATGTTGTTGAGTGTCCCCCTCTGAGTGTCCTTGCTGGCGTTGCAGGTTTTGCTGGCAGCCTGGCAGGCTTTGTCCCTGGCCTCAGGGCTGCACAGCTCTGCCTGTGCCAGCACTGTGTACACCTGTGCCAGCAGTGCCATGGCACCTGCGTCCAGCTGGGGAGGCTGCAAACCCTCCCTGTCCTCCTGCACCCCTGCAGCGCCCAGTTTGATCTGCTGGATGTACTGGGCTGCCCAATTATCCCTCAAGGCATCCAGACAAATTCTTGCCTCCGTTTCTTGCCCCAGAGTAAGCAGGACCATAGCTTGCAGTAACTTGCTGCAGGGCCCGTGCATCGAGTGCTTCAGTTTGAGTTTGAGGCTCCGCAGTTTCTCCGGCGGGGCCTGGGACAGAATATTGAACACATCCTCGAGGCTGGGCTGCAGCTCAGCGCTCTGTGCCATCTCAGCAGCTGCTGGACTGGAGCAGGGATGGGAAAAGCATCTTCTGGCAAAGGGTTGTCTCCCTGCAGGGCTCTGGCTGCCCCGGCTGCACTCCTTGAACCACACTCTGGTGCCCAGGGACTCAGCTCGGGGCCTCTGTGCTGGGAATCTGTGAGGAGAGCAGAGGACAGCGTTCAGAGGGGTGATGTGGGTGCTGGGGGATGCTCCTGGAGCTGCCTCTCACACCTCCCAAATATTTTTCCATCTGTTCCGTGCTCGCAGCTGTCCCAGTGCTCTGTGCATTATTCCGACTCTGTGATTAAGCCAAGAGCACATTCTTTGCATCCATTTCACATTAATTACAACTGGTTTGAAATAATTGATGAAATAATGCTATATTTAGGTAAATCCATGTGTCTCCTCCAGCAGCTGGCTCCAGAGGTCTCGCAGGCTCCTTGTGATGGCAGCTGAGGAATAAAACGAGGTGTAGAGGAAACCCTTCCCAGCCAATAACCTGTGTTATCAGGGAAGAGTCACAGGAAACAATTCCTTCCCAATATCCCATCCAGCCCTGCCCTTTGGCAGTGAGAAGCCATTCCCTGTGTCCTGCCCCTCCATCCCTTGTCCCCAGTCCCTCTCCAGCTCTCCTGGAGCCCCTTCAGGCCCTGGAAGGGGCTCTGAGCTCTCCCTGGAGCTTCTCCTCTCCAGGTGAGCATTCCCAGCTCTCCCAGCCTGGCTCCAGGGCAGCAGCTCCATGGGCTCCTCTGGACCCTTTCCAGCAGCTCCACGTCCTTTTTTCATTGGGAGACTTTATATCCCCATCCACCGGTGATCCCTGAGCCCCTGCACTCACCCCATGCCTCTGATGGGATTTTAATTAAACAACAGGATTGTCTGGAGAGGAGAAGTGTGTTCCCGTTGTGACAGCGCTCCAGGCACTGCCTCAGCCTGCTGCAGAAACTCTCCCTATTTAAAGACAGCCCCAGCAAACGCCCCGAAATAACTCTTTAACTGGGGAAAATTTCCAATTTCCAGTTTTGTTTTCCTGTCTCATAAAAACCCTGCAATTACCCAACTGCCCTGCCTGGCCTCCCCGGGCCGGGCCAGCCCTGCCCTCCGTCCCCCGGCGGGCCCGGGGGTGACACGGCCGAGCTGCAGGAAGCTGGAGCGGGGGCCGGGGCCAACCCAGCTCCCCCCCCGGGAAGGGAAGGGATGAGTCGGGAAGGGATCAGGCGGGAAGGGAAGGAAGGGATCAGCCTACCTGCGGCCGGTGCCCGGGGCAGGCGGAAGCGGCGCCGGGCGATGCCGCAGAGAGGGCGGAGCGGGGCCGGGACAGCGCTCCCGGGCTCGGGAACCGGCCCGGGTGAGCCACCCCCTCCTTCCGCAGCCACGGCCAGCCCTGCCCAGTGTCCCCCGAGGTGATACGGGGGTAGGGGACCGAGCTTTCCCTGCGGGGAGTGCTGCTGGGAGGTGTTGGAATAGGGACGAGCCATGCAAAGCCCAGGATCCAGGGGTGGCAGAGGGAGCTGGGGGTGTGGAGGAAGAATGGGGCATGGACAGATGCACCTGAGCCTCAGGAGTACAGAGAGAAGCAAGGGAAACAAAGTAATTAAGACATTTTTCTGCTTAAGAAAGCAGGGGAACCTGCTAAAGGTTGGTTTTTCCCCACCAGCAAGAGCAGGGAACAGACAAGCTGGCCATGGACAAGGCTTGGGAAAAGCAAGGCTTCATCACAGCTCAGGTAAGGGGAGAACACAGCCCTGCAGCTTTAGGTACACACAAACACACGTGGCTTTGAAACGCAGGTCAGCCTTTATTCCAGTGTCTGCTCACCAGCCCTGGCACAGGGACAACGCCAGGAACAGTTACCAAAATAAGTTACATTAGAAATTGTTACAAAGTAGTATTTTCTGGGAAAGAACCAGCACCTGGATTAAAATATCCCCCCCCATTTTAATAACAGGATATCCTAATCCCGTGGCAGAGTAACTCCTGGGAAAAGCTGCCTCATTTTAATGGCTACGAAGTGTTTCACACATGGAGTTACTCACAGATAATCCTTGAAATCATTCACAGAACTAGGAAAGATGATTAAAAAAAAACCCCACACTGCCAAGTGCTTCTCCATGAAGGAAGAAAGTGTTTGGCTGGTCCGTGAAGAGAAATCTCTTCTTGAGAAGCAGCTCCTTGCTCCCAGCTGTGCTGCAGGGCCCAGCCTCCCCAGAAGCACAACAGGCACAAAGGAAGTTGTGTCTGGAACTTGTGTTTTTAAATGTGGAGAAGGCAGGAGGTGTTATCAAGGGTCAAGCACAGCATCTTCTCAAGAGTTCCACAGCTTGGGCGAATTAAAAACAAATCCAGCGTTAAAAATAAGTTGAGATCACTTCTTCTCTCCCACAACTTGTCTCAGCAAGTTTTAGCCACTCACAGCTACAGCTGGGCTGAGTTAAAAAGCTGAAGTGGAGGTCTCATCTCCCCTTTCAGCACAGCAGTTGGATTTAAGAACAGTAAAATCAAGAATCAGAATCTCCCCACCTTGGTTATCAAATCTCCTTACAACTACATCCGACTCTAAATTCAGAGAGCAGAGGCACTTGTGGCACAAGTGGGCACACAATTAGAAGATCCACTGCTGTTCTAACCAAGTAGCCTTGGCCAGAAGAGCTGGGATTTATCAGAGGTTTTCCTCTGGTGCACTGGTTTTTATCTCCTTTGCAGCCAGGGCCACCTCTGTATCCTTCCTTGCCTGGTCCTCTGGCTTCCCTGACTTCTCCTCTGCCTTCTCCACCTTCTCCTCCAGCTTCTCTAGCACTTCACACCATTTTTCTGAGAGCCTGTTGGTTCCCTTTGGCTCTTCAGGTGCCTTTGTCACTTGCTGTGATAGTGGAGCCTTTTCCAACTCGGGTAATTTTCTCTCACTCCTCATCTCCTTCTTCTTGTGCTGCCTGCTGTCCTGTGCCACCTTAGCCATGGCCCTGAAGGGCCCCACAATCCAGTTCAGAGGGGTGTTGTGAGTGACATACTCGAAGAGGACATCCAGAGACCTCCAGGCCTCTGCCACACGGTCCTGGCTCCTGGCCAGAGTGGTTCTGGAGAGGTCCTGGAAGGACACGGCCCTGGAAAAAGAGCTGTGGAGCTTGTAGATGTGTCGAGAGGCCCTAGACACGGCTTCCTGGATGCCGCTGGGGAGGCCGTGGATGCTGAGCTTGAGGCTGTGGTAGGCGGGCTGGAGCTGCTGGGTGATGATCCTCAGCATGGCCAGAGTGCGCGGCTCCACCTGCTGGGAGAGAAGAGCTCAGTTACCGGCCCGGGGAGCGCCGGGGCCTGCGCTGGCCACCTTCCGGGGATACCTCTGCCTGGCACGCCGTTCTGACTTGGTTTCCTTTGGGTTGGGTCAAGCTCCAGTCCACCCACAGCTGATGGAGCTTCTCCTGCCCCTCCAGCAGCTTCCGGCCAACCTCCTGTTTCACAGATTCGATCTGATGGGGGAAAAATGAGAGGAAAGGTTGTACTGCAAGCACACACAGAGAGGCACAAGCGCTTCCCTGCCAGGGGAGGATCCAAGGTGACACGGAGCTGGTGCGGGATGGAGGAAGAGCTTCCAGCTGGATAGCAGGGCAGGAAAGGCTACAGACAGGAGGAGGAAAGGCAAAGCCTGTTGGTACCAGTTTTATTGCCAGCTGCAGCCGTGAGAGGGTGTCCTGGGTGCGGTGCCTGAAGCCCTGCAGCTTGGCCAGGGAGTGCTGGTAGGCTCGGTGCCGAACCCTGCCCGACAGCGAGCCCAGGCGCACAAAGTAACTCTGCTGCCTC
This sequence comes from Phylloscopus trochilus trochilus, assembly GCA_016584745.2. NCBI lineage: Eukaryota > Metazoa > Chordata > Aves > Passeriformes > Phylloscopidae > Phylloscopus > Phylloscopus trochilus. Next base: position 1,596,454 of record WQNJ02000044.1, on the reverse strand, counting down.
TTCTGCTCCTCCACGGAGGCCACGCCAAACCCCTGCACCGTGGTGGCCAGTTTACCTGGAGGAAACAAGAACAGAGCTGCAGCTTGGGCTCCATTGCCAGCTGGGAGGGGTGGAAGAGGTTGGAACACCCATTGGAAAACGTGAAGGCTGAAGCTTGCTGTGAGAGCAGGAGGTTTGTAGATGCTCATGTGTTAGAGGCAGGTTAGTCCCTGCTCAGTCTTCAGGTGAGCAGACATGATGGAGAGGTTGAAGCATGAACCCACGTGTTTATTTACTTGGAGGCTGATGGGCAAGGACCAGCCAGCAAATGCTTGAACTCTGTCCCATACCATGTGGCAGTTTGGTGTCGACAGCCAGCAACTTGGTGACAAATTCAGAGCTACCTGTCTGCTTCAGAAGCTGAGCCTTGCTGTGTCAGGTGCTCTCTACTCACATGGGAAAGGACTTGCATCTACAAGCGCCAGGTAAGTATTTTCTTACCTAGTTCCTCCTCAGTCATCGGGAGGTAATGATCCACCAGATCTTCTGACATTCCCAGGACAGATTCCACACCCCCAGCCACTGCCTGGCTCACTGCCTTGGCTTTGCTTATGCTGTTGGTCACCACCGAGTTGGTCATCTCCACACCCTCCTGGAGAGCCTCCCTGCCCTGCTCCAGGGCTGTGTTGATCTTGCTGGTGATGGTGCCATAGGCAGCATCCAGAGCTGTACTGACCGTAGAGGTGACCACAGATTTGGTCTTCTCAACACTGTCTTGAACAGCCCCTTTGGTCAGGTCCACTGCTTCGGTCACCTTGTTGGCCACCAGGTCCTTGGCCCCCTGGGCAGCCCCCACAGCTGCAGTGATGGTGGAAGCAACTGCAGACTTGGTCCTGTCAACGCTGTCCTCCACCATGTGCTTGGTGACATCCACAGCCTCTGTCACCTTGTTGGTCACCAGCTCCTTGGCACCCTGAGCAGCCTCCACAGCGTTGACAATTGTAGAGGCAACTGCAGACTTGGTCAGGTCAACACTGTCTTCTACAATGTGCTTACTGAGGTCCACTGCCTTGGTCACCTTGTCTGTCACCAGCTCCTTGGCCCCTTGAGCAGCTTCCACAGCACTGACAATCGTAGAAGCAACTGCAGACTTGGTCAGGTCAACGCTGTCCTCCACCATGTGCTTGGTGACATCCACAGCTTTGGTGACCTTGCCCACAGCATCTGTCACCTTGTTGGTCATCAGGTCCTTGGCTCCCTGGGCAGCCCCCACAGCTGCAGTGATGGTGGAAGTCACAGCAGACTTGGTCCTGTCAACACTGTCCTCCACAAGGTGCTTACTGAGGTCCACAGCCTCTGTCACCTTGTTGGTCACCAGCTCCTTGGCCCCTTGAGCAGCCTCCACAGCGTTGACAATCGTAGAGGCAACTGCAGACTTGGTCCTGTCAACGCTGTCCTCCACCATGTGCTTGGTGACATCCACAGCCTCTGTCACCTTGCTGGTCACCAGCTCCTTGGCACCCTGCGCAGCCTCCACTGCACTGCTGACGGTGGAGCTGACCACAGACCTGGTCAGCTTGACACTGTCCCCAACAACATTTTTGGTGAGGTCCACAGCTTCAGTGACTTTATCAGCCACCGCTTCCTTGGCCTCGCAGGCGGCGTCCATAGCAGATGTCACCTTGGTGGACACCAGCTGCTTGGTGTCCGAGATTACCTGCACCAGGGAGAGGCAGAGAAAGATTTTGGAACAACAACAAAAATCTATTTTCTCTCTCTGAAGAAGCTTTTCCACTTGGGTGAGTTGTGCCTGCAGTCTGTGGCAGGGCCGGGGAGGTGAGCACGCCAGTATGGACATGAAGATGTTCAGTGTTCACTCCCACATGCTGAGGGCACCTCTCCAGCTTTCCCTGCTGCTGAGCTTTATTTGTTTCCCCATATTCCTCTGTAGCCATCAAGCCATGGCTTCCCCAGGAAAAGCCTTTCCTCCTTACCTTGTCTGCTGGCTGCTGTAGGAAGGGCAAGGTCTCCTCCAGCTGATCCAGACCTTTACAGGCATATTCATTCACAAGGGCAACTGGAAGAGACAACAGGCACCAGTTTATTCTTACACTTGGGGATGGGTTTTTGACCCTACAATGGCCAGTTCAGGATACACTCATGAAAACAAGCCCACCTCCCCAAAATCACCATTCTGGGGGTGGGATGCGTGTGGGCATCTTGTTAAAAGTGAACAAACCCTAACATTTGGCAGGTTCAAATAGTCTACATTTTGCCTTCCCAGCTCTCTAGCTGCCCTTGGTGGGTAGGGCATTGGGTTTAAAGGGTTGAAAAGTGTTTGGGATAAGCCAGATTGAGCTCTGTCCCAGACTGACACGGCTCCTACCTGGGATGGTCTGAACTTGGAGTGAGAGAGAGCAAGCAGGGAGTGGTAACCTAAAGAGATCAAACCCTGTTTCTCCTGGAAACAGTTTCATTCCCAGGAGCTGCTGAGCAGAAGTCTCAGTGCTAGAGGAGAAGGTGCTGTGGGAGGTGGGACCACAAACCTCCCCTCCCCACCTGTCCCAAGGGCTCCCCCAGCCCTGCACTCACTCTGTGGCTCCAGCTGGCTCAGGATGGGCTGTGCCCCTCCGACCACGCTGCCCACGGCCACGGCAGCCACAGTCTCAGCCACGCTGCAGACACCACTGAGGCAGGGGTGGGACTCCTTGGTGTGGTTGTAGGCAGAGGACACCAGGTTGAAGGCAGAATTGAGCAAGGGCAGGCTGGTGACTCGATTGACAGCACTCTAAACCCAAAAGAAACAGTGACATTAGAGCCTGGCCTGAGGTGGTGGGTGAACACAGCTGTGTTGCCTGTCCAGAAAGGTGCCAGCAAACACATCTCCTCATCCTTCTTCAACTCAGACTTGAGGAGACTCATCCAAAGGCCTCCACCAAGTGAACAAGGCAGGGTTAAGAAGTCTGAACTCTGTGAATTCTGAGTCACACTGGTTTCAGCACCAAACCAAGATGTGGAAGTAGGACCTGTAACAGCTCCTGTTTCAGATCTACTTGCATCACTTGGCCAGCCCTGAAGTTGTCTCTTGAGCAAAACAACTACCTTCTGTACTGAGGGAGTTTTGATTTGGTCACAGCTTTATAGGGCTAATCTTTCTGTCCCCCAGCCTGGTTTTGGGGTGCTGGCAGAGGTTTCCCAGCACATGTCAGTGGGTGATTTAACTGCTGTGCGTGCCCTGGCACCTACCACGGTCTGCTGCTCCTCAGCCTTCAGCAGGTCTGGGGTTGGGGTCTTTCCTGAGGCCATACTGACTTTAGCTGCAGCTGGAAGGAAAAAGAAGAGCATCACAAACATAACTTCATTGCCTCCAAAGAGATAAAATCCTGCCAAAACAGGGGGAAAGCAGAGGGCAACAGAAGTGGGATCTGTCATTCAGCTAATCCCAGGAAGGTTCAGGTTAGAAATAGGTGAGAACTATTTTATCTGCCTTGTGTTTTCTTTGTGGAGTGGGATCACCCTGGCTGGACACCAGGTACCCACCAAAACCACTCCTCAGCTGGGCAGGGGAGAGAAAATATAACAATATAACCAGTTTGGGAAGGCCATGAAAAATCCTGTGGGGTTTTCCCTGAAGGATGAGCCAGGTTTCCCAGCTGCAGCATTCCGTGGCTACCTGGCTACCATGGCTTCCCATCCTGACCAGCAGGGCAGGAAATCTCCCTTCCTGTGAAACCAAGGCTCAGAGACATTCCCATGACATAGCAGGATTGAAGAAGTACAAAATGTTGCAATAATCCAAATGGGTATTGGTTCCTCAGCAAAGATCTCCAATGGTATCTGGACACTCCTGTACTGGTGATAAACCCAGGATTACTCTGAGCCTTGGCACAGCAGGGATTTCAGCACATTTGTTCTTCAGGACAGAGGCTGCTTTTCTCTCCTTTGCCAGTTAATGCCTTATTCTTAGATTGGCTATGACATTTTCCAGTGGAAAACCCTCAAACCAAAATGCCTCCCAAACCAGACTTCCAGGCCATGCGCTGCTCCAGGCTCACTGGCAGACTCTTCCCAAAAAAACCTCTCCATCTGAGTTGTGGTGGAGCCCATTGTCTTGTTTCTTGTGTTCTTTGCCTTGTGCAAGGTTTTTATTTTGCTGAGAAACAGGAACAGAGAGATGGAGGGAAGTAGTGAAACCAGCATTTGTGAGCTTTGGACTGGGCTCTGATGCTGGCCAGGGACATCTCCAGAGGTGACTTGGCAAAACAACAAATACTTCTGCATTAACCACTGAATCAGTCAGAATTCAGTGAGATTTGAGCAGGGCAGAGATGCTGAGTGCCACATGCCTATAGCAAAAGCTGTCATCTCCTGCCTCTCCAGTGAGAAGCTGGGAGCTCCTCTGGGAGCCCTCCCCAGTTCATCTGCACAGCAGAAACACCAATGGATCCTCACCAGGCTGGGAGAAGTTAATGTAAAATCCTGCTCCAAACAAAGCAAGGCTGAATGTAAAATCCTGCTCCAAACAAAGCAAGGCTGAATTTAAAATCCAAGTCCCAAAGTCCACGGGGTTTGCTGTCAGTGGCTGTCCCCCTTGCTCTGCCTCAGGGCAGGTTTGTTATTTCTTTGGAGCCAAGCAGGGCTGACTTAGGGGCAAAGCACAGCTCTTTCAACACCATCACAAACAACCTCTTTCCTCAAGTTGTTTTACTTCTGGACAGGTGGAAAAAGCTCAAACTGTGGAGTTTGACACCGTGGTGGCCTTGGTGTCAGGGCCAGCACAGAGACACTGCAGCATAAGGAAGAGGGGAGGATTCTTGTTAGAATAATTCAGGAGTAACTCCTTGGCTGGTGTACAAACTGGTGTAAGGTTAAATCAGCCTTTGAAGTACAGGGATCCTGTGTTAATTATGGATGCAGCCTGCCAGAGAAAATCCTGCAGCACAGTCATGTTGGAACAAGGTTTTTTTTTTTCTGCTGTGTAGGAGAAATCCATGTTTTGCAACAGCCTCATTTGCAGTGTGGGCAGATCGCCACAGCATGGTTTTATTTTCTCTTTCCCCGCAGAAGTGCTGAGCAGCCTTTGCTTTACTTCAGAGATTGCAGGAAAGCCCAGTGCTTGGCAACTCTGGGTCAGGTGGTTCTGACTCCTTTGGAGAAGCCACAGCCAAGCCAGGATATGGTTGGGAGTGGAAATCCCAGCGGGCAGAGGAGCAGCAACAGCACCACTTCGTTTTGGTCGTGGTTTGCTTTGTATGAAAGTGATGATCAGATGACTTCACACCATTGCTACATCCGAAGTATTGGGTCACTGCTGGAGAAAGCTCTTGAAACAGGTGGTGGTTTCAGAAAGATGAAACTTCAGTGCTCTTTTCTAACATCAAGCTCAAGGGATTTTCTGGGATCAGGAGCTGAACTCCTGATCATTGCCCAGCTGGAGTCAGGGAAAGAGCAAGGGCTGGCACCAAAGAGCAGGACAGTGGCACCAAACCCACCCAGCTGCTCCCTTTTCCCTGCCTCATCCCTCACTGGCCTGGCAGAAGAGCCAGGAATTCCCCTGCTGGGACCAGCACCTCCCTGATTCCTGTCACTGCAGTGACCAGTTCACACAAAGCTGGGTCTTTACTCCCCTTGGCTGGAAGGTTTCCCTGTGGGAAGCAGCTCAGCTCCATGAGAACAGGCTGCTGAAGGATTTTCACGTTCAGGAAGCTCCTCTCCCTTCCAAAGGATTTTATCTTGGGAGACAAACTGAGCCACAGCCAGCATGGCTGGTTCAGTGGCTTAACTGGCAATTCCTTAATGACCACTGAGGAAAAACAAAGCTAAATTTAGTGCTTTAGATGTAAGCAGGGAGGGCTAATCAGAGCAGAAGAATTCAATTGTAGTTAAAGCACCTATTTACATTCTTTTCGAGATTTGCCACTGATACCCCTGGTTCCCAAAAATGCAGACCTGGGTCACGGGATGCCAGTGAGGAATGGGCTGCAAACTGCCCTGAGGACAGAATTAGTTTTAGGAGGAAGATCAAATGATTCCCAGCTTTGGCCTGAGGACAGTAGTTTCGGGAGGGCTGGCAGAGGTGCCCACCTCACCTTTCTGGATAAACCAGCAGCACTAGGAAACCTCAAAGATCAAAGCCACCCTTGCTGATGGATGCAGGGCTTCCCCCACACACCTCCAGCAAAAAATTAAACACCACAACCAATGGCCACCACTGGGTCAGTAACTGCTTGGAACAGAAATATTTTAGAAGAGAAGAGAGGGAAGTTTAACTAAAACAGCTTCTCAGTACTTCCCAATCTTTCCATGAGGACAGAGCTCTTGGTTTCACCTGGAAGTTGTAACTTGCAGAGCAAGCAGCTCAGCACATTTCTATCTGGAATTTTCAGTAGAACCAGCTTCAGAAACTGAAATCCTTCCCAGCCATGCACAGCTCAGGGTAGTCATGATCACATTTAAAGCCTTGTGAAACGCTAATCCAGTTTGCCAAAGCTCCCTCCAGGAGCTGGCAGAGCCCTACAGGGACAGGATGCTCCTGAGCAAGAGTTCTCTTGCCACTCAGTTCTCATGCCTCCGCCAAAGGATCACGAGAAACAGCCCCAGGCAGGGCTGGCAGCGCTGTCACAGGAAGGGAATGCCGGGCTGGTCACCTGCACCTCCTGTCCCTGGAGCATCCATCCTGTCCCCACCAGCCCCAAACACAAACCCGGGCTGTGCACGTGAAGGTGACTGGTAGGAGTCACCTCCCTGTGGATCCCCCAGCCGGGATCCTCAGCAGACAAGAAGCAGAAAAGACCTTTTAAATCCCAAACTGCTCAACCACAGATCAAAGATCCATGGAGTTACCAAAGATGGGAAGGAGCCTTTAGGGAAGGGTTTGAATCCCACCATGGTTTGGGTTGGAAAGAACCTAGGATCTATCACCTAGCACCAACCCCCAAGCCTCTCAGCTGTTACCCAAGGCAGACACATCATGACACCAGAAAATGCCAGAAAAGCCCCCCCCCACCCCATGCACAGAAAAGCAGGGACACAGCACCCAGCTCCTGCTCCCCCAGGGGGCTGGAAAGGCCCCGTGGCACCCACAGCTCCCGCAGCAGGGAGCTCTGAGCCGCAGCACCCAGGGGCTCTGGGGACAGAGCCAGGACCACCCCAGCCTCTGCCCTGGCTGAGCTGCAGAACCCCTGAAACAGCAGGGGCAGCCCTGGGGAGTCACCCCAACCCCCCAGACAAATCACAAACCCCTCCACCACCCACACACACCTTGCCCAGCCCAGCCTTACCTGCCTGCTCGGCACCCGGCACTGGTGAGACTGGGAGCACTGGGCGTCGCCCCGGTTAAATACCCCGCAGGGGGGTTGGCAATGCGGGGCTGATGCGCTCAGCCTGGCCAATGGGGAGCGGCAGGGGCGGGAGGCAGCGGGGTGGGGCTCAGGTGAGGGGCTGCAGGTGAGGGGTCGGGGTCCCCTGGGGGCTGTGGGAGCTGCTCTTTGTCCCCCCAGGAGGGACAGACCTGGCAGGGTGTCCAGGGGATCTGTCAGAGGGTGTCCATCCCCTGGTGCTTTGGCCTTGGGGTCATGGAATAGAGGAATAGCCTGAGTTGGGAGTGTTGCCACGCTTCGTGCCTACCACGTTTTGGTTTTGGGAAATTCTGTTCCCAGGCACTCTTTGGTACACAAAGTCACATATTTGTAAACTACTTTGTTTTGTACAATTTTCCCAGAGGAGGGATTTTTGCGTGGTGGTCTCTGGAACTGACCAATGGTTCCCAAAGGTCCCACCTCTAAGGTGGGCACATCTGTAAAAGCATAAAAGAAGCCCGAGAAGTAAACCGGTGGCTCCTCCCTGAAGAGTCCACTGCAGCCTTCTGTGAAGAACTATCACTCCCTGCCTCCATTTATTATGTCCCACAGCGACAGGGAGGGTCCAACCCCTGAGTTGGTCCAACCCCTGGCCCTGCACAGACACCCCAACAACCCCACCCTGTGCCTGGGAGCCGTTCCTGCCCAGAGCTGCTCATGGAGGTCAAGCACAGGAGCTGCTTGGGGACAGGGTGCTGGGACAGGGGCTGAGCCCCTCTCTGTCCCCCAGCTGGGGGACAGAGGCTGCTCTTGGGCTGCTCCTTGCAGGGGGTCACAGATGTTGTCAACAAGTCCAGGGGAAGCAGCACATGGGGTTTGTGGTGTGGCCCATCATCATCATCATCATCATCATCATCATCATCACCCTGATGTTTTCTTGGCAAAGCTCCCCCTCCCCACGTGGGGGCTGCTGTGCCTCTCTGAGGGCTCAGAGGGGCTCTCCCACCTCAGCCCGTGCCAGGCCCCAGCAGACACCTGCTGAGGAAACCTTCTGCTTCTCCTCTTTGCTGGGATTTCCAGGGTAGGTGTTGATTTATGTTTCTATCCTTGCAGAGGGCCCAGCAGTGCAGGACTCCAGGGAGCTCAGGGCTTTTTAACAGCTATAAAAAATACTGAAAAACTCCAGTTAATGCTTTTCTTTTCCATTTGTGCCTTTTCATCTCCAGCTCTCAAAAACTGGTTTGAAAACATCAATTAAGCTTCCTGTTGTCTGTTTTCAAGATCAGTGGGGGAGGAAACTGAGGCACAGGTAAAAATTATCTGAAGTCTTCTAAAGCTATTACAGTGATTGAGTCACCTTGTTTTGGGCCACTGGATGCAGGAGACCTTGGCTCTGTTTCTCTATTGCCATTCAGGCAGGGGGGGTGCCAATGGTTTTTGAAAAAATGTGCTGTTAAGCTGACAGAAATGTGGGCAATTGTCACTCCTCAGCTTTGGGCTTGGAAGGAATCCTCATCCTGAGGCTGAGTTAGCTGGGAATGTTGGCTGGAAAGGCCCCTGGAGCTCAGGCACTCCTGGAGAGCTGGGATCTGGGTGAGCCTGGAAAGCTGCCAGGGATGGAGTTGTCACACAGCTTCTCTGGCTGTTGGACCCATTGGGTTCTGGATATTGCATTAATGCAGAAGCAGTTCCCAGTGTCCACTCTGAGCTTCTCCAGCTACAAATTGTGGCTTTTACTTCTTGTTTGATCACCTGCACCGCTGGAAACAGTCCTTGTGTATTTGTGTGACATCATCTCCGTATTCTGTCATCACCTGGGAACCTGTCACAGAGTCACAGGATCCCAGGATGGTCTGGGTGGGAAGGACCTTTAAGTTTTTGATGCAGTTCTGAAGTGTTTGATATCTTGTACTAAAACTGAAGTGGCCCAGTGGCTTTTAACAATTGTGGTGTTTGTAAGGGAAGTAAAAGTTGTTCTTGTCTGTCCTGTGAAGAGGTATGAAATGAAGTTTGTGGTTTTTTTGGTTTTTTTTTTTTTTTTTTTTTTACAGGAGCAGGGAATCAAGAAATGATCAAGTGCTGTGTATTCTGGAGTGTTGGCCTGACGTGGCCAGTGCTGCAATTTTCAGGTAATGTGAAGTGCCCCAGTTGTGGTGGGGATGGTGAAAGTCTCATGGGACAGGTTCTATTTCATCCCCTAAGTGAGTGAAACAGCACTGTCTGCATGATGCACCTTCATGTGGCTCTGCTGGGGCCGAGGGGAATGTGAGAAGTGATAACCAGTAATTAAAATTAACCAGGCAGTGTTTAATACCTAATGTGTGGGTTTGATATTAGGGTAAAATATCAGTGCTGGGATTTCCTGCTGGGTGGCAGAACTGCCTGCAGGGTCAGGCCACGCTTTGGGGGATTGCAGTGTCAGAGCAAAGGTTTGCACAATTGTTTCTGTGACCCTTGGTGCCATATGGAAGGCACAGATATAAATCTGAGATAAAATCATCACTAAGAGGTTTGGTGGGCGTGGGAAGGGCGTGGGAGGAAGTGAAGAAACATGTTTGGGGAAGGGAGAGGAGCTGTGTTGGTTGGAGCACGGGAGCCCTGAGCAAAGCTGCAGCATCCAGACCTGGAGCAGGATCCTTCAGGTGTGAACCCCACCTGCTGCACCTGTGGGAGCCAGGAGCCCCTGTTCCTCAGCCCTGCTGCTGCTCCACTTCTCTCCTTCAGCTGCTTCCTGCCCCTGCCTGGGGATGAGGCCTCAGCCTTCAGCTTCTCACTTGTCCTGTCCTGGTGGGGTTTCTGTTGAAAAAACCTGCAGGTGTGTGGTTGAAAAAACCTGTGGGGGATTTGGAGGGCCATTCCTTTGTTGGGAGCCATTCCTTTCCCTGCTCTGTGGTGTGTCACAGCTCAGCATTGTCCCTTTGGGGCTCAGAGGCCACACGTGACGCTGGAGTTCCCACTGCAAATGTTCATCTGCTGCAGCAGAAACCCTCTTGCTGCTCTCCCAGGGCACTGACTCCATGAGTATAACCTGCCACCCAGCCATGGTCACCTTCCCCCTGTCACCTTCCCCGTGGTCACCTTCCCTGGGGCAGGCACAGGCACGAGAAGTGATGAGAATGATGATTCAGAGCTGGGGCATGAGGAGGTTTGATTCTGTTCCTCAGGCAGGAGAAGCAAACCCTTGCTGCCTGGGCAGCTCTGCAGGGCCCACGGAGGAGACAATGGGACCACCAACCTTCCTGGTCCCTCCAGGCCTTCAGAGCACTCTCCTGGCTCAGGACATGCTGCAGATCTCTGCTGCCCTCCTGCTGCATCAGCCCAGCTGGACCTTCCTGTCTCCTGTGCCTCTTGGCTCACCTGGAGGGTCCTCCAGCCCCTGCTCCCCTTCCAGCAGCTCACCTGGGCTCCCCAGCCCCTGTTCCCATTCCAGCAGCTCACCTGGGCTCCCCAGCCCCTGTTCCCATTCCAGCAGCTCACCTGGGCTCCCCAGCCCCTGTTCCCATTCCAGCAGCTCACCTGGGCTCCCCAGCCCCTGCTCCCTCCCCAGCCCCTGTTCCTCTTCCAGCAGCTCACCTGGGCTCCCCAGCCCTTGTTCCCCTTCCAGCAGCTCACCTGGGCTCCCCAGCCCCTGTTCCTCTTCCAGCAGCTCACCTGGGCTCCCCAGCCCCTGCTCCCTCCCCAGCCCCTGTTCCTCTTCCAGCAGCTCACCCCACCTCCCAGAAGGACAGGTGGTGGCAGGTTCCTGCTCCCCTTCCAGCCGCTTTGCCCTGGCAGCAGGGAACAGCCTGATGGTTCCTGGCTGCTCTCCCAATATTCCAGTTCACCTTTCTGCTGCTTTTTCAGGCTGCAGGATGTTTTCCTACGTGCCTGGCTGCTCCTCCCTCTGTTGCTGCCCTCTGGCCTGAGGTAGAGGTGAGCTGGGGTAGTGTAATGCTGGTTGCTTTTGGTAGATGGGAGAGGGGATGTCACCTGGGCCTGCTAAATGTGTCCCCTCCATCCCCAGCTGTGGCTGAGACCCTAGGTCCTGCTTCCCCAGAGCCTCCTTTGCACTCCCCAGCCCTGGGCCAGCTTCACCCCTGTAAAATGCTGCTTGTTCAGCTTCCATCACACGGAGCTCTGCATGGAGGGAGGAGAACATGGAATCTGGAGAGTTCCTGGGTGCAGCATGACTGGATCATCCCAGAGCACGTGGGGCTGGGACAGCCCTGCACTGCTCCCCCTGGCCAGCAGCCTCACTGCTTCACCTGGGGGCAGGTTCCTCGCTGGGCTGCGTGTGACAGGCCTGAATCATCACCTGTCCTTGGCAACAGCTATGCAAGGAATATGCATTTATGCACATAAAAGCATAAATGCCAGTGCCTGTGTCCTGGTTTTGGCTGGGAGGGAGTTAATTTTCTTCCCAGTAGCTGGTTTAATTCTGTGTTTTGGTTTTAGCATGGGAATAATGTTGATAACAACCGGTGTTGTAGTTGTGGCTGAGTTGTGCTTACTCCAAATCAAGGACTTTTCAGTTTCCCAGGCTCTGCCCGTGAGCAGGGGCACAAGGAGCTGGCTGGGAGCGTGGCCAGGAGAGCTGACCTGGACTGGGCAGAGGGATAATCCATTCCACAGAACATCCTGCCAGTACAGAAACTGGTGTGAGCTGTCTGTCTGCGGGGTCAGCTGGGCCAGGGCTGCTGAACAACCCAGCTCCAGCAGGGAGGAATCCCTTCCAACACCCGAGAACCCTCTCAGGCTGCAGGAAGTGCCGTGGTGGGTTGGAGTTAATCCTCCAGCACATCTACAAGGGCAAAAAACGACTTTTGTGTCCAAGCAGAGCCTCGAGCCCTGGGAGGAAGCGAAGCTGCTGCAGGGCCACGGGTCAGAGCCCCGAGCCCAGCCAGGCCTTGGCTGCCAGCCCGGGATCCGGGGCTGCTCCGTGGGGCCCACGGCGAGCCCAAGGAAGGAGCAGAAGGCGGCAGAGGCGCTGCCGGGGTGGGAGGGCACCACGTCCCCCCGGTTCCTGTGCTCCGGTGCCGAGGGGAGGCCGAGGGGGCGGGCAGGGGAGCACGGGAAGCGAGATTTGCCGGGCTGTGCCGGGCTTTGCCAGGCTTTGCCGGGCTTTGCCGGGGCCTCCCGGGCCTCGTGTTCCTTTGTCCGCGGCCTCGGCGCGGCTGTTCCGGCCCAACCCGGCCTCTCTCCCCCAAACAAACACCAATCCTGGGCCTTTCCTCCTTCTCTCTCTCCCAGCAGATTTCGCTCAGGTGCCTCTTGGCTTTCCCCAAACCCGATGGTTGTTTTATAGCAAACATGGTCGTTTTTAATTTCCTCGGAGCATCGGTGGTTTTTGGGGATAAACATCCTGCCGGACCAGCCCTTTCTGTCGGCTCACACGGCCACGCCATGGCCCTGCCGTGTCACTCAGGCCACGCTGTCACCAGAGGGGCCCTGCACAAACCCCCCTGGAGCTAATGGCCTGGGGAGTTAGAGCCCTGTTGCGGATCATTTGGTTTATTTGGATTATTCTGTTTATTCGAATTCGGTTTATTCGGATTATTCGGTTTATTCGCATCATTCGGATTATTCGGTTTATTCGCATCAGGGTAGGGCCTGGAGCCCCCCGGGGGGGACAGGACCCTTCCTGGAGCTTCTTGTGGGGACAGGACACCTCGGGGAAGGGTGGCTGTCATAGGGGGGGTCATTGGAGTCTCCTCTCCCGCTGGGGCTCACCGGGGGCCGGGTTTTAGGACAATAACCGGTACGGTGCCCACGGCCCCGGGGGCTGAGGGGTGATGGAGCCCTTGGGGATTTGGGGATTTCGCCCCAACCATCGCAGCGGATCAGGTGGCGCCGGGCCGGGTCGCTGGCGGGGAATCCCCGTTGTCGCCCCCGGTTCCAGGGGTGTTTTCCCGGTCCCGTTTCCCCCCAGGGCCCCCCCGGCCCCGGGAGGCGGCGGCGGCCCCGCCCCGCCCGCGCGTTCCCGCCAGCGGCGGCCAATGGGCGCGCGCGGGGCGCGCACGGGGCTTTTCCGCGCCAAACTCCAAAGCCCGCGGAGAGCGCGCGCGGAACCGGCTCCAGCACCGCACCCCGGTGAGTCCGCCGGGACCCCCAGCCCCGGCACCGCACCCCGGTGAGTCTGCCGGGACCCCCAGCCCCGGCACCACTGCCCCATCGCTATCCCGCCGCGGTTCAGGGAGCGGCCGGTGGCACCGGGAGGACAGCGAGGGGCGCGGGGGTTTCCCCGCCGTGCCCGTGCCGGGGCGGTGCGGGAAGCGGCGGGGGCGCTCCGCGGTGCCCGGGCGGTGACAGGTGGTTCGGGTGCCCCGGAGGGGACGCGACACTGCGACTGCGGGACCGACCCCCGACCCCGAACGGGCCCGCGGGCGGGGGGTGTGCCCATCAGGGGCGGTGCCGGCGGCTCCGGTGCCCTGCGGGCCCGGGGAGTGGCATCGCCCCGCAGGGTGCGCGGGGATGACGCGGCCGGGGAGGGGCGGGTCCGGGCGCGGCGGGGGTCTCTGGCACTCCGCGATTCCCCTCCAGTCCCGGGCTGGGTGTGCGGTCGGAGACCCGCGGCCCGCGCTGTACCGGGAGCGCGGGCGGGTGACGGCCCCTTTAAGACCACGCGCTTCCCCCCCCCTTTATCTCCTCTGTCATTTGCATGATCGCGCGAGACTTGGTGCGTGGGCGCGGCGGGCGGGTTTCAATTGTGGCGCGAGATACGGTCGGCGCGAGCCGAGCCGTTAGGCTCCCGCGTGGGGGGAGGCGGGGCCATCCCCCTGCAACCAATCAGCGGCCGAGCCGGCCGGGCCGCCGGCCAATGGCGTGCGGCCGGGCGCGTGAGGGCGGCGCGGCCGCGGGCGCCGGGCCCGCCCCGCCGGTGCCGCCGCCTGAGCGCGGTCCCATTCCCGGGGCAGCACCGGCGCCATGTGGATCCAGGTGCGCACCATGGACGGCAGCCAGACGCACCGCGTGGACTCGCTCTCCAAGCTCACCAAGGTGGAAGGGCTGCGCCTGCGGATACACGAGGTGTTCGGCGTGGAGCCCCACCGGCAGCGGCTGTTCTACCGCGGCAAGCAGGTACCGGCGCGGCGAGGGGGGGATTGACAGCCTCGGAGCGGCAGCAGCGGCGGAGCTCGGACACCTCCGCCCGACCCCGTGCTCCCCTCCAGCTGAGGACGGATGTTTTAATTTATTTAATTTTAATTGCGTGGAAAGGAGGGGTTTTGCTGCCATCTAGTGATCCCCGGCTCCCCTCCCGCGCTGCTCCTTCCGTGGGTTTGCAAGGACGGGAGCCAGCTGCAGAGCAGCCTTTATTCTTACTTTTCCTTACTGTTTTCCAGCTAATGTGTTGCTCTTCTGCCTTGACATCGTCTTTATGAAGTGTCTGAAAATTGCTAGTGATTTTATGGTCTTTAAAGGGCTTAATGTTTTTGAGCCGTGCAAGTTTGACCCCTGTGAAAGCCGTAAAGATCTCATTTTTCCTTTGTAAATTGTAAATTGGGAAAAGCAACTCATGATTTTGGAGTTCTTCAGCTCTGATATCAAATCCTCACTAGCTACAGAGCACTTGAGTGGCTTAGTGCTGTATTATGCTCTCAATAATACGTTTACAATTGCTGTAGTACAACTGTTTTCTTCCCTGTGTGTTAATAATACTAATACTACTAAATTAGCACTGAAGTCAATCAACCCCATTTTAAAATACAATTGCTGTATTCTGCTTAGTCCTATGCTGCTAAACCTTCCTGCTAGAGAAACTCCTGGTCTGGTGTTTGGTTGATCACAGGATTAATTTCAGGAAAAGCAGCGGGGATGCTGAGTTGGCTGGAGATGGACAATTTTTTTTCTGGCTGCTTTTCTTTCTGTTTTAGGCTGTCTTGAGCTAACTGTACTCTGTAATTAGCAGGTGTGGCTGTAGAACATCGAAATACACCTGGACTAGCCTCAGTCTAAGCTCAGGTACCAGCTCTAGCATAAAAAGAGGCTTGTAGGATGTACAAGGTGTCACCTCTCTGTAGGGCTGTTGGGTGTCACCCACCTTTCTGTTGGGTTAGTGTCGATTTGGATGCATTAATGACTCGTTTGTGTTGTAAATCGAGTGGTCAAGGGGAGGGTCGGTTCAGGGCAGGTGCCACCTGTCAGCCTTACCCTGAAATCTGTGCAGACAGCCAGAGTTAAATAGATTTTCAGAAGTGGTGACTTCTCAGGCAGGATGCCCTTGCCCTGCAAAGGGAATCCCTCCTGCAGTTCCAATGCTCCTTAGCTCAGGCAGGAACGTCCCCCAGCGTGATCCAGCCTCTCTTGGGCCCTGTTCCCATCTGGCTGGTGGAATCCCTGCAAATATTCCGTTTCTTACTCGTGAACGTTTTTAAACGGGGTTAGAAAATTAACTGTCAGTTCAAACCTGCCTCCTTTGTTTGAGGTTTGTTGTCAGTGCCGGGCTCTTCTCTCCTGGCTGTGCTTTGAGCTCCTGTGGTTTCCTGTCCTGTCCCTGTGCTCTTCCATTTCGCTTTGCACCTGTTGTCACCCGTGTCCTCTGCTGCTGTTGTTCCCGTGTTTGTGACCCTGTGTCTGGGCTAAGAGGAAGCAACAACCCATTTCTGCTGTGTTCTTATGCATCTCGAGGAGTTTTCCTCTCAAAACCAGCAAAAAGCTCAGACCTCTCCCTGCGCAGTCAGATTTCCAGGGGTTGGTCCAGAGCCATTTGATGCCATAAATCAGAATTGAATTATCGTAGCGATTCCTGTGAAATGTAAATTTTTGTGGTTTTGCTCTGCTTCCCCCTGATAGAGAACAAAGCTCCAGGGATTGCTTTTTCTGGTGGTTTAGACTGGAAGGGGATGATCATTTCCTGTATAATTTCTTAGTCAGACCTTAAATATGTGGGGAAGCTTGTCTGAACTTCTGACTGCTCCGTGGGCTTCAGCCTGACATGTTAACTCTAAAATGGTTGTGCTCCTTAGAGCTCTTGAGAGCTTATTGAGGCACCTCTTTCTCCCTCTGCACTTCTCTTTTTGCAGGAGCAAGGTCTTGATTTGACTACAAACTGGGCCAGACTTGCCAAATAAACTCTTAGAATTAGAGAGGGTGTGAAATTAGGGCCTGCCTGGCTACGCTAAAGAGTGACTGGGTAGTTTCAAGTTGAATCGAATCTTTCTTGATTTTGCTTTCAATGGAAAAAATGTGTGTTTGCCAGGGGAAAAGCGTGTGATTAACTTAATGCTACAATTAACGGGGATGGTGTAACAGTGATGTGGATCACACACAATTAAAATACAAAGACAGTCTGCATTAGCGTTTGAGATGTGTCTGAATCGAGGAAGAAATAATTTCCCTTCGAGTTTGTAGGTAATGTGGAATTATCTTTGAATCCTGAGGGGAACGTGGGGTGTTTCATTGATGTTTCTAGGGAACGTGCTGCAAACTTTTCCAGATCTCATAGAGGCTGGCTAGCAATTCCGGGGCAGCATGGAAGCCTTGCTGTTGTAGATTGTGGGGTGGCTGGAGAAAAAAAATAATAAAAAATAATAATAATAATAATAAAAAAAAGCCCATTTAACTCTCAGCACTGAGAGAGAAGAAGGGCCCAGAGATGGCTGATAATGGTTCCAAAGCCACGTGGTGCATCTTTGGCGGGCAGAGCCGCTCCGAGCGCGATGGGCGCCCGCAGTCCGGCGCCGGTCGGAGGGCAGTGACCGGATGGTTTGGTGCTTTCCCTGCAGATGGAAGATGGTCACTCCCTGTTCGATTACAGCGTGGGGTTGAACGATATCGTTCAGCTGCTGGTCAGACAAAGCCCGGCCGTGCTGCCTGCTGGGAGCAAGGAGAAGGACTCGGAGCTCTCGGACACCGACTCCGGCTGCGGCTCCGGCCCCAGCGAGTCCGACAAAAGCTCCCACAACGGGGAGGGTGCCCTGGAGCTGGAGGGACAGCCCAGCACGGCAGCTCAGCCCCGCTGGACCCAGCCCTGCTTCGGTCTCTACAAGGTGGGTCCTGGCAAACTGAGAGCTCCCCCCCTCCCCAGACTGCGCCTTGCCAGGGGAATTGTTCTCCGCGGTGGAGAATTGCTGAAAAAAAAAAATAATAAAAATCTTTCGTGCCCCCAATTGTGTGGGCAGTTCTTTTATTCCTCTCAAACCCTCCCAAACAACAAAGACAAACATACCAACCAACCCACAAACCAATTCAATGCAATGTGCTGTAGGTCAAAATGCTTAATTTTGCTCATTTTGTCCTTTGAACTAAAACTACAATACGTTAATTGATTAAAAGAAAAAAAAAAGGCATTCAGAGTGTCTGGTTTGATTTTTTTTTTTACAATTTTTCCCAATATTTTTGCTTGGAGTCACTGCATTTGTCAAAGCTGAAACTTTCTTGAATGAACAAAAGAAAATCTCGAGCAGCTGTTCAGAATAATTTTACTTCTCTGTTTCAATGGATTTTATTACAGATCTAGTGATCTCTTTGCCAGGTTATGAGCAAGACACTTTGAAACTCTGTTACAGAGTAACCAATAATGGTTTGGGCTCGCTAACAAGGCTGGGTTTATGTGTGCTGGTGTAAGACTGGATTTATAACTCTCCAAATTCAACCTAAGCAGACTGCAGGGCTGCCCAACAGGGCCAGGAAAGCAGAGGAAATCTTAACTTTTAAGGTGATCAGTTAAATATCTTGATAATGGTGCAGTTCTTGAGATGGTTAAATCTACAAGTAGGTTGGAAATGAATGCCTAATTTGCAAATCCCTTTTGGTGAGCTGTGCTCTTTGCTCTCCATAGATCAATGACTTGGTGGATGCTCGGGACACGGACATGGGAGCGTGGTTTGAAGCCACGGTCGTCAATGTAACCAGGAAAAAACCCACCAGTGAATCAGCTGAGAGCTGCACAGATCCTGACCAGCCCACAGCTGTCCCTGAAGAAGATGTAATTTATCATGTGAAATACGATGAGTGAGTTTTGTTTTGTTGCCTTCGTGGCCAAGGAAGTCATTGGGATCGTGATGTTGATGGGAAATTTTGTTGCAGATTTTGCACCAGTTAAACCAGAACTGGGCAGTGACACAGTAACTATGTCACAGAGCCCTGGCAACTGCAAGGTTGTTTTGCAGTTGGCATTCCAGGGGGCTGGAATCGTGTTTTTATGGACACCAGCATTTATAGGAAATGCTGGTGTCCAAGTGTTAAAGGGAGGCAATAACAGCAAAGTCAGACTGGTTGGGCTGTGGCTGTGTGGGAGGAGATTTTTATCCTTGATGGCATTCTTGTGCTGCACAGCAAAATCAAGCTGTCTGCATAACCCCAGTTACTCCTCAGGACTGATGGTGAATCTGATGTTTGTTCTGTCCCTCCCTTCAAGTTATCCAGAGAATGGGGTGGTGCAGATGAGCTCCAGCAACGTGCGGGCTCGGGCAAGGACCATCCTCAAGTGGCACCAGCTGGAGGTGGGGCAGGTGGTCATGGTCAACTACAACCCTGATGAACCCAAGGAGAGGGGATTCTGGTACGATGCTGAGATCCTGCAGAAAAGGGAAACAAAAATGACCAGGGAGCTCAATGCAAAGATCCTGCTTGGGTAAGCTGTTCACGTGGGATCAATGGAATTCCCCTACTCTGCTCCAGCTCTCTGAGCTCTGAGTGACTCTGCTGGTGCAGCAGTAGTGCTGAGGACAGATGAGAAGTGGCCTGTCCTTTTTTGGGTGATTAACTTCAGCATTCTGCAATTCTGATTAACTCCCACTGAGGAGTTGGACACTTTAGGGAATGCTGATCCTTGGATTCACCTAATGCTGAAAGGATGCAAAGCCCTATATTCACTGTGAGACAAATGATTGTTTATGTGT
Organism: Phylloscopus trochilus trochilus; assembly: GCA_016584745.2. Lineage (NCBI taxonomy): Eukaryota > Metazoa > Chordata > Aves > Passeriformes > Phylloscopidae > Phylloscopus > Phylloscopus trochilus. The sequence goes on along the minus strand of WQNJ02000044.1, from coordinate 1,577,358 downwards.
TAATTAGCCACAATGGCTTTACAAAAACTGCAGTGTAGTATTTTCTGGAGATAGGATGATGTAGAATGAATTCTCACTTTATAAAGGTGATGAAAAATTATGCCAGTTGCCTCTTAAAGGAGACTCTCAACTTCAGGAAGAAAAGGATTTATTTTTTTTTTTAAATTTCAGGTAATTTTCACTGAGTTGCCAGAGTATTCCTCCTTTTTCCTCTCACCACAGTGATTTTGAGGTTTTAACTATAAAATACGAGAAGCATTAGTCTGAAATACATTTGGGGGCAGGGTAAACAGTCACTCTTGATAATTAAAATGCTCTGAGTGCCTGGATTCTCCCTAAGACAAGAGGGTGTTAATTCTAATTGTATGAAAATTATTTGATTTTTAATGCCAGAGCAGTCTGATGCATGCACAGCTGTGAACTCAAGCTCTGGGGTACTTCCAAACTTTGATCTCTTTTCTCAACTTTCTTCTAGGGAACCTGGTGATTCCTTGAATGACTGCACAATTATATTAGTGGATGAAATCTATAAAATTGAAGAGCCAGGCACTGCTTCTCCCATCAGTTCTGGTACCCCAAAACGTGAGTCTGATGTGGAGTTCTTGCACGTCTCTCTTGCCTTGTGCTGTCCTGCCTGTTGTCTCTTGTGAGGATCCAAGCTTTTGGAGTTCCAAGACACATTTAGTGGTGCCTCTTTGTTTCCCGTGGATCTTGGCACCTGCTGAGTGTGGTTTGTGTTTGCCCACAGGACAGAGTGGACCCGTGTGTAAAGCCTGCAAGGACAACCCAAACAAGACCTGCAGGGTCTGTGCTTGTCACATCTGTGGGGGAAAGCAGGATCCAGATAAGCAGCTCATGTGTGACGAGTGTGACATGGCCTTCCACATCTACTGCCTCAACCCTCCCCTCAGCAGAATCCCAGATGAGGACTGGTAGGTTCTGAGGAGGTGTGTGGGGTGTCCCAATTACATCTAATTAAGAGCAGGAAGTGAGGGCTGGGGCTTGAAGCTGCTCTTTTCAGTGGCTGTATAGGGATATGTGTGTTCTGGTTTGGTTTTTTTTTTAATACTTCATAGCTTTTCTTGAGCTTAATGAGAGTAGTTTTAAGCCAGTGGTTTGCACAGTCCTTTTCCTAGTTTTGGTAGCTAGGTGCCTTTTTTTTGTCTACCTGCCTAAGGCCAGGACTTGCAGCGACCTGGGATAGTGAAAAGTGTCCCTGCCTTGGCAGAGGGTGGAACAAAATGAGCTTTAAGGTCCTTCCAACCCAAACCAGCCTGGGATTCAAAGAGGATCAGAGGAGAACTTGATGTTGGGAGGTTTCAGTTGTGCAGTGGCTTTTAGGGGTCACTGCAGGCAGGCCCCATCATTGGATCAGGCTGCTTTGTTCATGAGATATGGACAGTGAGAGATGTGGATAGTGAAAGACATCCTTCAACAGACACAGAGCCAGTGGAATGCAGTGCTTTGTTCCCTCTGCCCTGTTTCGACACTGTGTGCAATGATTTTATGACACAGCTGTTTCCTGACACATCTGCAGTGGCTGGTGCAAGGACAGGAGCTGCTGTAGGTCAAATTCCAGCGTGGAGAGTGTTTCCATGTCCTGTCTGGTTTCACACGGGGAAATTGTAACATAACTCACTATGTTTGGAGGAAATGCTCCTAATTGAAGGCTTTGCTGCTTGTTAATTTTCAATGACTTTAGGTATTGCCCTGAATGTCGAAATGATGCAAGTGAGGTGGTTTTAGCAGGAGAGAAATTAAAAGAAAGTAAAAAGAAACAAAAGATGGCATCTGCTAATTCCTCCTCCCGGAGAGACTGGGGCAAGGTCAGTCCAAAGCTGTTTTACTTGGAATTGTGTTTGTTCCTTTGGGCTCTTGGCTGATCCTGCTCTCTGCCCAGGGCATGGCGTGTGTTGGGCGCACCAAGGAATGCACCATTGTCCCCTCCAACCACTATGGACCAATTCCTGGCATCCCTGTTGGCACCATGTGGAAATTCAGAGTTCAGGTATGAAGCTGAATCCTGGCCTGACCTACTGTGGGGGAAAAAATGGGAATGATCCAGCTCCTGCAAGAAACCTGAAACAGTTATTGTGGAAATGCATGTGTCACTGGATATGTGGAAGTGCAGAAGGGAAAGAATTCTGGCTTTGTCTGGATCAAGTGTTCCATAACTAATGCTCCATTGTCGGGGCCCATCAAGCGCTGGTTTATTTTGTTTTAATGCTCTTTTTGGTAACTCAAAAACCCCAAAGCAAACAGATTTGTTCCCAGTAGTTTGCCCTGGAGGTGTGTAGTGTGCCCTGGCAAGGGTGTCTCAAATATCCATATGTGAAACAGAAGGTTTCTCATCCTCTTAGAAAGTTGGGGAAGAAAAAAAGCACTGGCCTATCCAGATCTTGTTTTCAGGTATTGAGGGAGGGTTGCTATTACAACTCTTTCAAAACTTCATACAAATATTTAATATCTGTATTATTCCTAAATACCTGAAGCCTTTTAATAAGGAATCTCAGTAAGAAACCTCCAAATTGTTAGATTTGCACCACAAACCTTACCCACGTGTTCAATTTACTGATGCAATCAGTGCCTTCTTTTTTTTTTTTTGAGAAACATTTTTATTTTCCTTTCCTCTGCCTGGAACTTTTGGGAGGATGATGGCGGGAGCAGCTTCCCCCTGTGATAGATGGAAAGCAAATGTGAAATAGCACAGTTGCTTCAGCTCCAGGCCCAGGAGCTGTGTGGGGGCTGCTGAGAGCAGGTGCCTCCAAAGCTGATTTTTGTCTCCAGGTGAGCGAGTCTGGGGTGCACAGGCCCCACGTGGCCGGGATCCACGGCAGGAGCAACGATGGGGCCTATTCCTTGGTGCTGGCAGGAGGATATGAAGATGACATCGTGAGTGGATTCTGATTGTTTATGCCAAATGAAGCAAACAAACTTGTTCAAACAAAGGCTTGGCCTTCGTTTACACTTTTTACACTTGCCCAGCTTTCACCTATTTCCTTCAGAAGCAAGTGAGGCAAGGGAGAGCTGCAGTGATCTGTGCCAGCCTGAGGATCATCCAAATGCAGTTTAATATCTCTTGTGTCAGCTTTTGATCCCAGAGTTCTGACTTTTCAAGGTGTGCTTTACACCCACAGTTTGAACAGTCTCATGGGCTGTGCTGCCAGCTGCTCACTTCCAGCAGGTTCTGTGTGAGCCTGGGCTGCTCAGGGGTCCTTGCACTGCTCAGGGGTGTGACAAGACAACATTGTCACCCTGGCCTGAGGGACAGCCAGAGACTGGCCCAGTCTGGGAGCTTAAATACAGCAAGCACCTTTCCTTTATTGAGAATATCCTGCTAAACCTACCTGGCTGAAAGACTTTTCTGCTTTTGTTGAATTCTTTTTGTGACTGTACCAAAACCACCCGTGTTTGTTTCAGGATCACGGGAATTCCTTCACCTACACAGGGAGTGGAGGGCGAGACCTGTCCGGGAACAAACGCACAGCAGAGCAGTCCTGTGATCAGAAACTCACCAACATGAACAGGTGGGCAGCCCTGGGGCTCCATTCTACCCTCAGCACCTGGCAGTCTGTCAGCATGAGGGAGTGCTGGGGCTGTTTGCACCCAGGGAAGCTGGCTGAGCTGGGTCTGGGCTGTGGTTTAGGCTGCAGATCAGCTGCACAGTGGGAATGCTGCTTTCAGTGCAGTGTAGTGGGGCTGAACTGGCAGTAGTGTTGGTGTCACAGGCAATGCTGGCTGAAACTTAGGGAACAGAGCTGTAAATTGGTGTAGGAATTCTTCTGCTTTCTCCTGGAGACCTTTGCAGCCACTGGTCTGTCGCAGCACAACACAAATGAACGACAGTCACGCACTGAGATGTCCAAGGCAAAAAAAGCAGATTATTTACAGACCTCAACATTTATAGAATTCCAACAGTGACCATGGATTGGAGGATGAAAACTGTCCTCTCCAACCACACTGGTCAAACCAACAGCCCATCAATTCTCTCATCTAGAAAAGAATACAAAACAATCATTTTTTTACATGAAAAGTGCGCAAAAACCTCCATTACAAAAAATAAACATCAGAAGGCTTAGAAGAACTCTAGAAAAACAGACCATTTGTAATTCTGAGCTGTTACTCTCACAGATAAGCCTGCACTTGAGTGGAGGAAGTGATCTGGGCTGGTGCACTGGGGTAACACCACAAATAATTCCAAAAGGTGCTCCCATCCAGGAGGGTGGCTGGGCACCCAGGGGTGTTCAGTGCCACCCAGGGGGTGTCAGTGCCACCCAGGTGACACTGCAGTTTGCCCTCAGGGCAAACCCTGAGCTGTGCCTTCCCTGCAGGGCCCTGGCTCTGAACTGCAGTGCCCCCATCAACGACAAGCACGGGGCCGAGGCCAAGGACTGGCGGGCGGGGAAGCCGGTGCGCGTGGTCAGGAACGTCAAGGGCGGCAAGCACAGCAAGTACGCTCCCCTGGAGGGCAACAGATACGATGGCATCTACAAGGTGAGGCTGTTAGCCTTGGAAACACATCAATAATCATGGAATGGTTGCATGCAGGTGGCTTTTCTTGAGGAGCTCTGAGAGCTGGGGTGCACAGACAAACCCAAATCTGAATCCAGCAGTGATTCGCGACACACACATTTTATACCCCTCTGCCACACAGCTATGTGTTGATTGGTTACCCTGGATTGTTCCTAAGCAAAATTTCGTGTATTTTAGCCAAACAGTGATCATATTTAATTCCCCCAAACAAAGTCATACTTGATTTAGTTAAAACAGTGGCCTTAGCTACTGCAATTATAGCAAAGTTAACATTCTGTTCTCAAGGCCCTGCTGACCAGCAAGCTTGGGCCTTTCCCTTCCCAACCATTACCTTTCCTAACCACCACCCCCTTAGTTACCCTCTTGCAGTTCTACAGAAATCATTTTAACCCTATGCTATCAAGGAGGGCTGGGCTTCCCTGGCTCAACCAGGGGAAGGGGGCACGTGCTGATGGCCAAGGGGCTTTGGCAGAGCGTGATGGACTTGCTGGGGCTCTTTCAGGTTGTGAAGTATTGGCCCGAGACAGGGAAATCTGGGTTTCTGGTGTGGCGTTACCTGCTTAGGAGGGACGATGAGGAACCTGCTCCTTGGACCAAAGAGGGAAAGGACAGGATGAAAAAGCTCGGCCTGACGATGCAGGTACTGCCTTGGGACATCACCTGGACTCTGAACTTGATGGAGAGATCTTACATGTTCTGTGACATGTTCTTACTGAGGATGAGCCTTAGCTAAAAATTGAGACCATGGGGGATGTAAATGCTTCCAGTCTGCTGGGTTATTTGTTTTTATACATCAGGAGGTTAAAAGGACAAAACTCACTTTTTGTTTTTTTTTTAATATGGAGTTTCTATAGGCTGTGAAGTGCTTCCCTATAGCAGGGAGCTGTTGCTTAAAATAGATTAAAACTGCCCCTGCAGCAGTTCTCCAGAGGTCACCCTTGCACCTGTCTTGGTCTGCAAGTCTGACCTGGTGTGTTTGCATTGGATGCCCTTTGTTTTGTCTCCCTGCAGTATCCTGAAGGATATTTGGAAGCTGTTGCAAACAAAGATAAAGAAAAAGAAAATAACGAAGAGGATGAGTTTGATAGCCCAGGGAAAGGGAAGAGGAAAAGGAAATCAGCAGGTTTGTGGAGTAGGCAAGTGGATATAGAAAGCCTTGGAGGTTTTTGTGCATTTTACTTGGCTACTCTTTGCTGGTGGTTTTTTGGTGTTTTTTTTTTAAATCTTTGTGTTTTCTTTCAGGTGGGGAGGAAAAACTCGTCACCTCTCCAGCAGGGACTCCAAAGAAAACGAAAGTTGAGCCATACAAGCTGACATCCCAGCAGAAATCTCTTATAAAAAGTGATGAAGCCAACGAAAAACTGTGGAATGAAGTCCTCGAGGCTCTCAAAGATGGACCGGTAGATTGGGCTTTTCCTCAGCTGTAGTTGTGCTGTCCCCAAACACAAACCCTTGGCCGAGTTAAACAACAGCCTCAGACCTAAAATGATCTTATTTTAGTGTAAACACCCCCAGCAGGTTGAATGGGACAGATTTTGCATATTAGGATTTGTTGCGAATCTTTCTATGATCAAAGTAATCCCTTGCATTTAATGGCAATGGGGGTTTGGGTTAATTTATCTTTCAGCACAGTGTCTTGCAGCACTGTGTTGATTGAAATGTTCTCTTTGCAGAAATTTCTGAATAAAGTGGAAGAGGCCTTCCTGTGTATTTGCTGTCAGGAGGTCGTGTTCCGACCCGTCACCACCGTGTGCCAGCACAACGTCTGCAAGGTGGGCTGGGCTGGGCTCTGCTGGGCTGGGCTCTGCTGGGCTGGGCTCTGCTGGGCTGGGCTGGGCTGGGCTGGGCTGGGCTCTGCAGGGCTGGGCTCTGCAGGGCTGGGCTCTGCTGGGCTGGGCTGGGCTGGGCTGGGCTCTGCTGGGCTGAGCTGGGCTGGGCTGGGCTCTGCTGGGCTGGGCTGGGCTCTGCTGGGCTGGGCTGTGCTGGGCTGGGCTCTGCAGGGCTGGGCTGGGCTCTGCTGGGCTGGGCTGGGCTGGGCTCTGCAGGGCTGGGCTGGGCTCTGCTGGGCTGGGCTGGGCTCTGCAGGGCTGGGCTCTGCTGGGCTGGGCTGGGCTGGGCTGGGCTCTGCTGGGCTGGGCTGTGCTGGGCTGGGCTCTGCTGGGCTGGGCTGGGCTGGGCTGGGCTCTGCTGGGCTGGGCTCTGCTGGGCTGGGCTGGGCTGGGCTGGGCTGGGCTGGGCTGGGCTGGGCTGGGCTCTGCTGGGCTGGGCTGGGCTGGGCTGGGCTGGGCTGGGCTCTGCAGGGCTGGGCTGGGCTCTGCAGGGCTGGGCTGGGCTGGGCTCTGCAGGGCTGGGCTGGGCTCTGCTGGGCTGGGCTGGGCTCTGCAGGGCAGGGCTGGGCTGGGCTCTGCAGGGCTGGGCTGGGCTCTGCTGGGCTGGGCTGGGCTCTGCTGGGCTGGGCTCTGCAGGGCTGGGCTCTGCTGGGCTGGGCTGGGCTCTTGGAAAGAAATTGTTCCCCTGTGAGGGTGGGGAGGCCCCTGGAATGGAATTCCCAGAGAAGCTGTGGCTGCCCCTGGATCCCTGGCAGTGTCCAAGGCTGAAGCAGCCTGGGATGTGGAAGGTGTCCCTTGGCATCCAAACACAGTTTAATATCCCTGGGTCAGCTTTTGATCCCAGAGTTCTGACTTTTCCAGCTGTGCTTTACACACCCACAGTTTGAGCAGTCTCGTGGGCTGTGCTGCCAGCTGCTCACTTCCAGCAGGTGCCACGTTAAAGAATCTTCCTATGGTTTGGTGCCATGGCAGGGGTGGCACTGGGTGGGCTTTAAAGTCCCTCCAACCCCACCCAGGCTGGAAACCCCTGTCCTCTGCTGTGTCCAGCAGGAAAACTCTCCTTGGCAGCTCAGTGCTCCTGTTCCCTGTGAGCCATTCCCAGCAATCTGGCTTTAAAATCCCTCCAACCCCACCCAAGCTGGAACCCCCTGCCCTCTGGACAACTCTCCTTGGCAGCACACTGCTCCTGCTCCCTGGGAGCCATTCCCAGCAATCTGGGGAGGGTGGGGCTGTGCCAAACCAGAGCCCAGCTCGCTGTCCCTGACCCCTGCTGCCTTCTGTCCCCAGGACTGCCTGGACAGGTCCTTCAAAGCCTCTGTGTTCAGCTGCCCAGCGTGTCGCTACGAGCTGGGCCGCAGCTACAGCATGGAGGTGAACGAGGCCCTGCAGAGCGTCCTGGCCCAGCTCTTCCCCGGCTACGGCAGCGGGCGGTGATCCCCCAAAGCACTTCTCCCTCCCTCCCTCCCTTCCTCCCTCCCCAAACAACCCCTGGGCTTAATTTAAAACAAACAAACAAAAAAAACCAACCAACATAGTCTGTGTTTTCTCCCCCTCCACCCCGCCAAAATGGTTTTAAGTCTTCCTCGTTTTTTTTAAAAAAAACTGTAAACTCCAAGGATTATCCTTTTTGTATGTTCGTGGTTTTTTTTTTTTTTTTTTGTTCTCTGTGTTGAACTTTGCATTTTTTTTTTTATATATCCCCTCGACCCTGCCATTTGTCAGCACAGAGTTATTTGTTTCTAATGGACTGAAAGTGCTTCCGGTGAGGCTGCTAATGATGAGGGAAGTTCTCAGAGTGCCCCTGTGCCCCTCTCTCCTTTGTTTTTATTTTTTTATTCCAAAAAATGGCTTGGTTGCTAGAACAATCTTCACTGTCTGGGGATTTGGCCATCAAGGTAGAACTTGTGCATCACCTTGGCAGCATTTTGATACTCAATTTGTACAAAAGATGATTTCTGGCTTTGTACCACGAGTGGGTTTTTTGCTATTTTGTTTTTTTTTTTTTAATTATTTTGTAAGAACTGGGTTTTATACATTTGACAAAAAGCCATTTCCTGCTAATTTTTGTATCTCAGAACCAGAAGGCTGCTTTGCTTAGAGAGCCAAGTGGTTGGAGCAATATGAAGTACTACCTCACTGGACTTCTCTTAGGGAAGGATTTGTTCAGCCAGGCGCTGTCCCCTATCCCGAAATGCCATTGTGGAATATCCTAAAGCCATTCTTAAGTGCCTTTTGTCCTTTGCTGGAAGACTGGGCTCTGAATCAACGTCAATGTCTCCATTTTTTTTTTTTTTAATTATTATTTTTTTTTTCATAAGCACTGAATTGTTGGGACTTGCCAGCCGGATTCTTGGGGAGCGTGGATCACTGTAGCTGTGTGTGATTAGTGGGGATTTACAGAGGATCAGGTTTCCTAGTCATAGGTGTATTGGGGAGGTTTGTTTTGTTTTTTTTTTTGCTTTTTTTTTCTCCCTTTATTTCACTGCATTTCTACCTGGAAATGAAAAAATAACCAATTCTGGCTTTTTTTTTTTAAATGAACCATTTTGTATTGGCCACGCCTGGAGAAGGCTCTCTTGGTCTCCCTCTGACAGAACCAAAGTTTGCAGTTTGATACCTCAGCAAGACAGGGATGTTTTTTAAAATCACAACTTTTCTGCAGACAGACTGGAACAAATGTGCCTATTTTTGGTTTCCTCACCTCTTACCCTTTGGAAAGTGATTATGTTAATAACGTTAGGGAAAAAAGACCCCGCAACATTTTATAGTGTTTTTGGTGAATTTGTCAATTTTTTGTATAATGTGCAAGTTGATATTCTCAAAATAAATATCTTCTCAAATGAATTGTTGACTGTTCTCCTTCAATTCTTTTGATGCAAAGTGGGTTTCCAGGCCCAGTTCCTTGTGCAGGAATTCAAATTTCTGTCCCAAATTAGGCCAAGCCTTTTATTTTTCTAAGCACTGTGATTTTCATTATGATTTTTCTGTGCAAATTTGGAAAATATTCATTTGATGTTCTTGAACATAATTGCTTCTAGGCACGAGTGAGGGCACGAGTTATGTACAAGATTCCCCAAACTTTTAACTGGCACTGGCAGCTGGAATTACTTGTCCATTTAATGAAAAAACCCCAAAATTGTTGCAAGTGCCAAGTCCTGCGTCATATTTGAGGTGTGACAGGAACAAGTGTGAGCATCTCCACAAACCAGAGGAATAAATTCAGCCACTGAGGTTTTCACAAATGCAGATGGAGGAAATAAAGTAACATTAAGGTGGTAAAAACATAATCTGTGAAATTTAGCAGCAGTAGCACCACCTGCCCTCTTTATTTTAAGGTCAGTGTTAACATGAAGCACTTTCAGATATTTAGATTTAATTGAAAACGTCCTTGCACTTTTTTCTTTTGTGTTGAGATTGGGGGGGTGAGTGAGTGAAAGTGAGGAAATGTTTCTGCATTTAAATTGCAGTAACTGCAATGACTTCCTTCGTTTATTGGTTTTGTTGTTATTCGGAATTTGAAAAAACAAACTTCGTTTCCTCCATAGGTGCCAACGCACTGCTCTGTTAGTGGCTTTTTAAAGCAACAATTAGAATTCCTCTGCAAATTGGACACTTTCTGGTGAGATCTGCCAAAATTATCTGTCCCAAATTATAAAGCCCTACTCGGAGAATGCCTGCGCTGCACAGTGAGCGGCTTTGGCTGCGGCTACAAAGGAATTTCACGCTGGGATGATTTACTGGGGTGATGTTTCAGCTCCCACCGGGTCCATTCCCGGTGCAAATACCCCAGAGAGAGGAACCGCAACCGAGTTTCCTGGGCCAAGACTCGGCAAAAGACAGCAGCAGGAATCCAACCAAGGATCCGCTTCTATTCTGGCAATTCCCAGGGTGGGCACAGACTCACAGATCCGCTCGGTTGTTAATTGAGCGCAAATTGGCAAATGCCCCCGATCGCTGCCGATATCTGCTGGAATCGCAACCAGCGGGGCTGGGGACGGGGACAGGGACAGGGACAGGGACAGGCGCTGCCCCGAGCTGTGCCCGCTCCGCACCGCGTCCCCCGGGGACCTCCGGGGATGGGGACCCCAAACCTCCCCGGCCTCATCCCCTCCGCTTGCCCGGGGCTTGGTGGGGATGGGGATCGATGGTTCCTGCGACCCGCCGGTCACTGCTGTGACCCCCGATCCCCGCTGTCCCCCCGCTGTCCCCCCGCTGTCCCCTCGCTGTCCCCCCCGCTGTCCCCCCGCTGTCCCCTCGCTGTCCCCCCGCTGTCCCCTCGCTGTCCCCCCGTTGTCCCCCCGCTGTCCCCCCCCGCTGTCCCCCCCGCTGTCCCCCCGCTGTCCCCCCGCTGTCCCCCCGTTGTCCCCCCGCTGTCCCCCCGCTGTCCCCCTCGCTGTCCCCTCGCTGTCCCCCCCGCTGTCCCCCCGCTGTCCCCTCGCTGTCCCTTCGCTGTCCCCCCCGCTGTCCCCCCCGCTGTCCCCCCGCTGTCCCCCCGCTGTCCCCCCCGCTGTCCCCCCCGCTGTCCCCTCGCTGTCCCCCCCGTTGTCCCCCTGCTGTCCCCTCGCTGTCCCCCCCGCTGTCCCCCCCGCTGTCCCCCCTCGCTGTCCCCCCCGTTGTCCCCCCCGCTGTCCCCCCGCTGTCCCCCCGCTGTCCCCCCGGCCCTGCCATGCCCCGCCCGGCCGCGCGGGGGCGCGCGCGCTCGCCGCTCCCCCATTGGCGCAGCGCGGCCGCAGCGCCCCCGCCCCGCTCTGTGCGGCTCCTCACGTCCTCACCGCCCCGCCCAGCCCCCGACGGGCACGGCGCACCGCCAATCAGAGCCCGCCCGGTGCCCCTCTCGCCCAATGACCGCTGGGGGCGGGACGCCGGCAGGCGACGGCCGCGTGCGATTGACGGAAAGCGCCTGAGCGACGGGAGAGATCCCCGCTGCCCCGCCCGTCGGCGGGCGGACCGTCGCGCCGCGGCGTCGGCCAATCAGCGCCCGCGCTCGCCTTGTTATTCGGCGAGCGGCCTCGCCACTGGCTGGAGCCACCGTCCGTCCCCGGGGGCGCGGCCAATGAGCGCGAGGGCGGTGCCGCCCGCGGCCAATGGGCGCGGCGGGGAGGCGGGCGCAGGTGCTGGCCGCGGGGCGCTGCGCTCGCCTGGGCGCCCCCCCCCCCTTCGCTGCGCCCCCCGCGCCGCCGAGGGCCCCGCGCGCAGGTACGGCCGGACCGCGCCCCGCACCGGCACCGGCACCGGCCCCAGCGGGCCCCGCCGCCCCCGCGCCCCGGCACCCCGCGCTGCGCCCCCCGCGGCGCGCCGGGCCCGCCGCCGCTCCCGGCCCGAGCCCCGTCCCCGCCGCTCCCCGGCGCTGCCGCTCCCTTCCGGCCCCGCAGCCTCCGCGCGGCCTCCCCCTCAGCCGGGCCGGGCCGGGCCCGCACCCCCGGGCCCGCCGCGCTTTGTGTGGGTGGGAGCCCCGAGCCCCCCGGGCCGCTGGGGGTGCGCGGAGCGAGGGGCGGCCCCGCGGGTCCCCCGCAGCCCGGGGCTGCCGGCGGGGATTCACCGCCACCGCGGGGATTTGGGCCACGGACGCGGATAAATGGCGATGCCGGGCTTCGCCTCGGGGCCGAGCTGGGTTGGGGGCGAGCAGAAGCTGCCGCTGGCTCCGTGATCGGGTGCGGGCGCTCCGTGCTGGGAAATCCGGGGGCAGCAGCGTGACACCGCCGCGGGGTTTGACTCTTTTAGCTCCGTTCGCTTCCTCCGGAGGCTGTCAAAAGTCCGGGCCCAAACCGAAGGCTCTTCTCTTCTGTTTTTCTTCCTTTCGATTCTTGCGTTACTTGTACTGTGCGGGGTGAGCGGGACCCCCGGCAGAGCCCCCTTGTCCCCGGGCCGGGTGCCCTGGAACGCTCGGGACCCTCAGGATTTGTGTGTCCAGCCGGGCTTCGCTGACTCCCCCGGGTCCCTGCTGCTCTCCTTTGCAGAGACAGAGAAGATGGGTGGGATGCGGGATGTGGTGGAACTCTTGGGGAAAGCCTTGCTAAGGGTCTGCAGAGGGGCAGGGGCTGAGCTCTGCTCTGGGACAGGGATGGGAGCCCAGGAAGGGCTGGAGCTCTGTCAGGAGGGTTTGGGTTGGATCCCAGGGAAAGGTTCTTCCCCCCGAGGGTGCTGGGGCACTGAATCCCACCAGGGAGCGTTCCTGGCCCCGAGGCTGCCGCAGCTCCAGGAGCTCCCCGGGATGCTCAGGGTGGGATTGTTGGGGGCCGGGGCTTGCACTGGATGATCCCCGTGGGTTCCTCCCCACTTCGGGACATTCTGTGATTCATCCAAAGGTGGTTCTTGGCTTTCCTGCTGGAGCTCTTGGTTTTGAAGCTGGTCAGGAGCCAGGGGTGTTGCAGAAAGGCTGCTTTGGACCCCTTTGTATTGAGGAATTAAAGTCCCCAATAAGGTTTCATTTCATCTGTGCTCCCTCTGTGTTTTAATGAAGCTGCTGCTCTGGCCTGGGACATTGATTTTTTTTTTTTTTTTTTCTCTGTAACTCGTTTGTGCTGTGCCAGTGTAAATCCGTGTTATATCAAGCTTGACCCTCCCAAAACTGTTTCCTTTAGCCAGAAAAAGTTCATTTTAAGGAGCTCTGAAACCTGATAGCATTTCACCCACTACGTTGCTTCTTTCCTGGGAACTTTTGCTTTTCTCTCCTCAGTTGCCTTTTCCTGTTTCATTGAAATTCACGGAGTCAGGGAAACCTTAAGCCTAGAATGGCAAACTTACAGTTACATTTTAGCAATTAACATCAAGGAGCACCCAGTAATTGCTCCGTGACAGCCAGCTCCCAGTTCTTGGGTTTCCCTGTAACAAGAGGAGGAAGTTGGGGCAGGTTGACCAACTCCTGCAAGTGCCAGAAGGAATCCTGAAGGAATCCTGAAGGGATCCTAAAGGAATCTGAAGGAATCCACGGCTGTTCCTGTCTCATGAGAGGCAGGAGTTCCTCCCATGCAAAGGAGATGTAGGTGGAGATAAAGTGATTCCTTGTTTCATGGATGAAACATTCACTGGAGCATCTTTTGACAGGAAAATTCTGCCTTCATGCTCCGTAGTGGATTGTTCTTTCTCTTTTTTAGGCTGATTGGAAAGAGATAATTCCCCTCTGACTGGTCCAGTGGGACCAGAATGTATATGGTCCTATATATAAACATTATGCATAAAATATGTAATATATACACAAAAGGACATGAAATATATTTATATAATATATAAAAATATATATAGAGAGGAGTCTGTTTTGTCAGTAAGCCAGAACACTTTGGTAAAGACCCAAGGGACACAGGTGTCACGTTCCAAGTTTGGCTTTAGGATGAACGTGGGCTTCTGTAAATAAAACCTCACACACATGAGAGGTTTCACCAGCTTTTGGTGGGAAGTCAACAGCAAAATTCACCTTCAGGGAGAAACCCACCCATTTCCTTTAGAGAATCCTGGCTGTTGGTCCATGGGAAGTGCTCACCCTGAGCTGGGGGGACAGTGCTGCTCTCACTGGGACAGTTCTCAACTCCTGTCATGCTCCAGAGGAAGATTCAGCAGGTCAAGTGAGAGTTCCACAGCTCTGCAGGTGTTTTAGATCACCCAAAATACAGCCAGCTCCTGAGAACTGGAGCTATTTCCATATAAAAGGTCACAAGAGATTTGATGTGTGTTGGGGAAACCAGTTTGGCCAGCTCTGCTGGAAAGGCACGGGAGCTCTGTGGGGATTTAAATTTATGTTTTATTTCCTCCTGGGATGTCCAGCTGCACTACAGCAAACAGTGTCAGCATCAGGAGGCTCTGATTAACCTTGCAAGTTTAAATCTCGTGTTTGAGAGCAGGGGAATCCACCTGAGAGCAAAAATAATCACTGTGAGCTGCAGGCTGAGCCACCCCGGGCAGCAGGGAGGGAAAGCTCTTGGCAGCCAGGAGAAAACTTGGTGTTCCTTAATTAATTCTGGGCAGTCAGGAGGACTCAGGCCCGGTGATTTCCCCCCTTCCTGACTCATCCAGTGCTCAGGGTGTGCTGTGGGGAAGGGTTTGCAGGGCCTGTGCTGCTCCACGTCCCTTCACTGGAGCATCTGTTAATAGCAAAGATGGATGGCAGCTAAATATGTCACCACAAGTCAGGGATTTGCTTAATGGATTTGGATGCCACCAGGATCCTCCGGGGCTGCACAAGGCGCTGCTGGAAATAATTATTTGTCATCTGGTGAAGGATTCGAGAGGGTTTGTCCATTTGTAGTGGCAACTGAAATCCTGGAGTACTGCAAAGTGCTGACAGAAATCCTGTCACTGCACACAGGTTGGGGCACATGAATGGCTTAGAACTGTGGGATGAGAAAGGTGTTTTGCCATTTTCAGCGTCCTCCACTAAAGTGATCATTGTTTAATAAGGATTTTTTTTCTTTTTTTTTTTCTTTTTAACCTTTGTTCTGGACCAAATATGTTCTGTCTCGTCACAACTTAGGGGTAGAGTCATTTGCTGCCGTGGCTTAATTAAGGTGCTTATTTTCATTTATACATTCCTAGGGTAAATCACGCTCCTTTATGAATGAGGCAGTTCCTCAGTCATGATCTTACTGCATGACACAGGAGAACACATTTGTATTCTGCCCTTCCTTGGTCTGTGAGTGCCTCACTCGTGGCAGAAGTGACCTGAAGCTTCATTATTTTTATATTTCCTCGCTGCTTCTTGAGGCTCATGAGCAAGCCACAGTTTCCCAGATCCCTGGAGAATACAGAATTGTCCTTTTGTTCCTAAACCTGTTAGAAACCCTGCTTTTGAATTTGGGCCAAGAAGCGAACCTTGGAACTTGGTGGGGGGTGTTAAGGTGATTTCTGAGGTTAATCTGATATTCCCTTCAGCATTTTGGATGCACCCTCAGGGCAGTGGAGAGGCCTTTGGTGAGGTTTTGGTGCAGAGAGGAAGTTTTCATGAAGTTCCCCAGGTTTTGCTCCCAGTTCTGTTGGCAGAACAAGCAGCACAGCTTGGCCTGGGAGGGCGTGTCAGGTTTGGAGCTGCAGCTTCCAGAGGGACGTGGGGTAACACGGGGCTGGGAGAGACTCAGATTGTCTGGTTTCACCTGGAAGCTTTGGGTTCAGTTGAGGTTGGAGTTGTCACTGCTGGAGGTGCAGGTTTGGCTGAAAGGTGGGAGGTGGGGCTCTGCCCTCTGTGCTAGGAGGGGCTCGGGGTACCTGGGGGTACCTGGGCAGGTGAGCCCTGGGGCTGCAGGGCTCTGGGGGGGCTCTGGGTCTGCAGGGCCCTGCTGGGCTCTGGAGTTCTGAGGGCTGTTCTGGGGTTCTGGGAGTGTTCTGGGGATCTGGGGTCAGTTCTGGAGGTGTTCTGGGGCTGCAATGCCAGGTTCTAGGGGGGTTCTGGGTGGGGTTTTGGGGTTCTGGGAGTATTCTGGGGGGTGTTCTTGGGCTGCAGTGCCAGGCTCTGGGGATCTGGGAATGTTCTGGGGGGGTTCTGGGGATCTGGGGAGGTTCTGAGGTACTGGGAGGGTTCTGAGATTCTGGGGCTGCAGTGCTGGGTTCTGGGAGGGTTCGGGGGATCTGGTGGGGTTCTGGGGATGTTCTGGGGCTGCAATGCCAGGTTCTGGGTGGGGTTTTGGGGTTCTGGGAGTGTTCTGGGGTTCTGGGGGGTGTTCTTGGGCTGCAGTGCCAGGTTCTGGGTGGTTCTGGGGGCTCTGGGGCTGCCTGCAGTGCCAGGCTCTGGGGTTCTGGGGGGTTCTGGGTGGTTCTGGATGGTTCTGGGGGGCTCTGGGTGGCTCTGGGGGTTCTGGGTGGTTCTGGGGCTGCCTGCAGTGCCAGGCTCTGGGGTTCTGGGGGGTTCTGGGTGGCTCTGGGTGGTTCTGGGGGCCCTGGGGCTGCCTGCAGTGCCAGGCTCTGGGGTTCTGGGTGGTTCTGGGGGTTCTGGGTGGTTCTGGGGGTTCTGGGTGGTTCTGGGGGCCCTGGGGCTGCCTGCAGTGCCAGCCTGGCTGCTGCCTGTGCCGTGCCTGGCAGATCCCCGGGATGTGCTGGCAGCTGGAACTGGGTCAGTGTGTCACACCCAGCCTGGGCACAGAACCAGCCCAGGCCTTCCTTTGCTGTGGGCAGGATGGTCAGAAACGCCTCAGACAGCCCCGTTTGTTGAGATTTTTTTGTTACAAAAGTCTAAAGGAGCTTAGGGAACTCGAGTAGGTTACTGAGAGCTCCAGGCTTTTCCTTCTGGCAGGGCTGTGGAAGGAAAGCTGGGAATTTGCTCCTCGTGAAGGTGTTAATGTGGTGCAGGAATCACCTTTTGGGCAAAGCACAGCAGTCATGGAGGCTCCTGCTTCCTCTGCAAGGTTTCTGATGTCCTTCCCCATAAGAGACTGGGGGATACTTTATTTTAATCTTTGCAGTGCTGCTGCCTTGGATTGTGGTGCCATGCTTTAAAACTCAGAATTCTCGTTCAGGTTCAGCAGCTCAGTCCATGTGAGGTGCCTTTTTTTAATGCTTATTTTTTAAGTTGTTTTGGAAATGCTCCTGAAGCCTTTGCAGTAAATCCAGTGAAGATAATAAAATGCAGCAGGGATAACTGGTGCCATGCAGCCCACAGAGGCTCCTGGGTGAGGCAGTGCTTTGTGACCTGATTCGTGTGGTTTTAGGATGAGTTTATCTTGCCTGTGCAGTCAAACTTTGTAGTTTTTGAGGTTCTGATCTGGATTTAGTCAGAAATAACCATTACATTACAACTGTGGTGTTGCTGTGCCCTCAGAGCTGCCGTGGGCAGCACCAGTTTGGTGTCCCTGCCCTGGCACTGGGTGCTGCTGCCTGGAGCCACCTTTATTTCCATTTTCAGGCAGTCACCCCTGGCTGCCTGTGGAGGAGAACGAGCTGGCATTGTCACTCTGCTGAGATCAGTAGTGGGGCAGCAGTGGGGAACTGCTTGGAAGTCCCAAACCTTTTCCTGAAGGAAGGATTCCCAGTCCTGTCAGTCCTGGAGCAAGCTCCAGTCATTGATCTCAGTTGGGCGCCTTGGACTTTTTCTCTGCTGTACAAAGGTTTCAGTCAACAGGTGCAGGATTTCAGTCACAGGAGTGTCTTCTTGGTTCACATCACTTCTGGAAAGGGAAAAGTCTGATGTAAAAGTCGTTGAAATAAAATAAAACTCAGTTCTTTGTGTGCACCGAGATCGTCCCTCTGGAGACAAGTTTTAGTGCTTCCTCACAATGGTTGGAAATTAGGAGGTTTTCATAATATTTCTTCTTACAAAGAAACAGAATGTATCCAGCTGAGAAAAATACCTTCACTCTTCTTTTCAGGAGCTAATGGGGGCTCTGACTGCAGAATCCTCCTTCTCAGTGTTGAGAGAAGGGTTTGTTCCCATCTCACCCTCACCCACAGCCCTGCAGGGGCTGAAGGGGGCTCTCAGTGTTCCCAGGAGAGTCGGATTCTGCTGTGGAATCTTCCAGTGATGCTGGGAGCTCATTAGGGCGCTGCTTAATTGAGGCCATCTCCTGAAAATCCCAGAGGAAGCTGCAGCCCTGTCCTGCTGCCTTGGCCATGTCCCCTGTGTGATCCCAGGAGCTGGGACGGGGGTGACCAGGAGTCCTGGGATGGAGGTGACCAGGAGTCCTGGGTCAGAGGTGACCATGACTTCTGGGTCAGAGGTGACCAGGAGTCCTGGGATGGAGGTGACCATGACTTCTGGGTCAGAGGTGACCATGAGTCCTGGCATGGAGGTGACCAAGAGTCCTGGGTCAGAGGTGACCAGGAGTCTTGGGATGGAGGTGACCATGACTCCTGGGATGGGGGTGACCAGGAGTCCTGGGTCAGAGGTGACCATGAGTCCTGGGATAGAGGTGACCAGGAGTCCTGGGTCAGAGGTGACCAGGAGTCCTGGGATGGAGGTGACCATGACTCCTGGCACTGCCTTCCCAAATCACATCAGTTTTGCCATGTAGGAAGCACTTTGGAAGGAAATTCTCTTCTCCCCCCAAGCTTTACCTGTGGCCTGGGTGTTCCCAGCTCCTTGGGGCTGGTGGGAGAAGCTCCCACATCTCACTGAGGTCATGGACCTGATTCCCCCTTCCCATGAGCTGTGTGGCCATTTTATTCTAATAGCTTAATTAGTTTGATTAGCTAAACATGCGTTATCTAGGGTAGGTGTTGAAATGTTCTTTAGATGGGACTGCACATGGAAAAATCTTGTGCTTTGCTGTCTCTGGACTGAAGAATTCCAGAGTGCCAGGTGATGCTACTTGTATTGAGGCACTAGACCTTTTAATTAATTAATTAAGCTTTGCAGGAAGTAGTTTTATCCTTTAATTAATTGATTAAGCTTTCATGAAAGTAGTTTTTGATCTCCCTTCCTTACTGGAGCACGCATTCTCACTCTTTGCTCTGAGTTTATTGACTAAAAATTGGAATTCCGTGAGAGAATCTTGAGGGAAAGATGGGATCAAGCCTGGCTTTTGAGTGTTTGTTTTTCTCCCTGGTTGTGGGTAAAGCTGCAAATCCTGGGAAGCCTCTCTGGAGCAGATGGTGCTGGCAGGGCTCCTCCTCAGGACGGAATTCGGGCTCCTCTCCCGAGCCAGCTCCTCCCAGGATCCTGGCGGGGCTCCCCTCTCCCCTTGGCCCCCCTGGCATCTCCAGACCCTGCTCAGAAATAGCTCCAGCATTCCCAGGAAAGAGTTTGGGATCTTCCTGTGCCTGCAGCTCCCCAGCAGCCTCTTTACCCCAGCTTTCCCCGTTTTCCTGGGATCAGTGCTTGCCTTTGGAGCCAACCTCTGGCAGATGGATCCCCAGCTCCCCTGGCTCATCCCGGGGTTTTCCTCCTGGTGTTCCTGCAGAGCATTGCTTCAGGAAAGCATTCCCACAGGCCTGGCTCAGCCTGCTGCTTTCTCCCCAAGTGCTGACCCTGAAACAGCAATTTTTTGTTCTCAAAAGGCAATTTTTGTTCCTTGGGAATCTCCCTGGGCAGGGCCACCCTGAAGATGGAGGGGTTGGTTAAATGGCCCTTTTGTTTCCAAACTGCAACAATTTCTGTCGGAAATTGGAAGGATCCTGGGGTGAAGGGGGTGAAATGGTGTTTTTTTCTCCCTCGGTTGGTTTTGCTCTGGGATTTCCTGCAATACTGGGATTCATAATTTGATTTTATTCTGGACTGGGTTCTGCATCTCTGGCTCCTGGCATGGGAAGGGCTTTTCTGACTGTGAGAAGCTGGGATTCTTTTGCATAAAATTCCTTTAAAGACTCCTTGGGGAAGGACATAAGACTTGCAGATCCTTGTTTCGAAACAAATTTGCATCAAAGTCACTGTGTAAAATTCTAACGTTTCCTGGTTTCTGAAATTTCGCTCAAAACCGTTCACGTGCATTTGAAATGAAGTTTTACCCAGTTAAAATGAAACCTGGGTGCCCTGGGTGTGGAATCTGTCCCCTTCAGCCTGTGATGCTGGTTTTAATTGCAGGAGCTGGGCAGTGACTCCTGTGCCACCCTCACCCACTCAAACACAGACCTGGGGACTCCTCCCCGCTTTTATTTCGTGTTTTCCTTAACGCTGCCAGCACTTCCAGGAGCATCTGCAGTACTGCTTGGCCGCTTTGAAATCGGTTTAAACGCACAGATGCTTGTTTGGATGGCAGAGCCTCTCTGGAGCCGTTTCCCCCGCAGTTTTGTCCTCCTGCAGCCCAGCACTGCCATCTCCTGAGCGTTTGGGCTGCTGCTCCCACGTGGAGAGCTCCCTCCTGGCCGGATCTGCAGCTGAAACGCCACTAAAACCTTTTTATTTCCCTTACGGGTTTCCACCATAACCTTAAAAAAAAAAAAGTCCATTTTTAATACTCTGATTTCATCCCTAATAGTTTGAGAGTCTGTTTTTGGGTGTTTTGGAATTGTATTTCTTGTGAGACTTGCCTGACACTTCGTTCTGTTTACATACATTGCAAATACAAATTGTAATGAAGCTACATTAAAAAAAAAAAACAAACAAAAACCAAAACAAACCACGCTTAATTTTATGATTTTTAATATAGTCTAGCACATGAAAAACCCCAAAATTGGGGAAAGGTGTTGGGTTTGAACCTGAACAGAAGATGATGGAGCATTTTGGTGGAAAACTTGCAGGGTGGCACACTGTTCCACACACTGGCAGTGCTGAAGGTGGGGAGGAGTTGTTGTTTTTGTGGCACCATCCTGATGAGGCACCACTTTCTGTGGTGAGCCAGGGGGGGAGATGTTAAGCCCGTGGTCTATATTTAGCCCCTGTCTGAGCTCTGGGGTGATCCTGGTGTCAGGAGTTCCTGACTAAGTGGATTTTTGGTTAGAAGCTCCTCACATCCACGCCAGAGGGTGGCTCTTACAAATCCCCCCCCTTGTAGAGTAGAGGGAGAAAATAAAAAACTTCTCCAGGCTTTCTGTGGAACTCATTAGAGTCGGGAGTTAAAAACCAAAGGTTTTAACCAGAATCTTCTTCTGCCCCTTTCCCTCCTTTATCCCCCTGTTGTGTCCCCTGCCCAGGACTGGAACTATGGGGTCGGAAAACCCCAGCCCGCAGAACCCCGGCTGCAAGATCATGACCTTCCGGCCCTCGCTGGAGGAGTTCCGCGACTTCGGCAGGTTCATCGCCTACATGGAGTCCCAGGGAGCCCACCGGGCTGGGCTGGCCAAGGTGAGGGGCTGGGCTGGCCAGGGTGAGGAACTGGCCAAGGTGAGGGGCTGGGGCTGGCCAAGGTGAGGGGCTGGGGCTGGCCAAGGTGAGGAACTGGTCAAGGTGAGGAGCTGGGGCTGGTCAAGGTGAGGGGCTGGGCTGGCCAAGGTGAGGGGCTGGGCTGGCCAGGGTGAGGAGCTGGGGCTGGTCAAGGTGAGGAGCTGGGGCTGGTCAAGGTGAGGGGCTGGGCTGCCCAGGGTGAGGAGCTGGTCAGGGTGAGGGGCTGGGCTGGTCAGGGTGAGGGGCTGGGCTGGTCAAGGTGAGGAGCTGGTGAAGGTGAGGGGCTAGCCAGGGTGAGGGGCTGGGCTGGTCAAGGTGAGGAGCTGGGGCTGGCCAAGGTGAGGAGCTGGCCAAGGTGAGGGGCTGGTCAAGGTGAGGGGCTGGGCTGGCCAGGGTGAGGGGCTGGTCAAGGTGAGGAGCTGGGGCTGGTCAAGGTGAGGAGCTGGGCTGGCCAAGGTGAGGGGCTGGTCAAGGTGAGGAGCTGGGGCTGGTCAAGGTGAGGAGCTGGGCTGGCCAAGGTGAGGAGCTGGTCAAGGTGAGGAGCTGGGGCTGGTCAAGGTGAGGAGCTGGGGCTGGTCAAGGTGAGGGGCTGGGCTGGGCTGGTCAAGGTGAGGGGCTGCTGGAACTGGAGCTGCCTTCTGAGGGGCGCAGATGCTGGAGCCCTTTGTGTTCATGGAGTTGTGCTTTGGGAAACTGTCCCTGGCATCTCTGGTTTGGTTATGGAGAGAGGAAAGGAGAGGAGCTTTTGTAGAGCCATGGAATGTCCTGAGTTGGGAGGGACCCATGGGATCATCCAGTGCAGCTCCTGGCCCTGCACAGACAGCCCAACAATCCCACTCTGTGCATCCCTGAGAGCTCCTGGAGCTTTGGCAGCCTCAGGGCTGGGACCATGCCCTGTGGGGAGCCTGAGCAGCGCCCCAACAGCCTCTGGTTATGAGAACTTTTCATGTGAAGCTTCCAAATTCCAGTACCTGACACAGAACTGCTTGGAAAACTCCAGGACTGAGTTATTAGAAAGGGTATTTCTGTGGCCATGCCATCACAGGTTGATGAGATCATTTGTTCTGACAAGGACTTGTTAGGAGTGGTATTTAGCTGGCCTTAATAAAGCACCGTGGAGAAATAAAGCTGTTAGGCATAAAATAATTCTTATTTCTTCTAAAACATAGGTCAATTACTGGGTTTATTGCTGCTCTAAAGAGAGCTGGCTATTGATGAAGAGCTCTCTGTGGAATGTTTCCTTGTCCACTCAAGTGTACAAGCAATTACCTTCCAGGACTCTGCTAGGGAGATTATTTTAATAAAGCTTGTTGCTAACTTCCAGGTGTTGTAAAGAAATGATTTGACTTGGAGGATTAATCTGAGCATTCCAGGTCAGTTTTGTGTCCCTGCAGTTCAGAGCCCTGTAAGGGAAGTCGAGCCCATCCTGCCCAACAAAACCCACAACTCCAGAGCTGTAGCCATGGTTGGTGCCTGAGATGTTTTGGTTTCTCTGAAACTCTTTTCCCAGAGAGTTTTCTGCCAACAAGAGACACGTTTTCCTGACTGTAACCTTTGCATTCCTTTCTCTAGGAGGGACTTCTCTTTGCTGTCCCTCTGACTTGACCAATGTGATGGAAGAAGTTTGTCTTTCTTCTACCCATTGGGTTGTTCTCTGTAGAACAGCATAAAAGGGAGGAAATTCCCAGAAACAGAGTGATTGTCAGCTCTGTGAAGTCAGAGTCTGTGTTGCTGTGATCTTTAACAGCATCACAGATTCCATGAGAATTCTCCATTTTCCTGTTCTCCCCCCCTGGCAGGTGATCCCCCCCAAGGAGTGGAAGCCACGGCGGACGTACGATGACATCGATGACATGGTGATCCCGGCCCCCATCCAGCAGGTGGTCACGGGCCAGTCGGGGCTCTTCACCCAGTACAACATCCAGAAGAAGCCCATGACCGTGGGCGAGTACCGGCGCCTGGCCAACAGCGAGAAGTGCGTGGCTGCGGGGGCTCTGCTTCCACCTGGGCACGGATGGGGGCAGCTCCTGGGGGAGCTTTTCTGCCCAGAATTTAGCTTGACAGGAAAATGCAGCCCTGTTAAATTGTGGAGTGTTTTGGGGGAAGCTGCTTCTCCTTGAGTCTCATACGAGTTTGTAGCTTTGGTGGGTTGGGGTGTACGTGGGATCTTTTTCTGGGAGTTGTGCAAGGTCAGTACTTGGCTGAGAATCTTCATGAAAAAAATGGCTTGGGACCAAAAAAGGATCTCTTGGCTGTTCTGGGAAAGGTGTTCCATGGCTGGGGTAGAAATCCAAATACCTTGGAGTGCTTGGGCTGATCCTGGTGACAGGAGTGTCTTCCAGAGTGCCTGAGGACTCTGCAGGGCACTTCAGTCAGCTGGGATGTTGCATCCTGCCTCCAGAGTCTGGAGTTTTCCAGAGTTCTGGAAGACCCTGGGTTTTAATCAGTACTGAGTTTCTGCAGTCCTGGCTTTAAGCTGAAGGAGGGTGGATTTGGATGGGATATTGGGAAGGAATTCTCCCTGTGAGGGTGGGAGCTGTGGCTGCCCCTGGATCCCTGGAAGTGCCCAAGGCCAGGCTGGAGCAGCCTGGGACAGTGGGAGGTGTCCCTGCACATGGCAGGGGATGGCACTGGATGGGTTTTAATATCCCTTCCAACCCAACCCATTCCAGGATAACCAGCTTTGGAGTTTTTGTGGCAGCTGAGAGCTCCAGCTGCCCTCAGCTCCCTGTGGGACAACATCACCTCCCGTTTCTGTGGGGTGGGGATGTGGTGCTGCACACCCTGGCAGCCAGCCTGCCCCAGAGGCTTTGTGCAGAGGTGGAAAAGGCAGCAAATTCTGTGAATGAAAGGTGAAAAAAGCAACAAATTCTGTGAATGAAGGGTGAGATGCACCCTCAGCACCTCCTCACAGCCCTGTGTTCCCTGGCAGGTACTGCACCCCTCGCCACCAGGACTTTGAGGACCTGGAGCGCAAGTACTGGAAGAATCTCACCTTTGTGTCTCCCATTTATGGGGCTGATATCAGTGGCTCCCTGTATGATGCAGTAAGTGCAGTGCTTCTCCTTGATTTTATTCTCCTTTGTGTCATTTCAGACATGGACACTGACTTCCTTATTGCACTTTTCTCATTAAGGAGCAGTAATTCAGCATTTCACTGGCGTAGCCACCCTAAAAAGATCCCGATACCTTTGGGTTTTTTTCTCCCCTCATTACTAAAGTGGGATTAAACTTCCCCTTTCAGGATAATAGATTCAGGATAATAGTCAGTGGAAGCTGTGAAAAGCTGGATTTTAGTAGAAAAATGAGGAAAAGTGTAATTTAAACAAATTCTTATGTAGACTGTGGCAAAAAAAATGGTCTATACCTTGGATTTTGTTTCTTTTTTAAGGAAATAAAGTGGAGATTTCTGCTGAAGCTCCTTAGAAAGCCTGAAAAAAATCAGCATTTCAAGGAAATGGTGCTTCATCAAAAATATTTTTTGGTTCTTAACATAAATAAATTTATTGCATTTGGATTTTAAATTATTTGCATTTGGATTTTAATTTATTTGCATTTGGATTTTTTCTTAGTAGACAGCTCCATTAGGATACAATGCACCTGCACACTGAATTATTTTACAATTCAAATTGTTTAAGCTTTTCCATGGTGAAATTTCATCCTCTGCTTCAAGTAATTCTGTAAATGATAAAGGTTTCTCTCTCCTTCCTCTTCTAGGCAGATAATTTAAATCTCTTCCTCTGTAGTTTTCTTTGGAGTGAGAAGTGGCCTTTCTTGGAGTGTTGTCCTGATTGTGTGTGAATGTTCGAGTGTCTTTTCATTATCAGTCTGGTTTCATATGGGATTAATTAGAATAAATAGAGATACCTGAGGTGCTCAGAGGCGTGGACATCACAGGAGTGCAGAGGATTTGATGCTTGGCTGGGAGTGTCACATCCTTTTTTCCCTGCTGTGAGCAGGGTGGGACACAGCCAGGCACAAACACAGCTGTTCTGTGGATTGTTTTCCTGGTTTTACCTGAAGCACTGAGCTGAGGTAGAAGGTTCTGTCCCTTTGGCCACGTTGGGGTGTTGCTGATCAGGGGGAAGAACATCTGAGAGGAGCATGTTTTACCCTGGGTTTATGCTGTGTTCATTACCAGAACAGTTAATTAATTAATTAACTAAAATTGTAATTAAATAGTTACTTAATAGTTAATTAATGCTGGGGTACTGCACAGTGCAAGAGCCTCTTCAGAGTGCTGGAGCTCCCTCCTGCCTATGGTCAGAGAGGAACAGCAAATAAACCTTCCTGGAAGCAGAGGGTGTTCAATTAATGGTGTTAATAAATTAACAGCATTACCTGCACTGGGAGGGAGCTGTGGGCTGTGGTTGCTCCTGACATTCCCAGTAGAAACCAGTTCTGTTGGCTTCCAGGACGTGGATGAGTGGAACATTGGCAATCTGAACACCCTCCTGGACATGGTGGAACACGAGTGTGGCATCATCATCGAGGGGGTGAACACTCCCTACCTCTACTTTGGGATGTGGAAGACAACTTTTGCCTGGCATACAGAGGACATGGATCTCTACAGCATCAACTACTTGCATTTTGGGGAGCCCAAATCCTGGTAAGTGGGGGCTCTTGGACACCACTAAAACTTCCTTTCCCCAGCTCCACTAAATCCCATCAAGTTTTGACCTAATCTGTCAATTCCCATTTTTTCTCTCTTCTTCCCTCTTCCTACTCTACATTTGAAAGCAATTTCACTTCCTTTCATGCTGGCTTGCTCAGAGGCCTAATTCCTGACTTTCAGCAGGATTAGGGAGACTTGTTGACATCACGATTAAAACCAGATTTCAACACTCGGGGATTTTTGCAAACTAATGCACAGGAGAGCAAATGGGGATGGGAGTGTGTGGATGCTTCAGAGGCACTGTAATAGTGAAACACTGTTGTTCTTGCACTGTGCTCTAGGCAGGAAACATCTGTTACTTTCAAATTGCCATTATTTAAATACATAAATATGTTCACAGCTCCAGGGACAAGTCCAGTGAAAAGGTTACTTTTCCATGGTCATTTTTTGGCATGGTGGCAAAGCATTTTTCGACACTGTTGATGCACAGACCGGTTGGAAATAACTTCCCACAAAAGCAGTAGATAGCTAAGGCTGAAATAAAGAATGTAAGGAAGCCTGGAATAAGTTACCAAAAGCTTCTTTTTAAAGCGATTTAAAAGCATAAACGCAGAGACTCAGCAACCCCAGGGGAGCTTTGCTGAAGATCTTGATGTGACTAATAAATATTGACATTTGCGTGCAAATGAGAGCTGAAATGTCACCGGGAGGCTCTGCTGTCACCGTGCCCTGGCAGTGGCAGACGGGATCCTCCCACCTCCCGGGCCTGTGGCTCCCTGGGGACTCCCAGTGGCTGCGGGTGTTGGTGCCTGTGGCACATAAAAGCCCCCAGGAGCCAGGAGGCTGTAAATGAATGGCTCCAATGCTCTTTTCCGGGCTTGGAAAGGGGCTGGAGGGGAGGGGCTGGCTCTGTGGAACATGAATGGGAGTTTTTTAAAACCCTTTCCAACACGTTGTGAAATCTGTTTGCTGATCCTTGGGCTGGCTGTCCGAGGCAGACGCGCGAGGATTTTGCAGAATCTCTGGTGGTACCTTTGTTAAACGAGGCTGAGCTCCAGGAATGTGTTTCTGGGATGTGGCTGATCCCAGGGAAAGGTTCTTCCCCCAGAGGGTGCTGGGGCACTGACCAGGGCATGGTCACAGCCCCAAGGCTGCCAGAGCTCCAGGAGCTTTTGGACGCTGCTCTGGGACAGGGTGGGATTGTTGGAGTGTCCTGTGCAGGGCCAGGGGTTGGACTGATGATCCTGTGAGTCTCCAGCTCAGAATATTCCACAATTCAGTTTGGATCCTGTCAGTTTTTCCTCCAGAATCCCTTAATTCCAACCTGTTTTCCTGGTCCCATCTCCAGCAGATGGTGCCACAGTCCATGGGAAGCTCCTCATCTCCTTTGCCCGTGGAATTCAGGGACATCAGGACAGTCCCAGCAGGAGCTCAGGGACATCAGGACAGTCCCAGCAGGAGCTCAGGGACACCAGGACAGTCCCAGCAGGACAGGGCTGCTCCAGGAGGGGTGGGAGCAGCTGGCCTGAGGTTTGTGTTGGGTTGTTCCATCCTTTCTCCAGCCTGTGTCTGTGAGAGTCTCTCGTTCTCCAGAGCTGCCCCAGCTGGGGGAGGATGAGCATTTTGAAGGCAGGCCATGCTTGGAGCAGAGGCTTTTCCCTTTCAGTGGGGTTTTCACAGGCAGGTGACAGTGTGTGACACGGAATGGGATGGGTTGTGACAGGATGCCACTGCTGGTTTGGCAGGGCCTCCCTGCTCTTCCCTTGAGCATCAGGCAGGAGTTTGGCACTTCCCAAGTCGCTCCTTCCTTGTTCTGCGCTGTGACAGCTCCTCCTAAGGACTTCTCAAGCTCTTCTCTGAACAAGCATTGGCTGCTAAGAGTAAAACTGAATCCCCTTGGAGCAGATCTGGAATTTTCCAGGTACCTGAGCTGTTCTGAGAGTGACTGCAGCCACTCCAGAGCTCAGCTGGGGGAGCTCTTGGACTGCACTGATGGAATTCCAGTGCTGCAGCCTGGCTTTGCTCAGGGATGGCTAAAATGCTCGTTCTGTTTTGCTGGCACCACCTCTGTGGAAATTTCCCAGCTTCCTTCATCCTTTTTATAGACTCGGTGAGTCTGACAGTGATCATCTTGGAAGCACCTCAGGGAATAGCAGGAGTGTGGAGAGTTACAAAGTCTACCAGTTTGGGGTTGAGCTCTAAAATAAGAGGCAGGGTTATTGTTTGGCTGTCAGAGATATTTATTCAGTGGAACCAAGGACTCTGTATATTGGTAGTATCTGCTTCAAAATTGCCTGTTAAAAACCCTAACTCTTGCTTTGTGTCTCCCATAAATTATTTTGGGGTGCTTCTCTCCAGGCTGTGGGAAGGGTGAGGAGCCACCAGCCCTGCTGCCTTCTGAAGGGAAGGGGAGAGAGGAGCTGCTTCCCTCACAAACCTCATTGGAGTGGGTTTTAGGAAAAATCTGTGTTTATTTCACAGAATCCTAGAATTGTTTGGGTTGGAAGGGACCTCTGGAGACTCCCCAGTCCAAGCCCTGCCAAGGTGGGGTCACCTGGAGCAGGTGACACAGGAACGTGTCCAGGTGGGTTTGGGATGTTTTCAGAGAGGGAAACTCCATGGGCAGCTGTCCCAGAGCTCTGCCACCCACCAGGAAAAGGAATTCTTCCCTCAGGTTGGGGTGGGACACCATCCTCTGACATCCCCTGGGGATGTTTGTGTGGATTGATCACAGAATCACAGAGTTTCTAGGTTGGAGGAGACCTTCAAGATCATCAAGTCCAACCCATGCTCCAACACCTCAACTACAGACCATGGCACCCAGTGCCACATCCAGCGATGGTGACTCCACCACCTCCCTGGGGAGGCCATTCCAATACTTTATCTCTCTTTCTGATGAGGTATTTGTATGGATTGATGAGGTATTTGTATGGATTGATGAGGTATTTGTGTGGATTCATGGGATCCTCTCTCAGCCTTCCCTTCCCCAGCTCCTGCAGTCCCCCCTCGCAGGAGGGATGCTGTGGGACAGCAGAAATTCCTTCTCAGGGAGCTCTGGGTGGACTGGATTTGGACCACCAAGAACCATCTCTGCCTGGCCAAAGGAATTGTTCTCCTGGGCTGGGATGGGGATGGATCATAACTGAGTATTTCGTGTCTCTCATTTCTGCCTTTGCAATGTCCCCCTCACCCCACCAAACAGTTGTTTTGGGGCCTGTTGGGATTGCAGGTAAAATCAACGTGTGGCTGCTTTGTCCAGGCTGATGAGGGCTGGTGTTAGAAGCCCGTGCTGAGGGAGTGTCTGTGCTGCCAGCCCTCCCTGTGCTGGCTGCTGCCCTGGGCAGAGCAGGACAAGGCTGCACCACTCAGGTTTTCACTCAGTTGTGTCCCTTGGGATGCAGCTCCACAACTCCTTCAGCACCAAGAGAAGCAGCTGAGCAATGAAAGGTCACCCAGTGATGAGGGAGAACAAGGGGCTAATGGGAAACAGCCACTTTCCTGTTTGCAGCCTCATTAAATGATTTATCTGTGCCTGTAGATTGCGGCGCGTTTATTTATCGAGGCCCGGAGTTTGCAGCAGGGAGGGCAGGGCTGTTTGTGCTCAGCCCCAGCTGCTGCCCTGGGCTGCCTCACCCCCGTTCCAGGGGGATTTTCCCTCTGGATGTGCTGTTCCCAGGCACAAGCTCTGCTCCTCGCCCTGCTGCTGTTCCAGCTGGAGAATCAGTCTGACAGCTTGAGCAGGAAGCACGGGAGGTGTGGGTACAGCCCCGAGCTGGGAGCAGTTGTGTAACCTCATGTGAAGCCCCTCAGGCAGGGAGCTGCCAGATCCAGCCTTTCACTGGCTTTTTTTTTTTTTTTTTTTTTTTTTCTTTTTTTTTTTTTTTTTTTTTTTGCTAAATGGCAGGAAAACATCCCTTTTCGCGTTAGGAATTTAATTGCCACCTTTTCATAGTCTCAAACTTCAGGAAAAAAAAAACAAAAAACCAACCCCGAAATGTATTTAATTTTGCAGCCCCACATTAAACCTCTCGTGGTAGGAGTTTTTGCTGTATCAATTATACATATTATGTATAATTACCTCGTACACTCCTGTGTGAGATCTAAAATTGAGCATATTGTCAAACGGTGCAAGCAGAAACTGATTTCATAATGACAGAAGCAACAAAGCTGAATGCCAGGCCTCATTCTTCATGGTTATTATGGCATTTTATTGAGGAATGGATGTGGCTCAGCCTTTGAAATTCCAAAAGAATATTTTTAGATGCCGAGGTGCTCCACCAGCACTTCCTTTTGTCTCTGTGAAGATGTGCAATCTCTACCTGGAGGCTTCCTGGTGGAGAAACTTTGAACCTCAGTGAATTTGCCAGATACACTTTAGGAGTGCACCATCTTTTTTTTTTTTTTTTGTGGACAGTGTACCTCCTGATTGGGTAAAAAAGTTATTTTTCTCGGATACTTTGTGACCCATCTCGCTGTACAGCAACAATATTTAATTTATCTGCTGTGGGTGCTGCTAGGATATTGCACTCTTCCTTCTCTCAGAAACCGCAGGTGTTAAACCAGACTGACACTGAGGAAGGTAATTGATTTTTATAAAATGTCCCTTTTCCCTTATCATGATGGATGTTTAATCCCCTTTAATTAAAACAGGGAGCCAGCTTTAGCTTTTAAGTTATATCATCTCCTCTCCAAAACACTCCCTCGCTGGAAGTGGATCATGCCTAATCTGTTTGACTTTGATATCACAAAGTACACTTTATGCCAGAACAGCAGTTTATGTGGAATTAAGGACAAATTACCAAAGGAACTTTAAAATAATATGATTAGTTGGAAGCACTGGTCACAGATACAATTACATTCTGGGAACACTTCTGGAATTCTGTCTGGTGAAAGTCTGAGGACTGCAAACCTGAGAGTCCACAGAGTTACCCCAAACCTTTGTTGCTTGAAATATTGTAGAATTTCTGCTTTCTTCCCTCCAGGTGCCCAGCGAGGCTGCCTGGGTGAGGCCAGTCCAGTCAAGGAGCAGGCAAGGAGAGCAGATCCTTCTTGTGGCTGCCCCTGGATCCCTGGCAGTGTCCCAGGACAGGTTGGGACACTGGGAGGTGTCCTTGCCCAAGGCAGGGGTGGCACTGGGTGGGATTTAAGGTCCCTCCAACCCAAACCAGTCAGGGATTCTGTGGCTTTCTTGTAACATCTACATTTCAATGCATTTGTAGTGTCTGGTGGTGCTGCTGTCAGCAGGGAAACTTCACCTTTCCTAACAGGCCTGTGAGGGGGAGGCTCAGCCCAAGACGTGGGTGTTCCCTTGGGAGGGATTCTCAAAGGAGCCCTCTCTGTCCTTGGCTAAGAGCTCCTCCTGAAGCAGCAGCAGCTCTGAAGTGCTGAGGATCTCCCTGCTTTTATTTCTCACTCTTGCCTGCAAGAACTGCAGCTTCCTTTGCTGAACTCTTGTCCTGTCCTCCCCTCAGCGTAGGAAATGTTAATCCCTGGAAAACTGCCTTGGAGGAGGAAAATGACCTAATACAGTCATGGAGCTTAACTCTCCCAGCTTCCCTGCTCATTTTCTGTGCAGGATGCTGCCCCTCACTGCCTCTCCCCTGTGATGTTCTGCTCTGTCCCCTGCTTTAACACTCTCCCAGATGTTCCATGGGCTCGGTGTAATCCCATTGCAAGCAGCTGCTTTCATGTTTGCTACAGAAGCGTGTGGCTGCAGGGGGCAGGGCATTGTCCCTTCACCATTTATTGCCTCCTGCTATTCCCACCTCTCAGGGGGCGCTGCCAAGGCTGCTGGAGTCACTGCAGGGATCAGATGTCACTGCAGCTGTTGGCTTTTTGGGGTCTCAGTAGCCCTTGCACCCTGGAGATCCTGAGATTCCTTAGGCTGGAATCACAGCTGAGATTTGCCCTTGAGGGAGCTGATGCTCCACACTGAGAATTTTTATTTTTTCTGAGTTTCGCTTCTCCCGTTTCTTGGCGTTAGGGGATTCAGGAGAAGATTCTGCAGCCTGTCCTCCCTCAGTCCCCAAGGTCTGCATCATCTTCCATGGGAAGTGTGGGAGGTGTCCTTGCTCCTGCAAGTGTTCCAGGCCTGGCTGCAGAGGTTTGGAGGCTTTTTGGGTGGAGTGGGGAGGAAGGAGAAGCAGGGAAGGCCATTTGGCTGTGATGGCAGCTCCTCACAGCTCCCAGATTTCCTTCCTGCCTCTGCTTGTCCCATGTAATCTGTTTTACAGCTCTGCAGTTTTGGATGGAGAAAGAGCAGAATTTATGGTGATGGTTGATTTATAGATTAACTGCAACACCATTTGCTCTCAGGCAGCTTTGGCAGAGCAAGACCCTTTTCTGTTGATAAAAGGGAGAGAGAAAAGAACAGGGATATTCATTAAAAGGGATAAAAGGAAAGTGAGATAAAGTATGGCCAGGCAGAACAGCTTTTCACTCTCCTGACTCTTCTAAAATGAAGGTGAAATCTGCTTTGGAATGGGCTTTGTGCACTGGGAATGCACGTGCATGTGGGTTTGCTGGGAGCTGCATGGCAGGAGGGATGTGTGGGATGCAGAGTTGTACCCCCTGTAATTCCCTGATAACCGAGAGCAGAGAGTCATTAACACAGCACTGCAGTCATTAATTAATCAATACAGAGCACTCCCCAGCCCTTCCTGGAGTGGTGCTGTGGCAGAAGGATGAGGGGACCCTCGAGAGGGTGGCAGTGCTCACTTGCTGGTTTGCTTTCAGAATCTGTGGGGTCACCACCTTGTCCAGACCTGAGTGAGCTCTGCCTTGGATTATCTCCCCAATCAAGTGGTGCAATTGGAATGGTGGAGATTTCTCTTTTTCATAGACTCAGGTTTTCGTGGTCTTTGAGTAGGCTGTTGTAGACAGATTATTGAAAGGTCATTTTTCTGCTGCAGAGGAGGCACAGGATTTGGGGAGTTAGGACTCAACTATTGCCTTTCTTCATTCACCCTCATCTGACTGAGAGGAAATGCCAAGAAGGTCAAGCCAGACTCTGGGATTGATAGAATCAGCTGTGGGACTTGTCTGAGGAGGGACAGATGGATTGATCTCAGCCTTAGCACCCCTTCCACTCAGCTCTGTGCTGTGTTTGTGCTTCCTCTCCAGAGCCCTCTTTGGTTTTTATTCTCACCCAAACCCACTGCAAAAGGTGTGGAATTGTTTTGTGCTTTGCTGCCATTTCAGTGCATTTCATGTCCATCTTCACTGAGCCTGTTCCATTGGTTGAAATCAGGAATCTCAGAGGTTGAGGTTCATCTGTGAGCTGTTGTACCTGACCCAGCAAAGAGGAGACCCTTCCCACCTGTGCTTCCTCTTGGCACTTTCTGGGCTGGTTTTAGCAGGAGGAGGTGCTGATGTGGGCTCACACCCCATTCCCACAGC
This sequence comes from Phylloscopus trochilus trochilus, assembly GCA_016584745.2. Taxonomy (NCBI): domain Eukaryota; kingdom Metazoa; phylum Chordata; class Aves; order Passeriformes; family Phylloscopidae; genus Phylloscopus; species Phylloscopus trochilus. The sequence continues at coordinate 1,544,309 of WQNJ02000044.1, read as the reverse complement.
AGCTCCTGCCCCCTGCCCTGCTCCCTGCACAGGAACTGCTGCCAGCCCAGCAGCCCCAGCTGGGTGGAGAGAAGCAGGTCTTGGATCCAGGGAAGGCTCTTGCTCCCAACCCATTCCTGCCTCCTGAAAGTGTCTGCTCAGAGCTCAGGCCTGGTTTGAAATGAAGATCTATGGAAGTCTGACAGGATCACAGATTGGTTTAATAACAGAGGCTTTTGAGCAGAGCACTGAGGCTGGAGGGGAGGGAGATGTTCTTCCATGCTCCATCTCACTCCTTCAGCCTGATCTGCCTCTGCCCCGTGGGACAACGAGCTTGCAAATTCCAGCTTGGCATGGAGCTGGAAGCAGGGCTTGGGAAGGCTGGGAGGAACCAGGAGTGGTGCTGCAGAGCTTTGTCTTTATTCACATTTTGTTAACACGTTGGCAGAAATCAGCGGGGATTTTTTTTTTTTTAATTTTTTTTTTCTTTACTCAGCAGAGAAAATTGTGGAGGGGTGATGCCAAGTGCAGCACAAGTGAGGTTTAAAATAAGAGGAGCCCGTAGTAATGACAGCACTTAAATAGCACTCGGTGCTGTCTGAGAGCTGTGCACTCGTTAACCCCTTAATGCTCCAAGGAATAAATGTGCTGGGTTGGCATCCCCTTCATTTCCAGCTGCCCAATCAGCCACACAAAGGGGATCAAACAGAAGAAATAAAGGAAACTTTACAAACTGTGTCAGTGATCTTTATCAAATCTCAGCTACAACACTTGTGGCTTTGATGCTGACAAGAGCACAGCTCTCACTTCAAAGCAGTTGTAGTTGGGAACGGTGCAGTTTGATGGATGAGGAGCATTAAACCTTTGGAATGCTGGATTTTTTTCTTTTTTCCTCCTCAGAAAAGAGTGTGCTGTGTAGAGGCATTGCACCTCTAGCACAAGGGGTTTCCTAATCTAAGAATATCTTTCATTACTCATGAGCAAATTTCTTTTGTTCTGCTGTAGGCAATTATCCGTGTTTTTGTCAGGAATCCGTGTTGCTGTGCCCGGTGAGGGAGGCAGCTCACACAGGTCACTTGGTACAAGGCACAGAGAGCTCTGATCTCCCCTGGTTACCTTTTTTCTCCTTGTTTCTGGAGCTGAAATGAGCTATTATTTTACAATACGGGCTCTTTGAAGCACAATCTTTGCTTTTCTTTCTATTTGTATGGTATGCACTACAAAAAAAAACCAAAAAACCAACCAGTAATTAATAATCTGATTGCCAGTTTAGGGAAATAAATCTGGATGTGAACAGGTTCCTCCAAACAAATAACGGGGAATGGCAAGGGGATGAATCTTGTAGTCATTCATCTCTGTTGAATTGTGCACTAATTATCTTCTTGGCTAAACTGAATGAGTAAATGACTTCATAATGTTTTTCCCCAAACACCTTTTCTTAGTGAAATGGCTCCTTCATGCTGCTCATTCACTGCAGGCAGAGGCAGGCTCTGGGTTATTTTTACACGTGGAGGCAGAGATGCTCCAATGTGCTCTGCAATTTTGTGCTTTGTGCCTGGCACTTGTGCTGTGGAGCTGACTGGACTGGGGCACTGAGAGTCCTTCCAAGAGCAGATGGTCGTTCACATTAAATTCTCTGCTTTCAAAAAAAAAAGAAAAAAAAAAAGTATTTAAAAATTGCATTTGGAGTTCTGGAAAAATCTCCACTTTGTGTTTGTTGAGCTGGGGGTTAGTGAGTCACTGTGAAAGTAGCCCATTGTGCTAATCTTGGAGCTCAGTTGTACCTCTTGAAAATTCATATTGCTTTAAAATCAGAACTTTAAAAAGCTCCTGTCTAATGTCACTTCTTGAAACTAATGGCTCTTTAATCCTATTTCTAGCTCAAGAGTTGAAGAGTCTTTTAGAAGTACATGATTGGCACAAGTTAGGCTTGACTCTAATCTTCCAATACCCAACCCCCAGGGATTTGATCCCAACTTCAGAGTAACCTGGGATATTCTCCCCATCCTTACTGGAAAACAAACGAGGAGTTTTCAGGCACAACTTCGGTTTCCTTAGGGAAGGAGGAAGTTTTTCATCCTGATGTTCCACTGGCAGCAAAATCGCTGCCATTTCTTCCTTTTGTGGATAATGAGGAAGTTCTGTGTGTGCAGAAGGGATTGTCTGGGGTGCAATGGGCCCTGTGGGTGAGCTCTGGCTGTGTTTGGTGGTGCCCAGACCCTTCCTGAGCAGGTTTGCCCTGATTTCCTCTCTCTGCTGGTTCCCCAAGGGTTTGCACTGAGCAGCTGCAGGAGGCAGGTGGGTTTGGTGTGTTTTTGGGAGTGTGATTTGGTCCTGTCATTACCTATTTACTCCTAATTATGGCCTTTTAGAGTTGATACTCCCCGGCCTCTGTGTTTATCTCTCACTCGGGGTGAGAGATAAACACATTTATTTATGATATTTTATTTCAATAAAAATGTCCATATTTGAAATCATTGGCACTGCTGGTTAAAGACGCTGAATTCCATCATCCATTGTCCTGTGGAGTGATCCATTCAAGATAAAACTGCAGGCACTCGATAAAGGTTCTTTCCTAGGAACAAGGAGCTCTCTGATCCCGGTGTGATCTTATCTCCAGGCAGCGTTTGCATTCCTGCCACAGCAGAAGGGGACAGGAGAGTGAGGCCAGAGATTCTCCTTTCCTAACCAGGATCTTGAGAAGGGAAATGGGACATTTCCAGCCCATTCAGTGTGGGCCAGCCTCAAATTTGATGAGGAGAAGAAGAAGGGGAGTTGATTTCAGTATTTTAACGAATTGTTGGGAGAGAGGGAGATGAAGGGAGGTTAATTATGGAGGAGGGTAAAGGTGAGGAAAGGTGAGGAAAAGAGAGGTGACAGTGGAAGGGAGGTGACAGTGCTACCAACAAAGGAACAATCAGTTCTTCTGGCAGAAATACCTTTTTTTTTCTTTTCTTATACAGGCAAAACAGCTTAAAAATAGTGTTGGACAGCAGGAATTGGACTCTGATCCCTGTGGGTCCCTTCCAGCTCAGGGTATTCTGGGAGATTCCAGCCTGGAAACCTTCACTTCTACCCTGAGCTTTGCTTAGACACAGTGAGGAGATCTTGTTTAACGTTTTACCTTGTAGAAAAATGAGGCCTCAGGAGCAGGATCTGAACTTTACAGGGAGGGACCACCCTGTGCTAGTGCTGGTTCTTAATGCTTCTGTTGGGTGATAAATATTCCTGATGGACCAAGCGGTTTTCTTTGCAGGCTGTGCTTCTGTCGTGGGGGCTAAAGGTGTTGAAAGGTCAGGGTTCAGATTCTGGGTTTATGGGCACCCTTTGCCTTGCAGAGACTGAAATAGCAACTTTTCATCCTGCTTGTCATGGCTGAGAGCAGGTTGGCATTTGAATCTTAAAGGGTCACTGTTCTTGGCACAATTAAATCTGCTTTGAAGACAGATAACTCACCCCAGCTTGACACGTTGGCCTGGGCATTTTAAATGTGCTGCTCCCGTTTCTGTTTCTGTTCCTTATTCCATAATTATGGTGTGTTAAACTGTGTGGGGCCTGCTTGGGCAGCCCTTGTGCACACTCTGTGAAATTGAGTTCCTTACCTTCTCCCAGGAACGGCGCTGAAGTGACATTTCCAAAGTCTTGTGGTTGAACCTCTCCCTGCCCAGGCTCCCAGAGAGTGGCATGTGGGATTTGGTGAACTAATCACTGCTTAATTGCTCTGTGTTGGTGCAAGGCAGTGTAAATGAGGTGTGGAACAAGGTGTGACTGACTCTGGGAGTGACAGCTGGAGCGGGGAAAGGTCTTGGAAGCTTTGGGGGATGTTGGATGAAGGGACAGGATGGTCTGGTCCTCTGCCAAAGGTGGGGATGGCTTCAGGTGAGAAAAATTCCTCTTGAACAAGGAGAAAACAGCTATGAGCAGGCCTTTGCTGTGGATGGAGTTTTAGGCTTTTTGGCCACTGGAAGCCAAAACTGAGCTGATTCCCTTTGGGGAAGCAGCAGTGAGGGACTGGGAGGTCCCTGAGGAGCTCCTGGTGCTGGAAGCTGCCGGGGTGAATTCCCTGTGACATCATTCCTTGGTGGCCTCCAAAGGGGTCCCTGCATCCCAGGATGGCCTAAGAGCTCCTTTTTTTATTGACACACTTGTTTAATTCTTAATTCACAAGACATTTGCTTATTTATTCTCATTGTTCCTGATAATAATTCTAAGCCATTAGAGGGGAAAATTGTATTCAGAAATGCTGTTTCACACTTTATTTGTTTGATGATTTAGAGCGATAGAAAATAGCACATTTGCTGGCTTTTATAGTCTGATAATTATCCACATCCATCAAGCCCCATTCCAGGGGAATAAACAAAACACCAAGAAAATTACTCTATTAATGATATCCTATGATGGCAAATAGGACAGACCTCTCTTTTGTGTTAACAGTAGAGAGGAGACCGTCCAGTTCAACTCATGTTGGGAAGGAAATTCCTCCCTGGGAGGGTGGGCAGGCCCTGGCACAGGGTGCCCCTGGATCCCTGGCAGTGCCCAAGGCCAGGTTGGACATTGGGGCTTGGAGCAGCCTGGGGCAGTGGGAGGTGTCCCTGCCCATGGATGAGCTTTAAGGTTCCTTCCAACCCGAATCAGTCTGGGATTTAGTGACTGTTCCCTCTGAAGACTGAGCTGTGCGTGGCTCCCTGAGGGAGCCTGGGCCAGGCTGAGGGAGCAGCAGGATGGGACAGACACCCAGGTTCCCCCTGGAGATGAAGCCATCAGGATGCTGGACAGACCCTCTGGGAACAGGGAGGAGCAGCTCTGCAGCTAAATCACAGCTGCACTTTGTGCTGACAGCTTTAGCAAGATTTAGGAAGAAATTCTCCCTGGGAGGGTGGGCAGGCCCTGGCACAGGGTGCCCCTGGATCCCTGGCAGTGCCCAAGGCCAGGCTGGACACTGGGGCTTGGAGCAGCCTGGGGCAGTGGGAGGTGTCCCTGCCCATGGCAGGGGTGGAAATGGATATTCAAGATCTCTTCCAACCCAAACCATTTTGGGATTCCATGATTCCATATTAATAAAAGCAAGCTACCACTCCAGGAAAGATAATTTCCTAACACATTTATAGCTTTGGGGGAAAACCTTTTGGACCTGTGATGCTGACTCAAGGACTCAGAAAATCACCTGGAAGCAGAGATCAGAAGTGCTGGAATTAGCTTTCATGAAATAAGTTTGGAAGCTGAGAGTCTTTTCCCACAGAACAGCAAGTTCTGGATGTGTACAAGTGGTACTTGATCCACTTCAGGGATTTTCTGTTGTTTTGCTGGAAAGTAGAAAAAGGTAATTTAAAAGGCTCAGTATATTACTTTCAGGTTGTTGACTTGGGGGTAAGATGACATTTGAGTCATGGAACCATAACTTTTTTTTATCTTGAGCTGGTTTTTTCTTTTCCCCGTTGTGTAAATCTCGCGCTCCCTGCCAGAGCAGCAGCACATTTTTTCCTGCTGTAATCCCCAAACTGCTGAGTGGCAGGCTTTGGGGTGAAGCCTGGCCTTTTGTCACGGTCACCCTGCGCAAAGCTGACCCTTGGAATAAGCCTGGAGGGTGTTTTGCAAGCCCAGTGCCTTGGAAGTTTGATTTATCTTCACCCAGCTGCTGGTTTGGCTCTGTTGGCCATCAATGTTGGCTGAGCCAGGGGGGAAATCCAGCTCAGTGTTCCAGCACTGGGGGCTGTAGAAAAAGGAGATTATTGGATGTTTTTTTACCCTATCTACACCTGTGAGCTGCCTGTGGGATGGAGCTGAGCTGAGCCCCAGCTGTGGGGATGGTGACAAACTGCAGAGGGACAGCAGCCCTGCTGTTGTCACCAGAGCAGGGTCGGTGCCATCAGGGCACCCAGAGCCAGCCCTGCCTGGGTGCTCATTGCTCAGCCACTGCACCCCTTTGATTGCAGCAATTTTTAATCTTCCCATTGTTGTTCTGCCTCGTAATCAATCACTTTGTGTGTAGCTGGAGCTCAATCTGTGCCGTACATGCAGGAGCCTTCTGTTTCTCTCCCTGCTTTTAAAATAGCAGCCCAAATTCTGCCTTTATTGCCTATCTTTATGTAAATCAGTCAGATTTGTGAGCATAACTTAAAAGCAGAATTTGACCTACTTTTAATTCTCTTCTGCAGTTAATATTTTGAATTCCTAAGAATAAATGCAGAGGGATGTGTAGGCTCTGCTTCCTAAAGACTGGCCCAAAGAAGAAAAAAAAAAGTTAATTTCTAAAATTGGAGTCAGCTATTACCATACTGTGCTGGGGTATTTTGATTTGTATATTATTACATATAGTTCTTTTTTATAAGCTGGAAATTCCTTCCTCTCTGGCTGGTTTCTATCCAAGGAAGTCTTTTTTTTTTCTTTGTCTCTCCATGGGCCGTTCTCTAAAGCCTGGCTTGGCTTTTTGCAGGCTGCAGTTTCAGATAACACAATAACCATGTTCCAATGTATTAAACTTTTAACATCCTCAAGATTCAATTAATCTTATCTTTACAACTCCCAATTACAGGCACTAATTAAGTGAAGGTTGCATTGTAGACTGGGGATATTACATTAATCATCAGCAGCCTTGTAGCCATAAATTAGTTCTTTCCCAATCCTTCAGCATTTTTCCCAGAAGGAATGGAATGTCTCATTTCCCTGTTTTAAGGGACATTAATCCCACAAAGGAGCTTTGGATCGGGATTAGTTTTATCACATTTATGTAAGTGATGAATGGTCTTTGTAAAATAAAAGCCACTAGCTTTGTCCCAGACAAATGAAATTGAATTGTTTGATAATTATGCAATTTAAGGCACTGTCAGACTTTGGTCAGGGGATGTTGGGAGTCCATTGCTGCATTTATTATTTTACAAGATTAGGTGCTACATAGTGTTTTTGCCTTAAATATTATTTTTTTTTTGAAGCCATCAGTTGAAATCAGCTTAGTGCCTAAACCCTGGAGCCCCCGTGTGTGATTTGTGCTGTCATCCCCCCCTGCCAGGCCAGGCAGGTGGGTTTGATTTCCTGGCACAGGTTGGGCCTTCCCAGTCCTGGTTTTACACTGAAAAATGCAGATTTTGTCTGGCTGAAATCCCCCCAAATTCAGGTGCCCCCAGCCCAGGTGGGGCACCTGTTGTTGAATCCCCTCCTGCAATATCCTGCTCCCAGCCTGGGAGACAGGATGGCTTTGACATCTTTATTGGAAATAGCAAAAATAATGCATTTTTTTTTATTATTACTCCCTTTGAAGAGAAGTTATAGCTGGCAATAAATGCCATTCCCACAAATGTAAATCCTCAGAATTCTCTGTCACAAAAAGCAGAGAGAGCCGTATTTAATTTGCTGCAGAACGTAACCCAACGATTTACAAATTTCCATTGGCAATGTTACTGTGTGTCATCATGTTAAACACATTTAAATGTATCCTGGTGTTCAGTTCCCTTCTCATAACCTGCACACATAAATCTTTGTCACCTAGGCTTTTCTCTTGAGAATATTGTGAACTTCAAAGCACTGAGAGAACTAACAGCTTTTGGGAAGAAAAAAAAAAGCCATTTGAAACTTCCCTGATGTTTGTTACGTGCTGGGCACACCAAGCCCTGTGTCTGAGACCTGTGGGAGAGTTGATTGTTTCTCCAGAATTATGTTCAATAATTTTTACTCCAAAAAAATGAAAAAAAAAAAAAATCCAATCAAATTTTTTGCACTTTATTGACCCCTTACTCTTAAGAAAACTGTCTTTAGGAAGTGTAGAAGTTGTTCCCTACACCCTTTAATGTTTAATGTTTTCATCAGCAGACCCTGCATTTCAGGGTCACCTCATCAAGAAAATTATTGAATACTTTAATTCTTTGATTTTTTCATCAGACAATAAAATCCAGCAGGGACATAAGGATCGAGCCGTGACTGCCTGAGCTGTGCTGAAGAATATTTACTTTTTTGAACAAAATGAAAGTTATTTACACAGAAGGTTTATTCTTTTCCAAAGCACACACAGAGCCCTCCTTCACACCTTCTCAGCCCATCCATTTCTTGCTTATTAATATTTAGCACAGTGTTATTTTGCAGCTCTTTTCCCCATGGAGAGCACACCTGCTGTTCCCTTGCACTCAGTTATTTCTGGGGTTTCCAGTGCTGCATCATCACTTTGTCTTCTCCATTTTCCTTCTACCTCATGACATCTTGTGATGCTGTTTGAGAAAATGGCAGGAAAATAAGACACTTCATCTAACATGTCTAAGGACTTGTATTAAATGCTGGGTTTTTTTTTTTTCCATGGATTGTGTGTTACTGATGCCTTTCAGACACAGAGAATTTTGGTTTTAATGCTGGTGTTGTTTTTTTTGTTTTGTTTTGTTTGGGTTTTGTTTTTTTTTTTTTCATGGATTGTGTGTTACTGATGCCTTTTTTCAGACACAGAGAATTTTGGTTTTAATGCCATTTTTTGTTTGTTTGTTTTTTTTCCTATGGATTGTGTGTTACTGATGCCTTTCAGACACAGAGAATTTTGGTTTTAATGCTGGTTTTTTTTTTGTTTTTCCCCATGGATTGTGTGTTACTGATGCCTTTTTTTCAGACACAGAGAATTTTGGTTTTAATGCCATTTTTTGTTTGTTTGTTTTTTTTCCTATGGATTGTGTGTTACTGATGCCTTTCAGACACAGAGAATTTTGGTTTTAATGCTGGTTTTTTTTTTCCCCCATGGATTGTGTGTTACTGATGCCTTTCAGACACACAGAATTTTGGTTTTAATGCCAACCACGCTGTGCTGTGCTGAGGGTTATTTGCTCCACTTGTTCCTGGCCTTTTCCTGGCACTGTTTTTTCCATGAAAAAGCCTGAAGTTGTGATTTCTGTCTCTTCCCTCCTCGCAGGTATGCCATTCCCCCCGAGCACGGCAAGAGGCTGGAACGCCTGGCCAAAGGTGAGCTCTGGCTTTGGGCTGGGCTGGGGAAGGGGTGCCCCTGTGCCCTGATTTAGGGCAAATTTGGGAGGAAACCTCCAAAGGAAAGCAAACCCAAACAGCCCCTTTCCCTCAGCCAGTCCGGGGAAAAATTTTCCTCTGAGAAAAAGTGGGAAAAAACTTATTTATTTAACAATCAGGATGCCCACAAGCACAAAGAATGAATGATATGAAACAATAAAGCCACCCTAGGGTGTTCCAGGGTGTTCAGGGGAGCAGCTGATGGTGTGGGGTAAATGCAGAATAGCTGGGGATGAGTGTCCTGGGGCTTGGTGCTGTTGTTTTCCTGGCCACTGAGCTCCCTGATCCCTAAATACAAATAACACTGGAAATGGCTGCTCGGAAATGTTGCATTTCAAAAGCGACAGCTCAGTCATTTGCCAGGTTTTAATAGATGAAAAAAAAAAAGTAATTTTATAAGAAGTCAATCAATCAGATGACTTGTGTTCTGCAGACTCTGAAATACCACTCCCAAGTCTGACAGGAGCAATAATAAGTTTCTTGCTGTTTGTAACTAATTTTTACAGATGATCAATTCTGAGGCACGGGGATGGTTTGTGCTGTAAAACCAGGAGCAAATTATCAATGATCTGGTCTTTATTTCAGTTTCCTGTCTCTGGAAGCTGGGTGGGTGATGATTTAACTCTGCAAAGAGCTAAAATTGCTGCCTGGCCATTCCCCTGTCCTGTGCATCAGTGGGGAGAAGTTTACTATGGAGAAATGAGTGTGCAATTAATATGGAAAATGAATAGCTGAGCTGTAAATGGGCTCACTGGGAGAGCCATGGAGCCCATGGAGAGAATGTTAATGTGTTGCCATGTTATTGGTGCTAATCACTTAAAATGTGCTTCTTTATTAGTGGCTTTAATGAGAGCCACTTAAACTGTGCATTAAAAAGAGGAACTGCAGAGAGGGACGACAGACTGGGTAGCAGACAGTCATAATTTTAATTGAAATGCTTTTAGTACAAAAAATATAAGAAAACCTGGAATCCAGTAATCCTTTTGACTTTCTGAAACCCCTTCCATTATGTCTCATCAATTAGTTTGGGTTCCAGAGCTTGGGTCATTTGTTTTCCTAAACTGTGATGGGTTTGAGTCCCTATAAACACACAATTTCTAATGGAATCAGCCACTTGGAGGGAAGGAGATGATCTTGAGGAAAATGAGGTTACATTGGCTGAGCTGCCCTTGAGGGGTTTGGTCAGTGTTTACCACTGTTTTAGTTTTCTTAATTATTTGTGATTTGCTTTAATAACTCAGCGTGGACCCTGGGTAGGATTTAACACTTAATGGTGTTGAGGTGCTGCCTGGGTCAGGTCCTGCTGCTTCTGCCTTGTTGGTGACCACTGTGAACCTGTCCCTGGTGCCACTGCCTGGGCTGGAGATCTTTTCTTTTCCCTGAATATTAACATTTTTTCCCCTTTAGGTAGGGAAATGTAGGGCAGGTTGATCTAGAATCTAACAGCTTGTATTGCTTTCCCAAGAGCAGCCCTGTAGTGATGCTCCTCTCCTCCTTTGATGTCTCCACAGGATTTTTCCCAGGAAGCTCTCAGGGATGTGATGCTTTCCTCCGTCACAAGATGACCCTCATTTCTCCCTCCATCCTGAAGAAATATGGGATTCCCTTTGACAGGGTAGGTGCAGGGATGCAAGGAGACCCTGCAGGCTGCAGAGCACAGCACCTCTCTCCTGAGGAATCACTTCAGCACCGCTCAGGGGATTGGCTTCATTTCCAAGGGCGTTGTTATGCCGAGTGCAGCCCCGGGTTCAAACCAGGTCTGCCTGCAAAAGGGAGCATTTGGGGTTTGGCTGAGACACTGAAGTGAGGAAAAGCTGTCACTGAACAAACTCTGGCAATTAGGGAGCCTCTCTGAGCTAATAAGGATGTTCTGGCTCATCAAGGGGTGGCAAAACCCCCAGTGATTCAGAAACACTTTTTTTTTTTTTTTAATCTTTTTGTGGATCCAGTCTGACCCAAAGTGGAGCTGGCTGTGCTGGTTCCCTGTTGTGTAAGTGTTCCTGCTGCTCTAAGCCTGGAAGGATCCCTGCAGCTCTTAAGCCCTGATTTGAAAAGAAGGGTCATGTTTATTTGGTGTGATCGTTTTAATGTGCTTATTCTTAAAAGTCTTGTGGCAAGAAGTAAATCTCCTCAGCCGAGTGTGGTTACAGGGATTTGTATCTGTGCAGAATCACTCAAACTGCTGCTGCTGCTGCTGGGTGTTCCAGCACACAGAGCCAGAGCTGCCTGTGGATGTGGGAAGTGTCAGAGGCCTGCTCCAGACTGGTTTCATGGAACTGTGGCAAGGGAATTTAAATCCCAAACAGTGCCAGGGACACCTTCCACTGTCCCAGGCTGCTCCAAGCCCCATCCTGAAGCAGTGGCTGTTGGAGGAGGGTCACTGTTATTCACAAGCAGGGAACTAAAGTGCCATTTTTCCTGAGGAATAGAGACAGGATCCCTTCATCCCAATTCTTGGCAGATTTCAATGGAGTTGAAATAGGCAGCATTTATAAATCTCTATAATGCTGTTCTGGAAAAAAAAAGAAACAGATCAATACCAGGGCTTTTTAATAATTAAAAATGTGTATTTCTGTAATCTCCTATTGATTTCTCCATTTATTCCTCAAGAGCTTGCAGAAGTCAGTAAATTTGGGGCTTTCTTCATGAGTGGCAGTTTGTGCTGGCTTTCCTTCAATAGTTATTACTTTTCTGCATGGCCTATCCATCATCTGGAGTGCTTTCTAATTTATTGTGGGATAATGTTGACAGCAGTGCCATGGATGATGTGGGCATGAAATGGAGACACCAGGATGTGCATTCACTGACAGAAACATAATCTCTCCATCTTCTGAAGCCAGCAGAGTGGCACTGCTGGGGTTTGTGGAGGGGCAGCCTGGACTTCAGCACCTCCTGAAACCCTGCAGGAGCTTCCTCTGTGTATCACAGCAGCTTTTATCCCCTCTTTTTAAAATTATCCTTCTAATGTTAATGACATCAGCAACAAGTTCAGATGCTGGCCCAGCCGAGGGGGAGATGTTTGAACTTCTGTCTGTTTACATTTTGCATTTGGCCCCATCCTTGTGTTTGGAAGTGCAGTCCCTGGAGTCCCTGTGGGCTCAGAGCTGCTGGGCTGTGAGTTATGGCTGTGGGGAAGGAATCCAGAAGGAATTCTTGGCCTGTGACAGCTGGGAGAGATCTGTCAGCACTGCTGGGTTGGAAAGACAGGGAAGGTCAAGCTTTGCCCCTTCCATGCCCCATGGAGGGGAGGTGCTGCTGTGTGAGGGGCAGCTGGGCTGGGAGTTACTCCTGTGGTTCAGGCCATGCTCTTAACAATTAAACTTCTTTTTTTTTTCCCAATGGTTTTTCTGCGCAAGACATAAAAAGAGGGTTTCTTTAGAAGCATCAAGATTGATTTGCCTCTGGTTCCAGCTGTGATCTGTAGAGTTCAACCCTTATTAATAATGTCCGTAATGCTTACTGTTTTAAACCTTTTAATTTTATTGAAGTCGAGCCACAGGCTGGTTTGTGTTGAAAGGGAACTTAAAGCCCATCCAGTGCCACCCCTACCATGGGCAGGGACACCTCCCACTGTCCCAGGCTGGCTTTGGACACTGCCAGGGATCCAGGGGCAGCCACAGCTGCTCTGGACAATTCCCAAGGCAGACAAAGGATGGGCTGTCATTTTTAGGGTGTTTCACTTCTGGGTGAGCGAGGCTGATAAATGTGAGTGGGGAAATAAGTACAGGGAAGGGCAGGAGGTGCTTCAGGAGGCAGAGGGAATGTTAGGAGGGAAATCCAGGGCTCTTGGCTGCTCTGGCATGGGGGTGGGAATGAAGGTTTGGAACTGCCTGAGCCAAAGTGGTCACATCAAAAGATTTACTGATCTTTTGGAACGTTGCAGCCCGAGACCCTTTTGGAACTGGAGCCTGCAGGTGCAAATAGTTCAGGTCGTGTGACCCCTTCCACCCACTGTTGTGAGTTTTTTCCCTTCAGAGAAATGCTTGAGCATTCCTGCAGCTCCCCAGGAACGTTCCAGGCTCAGCCAAGAGCTGTCAGTGACTGCTCTGCCGACCCTCCAGTGGGAAGAGCTTTAACCAGTGGGGGTTTTTAATGGCTCTGTCTTCTCAAGCTGCTGCATTAAGTGACCTGTGGGGCGTCTCCTCCTTTTCCCCTTTTGTTTTCCAGATCACCCAGGAAGCTGGGGAGTTTATGATCACATTTCCTTACGGTTACCACGCTGGCTTCAATCACGGCTTCAACTGCGCCGAGTCCACCAACTTCGCTACCCTGCGCTGGATTGACTACGGGAAAATGGCAACACAGGTGGGCTGGGGAGAGCCACCACACCTCAGGGACACAGGGCAGGGCCACTGGGGCTGTTCTTGTCCTTATTCCTGAGGACAGCCTCTCAGGAGGCTGAGGACACTTGAGGGCAGCAGTGGAAAACGCCTCTGCTGCGGGACGTGCTCTCTCGCTGTCCCACTTGATAATTTGCCTCTCGATCATTTGTTTTATTCTGAGGGTGCAGGAGTGACTTTCTCAAGTCTTACATTCAGGTTGTTTTGGGATTGCTAAGTTGGAATTAGTTTTCTGGTGCATCCAGAGCGAGTTTTGCGGTGGATGAGGTGACTGATGTAACTGAACACAACTCATTAGGTACACACTGGAGGGGAAGGAATAAGCTGGAAATACTTTTAAGCTTTAATAACACTGTGGTAATAACACCCTGAAAATACCTGAATTCCTCTAATCTGTGCACTCAGTTAAGTTTGGAGAGTTATGTTTGTGTGGTTATTTCTCATGAGGGCAGGTTCCTGGTGTACTTTGGTTTGTGACAGCTTTGAAGTCTGCAGCATAACTCATTCAGAAGAACCAGCAGAGCTCATTCAGTAGAATCTGGGAAGTTTTGCCATGGGCAGGGACACCTTCCACTATCCCAGGTTGCTCCAAGCCCTCTCCAGCCTGGCCTTGGATGCTTCCAGGGATGGGCCAGACATTTGGATTTATTCTTGGAGTTAAAGGGATGATAAGAAAAACCTTAAACTGTAAGAAGCCTCCAATCAGTGTCAGGTGTCTGAAACTCAGAAACAGCCAAGCAAACCTTGGCTTTAAAAATGTGAAAAATGGTGTTTGTCTGCTGTGACCTTGTAAAGCAGGTTTACGTGTCGTGGGTGGTCATGGTATTACACCCCAGAAAATGGGGTTTATCATGGAAATTCAGACAGACCCTTAACTACAAGAGAGCCAGCAGGCACCACTCGAATATTAAAAGCAATTTTGGGTTCAGCCATGTGTTCACAAACAAGTGACATTTGGGAAGTGCAGTTTTAGATGGAGCCTCCATGCTTACATTGTTAAGCAGCGTAGCGTGAAATTACTGAACAAGCAGCAGCAGAGCTCGGAGCAGATCTGGGGACACAAAGTGGAAATGGGGAAGGAGATGCCCAATTTATTCCCACTGCACTCCGTGGCACTTGTCTGCTCTGAGCTTCCTGGTTAATTTTGCTCTAAACCACGTGGTAATGAACCCTGGGATGCTTGGCTGGGGGTCCCAGCTGAGGGGCAGAGTTTGTTACACTGTGAGGGCAAAGCTTTGTTTAAATCTTTAACTTGAGGTTAAGCAGGGACCTGAGGAATGATCAGCTGAGGGTGTGCACTGGAGCTGCCTGCACCTCTGTGGGGAGAGGATTCCTGGAGAGACATCAGGAGGAAATTCCTGCCTGTGAGGGTGGAGTGCCCCTGGATCCCAAAGGCCAGGCTGGACACTGGGGCTGGGAGCAGCTTGGGATGGTGGAAGGTGTCCCTGCCATGGCAGGGGTGGGATGAGATGAGATTTAAGGTCCCTCCCAACCCACAGCATTCCTTGATTCCTGAGTGTGTGATTTTTAGTTAACTACTACAGCTTTCCTGTATTTTAAAAATGGCTTTATTGATTTATATGCTCCCAGGCACAATTAGATTATGCTTGCTCACATGCAGACAGGTTTGGGTTTTTGTGTTGTTTTTTTTTTTCTTACCATATACTAGTTTATAAAAGTTCTTGGGAAGCCTGATCTGGGCAAAACTCTGCCTGGGGGTGATTCCCTCCTCTCCTTGGGCTGCCAGCACAGCTCTCTTGTCCTGCCAGCACTCAGGAGAATGGGGACAAGGCAAAGTTCATAATTAGCCAGTTGTAATTGTTCTCCTGGACATGATCCTGGGGAGGAGATTTGGATTCTGCTCTGCTGGGAGCTGTGTGTGTCAGTGGTGCAGGCAAGAGGAGGAAGGTAATGGTTCACCTCGGAGAGCAGAGCTGTGCTAATTGCCTGCCAGATGGGTGCAATGTTCTGCATCCCACAGAGAACCTGCCTGGGCTGTAAAAAATACAGAATAACCAGCCTGGAGTGTAAAGATCAGCTTCTGAGACACTGGTCCTGCTCTAATTGTAGAAGGAGTGTCAGGATTAGCAAAAAAATAATAAAAAAAAAGCAAAGGCTGTGGAGTAGTGTGGGAAACTAACAGTGGGTAAATCCACTTGTAGCTGTAAATTAGTAACCAGGATGGCCAGATCCTAAAAATTCCAGTGGAAATTGGTTTGGTGAATATCAAGTGAATAATCTAAGCTGTGCTGTTCGGTTCAAAGCTTTTTTGAGAAGGTGGTGTGAGGTTTTTGGAGTCTTTCTCTCCTTGGGTTTTTTTAGTTAGAACAGATGCTTTTTGCCCCTTGGGTCTGATTTTCTGATCCTCCTGTTAATTGCTCCTGCAGTGCTGAGGGTGCCTTGTGACAGACAAATTTCACGTTGTCTTTGGTGATGTGCAGAAATCTCCAGGGCTGGTTCTCTGTGCTGTCAGCAGGTGTCAGATCCAGGGGGAGGCTCTGACATCCTCCTCTGTGGCATTAACTCCACGGTGCTGCCCCACTGAGAGCTGGGTGTCTCCCCTCCAGCTGGACACTGTGCCCAGAAGTTCAGGAGATAACAGCTTTGAGCTGTTCTGCCATTTATTGCTGATGTAAATGTCTCCATCTGTCCTGGAGGAGCCTCCTGCTGCAGCTGCCTCCTTCCCAGCCAAGGTGACTTTGAGGCCAACCTCAGCTTTCCTCTTCTCACCTCATCCTGGGGAAAGCTGAGCAGCAGATCCTTGGTTAGGGATGGGAGAGACCTGATCCTGGGGCTGCCAGGGATAATCCCTGTGCTGCCAGCAGCTCTTCCCAAGGCTTGGTGGGATTCACTGCAGCCTTCCAGGACCTTCCAGGACCTTTGCTCCTTGGGAGGTGCAGTCCTGTGTGACCCACGTGGGTGTCCCTGTCACAGAGACCCAGGGAAATCCCAGGGGATTTCACAGCCCTTGGAGATGCTGGCACCATGTTTCAGTCTCAGCTGTAATACAAATATTTGCCTTGGACTTCAGCATTCCTGATTCAGTGGTACAGCTGAGGAGGGATGGGTTTATTTTCTATATACTACGGTTAATGTTTGCCTGCATAGGCAGAACTTGGAAATCAGGGAGAAATATTTCCCTTTGTTCTCTGTAGTTGGAGTTCCTCAGTCATTTGCTTTCCATTTGTCATATTTTTTTTTCTGTTTGGTTGTTGAAAAAAGCTGCTGAGTGAAAGGCAGGAAATTACAATTTTCGTTCCTTACCATATATATTTTTTTTAAATTTCTTTTCATTTTGTACTGTGAGCCTGCAATTCCTGCCTGCATTCCTGGTTTTTTGTTTCTGAAAACCCTTGGATGCCACCACCAGAGGATTTTACCAGCTGCTTCTTTGCCCAAACAACCCTTTTAAACCAGGAGCTTCAGGAAAAGTGCCCTCTCTGTAGCTGAGGTGGCCTGTGAGCCTCCTGCTATTCAGAGACCCTTTCAGACTTTTAGCAGAAATTCAAATCCCAGCCCAGCTTTTTTATTCCTTTGGCAAACTGGACTGAAAATAAGTGGATGGGAGGGGAACAATTTCTGAGCTTTCCTTTCAGCTAAGTGCAGCCACTCCTGGAGAAGGTCTGGGTTCCTGCTGGCTGCCACTTTCAAATCTTCCTTTATCTCCTGTTTACTCCAGAGAAACTGCTGGAATTCTCTCTCTCTCTTGACATAAAACGGGGCCAGGCTGCCCTTCCTGCCCAAATCCTGCATTTTGGGTTCTGAAATAAAGAGCTTTCACCTCATCCCAGGCAGTGCTGCCATCAAACCCTGGCTCCAGAGCACCCCTGCTCTGTACTCTGGGCAAGGGGGGCACAAAGAAAACTCTTCCCTTTGGATTTTCCTGGCCCTTTTATATCCCAGCCCAGGATCCTTGGCATGGTTTGCTGCTTCTAAACCTTCTGCTCACTGCCTTTTTTTTCTGTACTATGTGTATAATGTAGAAATAACCTCGAATTTGCACTTGGAATGCCTGTGATTTAATGTTGTCGAGCATATAATTTTCCAGGTAAAATTGAAGCTTTCTTCTTCCTGTTCACATTTTAGTAGATTTTTTTTTCCCTTCAGTATGTCTGTATATCTCAAGAAAATAAAACTTGAGAGGTTTTGGCAGAAACCTGTTTGGTAATACTGCAAAATTGGTCCCCAAAATAAGGCAAATCAGAATTGTATTTTTGCATTACTTTGTGTCTATGCCTCAACTGACTCTAATTAGACCTTTTAAGCTCAGAACACATAAAAAAAAATCTATTATGAAACAGCATTTCCATAGTTTATTTTTGTCAGACATTCAAAATTGCTCTTTTACTCTAATTAGACCTTTTAAGCTTAGAATACATTAAAGAAATCTATTTTGGAATAACATTTCCATGGTTTGTTTTCATCAGACAGATTCAAAGTTGCTCTTGTACAAATTCTTCCACTTTTCTTCATACTTATTTTCTCATATTATTTGTAAACACCCCTAATGCCCTGGTCTTGATTCTGTGCAGGAAAAAGGAACTTTACAGCTTTTATTTTTGTACTGAGGTGGAAAAGGGATGATTATTTTTTTGGAAGCTGTCTGGAAACTTTGTTTTATCAGCTCTTTTCCAAGCTCCTCTCCTGAAGTTCTGGCTGGGGATTTCTTGGCTGAGTTTTTGTCACTGAAGGAAGAACACTTGGAGTTCTGTGAGCAGAATCAATACCTGGATTTGCTGGGATTTGCTGGGATTTGCTAGGAATTGCTGGGAATTGCTGGGAATTGCTGGGATTTGCTGGAATTTCTGGGAATTGCTGGAAATTCCAGGATTCCAGTGCTGGAGGTGCTGCCTGAATATCCCTTTGGGGTGGGTTGCTGCCACCAGGTCCTGCTGGCCTGGCCCTCCTGCACACTGGGCTGGGTTATTTGGTTTCCTTGGGCTGGGACACGTCCCAGAGCATTTCTGCCACACGTAAATGTTGTGTGTGAGAGGCACTGGGGTAACTCTGCCTTCCCCCAGCCCCACTCCTGCACCCCAGGAGTGTTCAGGGAGCATTTTGGGAGCAGGCAGGGAGGAATCGTGCCCTGCAGCCAGGGACCAGGGGGGGAGGCCGTGGAAATCTTTCCTAATTATTTTGTTTATGAAGCTTTGGGAAGGGTTTCCAGTGGGTTTCCTAATGAACTGGTTTGTTGTTGATGCTGGTAATTATTCTGCAAACGGGGGGTCAAGGCTCATCTTCTTTCCCACAAGCTTCCAACCACCAAGCATTAAACACAAACTATGCAGTTTGGGCTTCTGCTTCTTCTTCTCCTCCAAGTTTTAACTCCTCACTTGCAGAATTGCTGCCATTCCTCTTTCAGGAGGCTGCTTGGACTGGCTGAGTGGAAAGGAAAGGAAACTGGAGAACCCCAAACTGGTTTTTTTTTTTCTGTCCTATTAGATCCCAACAGCACATCTGGTAATATGGGAACAAACTGGATTGCTGCTGGTGGGAGCATTGGTTGTACTGGGGGATTGGGGTTGCTGTGGGACACAATAAATGGAGAAGTGGAGTGGACAGAAGGCTTCTGGACTCCTCAAGAGGAGGAGCCACAGGTTTATTTTCCAAGCTTCTTTTATACTTTTTTACAAATGTGCTCACTTTAGAGGTGGGACCCCTGGGAACCATTGGTCACTCTCAGAGACCACGATGCCAAGTCCCTCCTCTGGGAACAAACGTGGAAAAACAAGATAGTTTACAATAAGTGACCTTGTTTACAGTAAAATTCTGTAAAATTACAGTAAAATTACAGAATTTAGGAAATTCTGCCTGGGAACAGAATTTCCTAAAACCAAAACATGGCAGGCACAAATTGTGGCAACAGATTGGTTCTGCCAAAAGCTGAAACTCTCTGCCTTGTCCTGGGGATGTACAAGGAGAAGCTCTCTGTGCTCCTCTGCTGCCTTTTCACAGAACCACCCCTCTTTTAGGCTTGCTTTTAGGCTTCATTGTGATGGAAAAGCTGGTAGAAAAGCTTAAAGCAAAGATTTTGGTCTGGCATTTAAAAGCTGAAAGGACTTCAGTTTCCAGCAGGTTGGGTTTTGTGATGGATAAATTTCCATTAAGGCAGAGTGGGAGGCTCAGCTGAGTCCTACCAACTGCTTTCATCTGGGTATGAAGGGATTTTTCCATGAAAACCAGAGGTGCCACTTTAAATGTGTCATTTTGGTGACTATTTCTAAGGGAAAAGGCTTATTTTCCATTAACCTTTCCTATGTGATGGAACTGCTGGGGTTCAGTTCAGTGTTAACAGTTGGGAATTGAGGGAAATATCCTCACAAAACTGTTGCTGAAGGTTGGAGTTGAATGAGTCTGCACTTTTCCATCAATCATTTGATTTTATGGCTTCAGGGAGACAGTCATTTTATTTGACTGCTATTTTATATAGACTTATTTGTGTTTTCATGTTAAAAAATATTGCAAATAAGATAATGGTTGTGCATTCAATAGCCACAAATTCCCCCCTATCAGTCTTGGAGCTAGAATTGATGGGACAGGGCTCCTGGTGTGGTCACATATTTTACCACAGGCTCCAAATTAGGGTTGCAGATAGTAAAATAATGAGGAAAGGAAGAAGGTTGGGGTTTCAGGCTGGAAAAAGGTTTAATTGTGCATTTCCTTACAGTATTTTTCCATGTGCTTGTAGTTAATAAGGCCATTAACTTATGGAAAAGGAGAGGTGAGGCTGGGAAAAGCCTTCAGAAGGTGGAATAAGTGAAGTTACTGCAGATTTGGTGAACTTGGAAACTCCTCTCTTGCTGCTTTTTTGGATCTCAGCTCCCCTGTAACCAAAGGCAAAGCACTGACCCTAAAGCTGTTGATTTTTGGTTTGTTTTTTTTGTTTTGTTTTTGTTTTCCATTCCCATTTTCAGGACTTGCAGTGGGTCCTTGGAGATCCCAGTTATGAATATTCTGTTGTTTATTGCCTTGTTTGATCTGTGGCTCTGCCAGCCCTGCTGCTCCCAGGAGTGGGGTCTGGCAGCCAGGCTGGGAGTGATGGAGGGGAGAGGGGAAGGTGCTGGGTGAGATCTCAGAGTTCCTGGAATTTCTCACCTGTCATTTGGACAAAATGTTTGTGAGGCCATTCACTCCTGTGCTTTGGGTGATCATGTCACCCTGAAATCCTTCTCAGGGCTGTTGATCCATAGGAATTCTGTGAATTCCCAAACTGGAGCTTTGGGGTTCAGTTTTGTCTCATGTAAAGGAAATGAGGTTTCATATCTCTCCTTAGTGGTGCTGTTTTAGTGTTGACATGTTCATTTTTTTTTTTTCTATCAAGTTTAATAATAGTGGAATATAAAAGTGTTAGAATTTGAGGGAATTTGGGAGGATATATCCTGCAGAAATTGGGGTAGGGATGGCCAGAGATGGGGGTGTAGGCATAATGTCTCTTAGGAAATACATGAGTTTATGACTACAGTGAAATACTGAGAAAGAAATACAGCTTTGTGTATGCAGAAGAGGGAAGGCAGGGTCTGGGACTGGAGATCATTGCCAGGAAACAACCTTTGCTGCTTTTGTCCTGCTGGAATGGAGCAGAGAGGGGAATTTACTGCAAAGGCAATTTCTTACCCTTCTCTACCCTCACTCTCCTCCTGCTCTCCCCCAGTCCCCCTCTCCAGCTCTCTCTCACACACAAGAACGTTCCCTTTTCCAGCTGTATTGGAAGCATCAGCAGGATTTCACTGCTGTCTGAGGGGAGGGAATGGAAAAATGTCCTGGCCATGCTGGGAATGTGGCTGTGACACAGCTGCAGCAGCTGAGGAAATGTCACTGTACGGCCCGGAAGGAGCCCCAGAGGAAAGAGGCTTTGTAAATTATTCATGCTGGCTGGTGTGAAAGCAATAGAATTAAATTAAAATTGAAATATAAACATGCATCATGGTAGATTTGTGAACAGAAAGGAGCTTGGCTGCTGTGGGATGTGGGAGATGGAGGCCACGGTGCCAAGTCCCAGCCCAGCAGCATCCCCAGAGCTCAGTGTGGGCTTCTCCAGCTCTGACCAGGGGGAGACTGCAGCTGCTGCTGGTTGGAAACTGCACTGGAGACTCTGGCCCTGAGTGTCTCGGGCTTTGCTGGCAGGTTTGAAGGTGTGGATGTGTCTGTGCTGCAGCTCTTGGGTCCAGGTCAGGATCACCAAACGCAGCGTTCCCCTTTGGAGCCATTTGTCAGCCTCTGAGGAGGTCAATCCTCAGGGCTGTGCTCTCCTGTGTTCCTCTTTGTAGCTCTGCACAGGTGCTTTGAGACTTTCTCGAGGGAAATCTGCTCAGTCCCTCAGGCCAGGATTGATGGAGGTGCCGTGAGAAGCTCCTGCCCAGGCCTGGGTGCCCTCTGTGTTCCTGCTGTGCTGCGGCCAAATTACATTTCCAGCCCTTTTTCATTAAATGGAATTTTCCTGAAAATGCCTGTCCATAAATGCTCCTTCCCACTCAGCACACTGGGGTTACCAACACTGCCCCAGTCCCTGCACAGTGAGAAATGGGAGCTGGAGGATGTGGGGTGGTGGAGAGCTGTACAGAGGGACTCCTCTCTCTCCCTGTCTCAGTGAATTCTCAACTATGGCCATTAATTATTTAGTGATGGTGGTGAAAAGGGAAGGGAGAAAGGGGAGAAGCAGGTTTAATTTCAGGCATTTCTGCCAGAAGTGTGGATAGAATGGTTTTGAAAAGGTGTGGACGAAGGGTGGGAAAAAAAACCCAAAGCAGTCCTGCAAAGTGGCTCCAATTACCTCAGCTTCAGCTTGGAGCTGAAAAGCAATTTAGTGCAAGCAAAGCTTTACACCTCAGAGCAGAACCCCAAGAGAGCTGTGGCTGCAACCCCCAGAGGCACCTGGGGAGTTCCTGGGTCCTTTTCCATCCTCAACCTTCTTTTGATGAAGTTTATAAAGGCTGACTCTTTGAGACTGATGCCAGTGCCCAGGGTGAGAATCCCCTTGCTGCCCTCAGCCTGTCTGTTCATCACAGCAAAGGGAAACATCCAAGGAAAGAACCACCTGTGAGTCCTCTCTGTGCAGTGGCAGGGCTGTAACTCCAGGTGAGTTTTAATGAGCATATGCCAGTTGAAATGAATAAAAGCACATTTTCTCTCAATGGATTGGATGCAGGTTGTAGTTACTGCAGGTTTTTTTTTTTTTATTTCTTCCCCTTTGTGCAGGATTGCTGTGCCATGTCAGGATGTATCATTATGAAGTTTAACTGCCCTGTGCTCTAGGTCAGGTTTTGGTTTCTGTAAGGCTTTTCTGAGTTATGAAGTGGTACCAATAATATCTTTCCAGCCTGGAAAATTCTGCCAGAGAGAGGCTGATGGAGGGAACATGGGCTTGAGGGCAGACTCTGACATGGGCCAGACCAGACAGAGTAATTGTGTCTAATGCCTGCAGCACAGGGCTCGAGCAGTGCCAGTCCCAGGAAACTTTGGCTTGTTGGGGGGCTTAGAGGGAGAACAAAATCCTTGGGAACAGAGTTTTCCCCTACCTTTGGAGAGTGTTGGAGTGGCAGCTGCTTTTCCAGGAGCAGGTGGAGCTGAGGCATTGCCAGCACTGAGCCCTTCCAGAAACCCCCTTGGGGCAGCTGTGGGCAGAGCTGATTTCCCCTTGTCTTGGTTTGGACAGACAGGTGTCTGCCAGGGAGAGCTGGAGTTTCTCTTGGAATGGAGAATGTAAACCCCTCACCCCCTGCCAAATTATAATTTTGCAATTAAGGGGCTTTCAGGCAAAGATTTGAGAATAGGAATAACAGTTCTTTACTAGGAATATTAACAATACAAATGTAGTAGGAAACAAAACCACCCAACCAACCAAACAACGATTTTGGAAAACCCTGACAGAGTCAGAGGGAATAACCTGACACCCTGTTGGTCAGGGGGTTGGAAGCAGTCCAGAAGTGAGTCCTCCTGGAGTGGCAGATGTGGTTCTGTTGAAGTAGAGATGGTCCTGTTGAAAAGGGTCCAGTGATGGTGAGAAGGGTCTGGTCTTCCTCTGGGAAACCAGATCCCCCCGTGTTCCTGCATCTCAGTTTTTATCCAGGTAGGAATGGTTGGCTCCCCCCCACTGGGTGGAGCATCTCACAATGGGATGATGGAATGTGGATGCTCTGCTTTGGGGAGGGGAACAGCTTGGGGAGGAGAACAGCTTGGGGAGTCTTATTGGCCCATTGTGATAAGAGATAAGAAACCCTGCCCCACCTGGTTTAACAGTTGGCCCATTATCAAATAGCACCCACCCCCCTCCTCCTGGAGTTACAAGAGATGAAGAAGAACATCTCCCCAGCTGCTGAACTTTCAGCAGATGAAATAGAATGCACGTTTTTGATCCCACAACCCGAGACACCCCTGGAGCAGGGCGAGGTGCTGGCTGTGACCCCTGGGGCTCTCTTGCAGTGCACGTGCCGCAAGGACATGGTGAAGATCTCCATGGACGTGTTTGTGAGGGTGCTGCAGCCCGAGCGCTACGAGCTCTGGAAGCAGGGCAAGGACATCGCCGTCCTGGACCACATGAAGCCCACGGCCCTCAGCAGCCCCGAGCTCGACGCCTGGAACGAGACCAAGGCAGACCTGAAGGCCAAACTGCTCCGCAGGTAAAGGCAGAGAGTGGCTGTGTCTGAGCCCCTGCCCTGAGATTGTGGTTGCTCCAGTTCTTCGCTGCAGGGAGTTCAGACTCTTCCTTTGCTCTTTTCGTGCTGTTCCTCGTGCTGTTTGTCTGGGGTCCTGTGTCCCTCGTGGTCCCATTTCCTTCCCATGCTGTAAAAGCACGTGCTTTTCAAAGTGGGACACTTTGTGCCCCCTCACATCTCGTCTCTTAGCTTGGAAGACCAAAAATAAAAAAAAAAAATCCACAGTGAGCGTTTAGAGCTTCACTGATCAGAAAGCGGGAGTTAAAAAAAGCCCATCGGTTGCAAAGGGGATTTTATGCATGCCTTTCTGTGCTTCCTTTGATCTTTGTATTAATTTTCTACAAGTCTGTGGTTTTTGTGTGTTACAGCATGCTTGAATTGGAAATTTGGCATGCTAACCTTTTCCTGTTGGAATCTTGCTTTATAGGATAGGAGATGAGGAAGAGGACAACAAACACCGGTATGTGACTTCCCTCAGCAACTTCAGTCACTTCATTCTTTTTCCTGGCAAGTTTCTTAAAATAGCAACTCTGGGACTCTTTTCCTCTCTCACTGAGGTGTTTTTTTTTTTTTTTTGTGAAAGCCCCCAGGAAATCTTTGGGCCTCAAGGTTCCTCAGGCTTCATCTTGGTTTGGATTTCTGTGATCTCTCCCACCACTGGAGAACCTCAGCTGTCTCTTGGCTCTTTGGTTTTCGCTCTTGAGTTGCTCTCCTGGGCTGGCAGGGATGTGTGGTGGTTACTGGGTATGGGGAAAGGGAGCTGGGCACTGATAAAAGTGCTGCTGCATTTTTGTGACTGTTCAGAGTTCCTGATGTAGCTGCTGCTTGCACAGTGTAAGGTACTGTATGAACACCAAGGATTATTTTCCCTCCCTGAGCCTATTACCCAGCAGAGAATCCTCTCTCTCAGCCTGAGCCTATTGCACATGATCCAGGTACTTTTTTTGCTTATCTGTTCAGTGTTTCCTGGATTATTCCAGCATTATCCTGAAGCAGTTTTTAGGCTGTTCAATACTTCTTAGCAGTACTTTCTCCTGTGCTTTTGTCTTTCCAAGACATCGTTTTACTTGAAGCCTGACTTTTCTCAGCAGGCTGGAGGGATGGGATTCACCTCTGCCCAAACCTTCACAGTTGTAGCTGCTTAATTTAAGTCACTTTGTGGTCTGCTCTTCAAAGAGTACAAACGCTGCTTTTTTGTCAGCTCTCTTGGAAAAATGGAGCTTTTAAACTCTGCAGAGAGGTGTTATTTCTTCTCTGAGGTCAGTCAGACTTGGTTACCTTAAAAAACCCAACTTGGTTTACTTTATGGGCTTCAGGAAGAGGCTGTGTTAGTCCAGTCCCCAGCAGCCCATTTCTGGGGTGTGAATTCTGTCAGACACAGAACAGCTTCACTTCTGGAAGTGCTCAGCCTTCAGCCTGTAGTTGTGGAAGCACTTTCTTTAAATGCTGAGCTTTCTGTCTTTCTCCCCCACAACCCCTGAGTGAGAAGAGCACTGCAGAACATTTTTTTTTTCTCTCTCCTGTGAGTCTAAAGCTCTGTGCTGTAATTTTTTTTTGCCTGGCATTTCCACACCACAGGAATAAAACACACTTTGCTAAAACCAGCTTGTAACACTCGACTCTACTCCTCCTTCAGCTCCAGTGGAACGTTCCAGCTGCAGTGGCAAAGTCTTACAGCTTTATCTTCACCTCCCACCCTACATTCCCCTCCCAGGGAAGGTGGTGTGTTCTTGGAATATGGGTGAAGAGCAGAGCTGATCCTTCTGGGCTCAGCCCCTGTTCCTGCTAATGACTGTCCTGCAGGTGTGAAGGCACCAGCTCCTCTTGGAGGGCCACCATCTGCTCAGAGTCTGGCAATTAGAGGTCCCTGTGCATATGGATCAACTTGCTTTTCTATTCATCATTCATCTCAGGCTGAATTTTTTTTTTCTCCTTTCTTTTTCAGTTTAAAGGCTGATTAAGGGCTCTTAACTCTGTTGTGTGCTCCAAATCTAATTAGCAGCTGAGTTTTCTGGGTTCTGAGGATGGGGAGCTGCTTTTTTGGCTTTTCTAGACTTTGGGACTGATGAGTAAAGTGTGTTTTAGTCTTTGTCACACGATGGTGGATATGAGGCCATAAGGAAAATGCTGCTTTCTACCAAAGAAGAAGTGCCTACATGCTAAAAATGGGGTAAAAATCACAAGTTTCTGAATCAGTCCTTTTGGAAAAGGAGAGCTTGTTAGATTTAAACTCAAAATTCAAGGAGCAATTCTACAGACTCTGTCCAGCCCTGTGCTGGGGCTGGCTGGGATGGAGTGCCTGGGATTTGGGGCTGCACCAGTGCCCATAAAACTCTGAAGTTGTGGCTGTTTCTTGCTTGGTGTCAAGGCTTTATCTTGTCCCACTCTGGCCCAGTGGGACCCTGGGGGTGGGTGAGAGGTGGGGAGGGGACCCAGCTGGCCCTGAGTGGCCAAGGGGAAATTCTGTGCCATAAAATGTTACGGGGAGCAATAAAAACTGGGAGAGAGCAGGAAGGAAGTGTTTGGCTTTTGAAGTGCCATTTTTGGGGACTGGTGGGCATTGCTCTGCCTGGGGAGGTGGTGAGTGGATTTCCTGGGCTTCTTTCTTTCTTTTTTTTAATTCTTTCCTTCACCTGCTAAGCTACATTTGTCTTGGTTTACAAGTTTCTGGCTCTTATTCTTCCCATTTTCCCTCCCTGTCCCTCTTGAGCAGTGGGGAGTGTCTGTGAGGGTACTTGGCTTCCTCCAGTTCCCAACCCAAAAATCGTGTCCTGATATCTGAATTTCCATTTTTCTTTGCATTGTCACTCCTGTAATCCTTGCCTTAGTGGCACTGACTTTAAAAAGAATGAACAGCATTGCTATTGCCTCGTTAGTATTTGTCTGTTCTTATTAATATGCATATTTTTTAGTTAGATTTCTTCCAGGCCTTGGACCTTCTAAATCTACTGCTGAAAAATCATAGACTGCCTATTGATTTTGCTCTGAGCATTCATTATAGTGTGTTTTTTGGGAACTGGCAGTGCTGGGTAATGTCTCAGAGCTGGGAGATGATGTTTTGCAGACTTCCAGCAGTTTGCCAAAGGGAGGCACGGACAGAATGGAAAGAAATAATGGAATGGAGGCAGAGGATGAAAGGGAGGTTTAAACAAGTTTTCATCTGTATTTTGAAATACAAGCAAAATAGATTGAAAACACAATTAAAATCACTTTAACTGCAGCTTGTGAGCTTACATTAGTAATGGTGGGGAAAAGCTCTTCAGGAAACCCAGACAATTAATGGCTGCTGTGAATGGATCTTAAATGTTGTGTTATGCAAGGTTCATCTGTTCCCTTTCAGATATCTCTTTTGCCCTGTAGCTATTTTAGCTACCTTGTGTTTTCTCTCCAAAGAAGATCCTTTTGTTTCGTATTCAGCTTTTTAAGTCAGTGATGGTTTTCTATTTTGAAGGCTGCTCTTTTATGTCAAATCACACTTCTGTACTTTCAGGTCTCACAGAAAAAGGAGTCAACCCAGAAGACACAAAACAGAGGATCAGAAGTCTCTTGGGGATGTCATGGCTATTGAAACTGCCTTGGAAGATGTGAAAGTAAAAGAGGAGCTGAAAAGGGGGCCAGATCTGGAGGAAGAAGAGAGAAGCAAAGGGATGGAGGGAGAAGGTGAGGCCAGACCAGTGAGGAGCTGGGGTGAGCTCTAAAACTGTGAATAACTGTTTGCTGCTGTTTATTTCTGTTGAAATATCAGCAGAGTTTTCCCCACTATTAAATCTCTGCTCACTGAAATATGTCATCATTCACAGCAGCAATTGATTTTTTTTCCCTCTCTTTGGTCCAAACAGCTTTTTTGGCAGGGCTTGGAAATTCTGTAGGCCTGAACTATTACAGGATTGTAAAAATATATATTATGTGAGGAATATTTTAAATTATTTCATAGAGAAACAAATAAATGTGTCCCGCTCTGAAAAGGAATGATTTGTGCACTGCCTTGTGCAATTCATCTTTCCTCTTCCCCTCCCTTTGTTCCCATTTCTCAGAGACTGAATCCAGGGAGCCTCACTTTGGGTGGGATCCACAGCTGCTGCACGAGTCCCACTTGGGTTTCTTCAAGTTCAGCTGGAGTAGGGAAGCTTTTCAGCTTCCTCTGCATGAAATTTAAGACCTTTGCTGAAAATAAAACCAGGTCATGACAACTCCCAGTCCTTTGGGATTCCTTCTGCACATCCAGTCCCCAGGCCTGAGCACACCATTTGTGCAGGGGGCTCTTTCTGTGGCACCTTCTTCTTGGCTGTGTAGAAAAGGTTGGAGTTCTTGCTGGGAAAAAGCTGCTTTTTCCCCACCCTAATGTGTGGTTAAGTGGTTTTTGTGTCTGTGACACTCCCTCTTTGAGGCTTCTCCAGCACTGCTTACAGGGAATTAATTTACATCCATTCTATATATCCATTATTTGTTTAGCATTTGGAGAAACTGATGCTGCAAACTATTTAGAGAGAACCTCGATAATGATCTTAAAGGAAATCTGTGGAAGCTCTGGGAAGAGAATTGAGGGCTTTGTTCAGAGTCTGTCAGCTAGACAGTGTATTTTCTCTTTTCAGGGGAAATAAGGAGTTGGAGAACCATTGTTGCACAGTGCAGATACTTAATTTCTATTGCCCTAAGCTTGAGAGCATCAGCAGTGTGTTAAATTGTCTGCTCTTAGCTCTTGTACAAGTTTAACACTTGATGCTTGTAATAAATGGCCCGAAAATGCTGATTTTTCTTCAGAGACGAGAGATAAGTGACAAGGACAGATCTGAGATCATTAGAATGGCCAAGGAATAATAAAAACTCTGTTCTAGCTGAATGGCTTCCAAATCATATACTTCCACTACTTCTTAAGAGCTCTGTAACTGTTGGCTCAGGAGGGAAAAGCTTATTTTCAGCACCATTGCAGAAGTGCCACTGGAGCAAACTCCAGCTTGGTGTGGCTGCTTGCAAATATTCAGCTTTCCTACTGCAATACAGCAATTAAATCCCCATGACTTCTCTAGTTTTCCACGTCCTGCTGTCTGCATTGCCTCTCACCAGTGTCTTAGGGTTTCATCTTGAAGAAGAAAACAGCATCTGTGTGGATGGCCCTGCTCGTGGCAATTCTGCTCCCCCCACCTTCTGCACTTCCTTTCTTTATTTCCCTGGCTTTAATTTGCCTTCATTTTCTTTTACACCAGAAGAGATGACCTTGAGAAGGAGAAAGAATCAGATTTCAAAGTAGCCATGGTTCCAAAGTGGGTCTTGTGCTTTGTGTTGGTTATTTGGACAAGCTGAGTATTTATAACTCAGGGTTTTCAGGATTTCTGACCCAGATCCCTTACGGTGTTTACTTTGGGTTTTTATGACTCAGCTTTATATTCATAATTTATGATGTTGCTATTAATATATTTAGAATTCTTAGCAGGTTGTCTTGGGCCCTTAGGAAGGAGAGTGGTGAGGCTTTGCCCTTGCCTGGGTGTGCTGAGCAGCAGAAATCCTCCTGCCAGTCAGCAGCTCTTCCCTGCGGGGCTGTGCAGAGGGAACTGCAAACCTGATGATGCCACCTCCAGGCCTGGGGGGCTCCAAACCTCCTGGGCAGCCCCTTCCAAAGCCTCACCACCCTTTCCAGGGAGGAATTGCTGCTGATGTCCAACCTGACCCTCCCCTGGCCCCCCCTGAGGCCGTTCCCTCCTGTCCTGTTGTTCCCTGGGAGCAGAGCCCGGCTCCCTCCTTCCCCTCCTGGCAGGGGAGTTGTGCAGAGCTACAGGGTCCCTCCTGAGCCTCCTTTTCTCCAGCTGAGCCCCTTCCCCAGCTCCCTCAGCTGCTCCTCAGTTTCCTGAGCTCTGTTGAGGGTTCAGATTGTGCCTGGGCAGGCAGCACAGCACTGCCACACGTGTTCCTTGTGTCCCACCTGCCATCCTCCTGCAGGGGAATGACATTCCTCTCTAAACCTACCCGTGCTTTTGTGCCTTCAGATCCTTTTCCTTCCTGGAAGTGTTCAGGACAGCCCAGATAGGCTCTTGGAATTTTGCCTCCTTTTTTCCTGGCTTCTGATTCCACAGATTCACTTGCAAACTCACTTAATGCAAAAACTTTCAAGCACAGTTCTCTGTGCCAGCTGCTGTCAAATTACCCTTTAGAAGTCAATAAAGCTGGTGAATGGCATTTGTGCTGTTGGGGAGAGAATTCTTGGAGTGTATAGAGAGTAAATATGATCTGGTTTTGTGCAACTGGGGAGAAATCCAATTTGCCTTTCATTCAATATGTTTGTTTCTCTAAGGAAATTCAATATTCCTTTCTCTGTGATAGAACAAACCAGTTTATCTGAGGGACTGCCTACACGAGTACAACTATAATTATTTGAGCTGGACTTGTTCCCATTTTTATAAGTTAGTGTAAATAAAGTGATCAGACTTCTAGGAAATGCTGGGGTTGAGGTGATCCCTAGGGGATTTCAGCAGGGATTTTGGCACTTTATCCTGTTGTGGGATTATTCACCCTTCTTCATGCAGAAACCTCTATTATTGTGATGGTTATTCTGATTTTCCATTCGTGGGTCAGGTTTGGTGTAGCCTGAAGTGGAGGGGTCTGGCTGGGTTGGGGTTGGTGAAACTTCCTCACTGGGGTGAGCAGGCTGTCCCTGATTATCCTGACCTGGGGAGTCCCCCTTAATGGAGAGAAGGAATTTTAATCACTGCTGTGAAATGGGAGTGTGTGGATCCCTTCACAGGGAAGAGAGGTGAGGAAGACTTCTCCAGGCCAGTGCTGCCTCTGGTGACAATACTGAGATGTTTATCTGCCCAAGAAGGTTGTCACATCCATGAGGGCTCTGCAGATAAGCTGAGTGACAGTGAGCTGGGA
The DNA here is from genome assembly GCA_016584745.2 of Phylloscopus trochilus trochilus. Classification (NCBI taxonomy): domain Eukaryota; kingdom Metazoa; phylum Chordata; class Aves; order Passeriformes; family Phylloscopidae; genus Phylloscopus; species Phylloscopus trochilus. The sequence continues at coordinate 1,513,483 of WQNJ02000044.1, read as the reverse complement.
GAAACAAGGACATGGGTGTGAGGAAAGGATATCTCAGGATCCAGCTGAGCTCTGTGCTGCACCTGATTTATGCTTTAACAGCATTTTTTTTTTTTTTGAAAAAGCTTGATAGCAGAAATCTTTGGGTAATAATGATTCAGGTATCTTTGTTCAGTTCTTCATTTCCTGGGGCTGTTGGGTGCATTGACACACAGTAGTACCCAGATAAGAGCTGTGCTTGCAAACAAGGGAGCAGCAAACTACTGATACAGAATCAAGGTCTCCAAACTCTTTTGACTGCTCCTCCTTATCAGCAAAAAAACCCAAAAATCTGAGCACGCTTCCTGATGTATGTCTTTATTTATATACACATTTATTCCTGGATAGCACAGAAATACACATGTACATATATATTTCTGTGCTAATAGGCCCATTATGAATATACAGAAAAACAGAGATTGGAAAAGGAAGGCATAAAGATTAAAAAAAAATACTGTTTAAAATATTTATTTTATTAATGGGACAAAAATATTTCATTCCTGCACCCCAGTGGATGGTTTTGTGCCCCTGACTTTGGAGAACAAAAAATTTGAAGCACAGAGTCAGGGCTAATGTGACATTATTACAGGTTTTTGGCACACTGTCCAGTTTCTTAGGGATTTAGATATTTTTCCCCTCCAGGAAACGTTGTTTTTAGCAACCTTTGTGCTCCAGTCAAGAATTTAACAGCCCATAGAAGTGACACAAGTATTTTCTTTCTGGAGCAGCTTCTCTAGGTCAGTGCTGAGGCAGAGCTGAGCGAGTGCAGCTCTCAGAGTGCTCGTTGGAACGTGGTGATTCCATGGTGGGATGGATGTGCCAGCCCAGCCCTGAGCTCTGGGAAGGGAGAGAGGTGCTGGGTGTCCCAGCCCTGAGATCTGGGAGGGGAGAGAGGTGCTGGGTCCCTGTTGGAATGCAGTAATTCCATGATGGGATGTGCCAGCCCAGCCCTGAGCTCTGGAAAGGGAGAGGGATGCTGTGTGCCTCTTGGAGTGCAGTAATTCCATGATGGGATGTGCCAGCCCAGCTCTGAGCTCTGGGAAAAAGAGATGCTGGGTGCCCCAGCCCTCAGCTCTGGGAAAGGAGAGGGATGCTGGGTCCCTGTTGGAGTGCAGTAATTCCATGATGGGATGTGCCAGCCCAGCCCTCAGCTCTGGGAAGGGAGAGAGGTGCTGGGTGCCTGTTGGAGTGCAATAATTCCATGATAGGATGTGCCAGCCCAGTTCTGAGCTCTGGGAAAGGAGAGAGGTGCTGTGTGCCTCTTGGAATGCAATAATTCCATGATGGGATGTGCCAGCCCAGCTCTGAGCTCTGGGAAAAGAGAGCAATGCTGGGTGCCCCAGCCCTCAGCTCTGGGAAAGGTGAGAGATGCTGGGTGCCTCTTGGAATGCAGTAATTCCATGATGGGATGTGCCAGCCCAGCTCTGAGCTCTGGGAAAAGAGAGCGATGCTGTGTGCCCCAGCCCTCAGCTCTGGGAAGGGAGTGAGGTGCTGGGTGCCTCTTGGAATGCAATAATTCCATGATGGGATGGATGTGCCAGCCCAGCCCTGAGCTCTGGGAAAGGACAGGGCTGCAGAATTCCCAGGAGCTGCGGCCTGGTGTGCTCAGTGTCACCTTTATCTCCAGCAGGGGAGTGCAAGGCCAAGGCGCGGCCCGCCAAGGCCAAGGGCGAGCGGAAGAAGAAGCAGCTGTTCCCCCCTCAGCCCCCAGCCCCTCAGCAGCCCCCCGAGACCCCGGCACGGCCCCCGGGGCCCACAGCAGCTCCGGCCACGGGGCAGGGCCGGCCCCCGGCCCCTCTGAACGTGGTGCAGCCCTCGGAGGCGCCGCAGGCCGAGGAGGAAGAGTTCAAACCGCGGCCCATCATCCCCATGCTGTACGTGGTGCCCCGCAGCAAGAAGGTGGTGTTCGACAAGGAGCACATGTCCTGCCAGCAGGCCTTCGAGCAGTTTGCCACGCAGAAAGGGCTGGGCTGGCCGCAGGGCCCGCTGCAGAGCCCCGCCAAGGACGAGGACGGCGGCGCCGAGGCCGAGCAGGCGGAGCTCACGGCAGAGGTCAGTTGTTGCTTCGTGCCTGCCTGTTTTGGTTTTGGGAAATTCTGTTCCCAGGCACTTCTTTGGTACACAAGGTCACGTGTGACATTATTACAGGTTTTTGGCACGCTGTCCAGTTTCTTAGGGATTTATTCCTGGATAGCACAGAAATACACATGTACATATATATTTCTGTGCTAATAGGCCCATTATAAATATACAGAAAAACAGAGATTGGAAGAGGAAGGCATAAAGATTAAAAAAAATACTGTTTAAAATATTTATTTTATTAATGGGACAAAAGTATTTCATTCCTGCACCCCAGTGGATGGTTTTGTGCCCCTGACTTTGGAGAACAAAAAATTTGAAGCACAGAGTCAGGGCTAATGTGACATTATTACAGGTTTTTGGCACGCTGTCCAGTTTCTTAGGGATTTAGATATTTTTCCCCTCCAGGAAACGTTGTTTTTAGCAACCTTTGTGCTCCAGTCAAGAATTTAATAGCCCATAGAAGTGACACAAGTATTTTCTTTCTGGAGCAGCTTCTCTAGGTCAGTGCTGAGGCAGAGCTGAGCGAGTGCAGCTCTCAGAGTGCTCATTGGAACGTGGTGATTCCATGGTGGGATGGATGTGCCAGCCCACATCTGTTCCCAGAGGAGAGACTTCATGTGGTGGTCTCTGGAACTGACCAATGGTTCCCAAAGGTCCCACCTCTAAGGTGGGCACATCTGAAAAAGCACAAAAGGGGTCAGAGAAATAAACCGGGGTCTCCTCCCTGCGAGGAGATTGCAGCCTTCTATGAAAACTGTCACTCCCTGCCTCTCGTTTATTGTGTCCCACAGCGACAGTCAGTGGGGTGCTGCCCAGCCTGGAGGCTTTCAGGGCAGCTCAGCCTGAGGCAGGGTTGGAACTGGCTCGTCTCTCGGGTTCTTTCCAACCCAAAGCGGTCTGGGGTTCCACGATTCACAGTTTCCGCGGAGTTCTCGGATGTGTAAGTGATGGAGCAGACTTTTCAGGAGCCGATGGAGTTGGCAGCTTGCAGGTGTTCTGAGGCTCTCCTGATTTGGAGACAAGGCTGTAGTTTGCCCAACTTCTTAAGAGTTAGTGTTGGCTTTTGTCTGCTCCAGTCGTTGGCTCGGAAGGCTTCAGTGGTTCAGCCAAAAGGCAGAGAAAAGTTTGCTCTGTGAATCCAAGAACTCTCTGTGACAGGGGCTCTGCCTCTCTTGTCCTGTTCCCTCCTTCGGGGTGCCCACCCAGCTTTGTTGTGCTTCCTTGCAGGCTGCTTCTGCCTTCTCCAAGATGAAGATGGAGATCAAGAAGAGCCGCCGGCACCCGCTGGGCAAGCCCCCGACGCGCTCCCCGCTGTCCGTGGTCAAACAGGAGACCTCGAGTGACGAGGGTGAGTGAGCAGCACCAGGGGCACGTGGATGTCCTGTCTGACCCAGGGAATTGCTGAAGCCTTGGACAAAACTGGGTGGCCTGAAACTCTGTGTTACACGTAGCTGGTAGGAAATGCAGCGCGTTCCCTTTTTGATAACCCAGCTGGAAACAAAACTCCTCCGTGGGAGGTGTCACTTCTCACCTCCCACTCTTTCTTCACTCCAGAAAAATATTTTGCTGGCTGCAGAATGAGGCAGCGTTTTGGGCAAAGGGAAAAAAAAAAAAAAGAGTTTGCAGAAAATAATATCTTAAAGGCAAAGCTCTGTCTTGGATATTGCAGTGGGATGAGATCTGTTCCCCTTGGAGGCAGCGGAGGTCAGGTCTGCTCTGGTGTGTGAGGAAAGTCAGTTCTAATCTTTTTCTTGGCTCCAAATTCATGGCAGTGTTGGTGTCCAACTTTCCTTGGCTGATGCAGAAATGAGAATTAAAATGTTTTTTGGTGTTTAACTGTACATCACTGATTCTTCTTTTCCCACGTTCCAGTCCCTGTGAATGCCCCAACAATCTGGACCAAGGGGAAAGAAAAAATTCTTACCTCTCACTCTGTTTTGTGGTATAATTTCCCACTTTGGGGCCTTTCCCACGTTACTCAGAGTATGGACCAGGCCCCAGTAAGGAGCTTTTGTGTGCTGGGTCGGGCACATGGGTGTAACTGGCAGCCCCTGCTCACCACTCCTCATTCCAAAGGACAACATCTTCCCCATTTACTCTCCTTCAGGATTGCATCCATTGATTTTAGAGCAGCCTCCTGCAGGAAGGGCTTCTCCTGAGCACACAGAGCTCCTTTCCTCACTGAGGGGGATGCATTTGATGCCTTCCAAGTGTGTAACGTGGACTGAAGTGCACAGAGGCAGTTGAGACTCGTTATCTTGTTTTGGTGTGAGACCTTGGAACCAGCTCTGTGCTGGGGGATCCTCATTAGGCAGATTCTTCTCCCTGCTTTGACTTGTTGGATGGTGTTTGGGGACTTGGCTGGTGGAGCAGGAGCTGCTCTTGTGGAAGCTGGCATTTCTTGGGGACTGATTTACAGCTCTGCTGGGCAAAATCTGATCAAACAGATTCTTCCCTCCCCACCAGGGAATGGAGGCAGCTCTCTGCACCCTGGGCTTTTTCAGGGAATGATGTGCAAGGATGATCTGCAGGCTGCAGGAGAACAGTGAGCATGCAAATTGAGGGAATGCACATGTCACACAGAGATTCAGCCCAGACAAATGGTTTGCAGTGTGGGAGCCATCCTGAATGCCGTGTGTCCCCCTGGATCCATCCTGGAGGAGCGAAGGTGATAGCACACGACAGTCATTCCCTTTCTTCTCTCCCTCTTTCACTCTGGATTAGGCTGCTGCTTTCACTGATTTCACTGGTATCATAAATCCTGGCCTGTCACCTGATGTGCCTCCACTGAAATTTGGAGAAACGTGGGGTTTGATTCACGTCTTAAAAATAAACGAGATAAGACACTTTTTGGGAAGTGTGAAATGTGACAGAGCCACACAGCCAGCACTCATCACCTCAAAAAAGGGACTCATTAAACACAATAAAATTTCCACGTTGTCTGACAAGTGTGTTATGGGCGACATTTAAAATCTGAGATATAAACTCAGCCATTAACGTTTTACTCCAAATTCCTTTTATCCTTTCAGGTAACCCAGGAGTCAGAAAATCTTCAAAGGGAGGGAGAACTGGAGAGGAGACTTAGACTTGTAGAGCAGAACATAAACTGCTTATTTCCAGTAATTAACAGTGAAGCAGTGAACAATTTGGTTTAATGTGCTGAGCTCTGGGGATAATGTTCTTCCAAGATGTTTTTGAGTTCCCTGTTCTTTTGGAAACTTTGCAGATTGGTGATGCAGGGAGTGATTTACACTCAGCCTTGAGTGGAAAATTTCTTTAACACTTACAGTGACTCAAAACTCCTTTGTAAAGGAAGGGTAAGAAACTTGGACCCCCAGACTGCCACAAATGGATTCTGCTGTGGTTTAATCATGAAATGCCAAGGACCTTTTATAGGTTTATAAAATAAAGAATTAACAAACTAATTAGCAAGAGCAGTCCCTGGCAGAGCTCTGGCAGAGGGAGGGGTGGTGGGGAATGCAGATGGGAGGTTCAGTGGTGTGGGAGTGGCTGATCAGACCCCTGAGCCCAGGGTACCCCCAGCCAGGGTCAGTGTGTGCAGCTCTGGGATGCATTTTTGGGGGATTTGGGTCAGGCTGGGGGGGTGAGAATTGAGAGCTGCCCTGGCCACAGCAGCACCAGCTGCATCCACAGCTCCCAGAGCATGCAGCTCCCTGCTGCAGACAGGAAAGGGGCATTTCCTTGCACTGGCATCCTGTGTTTAGAATTTATCGAAGCTCAAATTAAATCTTCATTAAAGGATGGTGGAGGTTTCACAGCTGGAAAGGGGAGGGGGTTACAAAGGCAATAAATCTCCTTTCTATCCTTCCTTGTGGCCAGTTCCTTCAGGTCACTGCTGTCCCTGTCTTGTGTATCCTATCCCCAAAGGGGAGAGTCTCTCCATTTAAGGAATTATTTGGGGCATAGGCATATGGGACAACATGGAGGAGTTGGAGGTTTTTATTTATTGCACTTCTGGTGTTGTTGAGACCTGAGCTGTTTAACTCAGCCTTGCTCCTTTTGCCTCTTCTAACCATAAACCTGTTTGCCTTTACTGACTGCCCATTGTTTTGGGATTTTCTTTTCCTTTTCATTCTAGAAACGTTTCCATTTTCTGGAGAGGAAGATATGAGTGATCCAGAGGCTTTGAAATCTTTACTTTCCTTCCAGTGGAAGAACAAAGCATTTAATTTCCCAGCTGAAAGGAAGTTCAATGCAGCTGCTGCCCTGAGTGAGCCATACTGTGCTGTCTGCACCCTCTTCTACCCCTATAACCAGGTAATTCCTCCTCACAGAGTCAGGGAGTCAATCATTAAGGTTGGGAAAGACCTCTAGGATCAAGCCCAGCTGTCAATTCTCCACCCCTGTGCTCACCCTAAAGCCACATCCCCCAGTCTGTGTCCATCTGTTTTGTATCCATGTGTTTTTGGGGATGGTGACCCCACACCTTCCATGAAGAGATTTTCCCTGATACCTCTAAACCTCTGCCACTGCTCAGATGGATGAATTAGGATGCAGACATTTCTGACACAGACAAACCCGTTCAAATTTGCACACCAAAGAAATGTGTTTGGATTTGGCAGTGGTTGGAGCCTTTTTTTGTTATCTTTCCTGGCTTCTCTGGCTTGCTCAGTGTTCATTTTGAAATCACACTGAAAGAGCTTTGCAAACACTGTTCCATGCAGAGAAAAGTCACACCAGGCTCCTGTTTCCACACGGGCCCGAGTTGCTGAATTTATGCAAACAAGCCACAAAATAAAATTTTACTGAGTAAGCACATCCATCATCTTTTTTTGGAAACTACCAATATGCTTTGGGAGATGTTATGAGCAGAAAGGCAAAATTCATCAGATGAATTAGTTATTTGTGCAGTTGTGCATTGATTTGTTCTCACATAAAGCCAAATCTGGCTTTGTGTGCCCACCAGGAATTGGTGCCTTAGATACTTGTAGCTGTGTTGGAAGCTTTTCCTGAGGAAAGCAGAACCCCTTCAATAAAATCTCTTGATTTATTACATGGACTGAAAATAAAATATCTCTTCTGATTGCTGGCTGTTGTGAGGAAAAGTGGGTGCAGCTGAGGTGGTTTTGTTCATTACTTTTAACTCTGTCTGCTACCAGAAACCTTGAAATGTCCTTCAGGAGAACTTCTTGCAGGAAAAGTAGGGAGGGATGCCAAAGGGATGGGAGAGGGGGAGGGAAGGTCTTGCTTTTAGTAGTATTTTCCTCTTTATTTTTCCTTGGTGTTTTCAGCTGCAATTTAGGAATTTAGATTTTTTGCAGAAGAGAACCAGGAAAAGCTGCTCATTATTCCGATGTTTCTTTGAGCTTTCACAACAAATTACAGATCCCAGTCGATGCCTGAGGAAGGGAAGGGGAGGAGAAGCAAGGCAGGGGGGTGGGAATCAGGATCTGGGGCCGTGTTTTGGCTGCCTGGGCTCAGGTGTTGGGTGACTTTGTTTTGCCAGGGGAGTGCTCAGAGTGGGAAGGGAGCAGGGTGGCTGGGAAGAGGCAGTACCAGTGACGGGGTGGTTTTCTCTCCAGTCCTCACAGGTGGAGAAAGAAGCTGCCCCTGCCTCCACAGGGGAGCCCTCCTCCTTCCTGCACCTTTCCAGGTGTGGGCAGAAGACCAAGCCCCTGATCCCGGAGATGTGCTTTACCTCAAGTGGAGAAAACACCGAGCCCCTTCCTTCAAATTCCTACATTGGAGAGGATGGAACCAGTCCCTTGATATCCTGTGCCAAATGCTGCCTGCAGGTTCATGCTAGTGAGTGCTTCACCTTCCCCAAAGCCTTGGGGTCCTGAGGAACTGAGGAGTTTGTTTGTGTGTTGCTGTGTTTGGGTTCCTTCTTGGTCTGTGTCCTGTCACTCCCATTTTTATCTCTGTTGGTACAAGGGTATCAGGAATCCCACAAAGGTTTGGGTTGGAAGGACCTTAAAGCTCATCCAGCTCCCATCCCCTGCCATGGGCAGAGGGAACCTTTCTCTCAAAGCATATCTGTGTATTCAAGTCCATCTTGGCAGTCACTGATCTTAAAAATACACACCAATATTCTTTTTACTGCTTATTTTGTCGGCTGATTCTTCTCTGTCTCACCGAAAAGATTCTTTCTTTTGATACCTTTCATTTTTTGTAATAAAGCAGAACTCAAAGGCTTTATTGCACTCTTTTCTCTCACATATTTCGTTCCAATATTGTTCTGCTGGGGGAGGCTATATTGTTCCTGCATGCAGCAGAGATTATGGAGTAGTTTGAGATATGTTTTATTAGTGTCTGTGATAGTGTTTGTAGTAATGGCACTTGATTACAAAAGGGAACATATGTCTGTTTGCTTCCCTGATAGTTATGTCTAAAAGAAGATCTGATTAATCCTGGTGGAGTGTACCTTCAGTGGAGATTGAACAGCATCCAGTTAGCATTTGTGACGAATTACTCTTCAGCTGTTTGATCTTGACAGATGGGGAATCTTATTTGACTTGCATCAGCTGGAATTACTTTTGTTGTTCCAATTTTAGAGTCTGCAGGTCCCCGTGCAGCTCAGCAGGGCTGGGGAACTGGAAGGCAACTTTTGTTTCTGCTGAATCCCTGATTATGGTCATTTCTGGCTAATCAGGCCGTGGGCTGCAGAGTGGGTGTGAGGAGGAAGATTTCATCCTGCCTTCACAAGTCAGGGCTGCTGCAGCTTCTCCATCCTTAGGCCTGCAATAGTCCAGTCCAGCAGAATGGTTTCTGTGGCCAAATTCTATTTAAGGACAGAGGAGTGTGGGCAAGATGATGTTAATCTGCAGGCTCAGACCTGAGATCCATCTTTTTGTAGAGAAACTCAGTTTTATATTTTGGCTGTGCTCTCCCCTTGAGGATAGGACAGGACAGCTGTTAAATCTGATGGAGGCTCCAGTGCCTGGTTGTTTCCTTGTGCTCTGTGACATCCCTTTGACTTTGCTGCAGAGAATCCATTTGCTTTTATTGCAGGATTGCAGTGGTGAGGTGTATTTTGGCTGCCTGTAAAACCAGCTGGCAGCCTGTGTGTTCTTGGGAAATGCCCTCTCAAACTGTGCTGGGTTCCAGCAGCCAGGCCCTACAGAGAAGGGAAGGTTTGGGAAGATTTCTGAGCTTTTGAGGCACTGACAGAATCCATAAAAAGAGCACATTTTTCTTGGTCTGCTTGGATTATCCTTGTGGGACAACCTGGGGTTCAGTAAATGGGACTGCTCTGCCCTCACAGAATCACAGAGTCACTGAGGTTGGGTAAGACCTTTAAGGCACCCAGCACCAGCACCCTGCCCACTACTAGCCATGTCCCCAGGTGCCACATCCATAGATTTTTTGAACACTTCCAGAGATGGTGATTCCACCTCTGCCCTGGGCAGGCTGTTCCAATGCTTCACAGCCCTTTCCATGAAGAAGTTTTTTCCTAATTTTCAATCTAAACCTCTCCTGGTGCAGCCTGAGGCTGTGCTCAGTCCCTCAGCTCAGGTTTGGAGTGAACATCCCTGTCCCTGTTCTAGGCCTGAGTGGAATTTGCTTCTCTGATTTGCCAAATGATGAAAAGAGACCTCAGATGTGGAGAACAGCTGCAGATCCATAGTATTGACTTTCTTTGACATGCTGTTTATCTGGTTAAGTGGATGATATTTATAAATCAGGCTGTGGTGGCAATCCCAGTGCTTTCTGAATGTCTTCTTTCAAGTTTAATTCAGTAATTTGAGATTTTTGTTCCCAGCTGAAGTTTTCTGTTCAGTTTGGTAAGATAGGTGAAGGCTGTATGGGACTTTGTTAGGTAGGACAGAGGCTGGATGGAATGAGCTGTGTTAGTTGAGATGCTCATCTTCAATTTTCCTCTCACTTTACAAGCTTGTAGGAATCACATAGATCTGCTTTTCCAAAACTGGATCTGTGTCTACTCCCCATTGTTTTCAGTGACAAACCTCAGTGCCTTTTATAGAATTTTAAGGACTTTTTTTGTTCTTATTTCCCTGTCTTTATAATGGGCAGAATACCACTTCACTATTTTGGTGTTGTTGTAGAAGGACTTGGTGCTTGCATGTTACAGCAATTGGTGCTCTGTAAAATGAGATGTTTTTAACACTTCCTATAACCATGAATTAAATACTGTTAACAGTGTGGAATGCAGGTATTTAATTTCCTTGCAGTATTATTGGGCTTGTCCTTCCTCATAACACCACACAGCAAAAGTAACTGCTTCAACCTTGCCAAAATTCAGTGCCCTTCCCTGTTTTGATGTGTGAGTGCACTCCAGCAGTGGTGGCATCACCTTGCTCAGTTCCAGCCTGAAGAAACAAAGCCTTGCTATTGTAATCCTTAGAAAAGTGAAAAACAAATGTGAGCACAACCTGTGTGGGGGTTTTGGTTCGTTTGTTTGCAGGCCTCCTGGTCCCAATCCCGTTTTTTGCTTTTGGTTTGTTTGTTTGCAATTGTCCCGATTCCGATTTTGCCAGAGCCTGTTGAATGCAGTTCCTCAAATGCTTTCAAAAGTGGCTTCTGATCTGAGAAGTCATGGGGTCAAACTCAGGAGGGCTGTCAGAGCCCTGCTGTGACGAGGCTGTGCCTGTGTTCGTTGCAGGCTGTTACGGGATCCGCCCGGAGCTGGTGAACGAGAGCTGGTGGTGCTCGCGGTGCTCGGCCGGCGCCTGGGCAGCGGTAAGGGCAGCACACAGCACCCTGGGCACTGCTGGGACCATCCTGGCACTGCTGGGATCGCCCTGGGCACTGCTGGGGTCACCCTGGGCACTGCTGGGGTCACCCTGGGCACTGCTGGGATCACCCTGGGCACGGCTGGGGTCACTCTGCACTGCTGGGATCGCCCTGGGCACTGCTGGGATCGCCCTGGGCATGGCTGGGGTCACTCTGGGCACTGCTGGGATCGCCCTGGGCACTGCTGGGATCACCCTGGGCACTGCTGGGACCATCCTGGCACTGCTGGGACCATCCTGGCACTGCTGGGATCGCCCTGGGCACTGCTGGGGTCACCCTGGGCACTGCTGGGGTCACCCTGGGCACTGCTGGGATCGCCCTGGGCACTGCTGGGATCGCCCTGGCACTGCTGGGATCACCCTGGGCACTGCTGGGATCACTCTGGGCACTGCTGGGATCACTCTGGGCACTGCTGGGGTCACCCTGGGCACTGCTGGGTCCACCCTGGGCATTGCTGGGGTCACCCTGGGCACTGTTGGGATCACTCTGGGCACTGCTGGGATCACCCTGGGCACTGCTGGGATCACTCTGCACTGCTGGGATCACTCTGGGCACTGCTGGGATCACCCTGGCACTGCTGGGCTCACTCTGGGCACTGCTGGGGTCACTCTGGGCACTGCTGGGACCATCCTGGCACTGCTGGGCTCACTCTGGGCACTGCTGGGGTCACTCTGGGCACTGCTGGGATCACTCAGCTGCTCCCACAGACGTGGGTGGTGGGAGGATTCAGGTTGCCTTTGACATCCCAGCTGGGGTGCAGTCACTTTCTGGGGAGGATGAACAGCCTGGCAGAGCTTTTGGGTCCCGTTCTGACGGAGTTGTGTTCCCGCAGGAATGTTGCCTGTGCAATCTCAGGGGAGGAGCTCTCCAGATGACCACTGATGGCCGGTGAGTGCTGGCTTTGAGTGCATTTTCCTTCCATACTGCACCTAATCTCCTTATCTTGTGAATTTGTTCTTAATGCTTAGTGTAGCAGCAACTTTTGGGGTTCTGGAGGGAGCTGCTCCTTGCTAACATGGCAGGATGAGCTCAAGTGCTGCCCTACACTGCACCAGGCTGCTCAACAGCAGAGCTTCTGAGCTGCTGAATGGGGTTGTTTCTCAGAGAAAAATCTTCTCAGAAAATGTTTAGCATTGTGCAGAATCAGTGTAAAAGAAGGTTGATCTCTGTTGTTCCAGAGGCATTTACCTTGTGCCACCCTGATTAGCAATTTATTGGGAACGTTGCCAAGGCTGCCAACCCCTGGAAATGTGCCTCGGTGCTGGGGGAGGCAGGGAAATGTTAACTGCCCTCCTGAGCATTTCATTCAAATAATGCCAGGCCCTGATTTGTGTCTTCACTTTGCTCCCCAGGTGGGTCCATGTAATCTGTGCTATTGCTGTCCCCGAGGCGCGCTTCCTCAATGTCATCGAGCGTCATCCTGTGGATATCAGTGCCATCCCCGAGCAGAGGTGGAAGCTGGTGGGTGTCTGGTACTGGGGACAGTGTTTGGGAACACGAGCCAGAGGGAAAAGCTGTAACTTAGACAGAAAAACGTTGTGTGGGTTTGTAAAGCAGCTGAGATTGGAGGTGATCTCGCTCTCATTTCCAAACAAAAGCTGCATCGTTTGTGTCTGCTGAGCCCTGTCAGTGCTTTGACACGCAACCAGCTCTGATTTCCAGATGTGCCTTTACTCTCTGGGAGTGTGCTGTACCCTGGGCAGAGCCTGGCACTCCTTCCCACCTGCAGTCAGGTATAAAATGCCTGAAAGCTCCATTTACTCCAAATACTGCACAGCAGGGGTGCAAAGGGACATGGTGACTTGAGAGAGGCTGACTTGTTCATCTCTAATTCATCCTTCCTTACAACATTTCTCTTTTCCTATCAAGAAATCTCTTGTAGAAATGAATAAACATTTCTGTGACCCTGACTGCAAGGCAAGACTGCAAGGATTTTAATACAAGCCCAGCTCCAAGTTGTTATTTAGCTGTGTGGCCTCATCTGAGGGATTAGTAATGGACGATTCATTAGCTCAGAGCAATTTATCTTAATGTTAGTTAATGCTCCATCACTATAGTGTGTTATTGCAAAATAAATTGTGCTTTTGCTGCTTTTTTTGGTACAGAAGTCAGCTGGGTGACACAGTGTGGGATGGGGAAGGTGCTGGAGCAGTGATAGATGGGTTAGCGCTGATGGATTCGTTAACAGAGCTGCTACTTAGTGCAGTGAGCCCGGGTGAGAGATTAGGAGGAACCTATCCCTGCTTGCAGAGTTATTTCTCTGTTGTGCAAATGGGTTTTGTACACAAATGTGAATGTAAAAAGCATTCATTATTCAGCAGGAGTGATGGGGCAGCGCAATGCCAGGGTGATAAATCTTGCAGCCGTGGCTCTTTATGGATCAGCTGACATTTCCAACGTGCATCCTCTTCATTACCAGCACTTGTAACGCTGAACTTAAAATCCTTTTACACAGCACTCACTTGTGTTGCTTAATGGAGCCTCACAAGGAAACATGACTTAATTCTTTAACCCTTCCTTGGCTGCCTGGCAGTCCTGCAGAGCCAGGGCAGTGTCTGTGTGTGTCTGACTGTGCTGCTTTGCTCTGCTCCAAAGCAGAGCTTGTGTCTACCAGAGCCTCTGCATGGACCCTCTGCACCCATTTCTCCTTCATTCCTCAATTAAAACTGCAAAGTTTCGGGGAATCCCAGAGTATCCTGAGTTGGGAGGGTCTCCAAAGACCATCAGTCCAACTCCTGGCCTTGCACAGCCCCAACAATCCCACCCTGAGAGCGTTGTCCCAACACTCCTGGAGCCCTGGAAAGAAATTTTGTTTGATTTCTTTTGTTGCATTCCATTTGCACCTCGTGTTTCCTTCCTGTCTCAGGGAATGTGGAGAATTTTTGCATGCAGGCCAGTGTTGGAATTTACAGGCACATATTCCTTCTGCTGCTGATAGCCAGAGCATGGCTTGTAGCTCAAATGTCAAAGCCTGGCTGTAAGCCCTTCACTTGGAAAGTTTTAGAGTTATCAGTTAGGTAAGGATTAAACAATTAATGTGGCTAGCAGTGGTGTGGGGTGTGAGGTAGAAAGGGAGTGTAAATTGGGTGAGATGGTGGGGAGACTCATGAGCCATGGTGGGGAATTTTAGGATTCTTCCTGGGAATCTGCAGGTAATTCCTGGAGCATGTGGAGGAGCTGGGGGTGTCTGTGCTTTGAAGGTGAGCAGCTGCAGTTAGGAAGATAAACTGAAGGTGACTAAAAGGTGATGACATTGGAGCTCCTGACTTTGGCAATGATGGGCTTGGTGCAGTACTTGATAAAATTGGGAAGATGTGCTTTTGTGGCTGGAAAAGATGGAAAAGGAGAGAAGGAACGATGTGAAGGGTGAGGACAGTTGATATGAATGGATGAGGGTAGCAGAGGAGAGAGGGAGTGGGGGTTATCCTTGGTTATTAGTTGATTTTTTAATGTTTGTATTGTTTTATTGATGGGGGCTGAGGTACCATGGGGTGGCAGTGATCTGGTGAAAGGGATATCCTGTTCTCTAGGCATGGACCAGGTCTCCCTGTGCAAGCACAGACTTTTCAGTCCATTTTGTGGGTATGGCACCATTTCCAGGACTGCAGTTTCCTGCTCCCAGATTGATGGCACATTACAGGCCTGTGCACGTAAATTATTTATGACGTGGAAATTTGGAATAATTAGCTGTCATTCCTCAGTGGAGTAAATGAATTGCAGTGTTCATCATGCAGCAGACAGCCCATTTCTTACTCTCAGCTGTGACCTGACTCTGGTGTGCCTTTATTCGAAGATTTCTCTCCTGTGCTTTGCACTCTTTTCCCTCCCACAGAAAATGCCTCTAAATCTCCATGTGCAGCTTTCCCGCAGCACTTGGCTCTGGTGTTTCTGTCCATCCCATCTCCCACACTTCCACATCTGCATTTTCATACAATCCCAGGCTGGTTTGGGTTGGAAGGACCTTAAAGTCCATCCAGTGCCACTCCTTCCATGGGCAGGGACACCTTCCACTGTGCCAGGCTGCTCCAGCCTGGCCTTGGGCACTGCCAGGGATCCAGGGGCAGCCACAGCTGCTCTGGGCACCCTGTGCCAGGGCCTGCCCACCCTCCCAGCCAAGAATTGTCACTTCCTCCATCACTCCCTACACTTCAGGCTCGCTGTCACATTCATCTTTTGATCATATTTGCTCTGAATATCCCTTTGGTGCAGCTCTTGTCCTGTCACAGGGAGGTTGTGTGGGCACTGGCTGTGTGCTAATCCTGGCTTGGCAGAGTCCTGTTGGCATCAGCAGGGGCAGATTCCTGCCCTGGGGAGGGTTAATGCTCCCCCAGCCCCCTGGGTGTCAGCAGCTGTCCCTGCTGCTGGGACACGTGGATATCGACAGGTTAATAATGGGATCTGTGCTATTGACTCCCCTCAGTCCTGCTGGGCACTTTTCCTGGTGCTTATCTGCCTCTGGAACGTGGTTTGCAGAGAGATAAAGGCTCAGCTTATTAAAGGCTAAACCCACGTTCTGGCAGCACTCAGGCTGTGGCTTTGAATTTCCTGGCTTTTGTTCGTTTGTGTAAAAAGGCCAAATTAATCTTTGGTATAAACAAACTGCCTTCAGTTAATTCATAGGAAGGAGTGGGACTTATTTCATGTAAGTGTGGGCCAGAGCCCAGGCAGTGAGGGGAGTGTTGCACAGGAATAACAAAGAATAAATCTCCTGTTCTTTGGCATCTTTTGCTTTCAAGGAAGAGAAATGTTCTGGAGAAGGAATCCCAGAATCCCAGAATGGTTTGGGTTGGATGGGACCTTGAAGGTTTTGGAGTTCCACCCCCTGCCATGGTCAGGGACACCTTTTGTTCTTTATAACCATGAAAGGCACATTTGTCTCGTGTGTATGATATTAATTTTACCCTGATTTGCCTTGTCCCAGCCTGAGGTAAGGTAGAGAGGCTGCCCCACCCCTGGAAGTGTCCAAGGCCAACTTGGACAGGGCTGGATGTTTGGGATGAGCTTTAAGGTCCTTCCAGCCCAAACCATTCTGGGATTTGCTAATCACTGACAGATTCCTGGAAATGTTAAAAACTGAGCGGTGTTTCCAAATGGATCCCTGGAAACATTATGCAAGCACCCATTCTTTAAACTGGGATTCCCAAAATCTCCTTTTCTGTGTTTCTGAGGGGCTGGAAACAAGAATTGGTGCTGTTTACAGGGAGTGAGGAAATTTATCTTGTTCCCACTACAGCTCCTGCTCACTGTCAGTACCATCAGGCTCAGAATTTTTAACTTTGAGAAAATGTAATTTCTTTTTAAAGCAGTCACACGCCTCACATTGATTTACCTAATAACTGGATCTGCTTTGCAGAAAATGAGTGTGAAAATGTCTCCAAGATTTCAGACCTTCGCCCCCCTCCAGAATTCTGGTGTTTTCCTACAATGTTTTCATTTCTTTTGTTTGCAAAACTGACTGAATTATCTACGGTGGCTCATCTGACATGGATGCCAATAAAATATTTATGGCTGATGTGCTTATGCATCTAAACTAAACACACAGTATTTTTGTTCCATTATATGATTTTATATTTTCCAGGAGATCTAATCGATACAATGTCCCATTAAATACAATCCAGCAAATTGCTACCCAGTTACTGTGCTGCTCTGTTCTTTCAGAAAAAGGGAAATGTTATTTTCCAGCAGTGCACCTGTGAGGATCCAGCTGCTGTTGGAATTCATGAAACGTGGGTGCACTGCTGTATGTGCAGGGTTGTTTGCCTGGTTCCAGTGAGCCCAGTCCAGTCTGTCTGTGCCCAGCGTGGCTCTGCAGGGCTGAGTGACTGCAGGGGAGTGGTGAGGCAGGGAATAACAAAATCTGCTGGAGTTTCTTGGCTTGCAGAGAGCCTGAGTGGGGTGCACACAGCCAGTCCTGGCCGTGGCACTGAGCATCACCTTGGCTGGGGCACTGCAGCCAGGGGCTCTGCGCTGTGCCAGGCGCCAGCGCCGCATCCCCCGGGGGCTGCGGGCTCTCTGCTCCTTCCAGAGATCCCAGCTCTGGCAGAGATGTCTCTCACTCCAGCTGTGTTCCCTTGCAGAGGTGTGTGTACTGCAGGAAGAGGATGAAGAAGGTGTCGGGGGCCTGTGTCCAGTGCTCCTACGAGCACTGCTCCACCTCCTTCCACGTGACGTGCGCGCACGCGGCCGGCGTGCCCATGGAGCCCGACGACTGGCCCTACGTCGTGTCCATCACCTGCTTCAAGCACAAAGCAGCAAACCAGAACGTAGGACTTGGGCTCTGGGGCTTCTGTGCTGGAGGGTTTGGATTGGGGGATTTGGGGTTTTGTTGGGTTGTTCTGTTTCTGGGTTTGTTTTTTTTTTTTTTTAAATAGTTTCTTTCCGCCTGTGTTGGCTTGAAACGTTTTGGGCTTTTGATGCAGAAGGATTGTCCAGGAAGCTGTGCTTGGGGGTGGCTTTAATCTGCAAGAGGGCTGGTTTGGATGGGATATTGGGAAGGAATTCCTGCCTGTGAAGAGGGTAAAACACTGGCATGGGGTGCCCAGAGCAGCTGTGGCAGCCCCTGAATCCCTGGCAGTCCAGGTTGGACAGGGGGCTGGGAGCAGCCTGGGACAGGGGGAGGTGTCCCTGCCCATGGCAGGGGTGACACTGGGATGGACTTTAATGTCCTTCCCACCTAAACCATCCCATGGTTCCACAGAGCTTTGGGCACAGCTTCTGCAGCTGTGGCTGGCAGCTGATCCCGCTGTGTCCCGCAGGTGCCGTTCCGGAGGGAGGTGGCTCTGGGGCAGACAGTGATCACCAAGAACAGGAACGGGCTCTACTATCGCTGCAGGGTCATTGGCACCAGCACCCAGACCTTCTACGAAGTGAACTTCGACGATGGCTCCTACAGTGACAACGTTTACCCCGAGAGCATCATTGTAAGGCAGCCCTGGGATGCTCCCGGGTCACAGATAGCACAAACTCTGATCTGTGCCTTGGGGTGGAACGGCAAAGCAAAACTTTTTAACTTTTTCGTTTTGATTTTTGAGTTGCTGCTTGCCTAGAAAATCTCATCCTGCTCTTCGTGACAGATCTTGTTTCTGACATTATCTCATTTAGGTTTTGGTTGCTTTACAAAGATGCGATGTTGCTGAATGCAGATGACTTCACAGAAAGCAGTGTTTGTTCTAAGTTTCATCCTGTTTGTTTTGTGGTTGAATAATCTTATTTTTCAACTGACAAGGGTGATTCATGGGCGAAGCAGATTGTCCGTGAGCACTTCTGGTTCAAAACAGGGAATTCACTTAATAGAGGGAATGTCTGGAAGAGGCTGATTTGTCAGCTCATGCATTGCCTTCCTGATTGTGCCACTGATTCACTGAGTTGCCCTGCTTGTTTTTGAGATACGGGAGATGTGATGTTGTGGGATTTGTAATGAGAAATGTCCACGAACTGGGCGCTGTCAGCAGAAGGAGCTGCCAGAGTTGATTGCTGGCCCCTCAGGCTGCCTTTGTTTGTTTGAGATGCCCACAATTAATCACAAGTGCAGAAATGGATCTCATTGCTCATGACAATGTTATTTGATTTTAGCACACCTCTGGCTCCTGAGCTCTGGTGGAGCTGTGTCCCTGATCCCTCTCTCTCTTGTCCTCAGAGCAGGGACTGCCTCCAGCTGGGGCCCCCTCTGGAGGGGGAGCTGGTGCAGCTGCAGTGGACGGATGGGATCATCTACAAGGCCAAGTTCATTGCAGCCCAGATCAGCCAGATTTACCAGGTGAGTGTGGCAGGGACATCCCAGCCCTGGGAGCTGAGCCTGCCCCTGGGATGGGCTTCTGGAGCTGGGCAGAGCAGGAGGAGGGTTTGGGAGCACAGATGATTTATCCCCTCTGAGTTTGTCCAGCCTGAACTTGACACCTCCATTAAACTGTGCTCTGCGTCCTTCTGCCTTATGCAGAAAAGTGTATTAAAGTCTTGGGCAAAGGAAATAAGAATCCCTTAAAAACTTTTAATAGTTTTAACATTTTGCTGTGCACGTTTCCATGAATAAACATCCCTGGAACATCTGATGCATAATTCATGATATAATCAGTGCTTAGCACAAAAAAAAAAAAAGGTTTCGTGGGAGGAGTTTTTTGTACCTGGCTGACTATTTCTGCTGGGTGAAATACAAATGTACTTTAGTAGCTGGAGTTGTTTCCGTGTGACCTGTGAAAATGCTTTGTTTAAGATGAAAGAAATTCTTATTACCATACTGGCCTGAACACAGGGCTGCTTTTATTGTAAGTGAAAAGCTGCTTTTTTTTCAGGCTATGAATCAAAAATCAGTAGAAATGTGAGGTGCTGGGCCAGCTGGAGTACAGATATTTTGGGATCCGTGGAGCACTGAATGAATCCACTTGGATAAGGCAGAGGTGCCTGAACAGCACTGAAAGCAGCACTTTTTGGGCTCAGCATCCTCACCAGAGCTTGGGGGTGCTCATTCCACAGCAGCCCTGGAGACACCCATGGGAGCTGGCCCCCTCCATCCCTCCTGGGTGTTCCTGGGGGGGCCCAGGTGTGGCACAGGCTGGGAATGGGCTCTGCAGATGCTGCCCCTGAGCTCATCTCCTGCCTCCCTTTGCAGGTGGAGTTTGAAGATGGCTCTCAGCTGATGGTGAAGCGTGGGGATATTTATACCTTGGAGGAAGAGCTTCCCAAGAGAGTCAAGTCTCGCCTGGTGGGTACCAAAATAGCAAACAATGAACCAGCTGCAGCTTGCAGAAACACCCCCCTCACATTTTCTTCATGTGTTTTTTAGACATTAGGTGAATGCAGCCTCCAATTTCTGGGGCTGTAAAAGTGCTTGTCATTCCCAAAATACACGGAGTGGAAGAAACCCTGGCCATGAATGCTTGAGAGGCACAGAAATGATTTTCCCTTGCACGTGTTCAGCTCAGGGTTTTATTCTCTCTGGTTAAAAGATTATGTTCAGATCATTTTGCACCATATGAATTCAGTTAGATGGAGTCATCCTGTCCAAGTGTGAGCTGAGCTGGGCTGCAGCTCAGGGGTTTCTGGAGAACTGATTATCACCGTGGGACCAAACTCCCTTTTCTCACCAAGCTGGAGATTTAGAGTGTGGCTCTTACCTATAAATCTCTTAATCTACAAGATCAGGCTGTCTTTAAGTTCATACAGTGGAATAACTGAGCCTAGAAAAGATGAGGGATTTGTTTCATTTTTTTTTTCTTTTTTAATATTTTATTTTTTGCTTCCAGACCTGCCAGGTATTTTCAGACCTGGTGCTTTACCCTTTAAAGCCATTTCATTTAACCAGGTGATGGGGCTGGAGAATGCCCAGATTATTCCCAGCCCAAGGGGGACTGTGGGGCTCTCCCTGTTTTCCTGCTGTGCCCCTAATGGTTGTTTTGTGTCTCCTGCAGTCCCTCAGCACTGGGGCCCCTCAGGAAGATGTATTTTCTGGAGATGAGGTGAGAGCAGCCAAGCGTCCCCGGCTGGGGAATCCAAGAAATCCTGAAGAATATGGACAAACCCCAGATTATTTGGCCTTTATGGAGAGCCTGCTGCAGACACAGTACCAGCCTGGGACTCAGAGCAACATGTTTTAACCAGGATTCCTTCAAAATATTCAATTAACCCTTTTTGAGTTGGTGGGAAAAAAAAAAAAATAAATAGGAAACTGTGGAGTGGAAGACCAGCCCTGTGCAATAGTCTGCTGTGAATTTCTTTCATCTCCTCTTGGTTTGGACTGCAGGAAATCCCTGTCTGGCTGCTACCTCGACCTTGCCAGGAGTTGCTGACCAAGAGCTGGGGAAGCTTGGAAAAAACCCTTCAGCTTTTCACACGGAGACTTTGGAAGAGTTTCTACAGATGGAGCTTTGTGACTGGTTCTTTTTTTTTATGAGGATAGGGTTAAAATTTAACAAAAGGACTTTTTCAAACCTGTCAAACTTTTGTCTTTCAAGGTGCTATTACATTGACTACTGAAGCAGCCTTTGGAATCGTGTTTTCTGTACATAGACGCCACCTTTGTGAAGTTTTCTATGAATGAGCATTATTAAAAAAAAAAAAGCAAGCAAAAATAGGAAAACGAAAGTTTCCACAAAAGGTGTTTTTTTTTTTTTTTCTAGATGATGGCTTTAAAAAAACAGAAAATAAATGAAATCCTCCCCCCTCACCCCTCACCCCCCCAAACGAATCGTGACTGATGTTACAGCGGGGAGAGGGAGAGCAAGAGCAGATGTCCTGGAATGTTCTGGGTTCTTCTTTTGTAAAGAAACACTATCTTTGTAAGGTGGGGGAAGAGATGTTCACAGCTGGGATGTTTCTGCCCTTGGCTCTCTGGAAGCCCTGGGATGGACGTTGGCATCGCTGCCACCTCACCAGGGAGGGGCGTAGGGAAGAACTGGCCAGGTTTGGGTCATTCCTGTCATCTCTCCTTCCCCATCTTTGCCATCACAGTTGCTTTCTAGTTCAGGATCAGCATGGCTTTGAGTTCCAGTGTGCCACCCTGGTTTGACAAGTGTTCTGTTGCTGCTTGTGTTCGTTCCCTACGAGAGCTCCCAGGGCTGCCTGCTCCCAGCAGCACTTCTCCCCTAGGAAAATTCTCTTTCCTTTGTCTCCTTTTTTTTTTTTTCTTTCCTTTTTTTTTTTTTTCAGTTGTGCTCCTTACAGTGTGAGAATCATTCCATGAACAGAAGCTTGGGAGGTGTTTGTATGTTGGTTTTTTTTTTCCTTTTATCCTATTAAAGAAGAAATTCCCCAAACGCCTGATTGTCGTGACGTCCTTTCCTTAAGTAAAGACTGAGCCTGTGAGTTGCTCCTGGGGAAGAGGAGTGCAAACCCTGCCTTTGATTGGACTCAGCTCACTGAGGATGGAAGGAGCACTAAAAGCAAAACCCCAGCCCTGAAGTGTTGAGTGAGCAGCTCCCACCTGGACGCTTGGAAACCACCCCTGGCTGAGGAGCTGATGTGGAGCAGTGCTGGGGGAAGAGCCTGATCCTAAACCCTGCTGAAGCCACTGGAAAGTCTTCCACTCTCTTTAGAGGGCCTGAGTCAGTTCAGAGGGAGAGAAGGAGGCAGTGCTGGTCCTGAGCTGGGAAGGGGCAGAGCTGGGAGGGTTCAGGTGCAGGGGCAGAGAGCACCCAGGCCCTCCCCTCCATCCCCTCCCTCCATGGGCCAGCCAGACAACCTGGAATGCTGCACTGCAATCTTTTCCACTTAATTCCCTGAAATTAGAGAGAGAGAGAGAATATTCTTGTTTTTATTATTATTTTTAAGCCCCTTTGCAAGGTGGTGGTTGTTCCAGGGAGAGGCTGTTAAGCAACGCTCTGGCTGGATCTTTAAGGGAATAAGTGGGAAGGATTTGTGGGCTAGCAGATGGTAGATTAGCATCTTAAGAGACTCCATGGGTATTAAACTGTCCTAGTGAAAGAGTGGAGATAGAATAAAGCAATTTAATTTTTTTTTTTTTTTACTTTGGTTTTGTTTTCCCTTGAGGATTGGAGTTCCCATCCTTTCTCCTGCCTCTGTTACGGGTCCTTTTCATGTGTGTGGTTGTAAGGCCTTGGAAACAGGGTTCTGCTTTTGTTTGTTTTTGGTTTTTTTTTTTTTTTTTATTTCTGAGTTTTTGACGTTTTCAGTAGATGTCTCCACGAATAAAACCAAACTGAGACTAATAAAAGTTTCAAAAATTGGCAAGGTCCTCCCGAGCCTGGTTGTTCCTCCTACAGAGCTGTCTCCTGTCGGTTGAAATGTGATTAAATAGAAAACTTGCTGTACAAAAGACTTAAGAATGTTGCCGGGCCACGAGAGAAATATTTAAAACAATTCAAAGAAGAATATAACCAGCAGAGGATTTTTTTTGGGGGGGTGGGAGGTGGGAGGGGAGGGTGGGGTGGGATGAGTGGTTGTGAGCGACGGGGAATTTCCTCTGCATGCTCAAGTCCTGCAATAGCTGTATCCATATGTAGAACCTTTTCCCAAATCCTATTTATATTGTAAAAAAAACCAGAAGTGTGTTTCCTCACCCCATATTCAGATGCTGAGTTATGTTGAAACATGAACCTGGAACTGTTGGAATGCCCTTCCTTGCTGCAAGGGTTTCCTCTCTTTTTGTTGATTTTTAAATCCTTCTTTTTGGTTTAGGAATGAGTTGTGCAGATTCAGGCTCCTGGCCATATTGATGGCCTCTGGCATCAGCCTGTTGTAAAGGAAATAGGAAATGCACATTCCTACCCCTTCCTCCAGTGAAACATATTTGTAAGTGTCTGATTATGTGTTATAAAAATAATGATTTTTTTTTTTCTTTCTCCCCCTAGATTAAGGCTGTGATGTATTTTTTTTTTTTTGCCTATTTTTTTTTCTCTGCCTCTAGGTTCAAAATGAATTAAAGGCTGTTGAGCATTTCAGAATGACACTTTTTGGGGGGTTGAAGTCTCTTCATTTCTAAGTTCAAAGTCTTCTGTGCAGCAGGAGGAAATCGTTGAACCTCCTCACACAGCATCTCCCCTGAAACTTCATTTAAACACCCCAAATTTCCCATCCTCAGCTTTTTGATACATTCCTCTCCAGTTATTGCAGGATGAGGCTGGTGCTGCAGGATTCTGTGAAAGGAAAGAAAACAAAACCTCCAACTTCCAGTCTTTTGCAGCTTCACAATTTTCCTTGATGTGATCTGAGGAATCGCCCAGTGGGGAGGAACTCTGGGAATTTACAACCACACGAAGCTTTTTGGGGCTCAGGTGGGGGCAGCAGGAGCTGGGGAGGGGGTTTCAGAGATGCCTCGAGCAGCAGCACCTGGCAGGAGCAGAGGGCAGGGGATGGAGCCCCTGGTGCTGCCCAGGGTGGGATGGGCACTGCCCAGGGCTCTGTTCTGTTCTCTGGGGCTCTGTTCTGTTCTCTGGGGCTCTGTGCTGCTCTCTGGGCTCTGTGCTGCTCTCTGGGCTCTGTTCTGTTCTCTTGGGATCTGTGCTGCTCCCTGGGCTCTGTGCTGCTCTCTGGGCTCTGTGCTGCTCTCTGGACTCTGTGCTGCTCCCTGGGGCTCTGTGCTGCTCTCTGGGCTCTGTGCTGCTCTCTGGGGCTCTGTGCTGCTCTCTGGGCTCTGTGCTGCTCCCTGGGCTCTGTGCTGCTCTCTGGGGCTCTGTGCTGCTCCCTGGGGCTCTGTGCTGCTCTCTGGGCTCTGTGCTGCTCCCTGGGGCTCTGTGCTGCTCCCCTGGGCTCTGTGCTGCTCTCTGGGGCTCTGTGCTGCTCCCCGGGGCTCTGTGCTGCTCTCTGGGGCTCTGTGCTGCTCTCTGGGGCTCTGTGCTGCTCTCTGGGGCTTTGTGCTGCTCCCCAGGGCTCTGTGCTGCTCCCCGGGGCTCTGTGCTGCTCCCTGGGGCTCTGTTCTGTTCTCTGGGGCTCTGTGCTGCTCTCTGGGCTCTGTGCTGCTCCCCGGGGCTCTGTGCTGCTCTCTGGGGCT
The DNA here is from genome assembly GCA_016584745.2 of Phylloscopus trochilus trochilus. Classification (NCBI taxonomy): domain Eukaryota; kingdom Metazoa; phylum Chordata; class Aves; order Passeriformes; family Phylloscopidae; genus Phylloscopus; species Phylloscopus trochilus. The sequence continues at coordinate 1,489,227 of WQNJ02000044.1, read as the reverse complement.
CTGTGCTGCTCTCTGGGGCTCTGTGCTGCTCTCTGGGGCTCTGTGCTGCTCCCTGGGGCTCTGTGCTGTTCTCTGGGGCTCTGTGCTGCTCCCTGGGGCTCTGTGCTGCTCTCTGGGGCTCTGTGCTGCTTTCTGGGGCTCTGTGCTGCTCCTGAAGCTACAGGAACAGAGTGAACAAATTGCTTGGGGCTCCAGGGGAAAGATTCCCGAGGAGCCCCTGATGGGTTCCTGATTTCCAGGTCATCTCTTGTTCCTTGTCCCGTGAACAACTGTGCTGACACAGGCACAAAAGAAAAAAAAAAAAGGCAATTTTGGCACAATCCTGAGCCTCAAATGAGCTGGAGCTGTTGACACAGAATTATTTGGCAGCTTTGATAGCAGAAGAGGAGAAGTCCTTGGGTTACTTGCTCACCAATAGAAAAAAATCACTGGGAGTTATTTATTCTGCATGAGGGAAGCAAAACAATTAAATTTTTGGTTTCCAAGAGGGGAAATGTAAAGGTCACTGTGCAAATACTGTTTGGAATTACACAGCGACCACAGCTTTACCACTTTTCCTGTGGAACAAACAGGATTTTTGGCTCTGGTTCAGCACAGTTCACTTTGGCATACCTCTCCACCCCAGCCTTGCCATTTCAGATGCCAGCTGCTAATATCCCCTAGCAAACGAGCTTGAAGCCAGTCTGTCTCTGAAACAGGAGCGAGGCCCTCCCCTGTGCCCCAGATCAGGGTTTAAAAATAAAGAAATGGCCAGATCCACTGCTCATCTGCTTCATTGAGCGGAGCCATCTCTGGAAAACGCAGCAAATTGTCTTTGATGAGGAGTGAATGGTCAGTTACCCGTGATCCAGGCCAAGATGCTGCTGCTTGGAGAGGAGCAGGGATTCATCTGCCTGACTAAAGAGATGAATCTGAGTTGATTGGAGTGCAGAAGGGTCTCTGGGCACTTTTCTCTGTGGAGAAGCCACGAGGTGGGAGAAGGGCTCTGGTGTAATTTTGATTTCCCGGTGGCTCTGCTTGGAGCTGAGGTTCCCTTTTCCCTTCTCTTTGCTACCTGAACAGCTGGGAGCCACTTGGAGCTGGAGACGTGGGGGTCTCAGATTAATCTGGGCTTCAGCTGTGACACGGAATTAACGCTGCAATCCAGGAGCTTTGTGGCCTGGGCCGGGTGATTAGTGTGAGATTTTTGTCAGCACGAAGTGAAAAATCTGCCTGAGCACGACTGGGTGAGATCCCTCTGCTCAGGGATGGGCCTGGGCTACAGGAGCAATTCATCATCAGGTTTTTCACTAATTCAGCTTAGGGACAATTGGCTGCTTGTTAAATGCTGCCATTTCTCTCACTTCTGTGATACTCCCCAATCAAGGACTTGGTCCATTTTGTCCAAATAAATTTCCCTGCAGTTTTTCTCAGGAGTGAGAGATGTCCTCGGGTTGTTTTTTTTTTTTTCCTGGCTGGGGTTCAGGTGTTTGTGCTCAGACCCGAGTGGTGAAGCCCCTGCAGGTGCCATGGAGCTGCTGGAGCTCTGCTGTGAGCAGCAGCACTGACAGGTCCTGGCAAAGGTGCCCAGAGCAGCTCTGGCTGCCCCTGGATCCCTGGAAATACCCAAGGCCAGGCTGGACAGGGCTTGGAGCAGCCTGGGGCAGTGGGAGGTGTCCTTGCCCATGGCAGGGGGTGGAGTGGGATGAGAGACAAAGTTGGTTGAAACTCGATTTTTTTTTCTGTTGGTTTTCCTCTCCTGACTTACACCTGGACACAGCTGAGCAAAAACCAGCCCTGAGCTGAGCAGCTTTGGTGGTTGTACCAGGATGTGAAAGAGTTTCTCCTGAAATCCCCAGGCTCTGTTATATTCCCTGAGCCTGCTCTGGAGCTGAAGCTCCTGCTGCAGCCCAGAGCTGGGCTGAGGCAGCTCCAGGAACCAGCCCAGAGCTTTGGGGGCTTCACCAGGGACCCCCAGTCCTGCCTCCCCTCCCCTGCAAGGAGCAGACAAAAGCCAAGGTCTGATAATGGAATCTGCTTGGAACAGCTGTCTGCTGACAAGTATAATAAACTGTATTAATGGTGTCATTATTATTCCCTAATTAAAAGCTAATAACTAAGAGTTAATTGCCTTTAAAAGATGAAGCAGTGCCATGGCAGGGATTTATCTCTGTTTTTCTTTGCTCGCCTGGCTGTGCTGATATTTTCAGGCTAATTAATTGAATCAAATCTTACTGAAAACTAATAATCTCTCTGTGTCGATTCAGCCAATTGAATTAAAAGGTATTTGCTGCGTGCTGGGCTTAAAACAAAGGCCTCACCTATTTATAAATCTGTGTCTCTGTGTGTGTGTCCTTTGCAGCTTGTCACCTCGGGTCAGAGGGTCGGCAGGACAGCAGGCACAGACCTCGCTGGGAAGAGGTTTGGAGGGGGAAAAGTTTCTCCTCATGCAGGAGCAATTCATCATCAGGTTTTTCACTAATTCAGCTTAGAGACAATTGGCTGCTTGTTAAATGCTGCGATTTCTCTCACTTCTGTGATACTCCCCAATCAAGGACTTGGTCCATTTTGTCCAAATAAATTTCCCTGCAGTTTTTCTCAGGAGTGAGAGATGTCCTCGGGTTTTCCTTCAGAGGAAGGAGGTGGAACTTCCCACAGCCACAGGGCAGGGCTGGATGGGATTTTGGGAGGGAATTCCTCCCCTCTGAGGGGGGTCAGGCTCTGGCACAGGTGAGCAGAGCAGCTGTGGATGCTCCTGGATCCCTGGCAGTGCCCAGGGCTTGGAGCAGCCTGGGGCAGTGGAGGTGTCCCTGCCTTTGTGCAGACACAGCTCCTGCTGCTGCTGCTGGCCCCATTCCCCCAGCCCTGCTGCCCCCTGGGATGTGGGGTTTTTTTGGGGGGTGCAGGTGCAGTCACAGAACCAGGTGTCCCCAAAGAAGTGACCCCTCTGGGAGCTCCTGGCGCTGCTGTGATGCCAATTGGAAGGAACCAAATGTTCTCTCTGGAAGTTCATTTTATCAGTGGCAATCTTCTCTGCGGAGCAGATTTTATTAAAGTTCCCCAAAGAGCGAATTGTAAATTCATTAGTGCCTGTTTTGGACTGCACCTTCCCTAAATTTGGGTAAAAAAGGAGATTAGAAGTCATCTGGGCTCTGTGATAATTAAAAAGAAGATGCTCAAACATAATTCTTAATTAAACAGTAATGAGATAAGAACTTGTGTAGTCTGCTTTTAGCCTGTTGGAAAGATGCAGAGGTTCCCATTGTAATTATGTGATTTATGATCTTCCACACAAAGATGTAATTAGTTTTTTTTTCTCCCCCCTTTTTAAAATTTAAACATTATTTAGATAAAAAATTGCGCAGCAATTTGAATCTGCTTTTCCTGAGGGAATGGTAAATTGGTTTGATTTATCTTTAGGTTTCAACCTAAAAAAAAAATTATTTGTAGCTAAAAGGGGATATCCTAAAACATGACCCCATCCTGCAAGTCCAAGAGCTCTGAGGAGAGGGAGGTGGGAGAGGGGGAGTGAGACATTTGAGGCTAAGAAATTGTGAAAACATTTCCTCCTGCTTAGAAAGGTCAAATTTGTGTTTCCAGGTGTCACCTGTGGAGGTTTCCCCCTCTGACACCGACCTGTCTTGTGGAGCGTTGGTTTCTGCAGATGGAGCCAGCCCTGGGAGCTGCAGGGGGGATCTAGGGGAGCTTTGGGGTCTCTCCCAGCTCCGGGGTGGGAGGAGAGGTCGCTGCGAGTGGAACCCGACTCCAGCAATTTCCTGAGCAACACCTTACCCGGCTCAGACAGGACCTTATACATTTAAAGAGATTTTATTTGGGGTATTTTTTATTTTTTTTTTTAATCATTTGGACACCATTCTTTTTTCCCCCGAGGGGTTTATTATCCTCGGTAAGCCCGGGATAAAGCCCTTGTGTAACCCATTAATCTGGGGTTGCCATCTGCACCCGGCCGGGCACGGCACCGATGGAGCCGCACCAACTCCTCCGGCAGGGATGGATTTCTGCCTCTGACACCTGCAAGGAGCTGGCTCTCGGTGTGTCAGGGGATAAAGGGGATGGGGGCTTTGGGGTGAGAGCATCAAAGGGTTGGAGAGGGCGTGCGGCTGTCACACAGCGGGGGGATGCTGCTGCTGCTGCTGCTCAGGCTTCAGCCACTGCCGGGGCACCACAGCCTGCCAGGGACAGGGACAGGGACACAGGGACAGGGACAGGGACAGGGACAGAGACAGAGACAGGGACAGGGAGAGGGGCAGGGACACAGGGACAGGGACAGGGACACAGGGACACAGGGACACAGGGACACAGGGACAAGAACAGGGCAGGGACAGGGACAGGGACAGGGACAGAGGGACAGGGAGAGGGACAGGGACAGGGACACAGGGACAGGGACACAGGGACAGGGACAGAGGGACAGGGACAGGGACACAGGGACAGGGACACAGAGACAGGGACACAGGGACAGGGACAGAGGGACAGGGCAGGGACACAGGAACAGGGAGCGGGGCAGGGACACAGGGACAGGGACACAGAGACAGGGACACAGGGACAGGGACAGAGGGACAGGGACAGGGACACAGGGACAGGGACACAGAGACAGGGACACAGGGACAGGGACAGAGGGACAGGGCAGGGACACAGGAACAGGGAGCGGGGCAGGGACACAGGGACAGGGACACAGGGACAGGGACACAGGGACAGGGAGAGGGACAGGGAGAGGGACAGGGACACAGGGACAGGGAGAGGGGCAGGGAGAGGGACAGGGACAGGGACACAGGGACAGGGCAGGGACACAGGGAGAGGGGCAGGGACACAGGGACAGAGACAGGGACACAGGGACAGGGACACAGGGACAGGAACAGGGGCAGGGACAGGACAGGGACAGGGTGAGGGGCAGGGACACAGGGACAAGGACACCTCCCACTGTCCCAGGTTGCTCCAAGCCCTGTCCAGCCTGACCCTGGGCACTGCCAGGGATCCAGGGGCAGCCCCAGCTGCTCTGGGCACCCTGTGCCCGTGTTCCCCCACCCTCCCAGGCAGGAGGTGTCACCTTCTCCATCACTGCTCACGCTGTGGCATCTCAGGTGCCGAAGGTGATGCTGCAGTGGAAGTGACTGAACTTGTGGTTTCCTCCTTGGGAAATCTGGGAGCAGGCTCCCTGTCTCCCCTTCCTAGAGGATGAACTTGTAGCAACAGTAAGAGAATTTTCTCAGCACCTCCGAGGGTATTTACTTTTTCCATTTCAGTTCTACATCTGTTCACTTGCCGACTTGGAATTTGCAACCATCTTATTTAGGAGAAGGAATTGATTTCTTGGTCTGTTACTGCTGCTCTCGGTATAATTAAAGCATATTGCAACGTGAGGAATTTCTCCTGGCCTGGGAGCTGCTTTGCCACTTGGGTAATTCTGCAAACCAAGAGAAGCTTTTCCTTTTCCTCTGGAATGTAAATTACAGTTAGAGCTACTTTAAAGCCTTTGTTCTGCTGCAGGGGACCGCGGGCTCTCGGTTTAGGGCTGTGCAGGGGCCTGGGGGGCTTTTACAAGTCAATTCCTCAGGGATTTGGCGTCCAGGCTGCTGCAGACTCCAGCTGAGGCACAAACTGGTTTTGCCCAATGTGTAAATGGGAACTGGGACAAGCCTCTCCCTCCCAGCCCCTGGGAAGGGTTTTGCTGCTCTGAGTTTTCCGGGGCAGCACTGGGGGAGTCTGGGTGAGCCTCGGGCAGAGCCAGGGCTTACAGAGACACTGATCAAAGGGTGAGGAGAATCCTTCAGGGGATTCTTCAGGCTGGGGCCCCTGGAGATGGGACCAGCACTGGGCTGGGGGCAGCTCTGGATCCTGCCAGGAACGTTCCTGCCCGGATCTGCTGCTTGGAGCAAGCTCTGAGCCATGCCCTGCACACTCCACGAGGAAAACTGAGCTGGAGGGGTGGGTTTGGCTCTGCTCTCAGTGTCCTTCTCATCTTTAATAAAAGAAAGCTCTGAGATCCCTTGTAAAGCCTCTTCGTGCCTTAACCCTGCTCCTCTGTGAGGAGCCAGTTCCGTGTAGGTCTGGAGCCCTTGTGACAGCCCTGCTCTGGAAATCATTACCTGCACAGGGATTTACTCCTTCCACCCCTGCTCACATCTCTAATAAACTCCCCGTCAAAGCTGTCATTCCGAGCTGGTGTGAGAGAGAGAAAGAGAAGAGACAGGGAGAGGGGAAAAAAATCCTGGGCTCAGTAAGGAGCAAGAGCCCTCCCCCTGCTCCTCGCCCTGCTGCAAGTGGGCATTAATGGGCCATCACTTGGAGTTTTAATTAAAACCAAAGCCAGCCCCGTGCCAGGCTTCAGGCTGGTGCTGTCTGGCACAGCAAACCTGGAGAGACTGAGATGGCAGCAAGAATTCCTGTTCCATTTTTGCTCTTTGCACCTGGGGTGGGCACATCCCAGAGCCTGGAATTATTTCTGTTATCATTTATTTTATCATTTATTAATCTCTATGTCAGGCTGCCACATTCAAAAACTGTAACTGGGGTGTAATTCCAGCAGCTTCTCCTGGGACTGCTCCCTGTGAGCCTCACTCTTGTTGGGCACTGCTCAGGCTCCCCAGAGGGAATGGTCCCAGCCCCGGGGCTGCCAGAGCTCCAGGGATGCTCAGGGTGGGATTTTTGGGGTGTCTGTGCAGGGACAGGAGCTGCACTGGCTGATGATCCCTGTGGGTCCCTTCCAATTCAAGGTATTCCATGATGCTGTGAAAAGATTTCATCCTGTGTTTGCTTCCCTAACTGGCTTCCTGTGGAGCTGGTTGGGATTTTTTGGAAAGATTCGCTCAGTTCCCAGCTGTTCCAATTCTCTTTGCCACTCACCTTCTCGTGCTCCACGTGGAATTTATTTCAGTTCTCTCAGGGGTTTGCATTTCAAGCCGGGGGGTGGTCATGGCAGCTCAGAAAAGGATGGAAGCAGAATGAGAGCCTGGAGAGCTGTGATGGGAACGATTATCCAGGAACAGCAGTGCTGGGAGTGCAGGGGAGCAGCCAGGCAGGGAGGGAGGCAGGGAAAGGCTGAGAAACAGAGCTTGGAAGAAGAATCAGTTTTTTCCTTTCTACTCTTCAATGAGAACACAAAGTGTGCATCAAACACCCCCTCCCTGAGGTGAGGCTGGTGAGGTGCCTGTCCCGTGGTTGAGCTCTGGAGCTGCTCCTGCTCCAAATTTCCTTTGAGCCCGGATTATGAAGTCAGAACTCGTTACTATTCCCAGACTGCCTGGGGTGGGGGGCACACACACATGAGATGTGGTTCTAAACCAGGAGATTTCTGGGTTTTGTTCCTCTCTCTGTTTTCCTGTGCCATCAGGGTTGCTGCTGTTTTGATCTGTGCTTGGCTCCCCCCCTGCTCCATCTCTCACAGGGAGTAACAACATTTTGGAGGTGATGTCATTCCCTGGGATCTCAGCTCACCTGATGAGGATCGTGGCTCTCTGTGAAAACTCGCTAATTAATTTTTTGTTCTTTTCTTTCAGCTGGAGTCAAACTGCTGTCAGTGCAGTAGGGAGAGAGGGGGCTGTGGAAGGGAGGGAAGGATCCCAGATCCCAGATCAACTCTTCCATCACTCTCCAAAGCCCCTGTTCTCACCAGCCTCCCCCTGCCATGCTCCTGTCTGGCCTCAGATGGGTGAGGTGGGAAGCTCAGGCTGGACTGGGAACAGGAGCCAGGCTTGGGAAAGCCTTTGCCTTGGTCTGGGTCAGTGGGACAAGGGTTTTAGCAGCTCAGAGGACCCCAGACTGGGTAGGGTTGGAAGGACCTTAAAGCCCATCCAGTGCCACCCCTGCCATGGCCAGGGACACCTTCCACTGTGCCAGGCTGCTCCCACCTGTCCTTGGGACACTTCCAGGGATTCAGGGGCAGCCACAGCCCCTCCCAGGCTGTCCTTGGGCTGGAGCTCAGGAGCTTTCTACTTTTGGCATCCCCTGTGGCTCTGCAGGTGACGCCAGCCTGGCACCTGGGCCCTGGGAGGGGGATCTGAGCCTGTGGCACCACAGGGACACAGGGCCAGGGCCAGACCCCTCCTGATGGAGCCAGGTGGAGGTGGCTGAGCTGCCCCCACCCATCCACGGCTGACCCAGCACCAGCCCCGTGCCTGGGGTGCTGCAGTTTGGGGCTCCCAGGGTGAGCAGCTGCTTTTGCAGCCACCTTTGGCTTGCACAGGTGCCTGTTCTCAGCAGGAGCAGAGGGGGAGCAGAGCCCCCAGCCCTGCCCCTCCCACACACACAGGGCTGCAGCACGTTCAGACAATCTTCCTTTAATACAAAGTCAATATATCTACATACACCGTGGTATGAAAACCACTTACTGTTTCAGTTTGAAATAACAGTGTGAAAGCAACAGCACTTTGCTCTCATACAAAGGAAAAAAAAAAACCTTCCCCCCCCTCCCCCCAACTTGTCCAGTAAGATTTTGCTGCAACATACTTAGAAATTTGGGCAACTTTCACACAAATAAGTAAAATCTCGAAGAAGCCTTTCAGTCGATTCTTTTTTTTTTTTTTTTTTCTTTTTCTTTTTTTTTTCAGTTAAAGACAGGAAATGGGTTGTGTGGGGGGTTCTGGGCAGCACTTGATGGCCATGATTACCCCTTCTAGAAAAATTAAAGAAAAAAAAAAAAAAAGGAGAGGGCAGAGGTGAGCAGAGTTTGGGGCAGGGTGGCTTTTCTCAGATGTCCTGTGCTGTGTGCAGGGCTGCAGGAAAACCCCTGGGCACTGGAGCCACAAACCAGCACAGAGACAGGCCAGGCTGGTACCTGCAAACACACCTGGGATGTTCAAACACCTGATGGGTGTCAAGGCTCCAAAATCACATCTCCAGTCAGCAAATAGCCACTGGTGTTGTTGAATCTCCCAGTTTGGCCAGAGCTGAAAGGAATTGGCACTGCCACCAGCCCTCCCCCTGCTGCTCCCCCGCCCTTCCAGGGATGTGGGATATGTCTGTGATTGAAAACAGGAGAACACAAAAAAAAAAAATTAATAATAATAATAATAATAAAAAAAAAAATCCAGAAAGGACATTTTGTTCTTACATGAGCAAGTTAAACCTTTTAAATGGTAGAAAAGCAATATGTAGAAGTAGCAATTTGCACTGCATTTTTATATATCACAGCCATTACACGTAACATTTCTACAGTGAAAAAATAGACTGTCTTTGAACATAATATGAACAAATAAGCAAATTTTTCTTTTAAATTCATTGACTGATATTCTTTGTCTTCTTTTTTTTAAAAAAAAAAAAAAAGGAAAAAATACACTATTTAAAAAAAAGGTAATGTCACTTGTTACAGTTACATCGATACTTTAAAGAAAGCCACTCACAGTATTTGCCATGGGATGCACCTTCCTGGATCTTTCCCAGTTCTTTTACAGCTGGGGCACGTTGGGGACAGTGGGATGTGGGAGATGTGCAAGGAGTGGTGCTGGGCCAGTCCTGAGAGGAGCTCCCGAGAGCTGCTGAGTTCAGAGGCAAGGGGGCTGGCACCAGGAACCAGCTGGGTTTTGGAAATCAATTTTCTGCAGGTGTTTCTGGGGCTCCTGGCAGGGAGATGCTGCTGGCAGGACCAGGGGGACGCGGCTGCTGAGGGCAGCAGGGGTGGGGTGTGGATGTGCAAAGAGCCTGGGGAAGGGGCTGCCTTTCTTCCCTGGGTGTCCCACCCTGCTCCAAGGAAAGCCAGAAGTGCTGGGAAGGGGCTCAGACCCAGCAGTCAGAGACCCCAGCCCAAGCAAGGCGAGGGGCCCACCCCCCACAGCCAGCTCTGGGGGTTGTGTAACTCTTGCTCTTTCTCTATCCTTTTTAAATACCCTAAAAAATAAATTTTGGAATTAGAAGAAATGAGGAATGTTCCAAGTATTCAAAATGTGAGCTATAAAACCTCTGGCGTGGCAGGGGCATCCCGTGAATGCTGTTTGCAAGGTGCCTGCAAGCCCAGAATCATCCCAACGCTGATACTGAGGTTATTAAGACTCCAGCTAGAAGAACTCCTGACCCTAAGTTTGCCTCTAAGTGTTGAGATTTAGTTCCTTTTTCTTTCACAGAACACCTCCAATCCTGCAAGTGACTTCCTTTAAAGACTGCCAACTATATTAGTAAATAAACTGAACTCTAATGATGTAACCAAAGTCGGTTTTTTTTCCTTCCCTTCTCCAGCAGAAACGGTTCCCAAGGTGTGTTGTAGCTTTTGGATCAGTCTCCCCATGTCCATCCGTCCTCCCCAGCGAACACCTCCTGAGGTTCCAGAGCAGTTCTGAGCAGCCCTGCCCAGCTGCCCCTGCCAGGGCCAGGTTACAACATGGAGTTCCCCAAGGGGTGTTCCTTCCAATCCTCCCCCCTGCTCCCGATGCACTGTCCAGATGAAAAGGTTCTTCTTCTGAGTCAGTTTTGTAAGTTCAAGCGCTCCTCCTGGGTCAGAAGAGGCCTTCCAGGACTGAAGTGGTTGGTAGAGTCTGCACAACGATGGCTTTTTATGTTGCATAGTGATCAAAACTTCCCAGATACTCCAGAGCTGCCTGGTAACAGAACTGGTATTCATCCTGCCAACAGCAAAGAGAAGCAGCTCAGAGGTGGGAATTGGCTCCTCAGGATCCCTGTCCTGCTTTCCAGACAGCACAAAGCTGAGCAGGAACCTCTGTGATTCTCAAATTGCTGAGAACTCCTGGCAGAGGGAAGTCCCAGCTCTTCCCTTTATGTCTGTGCCTCTCAGGTACTGAACATCCCCCACTCTCCTGTCAGCCCCACAGCCAGATTCTTGTTCTTGGGTGAGAATCAAGTCTCCAGACCGGGATGGAATCCTTAAGGGACTTTATTATTTTCCTCTAATTTATTTTATATTTCTTAGGTGAAGTCAGCAGTGCAGCCTGGGCTTGCTGAGTGACCTCAGGCGAGGGTTTGGTAATGATTGGAAAGGCCAGGCTGGACAGGGCTTGGAGCAACCTGGGCCAGTGGAAGGAGTGAAAGGAGAGGGGCCTGAGATCCCTCCCAACCCAACCTAACTCAACCCAGTCCAATCCAACCCAACCCAACTCAATCCAATCCAACTCAACCCAATCCAACCCAACTCAATCCAATCCAACTCAACCCAATCCAACCCAACTCAACCTAATCCAACCCAACCCAATCCAACTCAACCCAACTCAACCCAATCCAACTCAACCTAACCCAACCCAACCCAACTCAACCCAACCCAATCCAACTCAACCCAACTCAACCCAATCCAATCCAATCCAACCCAACTCAATCTAATCCAACCAAATCCAACCTAACCCAACCCAACTCAACCAACCCAACCCAACCCAACCCATTTTATGATTCCTGGGCCAGGACAGGGTCCCCCTCACCTCTGTTTGCACCATTGCAGGTCGTTGTGTTCGCAGCATCTTCACTGTCTGGAAAATATCTACAACCCCCTCGTAGCGCATCCGCTCCAGGACGATGCTCAGGGTGATGAACACTCCAGTCCTGCCCACGCCAGCACTGCAGGGAGGGGAGGAAATAAACAGGGAATTGTGTGCTACAATGTCCAAATGCTCCTGTAAATGCTGGTTGGGGAGGGGTAGAGCTGTGCCCTGTGAAGGTGTTGGGAGTGGAGAGCCTGGGTCAGCCCTCCAGGAGAGATACCCAGAAATAACCCAAGTGCCAGAGCGTGACCCAAAAAAAGGTTTGAGAAAGGGAAATGGAAAAAGTTAAAAGCTCTGGGTAATGGTAAACAGCATTCAGTGGAAAAATTATTCCTAATAGGTAATATTTTGGGGTTTTGAAATGAAATTATTTTAGTAAGAATGGATCATCCTGTCCTGCCTGTGGGTAAGGAGGTACAATTCTTGCTGGCAGCAAACACAGCCCAGCAGTGCTGGAGGTGTAAATTGAGCTGAGACTGGTAAAAAAACCCTTCTAATTCTGCGGGTCAAATATGATAGATATTCTATAGACATGCTATACATAACATTGTGGTTCCCATCTCCTTCAGAAGGATTTCATACCTCTCCTCTAAATATAAAGGGTTAAAAGCATTGTGGGCAGTGCCAGGGCTGAAGGGAGATGAGTTTGGCTGGCAGAGGCAAGTGTTTGGCACTGACACCCCCAAGAAATCTCCCTGCAAGGATGGGGTGGGAAAAGTGGGGGGATATCAAGATTTTAATTCCTTTTGCTCTCCTGCATCCCATCTGGATGAGGTGTGTCCATGTGCCTACCTGCAGTGGACAGAGATGGGGCCATCCTGGCCAAACTGCTCCTTGGTCTTGTGCACCTGCCCGATGAAGTCGATAAAACCTTCTCCTGATTTTGGCACACCTTGTTCTGGCCAGTCAGTGAACTGGAACTGACGAACAGTTCGTGACTGACCATCCTGGGGGACAGAGCAGGAATAGTTAAACACCCCTCCTTGTGACGACAAACAGAAAAGGCAAAAACCTCCCCTACTTTTCTAGTTGCTAGTTTGTTAAAGGGCACGAAAAGTTGAGGCAACTCAGCGCTGTAGTCAAGCGCACACGTTGTTTATTATCCAGCCCCACCGTGATGAAGCTGCTTGTGTTGCAGCTGACGTTCCTGGAGTCAGGCTGTCAGCACAGATCTGTATCCTGGCAGGTGCTGAAAGCTCTGACCACTGCAGACAGCACAGATGGAGTCTTCAGCAAAGGAACGTTCAAGGTGAGGTGTTGGCCTCTAATCAATCTTCACAAAGAATTGCCACAGTGTCAGAATTACAGCTGACAGGAAGATAAATCTTGTTCTACGAGGACTGATGAGGCATCCTCCTCCTCAACCTTGCAAATTGAATTATCAGGTTCTGGAATACTTTGGCAACCTCAAAAGCTGCGCTGTGAGAGGGAGGGTTATGTTTGCTACAGAAATTTGAGAAGGTATTGAAATGTTCCTTCGGATGAGAAACTTGACATTGAATTGAAGATTACTGGAGTGAATTTGTCCCTTTGAACATGACTGACAGTGGCTTCTCTCCCAGCCATAGAAGTGCTCATTTTCTGTAGGGTGCAGAGCAACCTTTGCAAGATTTTTATCAGCTTTTGGAGGGAAATACTTTCTGCTTTCACCTCGAGTAAGCTGCAGCTAAACCCCAAAGCCAGGCACATCTCCAACAAAGCAACTCAAGGCAGTGAGAGAGGTTTGAAGCTACTTTCAATTTGTAAGAACAAATATTCCAGTACAATCTATGTGTGTGTGTGTGTTTTGTTCCTCATCACAACTGAGCTCTCAGCTCTCCAAACCTCCCTGGGCAGCTCCTTCCACTACCTGATCACACTTTCCATGCAGAAATTCCTGCTGCTGTCCAACCTGAACCTCCCCTGCCACGGCCTGAGGCTGTTTTGTCTTGTCCTGGGGGCAGAGCCCGACCCCCACCTTGTTCTGTGCAGGGGTTGGACTCGATCATCCTTGTGAGTCCCTTCCAACCAGGACATTCCATGAGCTCTCCTGCTCTGATAATCCCAGACAAAGCATGGACACCTCAGCCAAGCCCACCAAAACCCTTCGTCTCCTGCCAGCCCCCTTCCTCCAGCGTGAGCTGCCCCATCCCAGCCCCGCAGCAGCACCTACCCTGGCATCTGTGACCTTGAACTCCCTCAGGATGTACTGGGGCATGTTGTACTCAGCCATGGGGTCCACCACGAAGTACTGGTACCGTGCCGAGCGCTCCGCGGGCCAGTACTGGTGGCACTTTTCCTGCCCAGGGCAAACAGGTCCCTGTTAGCCCCTGTCCTGCAGGATTCACCTCCCAGCCCTGTTAGCCCCTCTCCTGCAGGATTCCCTCCCAGCCCTGTTAACCCCTGTCCTGCAGGATTCCCCTCCCAGCCCTGTTAACCCCTGTCCTGCAGGATTTCCCTCCCAGCCCCTTTAGCCCCTGTCCTGCAGGATTTCCCTCCCAGCCTTGTTAGCCCCTCTCCTGCAGGATTCCCCTCCCAGCCCCTTTAGCTCCTGCCCTGCAGGATTCCCTCCCTGCCCTGCAGGATTCCCCTCCCAGCCCCTCCTCAGCCCCCCACTCACCCGCCCCATCTCGCGAAGCTTCGTCAGCATCACCACGATGGTGGAGTTGTTTTCCCAGAGCATCCTCCAGAAATCCTCGGTGGTCTCTGCCAGCGGCCCCTGCGTGGCTATGTAGGCCTTCTGGTGCCTGGGGAGCCCAAAGCAAGGAGGGGTTGGGGGGAGCACTGCATGGGTGGGCAGCAGCTTTGGGAAATGCTGTGACCCAGAGGTGGCCCAGAGGTGGCCCAGGAGGTGGCTCGGAAGTGGCCCAGAAGTGGCCCAGGAGGTGGCTCGGAAGTGGCCCAGGAGGTGGCCCAGGAGGTCACTCAGAGGTGACCCAGGAAGTGGCCCAGAGGTGGCTCAGAGGTTGCCCACAGGTGGCCCAGGAGGTGGCCCAGGAGGTGACCCAGAGGTGGCCCAGGAGGTGGCCCAGAGGTGGCCCAGAGGTGGCCCAGGAGGTGGCCCAGGAGGTGGCCCAGAGGTTGCCCACAGGTGGCCCAGAGGTGGCCCAGGAGGTGGCCCAGGAGGTGGCCCAGGAGGTGACCCAGAGGTGGCCCAGGAGGTGGCCCAGAGGTGGCCCAGAGGTGGTTCAGAGGTGGCCCAGAGGTGGCCCAGGAGGTGGCTCAGAGGTCGCTCAGAGGTTGCCCACAGGTGGCCCAGAGGTGGCCCAGGAGGTGGCCCAGGAGGTGGCCCAGGAGGTGACCCAGAAGTGGCCCAGAGGTGGCCTGGCTGTACCTGTAGCCGTCGATGAAGCTGGCGTTGATGTAGTCGGAGCCCTCGACGCCGCGGATGGGCTGCAGGCACACGCGCGTGGTCTCGTAGGGCATGATGTTCACCAGGCGGTTCTTGAACTTGTTGCAGGGCAGGTTGGCGCTGATGAAGCGCGAGGTGTGGGCCTTGGAGTTGGCGAGGCGCTGCGGGCAGGGCGGGGGACAGTCATTCCCTCAGCTGGAGAGTTCTCCTGACCCCCCTGCCAGCCCCTCAACCTGTTCTACCCCTCCCTGTGCCCTCCTGGGGTTTGTTTTTGGGGCTGGGGCACAGAGACTGAGGCCTTTCCCTAAGCAAAACTTTCAGAAAATAGTCCTGCTACCAAAAAAAAAGTTAAAAACTTTTAACTTTTTAACCTCCAGTTTAAGAGGGAGCAAATTCAGTCTGGATCTGCAATGACCAGGGAACCCTTCTCCCTGGGAAACTGCATAACTCAGCAACGTCATCACCTCCCACATGGAAGCAGCAAGGTGCCAGCAGCCTGATGAAGGCTCCGTGTGAGCACCCAGCCCTGGCCGGGCCCTGCCACCCCATCCCAGCGCCCAGCCTCACCTTGAACTCCAGCTCCATGCCCGTGACGTGCTCCCTGGCCTCGATCTGGGCCAGTTTCTGGATGTAGCTGTAGAGGTTCCGAGCCGGGACCTCGGTGTTGCCGCAGGCCACGGCCTCGAGCAAGGCATCGTGGATGAAGCTGTACTGGTCCTCGGTCTGCACCATGTAGTTGCGCTGGGACCTCATGAGGGTGACGTGCCCGTAGATGTCCACGGTCTTCTCGTGCTTGATCCTCTCCAGCATGGCGTCGATCACGATGAAGCAGCCGGTGCGTCCCACGCCCGCGCTGGGGACGGCGACAGGGAGGTGATGGGATGTCCTTCCACTGAGCAGTGCCCAGGGCCCCTCCTTGCTGCTGTGTGCCCCTCCTCACTTCTGTGTGCCCCCTCCTCGCTGCTGTGTGCTCCCTCCACGCTGCTGTGTGCCCCCTCCTCGCTGCTGTGTGCCCCCTCCTCGCTGCTGTGTGTTCCCTCCTCGCTGCTGTGTCCCCTCCACGCTGCTGTGTGCCCCCTCCTCGCTGCTGTGTGCCCCTTCCTCGCTGCTGTGTGCTCCCTCCTCGCTGCTGTGTGCCCCCTCCATGCTGCTGTGTGCACCTTCCACGCTGCTGTGTATCCCCTCCTCGCTGCTGTGTGCCCCCTCCTCACTGCTGCGTATCCCCTCCTCACTGCTGTGTGCCCCCTCCACGCTGCTGTGTGTCCCCTCCTCTCTGCTGTGTGCCCCTTCCACACTGCTGTGTGTCCCCTCCTCACTGCTGTGTGTCCCCTCCTCACTGCTGTGTGCCCCCTCCACGCTGCTGTGTGCCCCCTCCTCACTGCTGTGTGCACCTTCCACGCTGCTGTGTGCCCCCTCCACACTGCTGTGTGCACCTTCCACGCTGCTGTGTGCCCCCTCTTCACTGCTGTGTGCCCCCTCCTCGTGCTGTGTGCCCCCTCCTCGCTGCTGTGTGCCCCCTCCTCACTGCTGTGTGTCCCCTCCTCACTGCTGTGTGCACCTTCCACGCTGCTGTGTGCCCCCTCCTCACTGCTGTGTGCACCTTCCACGCTGCTGTGTGCCCCCTCCTCACTGCTGTGTGCCCCCTCCACGCTGCTGTGTGCCCCCTCCTCACTGCTGTGTGCCCCCTCCTCACTGCTGTGTGCTCCCTCCTCACTGCTGTGTGCCCCCTCCTCACTGCTGTGTGCCCCCTCCACGCTGCTGTGTGCCCCCTCCTCGCTGCTGTGTGCCCCCTCCTCACTGCTGTGTGCCCCCTCCACACTGCTGTGTGCACCTTCCACGCTGCTGTGTGCCCCCTCTTCACTGCTGTGTGCCCCCTCCTCGTGCTGTGTGCCCCCTCCTCGTTGCTGTGTGCCCCCTCCTCGCTGCTGTGTGCCCCCTTCACATTCCTGTGCCCTCTGTCCCCTCCACACTGCTGTGTCCCCCTTCCCCATGCTCCATCCTGTGTCCCCTCCACACCACTCTGTCCCCCCTCCACACCACTCTGTCCCCCCTCCACACCACTCTGTCCCCCTCCACACCACTCTGTCCCCCCTCCACATGCTCTATCCTGCGTCCCCTCCTCACCATTCTGTGTCCCCTCCTCACCATTCTGTCCCCCCTCCAAACTGCTCTGCCCCGTGTCCCCTCCACTGTGACACCCCAGGCCAGGCACAGCTGTGGCAGCCCGAGGCTCCAGCAAGGGGCTGGTATGATCTGAAGGCTGAAAAAGCCTGTTTAACCTCTCAGATCTCAGCAGCTGAAAAAACACTGATGTTGGAACGAGTAACATGCGTCACCTCTCTCCCTCAACGCTTTTGTGCATCGAGGCAACATCAGACCTGTGTGTAATGGCATTTGTGCCTCAGCAGGGCTCTGTGCTCTCTTGTGCCACTGCTAATAAAGGGTTTCCTCTTACCATTCCAGTGCTGTCCCTTTTTTCATCGAGCCCCCTTGATCTCTGTTAATTAGACTGCCTAACACCTGAACCAAGCAGGTGACTGGAGCTTTGGCAAGAATTTAGCAGCTGATCTGGGAGCTGGTTGTGAGCTGACAGCTCTTTATTCATTTTCTGAGGTGCACAATAATTGCCATCTGCAAGGGTAGTGATAAGTTGCCCACTCACAAAGACTGTTTAAATGGCATCCTGCAGCAGAGGCAGGATTAGCTTTCCCAGCAGCCTGTACAATCCAGATCTTCCCCCAGTGCCCAGGAACCTGCAGGCTCCTCCACACCCTCCTGAGGAACACAGGGATTTATCTGCATTGAGGCTTTAAGGATTCCTCCCTGGGTTGTAAATTGAATTAGGGAACACTACCTGCCTTCAGCCTGGCATTATCAGAAAGGTTGCAGCACTCAGAAACCCTCTGTCAATCACTGTCAGCTCTGCCGTGGGCAGCTGAGGTGGCTCTGCCTCCCAAACACCTCCAACACCCTGCGAGGTCACACCTGGTCCTCCTCCCCTCTCACTGTGACCAGAGACAGCCCTGTCACACAGAACCAGACACTGGGACAGCACCAGGCACTTCCCACTGCTTAACAAGATCATCAAATCCCAGAAAGGGATTTGAAAGGGACCCTAAAACTCTCCAGCCACACCCCCTGCCCAGGGCAGGGACACTTTCCACCACAGCAGGTTGCTCCAAGCCCTGTCCAGCATATCCACCTCGATCCAAGTGATTTGGCACAAATAACACCCCTCATCACCTCAGGAAATGCTGTGGTCAATGGAATTCCCAGGTTTCCTTCTCAGATGCTGCCTGGGAATCCACCTCTGGCTAAGAGCTGTCCCTGTCCCCCAGGTAGATCCACACCCTCCTGAGCTTCTCTCTCTCCCAGGTGGCCCTGTGTCAGGGGAAGGGAAGCTGCTGTACCTGCAGTGCACCACGATGGGCCCAGCATCAGGGGGGTTGCAGGTTTTGACCCGCCTCAGGAAGGCCAGGAAGGGGGTGGGGTACTCGGGCACGCCGTGGTCAGGCCACGCCGTGAACTGGAACTGCCGCACCTCGCGCTTCTCACTGGAGCCGTTCTGCAGGACAGAGCAGCAGGGTCAGGGACAGCAGCACCCAGGCCTGTGCTGTGCTGTGCTGTGCTGGGTGTGCACCACACTGTGCCACAGCCCAGGGAGAACAGCAGCAGCAGCCAGCTCACCTTGTGAAGGGAGAAGGTCCGGACGCAGAACGTGGCCAGTTCAATGGTGTCCAGCAAGATCACCTGGATCATTCCGTAGGTGTCTGAGCCTCGGCCTGGCCAGTACTGGTCACACTTTATCTGCAAGGCAGGAGGGATGGCTCAGTGCTGGGAAAAAACCCTCACTGGTGGGCTTTTCCCAAACTGCCCTGTTACAGGTGAGGCTGGGCTGGTAGCAAAGGCAAGGAGAGGTGCAAGAAGTCTCTTTGCAGAGCACCAGGACAGGCACAGACCCAGCAGGAAAAGCTCCTACTGACTAAGCACAGACTTGGATGCTACATCAATCCCATAGACAACAGACTGGAATGATCCTGAAGATTAGAGGGAATGTACTGGGGCTTGTTAAACAAGAGAACTGAATGTGAAACTTGCCACACGATTAACTCCAAGACAGACATGCAGTGGGATCCAGCAGCCTCTTCTCCTGGAGTTGCCAAGGAGGCTGCAGCTTCCCAGGGTGAACGTTTTTTTTTTTGTTTTTTTTTTTTTTTTAAAGCAATGAATCACTGAACTTTTCAGGGCGCTGGCAGAGCAGGCAGAAATCCCCCCCCCCACCCTTGGCTGCACATCAAAGGGATTTGCCGTTCCCCCACCTCTCCCCTCCAATCCCCCTCGGATTATGACTAACCAGTCATCCCCTCTCGTGTGCGTCTTACCCGTGATTTCTCCTCCAGCTTAGTCATCATGACAATGGTGGCTGAGCGCTGCTCCCACACCATCCTCCAGAAGTCCCCGAAGGTCTCGGGCAGGGGCCCCTGGGTGGCGATGTAGGCGTTCTGCTTCCGATAGCCGTCGATGTAGTTGGCGTTGATGTAATCACTGCCCACAATTCCTGTGCCAAACCAGCAAAAGATCAGGGAACTGCACAGGACTCCTCACACGGCTGCAAAGCACGAGGAGGTTTTTTTTTGCATGGATGCTGTTAGAGAGAGGTCACACCTGGTCCTCCCCCTTTCTCACTGTGACCAGAGACAGCCCTACCACACAGAACCAGACACTGGGACAGCACCAGGCACTTCCCACTGCTCAACAAGATCATCAAATCCCAGAATGGTTTGGTTTCAAAGGGATTCTAAAGCTCTCCAGCCGCACCCCCTGCCCAGTGCAGGGACACTTTCCTTGGTGGCTTGGTGGGTCAGAAGCACGCGGGCTCTTGGCAAGGTTTTCCCGGCTCAGGCTCTCCTGCATTGCGGAGAGACAGGGACTCCTTGCAAAAGATATTAAAGAGATTAAATATCAGGCCTTGAAGCCGTGGTGTTTTTACTCATGTGCTTAACAGGAGCTAAGTCCTGGCCCAGGGCTCCTGGTGTATCGTTGTCCAGTAGGACAAACCCGAGTCCTTGTCCCAGCCTGCCCCAAGCCCAGGCAGCAAATGCACCTGGTCAATGACTGGTGTGGTCCAGAGGCATTGAGCTACAGCTGGACAGAGTAAAGAATAAAGCCAGGCTTGATTTAGCCAATGAAGGCTTTGAAATTACAGGCTTTGACTCGCTGTAAATTGCCCGCTGTCATTTTTAAGAGTGGGTTGTTTTTTTTTTTTTTTCCTGCTCACATGAGTTACAGGCTATTGAGTTCCAGCTGCTCGCCTGGGTCCCTGCTTGAGGCTTTGGGATGAGCAGGAGGCGCTGCCAGAGTGAAGAGGTTGATTGGGACATGGCAGGAGAAAGCTGCTCTGAAGTTAAAACGGCCCCTGGCACACGGTGCTGCCCAGGTTGAGCTCCAGAGCCGGCGCCTGGCACGGAGCAGCCACACTCTGGGCTGCCTTGGCTGCTCCCAGGCACAGCGAGCGCCTGGCAAGGCTGGCAGGAGCTGCAAACCCATGATTAACTCGGTGCAGAGCCCTTCACTCCTGTCTGCAGGGGAGCCAAGGCTGGGCAGCAGCACCAGTAGGGAACTGGGCTGCAGCAATGGGGGCTGCTCCTGCTGCTGCTGGTGGGGGCTGAGCCCAGAGCAGCCTGTGTGTCCTCAAGGGCACCCGGGAACTTCAGCTCCTGGAGAAATGGCTTTTGATTAAATTTCTGGAGGGTTCCCTACCCTTACTCCCTCCCAGTCTGAAATTTCAGGAGGGACAGAAGGTGGCTGCAATGGTAGGAGCGTGTTCAAGGCTGAACTTCCAGGATTTATCTCCTCTCCAGCCCCCTGGGGTCCACTCTGTCATTTGAAACAGTGGCCATGAGCTCCTGCGAGGTTTTACTGTGTGACAGGCCCAGCTTCAGAGAAGTCACAGAATTAAAGCCACTACTTCTTCCTGACCAAGCAGCCAGTAACAATCTGCAGCCTTGACAAATCCAGATTTAAAACAAAGAGAAAGCAACAAAACTAATTCCTCCAGCTCCTTTCATCTTCCAGCCTTGAGCATGAAATAGAGCTCGGTAGGAAGGAGCACACCAGCCAAGACATGTCAGAACCTCTCAGATGCTTGAAAATTCAACCTTGGCCCATCATCCTTGCACTGTTGGTCCCCCACAGAGCCCTGGGCAGAGCTGGGACTGCTGCCTGCATCCAGCCCCTGATCCAAGACCAGCCCAAGTGTCCTTCACTGCCACACTTGTGCTCTTCTCCCTTCCCTTGAATGACAAAGCAACTTTTTAAAGCCTCTGCTTTCCTTGGCTCATACAATATTAATCTCGGAATTAAACCAAGGCAGAACACAGTCAGCTTCACAAGGAGAAACATTTAAAGCCCTCTAATAGCAGACCAGAGCAATCCAGATTTGTGCAGTTTCTCTGGCAAATCACCGTGCTCTGCTGCTGCCTCAGCTCTCCCCCTTCCCCGTGCCCCTCAGAGCTACCGTGGCACAGGGAGATTATTTTAGCAATTCCCTGGTCTCAAAGGCTTGGGAATTAACCTTTCCATTCACCAGGCAGTTACCAGGACATCCCACATCCTCTCTGCTCTGATGATCAGCTCTTGGCAACGCAAGACCGGCCTCGAACGTTTTATCCACCCGGCACAGCCACATCCTGAGCCCATGGAACTCCAATATTATCTCGGCAGCAGCAACCCAAGCAGGTGCCCTGTTCAACTCCATCTCAAGCCCCTCTTATCCTGGCGTGCACTGGAGCAGCTCTGTCAAGAGCCACGAGTTGTGAAATTTAATGTAAATTTTCTGACTGCACCATCGCTCACATAAGCAGCTCAGGAAACAATTTATGACCCGCCAGGCTCGCACTAACCCCTTCTTATCCCGAGCGTTTTAAGGGCCAGGGCTGCAGCAGGGGCTGTGTATCAAGTGATCTTTGTGCCTGCACAACTCAGCAGCCACATCTCTGTTGCTGCTGCTGCCTCTCACATTTGTGCAATCAGCCCTGGGCTTGCTTCCCACTCGTCCCCGTGCAGCCCTGCTCTGCGTTCCCGGCCGCCCTGCTCCTGCTCCCTCTAAAGCACAACATGGTCTGAACTCCTCCTGTTAGTCAGAGATGTATCAAACAGGCACCTCCAAGCCAAGGGAAGGCAGTTCTTTGATAAACCAGCCCTTGATATGAGGGATTGCAGCTCCAGCAGAATCTGTCAGTCACCAGAATTTAACAAATGCCTGGTTTACAGAGGTATCTCCTGCTTGCCAAACTCCCGGGGAGACGTTAAGAGAAGAGCATAAGCAGAGATGAGAGAGGGGTGTGTGTGTGATGTGCTCCCTGCAGGAACTCCATCCCAGCACTGCTGGGGGACTGGGGATGCTCCCTACCTTCGATGGGCAGCAGGATGACCCGCGAGTGGTCGTAGGCGATCACGTTGGCGTAGCGGTTCTTGGGCTTGTTCACTTCCAGGTTGGAGTGCTCCCAGGTGAACTGCTGCCCAGGGTCGATGGACTGGAGGGATTGGGGAAAGAAATGGGAGAGGCAGTGAGGAGAAAAGCAGCCTAGGCAGCTCTGAGCACTCGTTCCTCACGGCTGTGAGGTCTCACTGAGGAGCGCAGTGATCACTGCATCCTGCAAGAGCCCAGCTTTGCTGTGGGAAAGCCCCAGCCCCGGGGAACAGCTGATGTCCCATCTCCCTTGGCCCCAAGTGGAATATCTGAGGTCATTCCCCCTCTGGACTCAGCACTGAAGGTTTCCCAGTGCTCCCCACGGGAGCCTGGCAGGGACAAGAGTGCATTCCCCAGCACGAAACAGGGGTAAGGATCTCAGCCCTAGCACACTCAGTCAACATGGATTTTTCCTAGAAGGGATGAAGGAATAAACAATGAAATACACTGGAGAGAAAAATCCCCTCTGCCCGTCCTAGTGATTTATGCCAGGTTTGGTGGTCAGGTTTTTTTTTTCCTCTTTAAAGTCCAGCTGTCCCAGATATGGAAATTAGGTTAATTACGTTTACCTCTAAATCCTCAGCCAGAGAATTAAATAAAACAAGGGCTTAATTCCTTCATCATTTTGCAGAGCCCTTTGGGGTTTGCCTCAATTGGAGGCTTGGCAGGAACGTGCCCAGCTGTGTTTGCTGCTGCTTGCTCTCCCTCTGAGTGCCACCCTTTGGGGAACACGGTCCCAGATCCCAGATCCAGAGCCCCGATGCAGCCCCCTGAGCTGGCCCTTCTGCCCTCCCTGCCTGTGCCCACCCCGGAGCTCCCCGGGCACAGCTGGTACAAAAAAACCACCCGCAGCAAGAGCTTCGGCACTCCGGCTGCGCGGAGAATTCCTAACTAATGGGTATTTATACTATTGTAATGTGTCTGTTTGCTCTCCATCCCTCTAATCACGCCTCGCCTTCACTTCATTAGCGATGTTTGTTCAGCTCTGGCTCTCCCTCTGGAGGGAGGTTGGGCTGGCTGGGAGCCAGGGCACTCGGGATGTGGCATCATGCAGATCAGCCTCTGGGATCTGGATGGAGCACAGAACGAGCTGCTGCTGCTCCCGCGACCCAGCGTGGGAGGAGAGACCCCGGCAGAGCGAAATTCGCCTTCTGCAAGGCGTGACCCCCCGCTCCGGGTGCGGAGCCGCCAGCGCGGAGCCGCTCCCGGTGATACCCGGGGGTCGGGGCAGGGAGAAAGCATCCCTTTGTTTGGAAAACATCCCTCGCTCCCCCGCCTGCAAACAGACCTCGGCAGTCTAGACTCGTTATTAGGCTAAAAATACCGGGGCATTTGATGTCTTTCAGCAACAAAACCGAGAGTGGAGAGAGGCTTTTTACAAGGGAATGATAGGAGAGGGAGCTTTAAACTGAAAGAGGCTTTAGATTGGATATTAGGAAGAAATTCCTGCCTGTGAGGGTGGGCAGGCCCTGGCACAGGGTGCCCCTGGATCCCTGGCAGTGCCCAAGGCCAGGTTGGACACTGGGGCTGGGAGCAGCCTGGGACAGTGGAAGGTGTCCCTGCCCAGGTGGCACTGGATGGGCTTTAAGGTGCTTCCAACCCAGACCAGTCTGGAATCAGGTAACCAAACACTACCAGGACAGAGAAAACATCCACAAACCCCTCAGACATGACAAGGAAGCACAAATCATCCCTTTTTTTCCCATCTTTAGCTCCGTGGTTGCTGATGGCATCAGTTGTGGAGGACTCCCTGCTCATCTCACTCAAGCTCAGCTGTACAAACTGCATGTCACAGTCCTTCCCTTGGTCTCCTCCGTGTCCAGCAGCAGGACATGCTCTTGGGGTACCCCAAGGGCAGCTCCTATCCCACCCAGCAGTCACCTTCCAGAACTCCCTTCTCTGAGGGAGCTCAGCCTCTGCTGACCCAACAGGAGCAGCTCATGGACCAAATTCTTTCTTTTTATGATCTATAACTGAACCCAGCAAAGCACTCAGCAAGTACCTAATTTCCAATACATAAATAGCTTTTAAATTTCAGCTAACCAGATCCTTAAAACAAAGCTGTTGATTTGGATGAAGGCCTCTCTGAATTCCCTAATTCCTGGCTCTGCAAACCCATGCACAGCGCTCGCTCTTGCTCATACCTCATACTCTTGGGATAATTTCAGGTTATCATTAGCTTTGAGATGCTCTGTGTGTTCAGCCAGCTCGGAAACGGGGATGGGTGGGTGGCTGAGCATACCTAAAAGACAAGACAGCAGGAAAAGAATCTCATTTAATAATAACCGAAATTCACAACCGTTGCGCGTTTTATAAGAAAGAGGGAACAAGAAAAGAAAAATAAATTACAATGTAAGATCTGCAATGAAAGTAGGGAGGTTAGAAGAGAAGAATTCAGGGCTCGAAATTGTGTCCTTGGAAGTAAAAAAAAAATAAAAATCAAGGAAATTAAAAAAAAAAAAAAGTAACAGTAAAATGAGAGTGTTCCCGTGATGGCCCCGTTTTCAATGGAAATCAGAGCAAAACAAAAAGGAAAATCCGAAGAGCAGATGCGTGTTAGCGATTCCAAAGTGGACTTGGAATGAGCAAACGCTGCCAGAGGAACCCACGCAGCAAATGACACAGCACCCGCCAGGATCAGGAACCAGCTCCAACAGAAAGGGAGGCAAGGGCAGGATCCAGCCAACCATGGAGATGTGGGCAGGAGATGGGAATATGCAGATGGGGGGAAGCAGGGGAGGCTTTTCAGGAACTGGACTTGATGATCTTTAAGGTCTTTTCCGACCTCAGGGATTTCTCTGTTGTCTTTTGCGCAACATCGGCTCTGGAAGTTCTCGGTCTGCTCACGGACACTGAACTCTGACCTGCACCATTCCCAGAGTGCAGCCAGGCCTGGAAGCACCCAACTGGCTCCTGTTCCCACTCATGGCTGGTGGGTGATGTTCCCTCCACAGCACAGCCCTCCCTCACACCCTCCTGGGCTGGGCTGTCCGGCCCCATCCGGGCTGTGCTGGGAACGTTGTCATCTTTTGGGATGGACAGGCAGCAGATCCTCCTCAGGCAGGGGGATTGGAACAATTTGCTGCAGGGCCTGATGCCCCTGAGCTGGTTCAGCTGCTGCCCCTGCAAATCCCCCCCAGCACTTTGGTGTGCTGGTGTTGAGGCAGCCAGAGCTCCAGGGAACTCACTGGAGCCGTACTGGGACGCCCCACTGGGTCAGACTGGTCCAACTGGGGCACATCTCAGCCTCCACCAGGCTGACTCAGTTCTCAGCCTGGGGTTTGCACATCCTGCTCTGAAAGGGGCAACTGGAGCTCTGGGAAGAGCAGGGACCCTGCCCTGCCCACAGCGCTGCAGTGGCTACACCACAAACCCAGGAGGAAAAGCGCTCCGTGCTTGGCTCATCTGCATCGGATCATGTCTTTCCAAAGGCTTCCCATGCTGTCTGCCAGCCTCTCCAGAGGCCTGGAGAGCAGCATTCCGAGAAGCCCTGGGCAGTGCCCTCGATGAGAAGGACAGAAGTGGAGAAGAGATGGAAGCCAGGGAGAATTTCGAGCCCCGTGGGTGTTGGTGGGTGACGAAGCAGAGGTGTGGCAGCAGCATGGTCAGATACTCTGAAAACTCAGCACAGAGATGGCAAAGCAAGCATGACATCCTCAGTTTTACAGTGATTTGGGAGAGGTGCTGCTTCCCCCAGGCCTGGGCACGGGATGAGTCTGCCATACCTGGATGGGTTTCTCCTAAGCTCACCACACATCTATTTTCAGCACAAGGAAATATGGCTGAAAACAGAAGAAGAGGAGGAATACACCAAAAAAAGCTCACAAAAATAACCCTGAACTATCCTGGGGGCTGTGCTGGCTCCATTCCAGCCTGCTGGGATCAGGGCAGGAAACCTCTCTCGGCTCATGGAGGAAAAAAAATCTCATTTAGTCTCCTGTTGTTCTGTCCCATCACACCTGCAGGAGGATTATTTCTCCACCTGTCCACCCCAGCACCAGATGCACACTGGGGTTTTGGGAGGAGCTGGTCCTCTCTCAGTGTGAGATGGGGAGGACACCCTGGCTGAGATGCTCCAGATCAGACCCAACCAATTGAACACCATCAACACCTGATGGACATGTAGGTTAAAAGGAGAAAATAAACAATCTGAAAACCCCAGTAACAACAAGGCAGAAAAAGCCCAGATCCTCCTTGGCTCAGAAGTCCTGGAGCTATGTGTGCAAAAACCTCTGAGCCAGCAGGCTGCATGGGAAAGGCCCACTGTGCCCAGCTGGAATGAGAAGTCACCTTCCCCTTGAAGGAATTTCACAAGTTTCCTTCGTAAAAACTCCAGGAAAAACCCAGAGTGTGACCAGCAGCTCTGCCTTTTCCTGGGGGGTCATCCTGCTTCCCCTCCCACCCTCCCTGCACAGAACCTGGCTGGGAGCACATGGGAACTCGCCTTGTTCTGCTGCTGTTAAGGACAGAAACTCCTTGTGGGATTGATTTCTAGGGCTCTTTGGAATAAAAGAACCTCTGCAGCAATAAACCCTGCCCATGTCAAAATGCCAAGTGCATGGGGTTTCCAACAGGATCCAAGAGTTTGCTATGAAACGAGGCAGGAGTGGCACTGCCTCAGCTGAACTGTGCAGCTGCTCCTCCCTCCTTTAATTCAGGAACTCATTTTGGGGTATGAAGGGTTGAGTTCAGCCAGGAAAATACCCACAACCCCTCTGCTACAAATTGTGACATACTCCATACCAAAGAGACCAATGTTTGGATTAGCTATTCAGGGAAATATCCCGGCCCTTGCATCTCCAAGCACAAGCAGCATCTGTGACTCCTCACATTTGTCAGCTGAAATCTCACATCCTTCCCTGCCCAGTATTAGAAAAAAAAAAAAAATCCAAGCCCAAACCACCCAGCAAGGCTGGGATCTTGGCTCCTAATGGGATGAAATCTTTTCGAGCCGGTCTCATCTAACATTTCAATCACTTGAGTCTCTCTAATCTTATCACAAAAGACTTGATTCTCTGTGCGCCAGCCAAGTTGCCAGGAACGTCACCCTGACATCTGCTCTGCGGGCCAGAGCCCATTCATCCTGCAAAATCACCCTGGCTGGAGGGACTCCTGGGAGACCCAGGGGTGGCCTCTGCTCTTTGTGCTCCTGGAACAGCTCGGTGCCAAGGAGCAGGCACCTGCCACAGCTGGGGAATGGCCCTTTCCCCAGCTGAGTGAAAAGGTGCCTCTTCCAGAGGGGCACCAGCAGCTCCAGCTCCTCTTTCCCTGCCTTGCAAACACCAAAGCACAACCTTCCCACCCCATGCCCCCAAGTGACACCAGTGCACGAGTACAGGGGACACCGAGGACACTGAGCCAAGCACCAGCGATGGAACATCTTCCACAGGGGGGGAAAGGCAGCCCTGGATCCTCCTGGGGCCAGCGGGGGACACCGAGGGGGGCTGGGAGCCCAGGGCTCGGAGCTGCCCCCCGTGTCCCCCAGAGGCCTCTGAGGGGAAACTGTAAAACTGCTCAGACAAACAGATGGCACAGAGGAGGGATGAGATGGGCAAACACCGCAGGAACACGGGAGGGTCCGGCAGAGAATCAAAAAATAGTAACAGGAACAGAACGAGAATTGGAAAGGAAAGTGACAGAAGAGGAAAATAATAATGGGGGGAAGGGGTGGGGGGAGAGGGGGGGGGAAAAATGAAACCAACAGGAACAAAAACACACAGGAACTAACTTTCCAAGTCAAACTCAGGGTCACTGAGAGGGCTGCTCAGACCAGAATCTGCAGAAAACAGTAAAAAATAAATAAATAAAAGATACACTTTTGTAAAAATTTCATGCTAATTAAAAAAAAACCAAAACAAAACCAAAACAAAAAACCAACATAAATCTAAAGAGGAAAAGAAAGGTTTTGTTTTTTTTTTGTGCTGATTAGGACAGGATATCTAAGATGTGCTATGTTTTCCCCTCTCTGAGCTGCACATTCCCATTCCCGTGTCCCTCCTCTGTTTCCCTGCTGAGGACATGATGGAGATTCTACCTGGGGTCACCTGTCTGGAGAAGAGCCTACAGGCCCCTTCTGAACCACAATATATTGAATTTAAATGCCTTTAACTCAGAGAGCAGCTGTGGACTCTTCCCCTGCAAACTGCACCACAGCCTCTCCATCACCGCCAACACACTCCAAGCTCATTTTTCCATCCACTTTCACCCAATGTTTCCAAAATTCTGTGTGAGGCAGGTGATCAACTCCCCTAAATCCTTTAAGGCCTTTTAGTGCTTCACAAGTTATAGAGCAGAGTAACACCAGGTAGGTCAGCTCTGGCCAGATAAACTTGGAAAGGGCAGCATCTCCTAAAGCCAGACCGGACACAGGCAGTGCCTTTTGGGATCTGCAGAGCTTTAATGCAGGTTTTGATGTCTCAGCTGCTCTTCACAAACCTCTCAGAGCCAGAATTCAGAGGTACAGCATGACCAAAGCAGCGGGGTCAACAGAAGAGTGGGTCCCTCCTCCACTGATCCCTTTACCTGATGGAAGCACCCTCAGCTGACTCTGCTGTCCTGTGGGACACACAGAAACTCCCACTCAGGGAAACACATGAACCAGCACTTCCTGCTGCTTCTTGGCACCAAGACCAAGCTGGAAGGCCACAACCTTTTATTTTTATCTCAGCACATTCTTTTCAACAGAGGGAGTGCAGCTCCTTCTCTTGGGTCTCCCACCTCCCTCCACCTGGAGCACCCACAGAACGCTCCCCAAGGCACCCAGGCAAGGGCAAACTGCTGCTGAGCTGCAGCTGGGAGCACTCAAAAGATCTCAAACACCTTCAGACTCTGCTGCAGGAGCAGCACTAAAAGCTGATTTAGGGACTCTCCTGCAGGAGCAGCACTAAGAGCTGATTCAGGGACCTACCTGTGCTGGACTGCTGTCCCTGCAGGCTGGAGTGAACCTGCTGCCACCCCTCAGCTGAGCATTGCTCCTAAGCTTGGGCTGATCCCAACAGCTGCTTCCTCACTCATTTTGGTGAGAGCCCCTCAGCTCAGCTCTGCCTTGTGCCTCCCTACAAATCTCTGCCCTCTGGGTCCCTCCTGCCAGCCCCACCCTAAGGAAACTCCACAACGCTAAGGACAGGACTGGGATGGGGAAACAGGAGCTACAGAAACATTACCAACGAGCACAAAACAGCAAAAAAAAAACCAACAAAAACCAAAACAACAAAACCAAACAAACAAACTGAAAACAACAGCCAGCCCCCAAAAAGCACAATAAATTCCCTTCCAAATCCTCAAGCACCAGGAACTTGGAGGCAGAGGTGTGGACAGGCACTGGGTCAGCATGGCCACGTGTCTGTGTGTGTGAGGACGTGCTGGGAGTGTTGGTGGTGGCTGCAGAGGTGCCATGCAGCAGCTGGGACATGCATGGACACGGGGTACATGTGTGTGCAGCAGGGAGGGTGCACAGAGCCTCTGCCCAGAGCTCAGCGCTGCGGGGACAGGCTGGCCCAGCCCTGGCAGTGCCCAAGGCCAGGCTGGACAAAGCTTGGAGCAACCTGGGGTAGTGGAAAGTGGCCTGCCCATGGCAGGGGGTGGAACTGAGTGGGTTTTAAAGTCATCCCAACCCAAACCAGTCTGGGATTCCATGAGAGCATCGGCACCAAGCGAGGAGACGCTGCCTCACCTGCACCAGGCACCCAGCTCCTCTCTCCTTGCACGGCCCACGGGCAGGCCTGGCTCCCAGCAGGAGTGCTTTGGCACCAGAAAGCTCCAGTTCCAGGCGTGGCTGGAGCACTGGGTGCTGGGCAGAGCCTGCCACGCTCCATCTCCCCACCCAGGAGCTCCCAGCTGGGGCACGGGGCAGCTCTGGTGCTCTGGTGTGCCTGGCACAGCCACGGTGCTTGCACTCAGCCCAGAATGCACCAGTTTATTATCTGGGAATCCAGGAAAACCCTTCTTCTGCCTTGCCAGCACTGGGCAGAGCCTGTGCAAGGTTCTAGAGGATCCCAGCAAAGGCTTCTTTCAGCATTCCCACTCAGCACAGAGCAGGCTGGGGTGCCTTGGCTGTGCTCTCCAGGCAGTGCCTCAGCAGCTCCAGGCAGGCAGCAAGGGCTCAGGGAAGGGGCAGGTGCTCCACTCCTGCCTTCCCAGCGGGGGAGGCTGGTCAGCAGCTGTTACCTGGAGTCTGGAAGTTGATTCTCCTCATTTCCACGGGGTCCTTGGGGTGGTGGGGGGCGATTTCTGCGTTGTTGAGGAGGCACTTGGTCCGTGGCTCTGAATCTTTCCGTTTGCTTCACAGCAAACCCAAAAGAGCAACAAAAGAGACCAGAAAGAAAAAAGCAGCTTAGCTTCTGGGCCTTGTGGTCTCAGCTACTTCTCAGCTACTCATGTTCAGGCATGAGCAAAGCTCCCACTGAAAATCAAAGGTGCAGCCAAGGGTTTAAGGACATAAAACACATCAGAAAAGGGATGAGGTTTGGAAGGCTTGCCAGTGCTATGTTTTAGGGGTTGACAATGGCCTGGGAGCCCCTCAGCAGCTTTCAGGTAAGTCTGGAAGTTCCCCCTTCTCCAGCAGCAGCAGCAGCAGAGCCTGGCAGCCAGGAGCAGCTGAGGTGCTGTGAACTCATACCTCACCCCTCCCTGAGCAGCCTCCACTGAACTCTGCAGAGCAAAAATGTTCCAACTCTGGCCAAGCCATTTCCAGCCCGAGAGAACCAGAGCCAGCAGAATCATTTGGAAAAGTACAGAACCTCCTGGCTGTGACCTTGGATGTCAAGCTCTGATATTGCTCTTGGCTTGTTCAGGAGCTCTCAGAGCTGCCCTGCTGCAGACAGGGAAGTCAGAGCAGGCAGTTTTCAATCTTTTTTCAACTGCAGAACCCTAAAAATCTGGGTTCAACAAACAGTGTAGACACATCCTCTCCCAGCACAGCTGTGCCTGCTGAGATCACCTCTCCTTGCCAGGAGCTGGAGCTTGCTCCAACCCGCCAGCTGAGCTGCACATGGAAGTGCTTCCTAATATATTTTCCTCCAAATGGGTTAGGTTAGCTCAGGCAGTTGAAAAAGTCTTTGCTGACCTGGCTCATTCTCCTTGAAGAGAATTTAGAAGCAAAGCCCTGTGCTGACCTAAAGATCTGATAACTCCTTGCAAAGAAACAGTGATGAGCTGCTGGGAGCTGAACTTCTCCAGAGAGCAGAGAACAAGGTGCCCACTCTGAGGCTTGGAAAGGTGGTCCCAGCCCTTCCAGCAAGGGGCTGTGGAGCTCCTCACCTCTCCTGCTTAGGCTGCTCAGAAGCCTCCAATAATTTGCCTGCAGCAGCAATGGCAATTACTTAGGCAGAGAGGAGGTTATTCAGGACATTTTTAGCTGTCTCTTGATGTCATTAATAGCCAGAAGAAGTGGTCTGAGCCCTGCCAGCACTGCATGGGGCAGCATTTTGGAATGACACCACTTTGCAGTTTGGGAGAGGTTTATTTCTGCCACAGCTCTGAAACTGCTGTTAACAGTTCATGGACTGAACCCATCAGTTACTTCCAGTGAAAGCTCTTCCAGTCTGGGAAAAAGTCTCATTCCTGCAGTCACAAACACTCTGACAGAAGCCCTTGGCTGAGGGGGCAAGAGCAGCTTCTGCCACGGGACAAGGACAGCTCAGCTGTGGGGATCCTGCTTGCAGTGTGCCCAGGGCTCAGGGACAGCCAGACAGGAGAAACCCACTTCCACCTCTGACTGCCACACAGATGAGAGCTTCTCTGCTCCACTAACCCAACACTTTGTGAGCCATTTGCTGTCACTGCTGCTCAGCCTGAGAAAGGGCTGTTTAATTCAGGAATGGACAAACAGGAGAAAACTGGACTTGCTTTGCTTTTTTTTCTGCCCCAACTCAAACATAGCCTGACATGAGGTTTCTGTGAGGACAGAAAGGTGGGAACTGCACCAACAAAGTCCCAACACCACAGAGCAAACACGGCTTAACACACAAGCAAGCAAGAACCTGAATAAATGGCAAATCTGGTGCTCTTACCTGTCTGGTTTGCTGTCCAGGAAAGCAGCAAGTGGAGAGAAGACAAGACAAATGTTCACGTTAGAAAGGACTTGCAGAGGGAAGGGGAAGCATTTGCTCAGCTCTAACCCTGGCAGCAGAGGTGGGGCCAGCAAAGATCACCCAGCCAGAGGAACACCAACCAGGAGCCCTGAGCCCCTGCCCCAGAGCAGCCTCGCATGCTGGGATGCAGAGGCCACACTCCTGTGCAGAAGGGAACACTCCTGTGCAGGTCAAAGATGGAGCAGGGCTAGGAGTGCTCTCCCCACCCTGGGAATGAGCTGTCCCAGCTAAGGACCCCTCTGCTGGTCACTGCCACTTGTGCTCAGCCCCTGCTTCCCCTCCCGTGCCCTTCCCTTGCCCAGTGTGTGCTCAGGGGACCCCCAGTTCTCATCCACACACCAGGAGCTGCTCAGAAAGCCAAGGGAAAGGGAGACACTTCCAGGGGTTTTCCCTTCTCTCTCCTGAAGACTCACACCCTGCTCC
This sequence comes from Phylloscopus trochilus trochilus, assembly GCA_016584745.2. Taxonomy (NCBI): domain Eukaryota; kingdom Metazoa; phylum Chordata; class Aves; order Passeriformes; family Phylloscopidae; genus Phylloscopus; species Phylloscopus trochilus. Next base: position 1,456,500 of record WQNJ02000044.1, on the reverse strand, counting down.
TGTCTCCCAGCTCCAGCAGAAAACCAGACTGAGAGCAGAGGAGGTCTCTGCTGCCCCACAGCTCAGGGGTGCCTTCCCTGTGTGCCCCTCACTGCCCACAGAGAGCACAGAGAGGGCTGCCTGAGGCTGCAGCAGCAATGCTGGAGTCCTGAGTCCTTGCACACTCACTGCAGCCCAAGGGAGTGTCTGTGGGACAAGCACAGCTTTCCTGGGAGTGCCATGGGGCAGAACCTGCAGCAGCAAATCCCTCCAACCCCCTGCTAATCCCCTCTGTGCTGGGCAGCCTCTCCCATTCCAGCATTTGTGCCTCAGGGCTCCTCTCTCCAGGGCCCAAGGAAGGACTTCCCCTCAGGTGACCAGGACAGAAATTCCCTTTAGGGAACCCTGGGGACACTCAGAACCCCCTCAGGTGTGGGCAGTGAGCAGCTCTTACTTTTTGTAGAGCAGGATGGCGATGACGATGCAGATGATGAAGACCACGGCCAGGACGGGCCCGATGACCCAGATGAGCCCCTCCTCACCATCAATGATGGGCTGGGGGTCAGGGTTGTCCAGCTGGATGGGGTCAGAGAAGGGACTGGCAGCATAGGTCTGGAAGAGAGGGGACAGGGTGGAACAGAGCTCAGAGATGGGATGGAGACAGAAGAGTGGGCAAGCACACGATATTCCACAGGAGGAACTGCTGGAGAGGATGTGAGCTCAACCCAAATGGTAACAGGGAAAATTCCCTCTTCAGCCTAGAGAAAATGCCCTGAACCCAAATGGTAACAAGGAAAATGCCCTCTTCAGCCTAGAGAAAATGCCCTGAACCCAAATGGTAACAGGGAAAATTCCCTCTTCAGCCTAGAGAAAATGCCCTGTTCCTCAGATTCACATGAGGGGTATCTTCCAATGCTCCAGAGAGACAGAGCATGGAAAGATCACAGCCATGTGAAGCTGCAGCCTGCCCTGTGCCCTGTGCCCTGCCCTTCTCACGGCCAGGAAGGTGCTTTTAGAGATCCAGCTACTTCTGTTCCACCACAGCCCTGAGCCCTCACCACTGCCACAAACACACAAACACTTTCCCCAAGCTCTCATGTAACCATCTGGATTTTGACAGTCAGATGGGATTGCAGAGCAAGAGGGAAGGGATTAAAACAAGAATTAACGCTTGGTCTGGTGACTGAAAAAAACCATCCCTGACAAATAAATGTAAGGCAGTAAAACACTGTGTGTGTCCTCTGCTGCCTCTGCACTGAGCCGAGTTCTTGAGGAGGATCAAACCCTTCAGAGTCCTGACCAAGGATGAATTCTCATCCTGCACAGGAACTCCAGAAGCTGAACAGAGAACTGGCATGGCCTGCTTTGGGAGAGCAGCCAGGGACAGGACAAAAACAGGGGCTCTGGGTGCTTGAACTCCATCAGCTCTGTGCAGGCTGGAATGCTGCTCCACACTCAGGAGCTGCTGTGGATCCAGGCCACTGGGAGGGAGTCTGCAGCACCTTGTTCTAAAGCAGAAATTACCTCAAGCTGCAGTAATCCGATTGAGAAACCCATTCAGGAGCGTGTCAGCCTAATCCTTTAATATTAAATACACAACTAAATATTTATTGGGGGAAAAAAACCTCTGAAAACCCTTAATTTCCAATAGCTCCCTGCTACAATTCCACGGGGGGATTTAAAAACAACAAAGTACTAGACTGTTTCCCATTGTGTGTGAGGGAGGAGGCAGGTAAATATTAAAATAGTTGTTTTCATAAAGGCAAGTATAGTCCCAGTGAAAACAGCAGAGATACTGAATTGGTAGAGAGAATTTAGTTTTCCATAAAAAAATGCTCCCCTCTGTGCTTGGAGAGGAACTTAGCAATGCCCAGAGTGTGACGTGCTCTTGGAGCAGAATGTCTGGGGTCATTGCTCCGAGGAGTTAAAGAACAGCCTTTAAAGGAAATTATTGTTCAAAAAGGGGTTTGACCCGGGGCTCTCTGAACTCCTGTGCAGTCCTGAGGGGACAGTTCAGTGCTCCTCCCCATTCTGGACTCCAGTCTGGAGCCACAAGTGCACAAATTCTGTTCACAAAGACGGGGACGAGCACAGCCTCTCATGTCCTCAGTGCTTGGAAGAGACGAACGCAGGCACGAGCAGCTCATCAAGCACAAGAACCACATCCAGAAGCGTGGTAACCCCTGAGTGGCACAGAAGCTCCACAGCTGGACAGAAAAACCCCTCGAGGATGCCAGGAGGGGCGGCAGGGCTGTGGCGGGGACGGGAGGGGCCGGGGGAAGCGGGCAGCACTCACAGCCTCGGGCTCCTGCAGCACGGCCAGGATGAAGAGCACGTATCTCTGGCCCGGCTCCAGGGCCCTGTTCTCGAAGTTGTCGTAGTGTTTCATGTCCCCCAGGATGAAGTGGGAGGGCAGGGAGCGGAAGCGGGCGGCGATGTAGGGCCGGGGGAAGTCCAGCTGCCGGGAATGCCGCAGGCTCCGGCGCCGCAGCCGGGCGATGTCCTGCACCAGCTGCAAGGAAGAACAGGGACACCCTGTGAGAGCCTGGAAAGGAGCAGTAAGGAAAGCCAAGCCAGCCCTCCCAGACTGGCCCATCTCAGGTCGCTGCAAGGAAGAACAGGGACACCCTGTGAGAGCCTGGAAAGGAGCAGCAAGGAAAGCCAAGCCAATCCTCCCAGACTGGCTGCTCCTTGGCTGCCCTGAATGAGGAGCACAGGAACCCCCAAATCCTCCCAGCCCTCAGGTCCCTGTCCCATTCCAGCTGTTCTCTCCCCCCGAAGCTGAGTCCAGTTTCACCCACACTCACCTCCTCCAGGTCCATCTCCTCAGGGCTGCCCAGGGGGTTGAGGAACTGTCCTCCCCGGGACTTCCTCAGAGGCACCACCACAATGTAGAAAGCTCTAAATGTTGGGGATGATAAGGAGAAACAGAAGGAATCAGCCACGGAAGAAGGGAGCGCACACACTGATGTGAGTTTGCCCAAACTGCCTCACTGGCTCAAGCCCCTTATTTTTCATTCAGCACAGTTGCTGTTCCTGGAAGGAGCTGGATTCAGTGGCAGCCCCATGTCTCCTTGTGTATTCCCTTCACACTTCTTTGGCTTTCCCTGTTAGTTGTACAAGTGCCTCCAAAATACAACAGCCAGGAAGGCTGGAAATGCAGGGACCACCCTCCTGGTACTGCCCCTGTGGGTTTGTGGTGGTCTCCAGCCATCAGGGCTGACCCCCAAAACACAAACTGAGCACCCCAACCCTCCACTTAAACAGAAGCTTACTGGACAGGCACAGAGCTCTTCACGTCGGGGAGAATCACCACCACGTTGCCATCAGCATCAGGCTTGTGGGTCACCTCTGGCTTCTTGGACAGCATGTCAGCAGCAGTCCAGGCTGCCACGTTCTGCTGCAGCCCCCCCATGCTGTTGCCCTGGTTCATCAGCACGAAGTTGTAGAAGGTGCGGGGCCTCAGGTGGGTGATGAGTTTCTTGGTGGTTCGTCCGTCCACGTCGACGTGCAGCCCGTTGTACTGGATCTGTGGGAGGGGAGGAGGTTGTTCCCTGGGCAAGGCTGGTCCTGCTCCAGCTCCTTCCTCCCCATCCCTTTGGTTTGCAGGGAACACGGAGCACCCAGCCCTGCAGAGCTGGGGCAAAACGTGGGAAGAAACTCCTGCACTCCACTTGCCTTATATGGGGTAGGAGAGTTGTAATTCTCAGGGAACTCCCAGCTCAGAAGGACAGATGTCTTTGTCACCATCTTCACCTTGAAGTTTTTGGGTAAAACTGCAGAGAAAAAAGCGAGGAGGAAGGGGAGAAAGGAGAAGAAAAGGCAGCAGAGGGAAGGAAGAGCAGGAAAGAGAAGGAAGAGAATGTCAAGTGCTGGAAGAGGGGCCTGCCAGGCTGGGTCTGGCTGCGGCTGCAGGAACGGAAGGGACTGCTCCCTCCTCCACTGTGCTTCAGTTTTGCCAAGGTCCATCTCCCAGTGCTCCCTGTCCCCATGCCTAACCCCAGGAGGGCGCGTGGCTTTGCCCCCACACTCTGGGCCTGGGTGGCTGCTGCAGGAACGAGGTGCTGCCTGGCTGAGCATGCTCAGGTGAGGAAAAGCCCATCCCAGGTCGCGGCTCGAGGGTTTGTTTGTTTTATTTTGTTGTTTCTTTAAAAATTTTTGCTCTTTTGGTGATTTGCAAAAGCTGAAGAAAACGCTCTTCCCACCTGTACAGCGACTGGCCCCCCGCTTCAGGTGCCAGCGACAGAAGGTGTCCGGACTTAACTTAGAAGAAAGCGGTAAAAGGGACTTACCTGGCACAAGGCAGAGAGGAGCGGAGGGACTGAGCGTGACACCAGAGTGCTCTGCATTTACTCACGAGCCCGGCTGAGCCTGGCCTGACCTCTCCAGCTCTCTTGCCTCCCGGCACCAGCCCCGGATACAAGGGGAGAGAGGGAGGAGAAACCGGTAAGTCCTACCTTGGTCCAGCTGGAACGTCCGATACTGGACGGTCGGGCTGTAGGGCCCGGGGCCTTTACTGGTGTGAGCACGGATTTTAACATCATAGGCGGTGTTGGGTTTGAGGCCGTTGAGGGTGTACGAGTTCTCTGGGGAGGGGGGCAGGTCCTTTTCCAGCAGGTTCCCGGGAGAACCGGCCTCCCGGTAGGCCACGGTGTATTTGACGATGGCCCCGTTGCGCTCGGCCAGCACGGGGGGCAGCCAGCCGAACTGCACCGACATGGACGTGACGTTGCTGGCCTCCAGGATCTGGGGGTAACCCTTGGGGATGTCTTCGGGGGTGGTGAGTTCCTGCACGGCTTCCTCCCCGAAGCCAGCCCGGCTCTTCACGGCCAGCTTGAACACGTACGTGGCGCCCTTGTGGATGCTGGGGGCGATGTACTTGTCCTCCAGCGCCGAGAATTCCAAGGTGGCCAGAGGGTCGACGTCCTTGCGGCCGAACTGGAGCCGGTAGCCCAACACCTGGCCCTCCGCGCCCAGCGGGGGCTCCCATTTCACCAGGAGAGTGTTCTCCTCTGTCTGGTGCACAGACAGGATGGGCTTCCCTGGGACTAGGAGAGAAGAGAGACGCCTTCAGCTGAGGCTGGGGCAGAGACTCAGGAGGTGCAGCGACACGTTCCCCGAGTCAGCAGCAATGATCCAGCTTGGTTCCATGTAACCCAAGCTGCTGCCACCCTGTGCAGGTGGATGGGCCCTAAAGAGTTTGGGAAACGAGGAGCACTGCCGACATGTCAGCTGGGAGGTGCTGACACACTCCTAAATTTATTTTCTTCCCTTTGTTCAGGATGGATGGATGTGCAGCTCCTCCCTTATCCCTGCCACTCACCCTCCCGCTGCTGGGAAGAACAGACTCAGGAGTCCTGACTCCCAGCCTCCTGTCCCAATTGCTTCCCAGGGCAGGGAGAAACAAACCTGGAGCCCCCAAAGCCCCAACCTCCCTCCCTCTCTCCATTACACAGCCCAACTCATGCAGAAAGAGACTGGAACAGATTGGCCCAGGCTGGGAAGTCCAGAGCAGCTGAGGGTGAAGCAGTGAAGGATGGAAGGAAGTCTGGGCAGCCCCAGGACCTCAGCAGCAGGCACGGGGCCAGCTCCCACGGCTGGCAGGCAGCTCCTCACCCACTTGGGTACAGAAGGAAGCACAGGCAGAGGAACCAGAGCCCAAACTGTGTGTGAGGCAGAGGGCAGGGAGAGCTGCTGCTCGCTCTGTGCTGCTCCTCTCCTCTGGAGGAAGGGAACTCACAGTGCTGGTGCACTTTCAGTGAGCTCCTCCTAACCTGTCAGTGAGCTCCCCAACATGTGGGGGTCCTGGGGAGCTCAGCAGTGCCATATCTCTGCCTAATGAGCCCTGGCACTGCCAGACTGCTAAGCAAGCCCGCAGCCACAGTTAAATGACACGTGCAGGCCCAGAGATTGCTGAAGCCAGAGAAAGCAGAGCATTAATTCCAGCAGCTCACGCCTCATGGACACTCAGCTCCACTATTAGAGATCTAATTTCCTTCTCTCCGCCTTGGTATTTCTCCTGGTTGGACAGGAGGGGAGAAAATAGTTGGGAGAGATCCCAGCCCACTCCCACAGCATGAGCCTGACCAAGGGGTGAGGGCTGGAATGCTGGCTGAGGGAGCAGGGCAGGACCTGCTGTGCCAGGGATCCTGAAAGGGTCACACAGGGGAACCTCTCCCTGCTGCCTCCACTGACACCTCAGTGGGGATGAGGGGCTGTCTCTGAAACAAATGCTGTACTCCTTCCAAACTGCCAAAGAATGGCAAGGATGGTGCTGGGAGAGCCAGCCTCCTCCCTTGGGAATGCCTAAGGAACACATTAAAGAGAAAAAGAGTGCCATTACCTTTATGTTTCAGTTTTTATCACAAATGTTACTGTAATCAGCTGAGCTTGACAGCATTACATCTGCACAACAAATATTGTTTGGAATAAAGGTGAGAAGAAAGTGCAGAGAGGGGGAAGTGTTTTATTTTGTAATTGGTTTGGACAGTAAAGGAGAAAATTAGATGTATTACTGTATTTAAATTCAGCCCCCAGCCCTGAATGATAAAGAAAGAAATCTCTCTTCTCAGAAGGTGTATTGACTCAACACTGCAAAGAAGGTAAGAATGTTACAGAGCCATTTGAAAGAGGTTTTTGGTTTTTTTTTTTTTCAAATAGCTATTTCAAGTTGGGGGAAATTGAGTTTTGGGTTATAGCTGCTGTGCTGGAGAAAACATCTCTCTGTGACTGATCACCTGCACTGCAAATCCTAATGGGAAGAGATGAGGGAGGGTGACAAGGGAGAGTGACAAGGGAGCCTGGCAGAGAGAAAGGCTCCAGGAGAGGAAAACAGAAAGGGTGGAGAGCCTTGGGAAGAAGGAAAGCAGAGACCCAGGGAATCAGTGAGGAGAAACATGGGCAGAACTGGAGGGGAAGGAGAAGAGGGTGACTGAAGGAAAAGGCTTTGGCTGAGTGTGCAGGCAGAGCCCAGGTCCCAGAAACGGGAGGCAGGAAAGGTCAATACTGTCAGAGTTTCTCCCTCCACCAGTCCTGAACACAGGGGATGTACACCCAGACATGGTACCAGAAGAGAAGAGTGGGCAGGACAAGCACCACTGTCTGCCTGCTGCTCTGCACCCTGACAGCAGATTCTCCTGTCCCCAGTGTACCTCTGTGGGGTCAGACCAGGAAGAGTCACTCTCCTTCTGACACACTGGAATTTACAGCCCAAGAGATTACAAGTGACAAATTCACCCTCTGTTGTGTTTCTGGGTGTGCCTGGGCTTTCCAAAGCACTGGACAGAAAATGGTGACATTTGGCCAGGGCTGCACGTGAGGAATGAAGGGCTTTCTGCCTCACTAAATCTAATTTTGCCTTTGGGGCAGCCTGGCTCTTGCTACAAGTCCCTCCTTCAAGAAGGGAGTGGGATGAAAGAAGGTGGGTTCTGGAGAAGCTCCTTGGCTTTGGGAAAGGGGTGAATCCCCCTGGCTGAGGAAAAGGCTCTCACCTGCACCCTTGGTGGTGACCACTTTGGGTTTGCTGCGAGCACCATCTCCCTTCATGGTGTAGGCGGCCACGGTGATGGAGTAGGCAGTCTCCGGCTGGAGCCCAGCAATGATCATTTCCTGTTTGCCACATGCCAAAGGGAAATCGTGTCAATGCTCAGGCCCACACCCCAAGAGCAGCTCTCTCCTCCTCAGCCCTTTTCCGGCATGCAGGAACACCGAGTCCAAGAGCACGAGACGCTCTGGGGCTTCTGTGGGAAGTGGCAGAGGGGAAGAGCCCCGTTCCCCTGGCGAGGCACTCACAGCTCTGCAAACACAGCCTGGCTCTGCAGGGCCCTGTGCAAAGCATCCTCCTCCAGATCTGCCTCTCACACATTCCCTGTCTTCACACAAACCACTTCAGCATCCAAATGCTGTCGCTCCCTTCAAAGCTTTCCTCTCCACTGTGCAGCCTCAGAGGAGGCTCAGAGGTTTCAGGGAGATTACATTTTTTTTTTTTCACCATTACCCCTCTCTTCTCTCCTCAGAGATATTTTTAATGCCTTCATAATATTAAAGGGACTGCTTGAATGCAAAGTGCAAGACGACACATTCCGCTCACGCTAAAGCTCCCTGCTAAATCCCACCCCCTCCTTCCCCAGCCTCTATCAGCCTCCCCACACCTGCCTCCCAGGAGCTTTTGTTGGAACACTGGCCTCAAGAACAGCCCTTCCCCAGGAGGGATCCAGCCTTTCAAAGGGCTGTGTTGGAAAAGGAACACCCGTGCTAAATCAAACAGGATGACAGCACATGCAGCAGGGTTTTCCCCAAGGCCCCACAAAGGAGGGAGATGGGAATGTTGTGCATGTTTTATGGCTTTCCCCTCTCCTCACCCCTTTGTGCTTTCAGTATTAAATCTCAGGGCAGCACTTGGGAAGAATTTGTTAGTCCTGAAAAAAAGCTATTTCCCCGATGGCGAGCTGGGAGTGGAACAGCAGAACTTTGGAACAGTGGGATTTTGATCAGTGGCTTTGGAGGCTGTCAGCTGCAGGGACAGGTCTGGCTCCTGGAAGTCAAGAAACCTGTTCTGCTCTCACACCTGCCACTGAGTTTTATTAAGATTTTAGGCAAGGGGCTTTGCCTCCCATGAGACTCATTCTCTGTTCTTCAAAGAGAGGCCCCTCACTTGTGCAGGGCTCTTGGCAATCCCCAGGAGACACAAACACAACCAGTTTAGTCGTGTCTTGTCTTAGGACCCTGTCATTCCAAGGAGAAAATGCCTTCTCTTACTGCTTGGCAACTGTAGGATTTTTGAAAACGTCTCATTCTAGCAGAGACAGCAAATGCCAAACAGCCAAGCTGATTTTAAGGTACTTCAAAGGTAAAAGCACCAATAGTGATTCAGTGCTTTGCATCAATGAGTTTCTAAGAATCTTGGCCCTTTGAGAGCACAAAGCATTTGCTCATGCCGTGATAGCTCAGGACTCATGGATTCTGTATTCCCAAGGCTGCCCAGGCTATCTTTTCCAGACACAGAGATGCTGCAAGGCTGCCCATCTGAGCTCCTGGTCTGGTGGAAGGTGTCCCTGTCCCTGGCTGGGAGTGGAACAAGATGGCCTTTAAGGTCCCTTCTAATCCAAACTATTTTAGGATTCTCATATGTTCCAAGCAGTCCCAAATTCAATATTCCATCTGCTTCCCCATGGAGAGGCAGCAGACCCATCTCTCCTTCAGAGCCAAAGGGAAAACCCTGTGGGATTGCTGCGTGCTGACAAACACCACGATCACAGAGGGTCACACAGCAGTGACAGGGAGGGGACAATGCATGGGAACACCAAAAACAGGCTCTAAAACAGGCACGCTGGCACTGAAAAAAAAAAAAAAAAAAAAAAAGGAAAAGGAAAATATCACACCACAACAGGAAGTGGGAGAAGGGAAGAGGCAGAACCAGCACGGGAGGATTTTTATGTTTTTACTTACGTATTCAGCAGTGTCATCTGTTTCCCACTGGGCAGAGAACAAGAGAGGTTTGGCACATGAGAATACAAGAGGGGAAAGAAGGGAAAGACAGAGACACAGCATGAGGAAGAAGTCCCTGAGCAAGCAGCCACACAAGGTCAGAAGTTACCAGGCAAGCATGAGGGAAGAAGTAGAGTGGGAGAAATTAGTAGATTCCACTGTGGCCTTGGCCTGAGTTAAAAGACTTCCCAGACAGAGCGAGGATGGATGGATGGATATTTATCTCAATGCTGGGACAGCAGCTCATACACTTCCACTGTAACACTGTCTGGGAGCACAAAGGAACTGCAGAGACACAGCCACACCTCACCACAGGTCACCATGGACCTTCTGCAGAGTGACACCACTCGGGATGTGCCAGGAGCCCCCACCCCTCCTGTAGCCCTGGCTGGTGCCTGAGATGTTTTGGTTTCTCTGAAACTCTTTTCCCAGAGTTTTCTGTCAACAAGAGACACGTTTTCCTGACTGTAACTTTTGTTTACATTCCTTTCCCTAGGAGGGACTTCTCCTTGATGTCCCTCTGCTCTGACCAATGTGATTGAAGAAATTTGTCTTCCACCCATTGGGTTGTTCTCTGTAGAACAGCACAAAAGGGAAGAAATTCCCAGGAAATAAACAAAGTCATTGTCAGCCTGCTGAAGTCAGAGTCTGTGTCAGTTGGTGTAGCCCTGGTTGGTGCCTGAGATGTTTTGGTTTCTCTGAAACTCTTTTCCCAGAGACTTTTCCGTCAACAAGCGACACATTTTCCTGACTGTAACCTTTGGTTGCACTCCTTTCCCTAGGAGGGACTTCTTCTTGACTTGACCAATGTGATGGAAGAAGTTTGTCTTTCTTCCACCCATTGGTTTGTTCTCTGCAGAACAGCACAAAAGGGAAGAAATTCCCCAAAATAAAGTCATTGTCAAGTCAGAGTCCGTGATCTTTAACAGCATCACCCTCCCAGCTCCCGCCAGGGGGTCTCAGCCAGGTGAGGCCTTACCTGGGCGTCGGCCAGCATGATGTCCTTGATGTGGGGCAGCCCCCTGGCCTCGCCGTTCTCCATGCGCACGTAGTGCACCTGGTAGCCGCGGATCTGGCCGTGCTGGCGGCTCTGCACCGGCGAGCGCCAGAACACCTGGATGGCCGTCGAGTTCAGCACCTCCACCTCCACCTTCCGCGGCGGAGCGCTGGGCACTGCGGGCACGCAAGGGAGGGGGGGGCTGCAGTCACTGCAAGGGGTTCTGCCTGCAGCCTGGCCCCCCTGGCTCCTCCTCGGGGACATGCACCCAAAGTTCTGGCAGCAAAGGTTTCCTCAGAGCCAAGGTTTCGGTGCCTTGGCCGCTCCTGGCTCCTTGGCTGCAACGCTCACTTCAAGGGGGAGTGGTGCAGTCAAGGCTCAGAGGTATTAAGAAAGGTGCCAAAAATCCAGGAAATGCTCTAAAGCATTTCTGTAGGAGATCTGTATTATATTGATATATTGATATACATATACAGATATTACATATCTGTATATGTATAAAGCATTTCTGTAGGATCTGTAGGAGAACCCTACAGATCCCAGCGCTCAGAGGGCTGGGGGAGATGGGGAGGGGGAGGCCCTGGGAGGTGTCGCCCTGTCCTTTTCAGCCTTCTGATGTTTTGCTTTTTGAGATGGGGTTTCTCAGGCACTTTTCATGTCAATAATGATTGTTCTGCGTTCCTCTCTGGAGGAGGAGAGAATTGCTGGGCTGTTGGGTTGATCGGTGTGGTTGGAGAGTGTTGTATTCCTCTGGGGAAATGGTTTTTCCCCAGAGAACCCCTGAAGCTGTAACCTTTTTTGTTTGACCTTACCCTTCCCCTATCTCTGACCAATTGGCTAAATGCCAGCTATCTGTCCCGAGACAGAGACTAGATAAAAACCCCTGCTCTTCCTGTTGCTTTTTAAAAATTCTTTTTAATTGGAATAGATGAAGAACACCTGAAAAATTCTGGATTTCTGTATGTTATTTACTTGACCTATATTATTTGAGGTCCCACCCTCACAGTGAGGGCGCTCCTCTCCCTTCCCCATTGATTCTTTTTCCTGGTTTTATTTTACTCTAGAAATACCAGGAAAATTCAAGTCTCTGAGTGGGGCCACTGAACTATTGTCACTCAAGACTTTGAAACTTTAACAGATTCCTCCTTTCTACAACTGACAAAACCCCTGACTTAAGGAGGAGGTAGTAACAAGGAATGTAGTAACAAGGAATGTGTGGGAAGAACTCTTTGATATTTTAAAACGTGCTCTCAGGCACAGGGTGGGATTCTTGGGACTCTCCCATGCAGGACCAGGACCTGGACTTGGCTGATCCTTGTGGGTCCGTTCCAACTCAGGATATACAATGATTCCAGGAAAACAAGTTCTGGCAGCAAGGGCTTCCTCAGAGCAAAGGTTTCGGTGCCTTGGCCGCTCCTGGCTCAGTGAGAGCAACTTTTCATGGGGAGTGGTGCAGTCATGGCTCAGAGATATTAAGAAAGGTGCCAAAAATCCAGGAAATGCTCTAAAGCAGGGCAGGAGAACCCAGTGCTCAGAGGGCTGGGGTTGATGGGGAGACCCTGGGAGGTGGGGAGGTGTCGCCCTGTTCTTTTCAGCCTTCTGATGTTCTCCTTTTTGAGATAGGGTTTCTCAGACACTTTTCATGTCAATAATCATTGTTCTGCGTTCCTCTCTGGAAGAGGAGAGAATTGCTGGGCTGTTGGGTTGACCGGTGTGGTTGGAGAGGACAATTTTCTTCCTCCAATCCATGGTCACTGTTGGAGTTCTATGAATGTTGAGGTCTGTAAATGAACCGCCCCTTTTTTGCCTTGGACATCTCAGTGCACCGAGGGTGCCGCACCACTCCCACCTTGCATCCCCCTGCAGCTCAGGCCTGGCACCACCCGAGAGCCACGGGCAGGGCCTCACTGTGTCCCACCCCCATCAGAGGAACAATCCCCTCCAGGGACAGGAATGTTGCCACAATTCACACCTGCCATGTTTTGGTTTTAGGAAATTCTGTTCCCAGGGACCGAAACCGGTAAACCAAGTTACACGTTGTAAATTATCCTGTTTTCCACACGCTTTCCCAGAGGAGAGACTTTGCGTGGTGGTCTCTGTGAGTGACCAATGGTTCCAGAGGTCCCACCTCTACTTTGTAAAAAGTATAAAATAGGTTTGGAAAATAAACCCATGGCTCCTTCTCAGGAGTCCACAACAGCCTTCTGAATGGACTTGTGTCTCCTCCTTTGTGACACAGGAACCACCCCCCCACCCCAGGAAAAAAAAACCCCAGAGAGAAGCTCACTCACCATCTTCATCCGTGCGGACGATGACCGGCGAGCTCTCCGGGCCCGGCCCCACCTCCGTGTGAGCCACCACGGTGACGCGGTACTCAGTCCACTTCTCCAGGGACTCCAGCAGGATCTGACTGGTGGTTGGGGGGATATCATTCACCTCCTTTAGCTCCGTGTCCTCCGAGTCCAGCGCTCGATAGTGGACGCTGTAGCCGGCCAGGACGCCGTTCTGGCTCTCGGCCGGAGGCGGCCGCCAACTTACCAGAATGGCGGTGGAGCGGGTGCTGACACATTTTACATCTTGAGGGGGGGCAGACGGTTCTAGGAGGTGGGGGAAAATTCAGGAGAGGGGAAAAGGGAAAGAAAGGGGTGGGGGTAGGGGGGGAGGGAGAGGGAGAGGGAGGGAGAGGGGAGAAAAAAAAAAAAAACAAACAAAAGATGGGAAAGATAAAAGAAAAAAAAAAAGGAAAAATGATAACGAAAAAATCTAAAATAAAACGTACGAAAGTTTGGTTTAGGAAGATAAAATTAAAAGAGAAGAGAGCTTTTTGTTGTTGTCTCTTTTTTTTTTTTTTTTTTTTTTTTTCCGAAATGATGAGGGTTGTTTTTTTTTAAAGAAAAAAAAAAGAAGAAAAAAAAAAAAAGCCGACGGAAATTAAATGAGGCATCAAAACTGAAATGGTGTAAAGCAAAGGACTAAACCAGCAAGCGGGCCAGCCAAGAGGGGTCCTGCTGCTTCCACTAAGCTGGCACCAGCTAAGCACCCAGCTGCACCCTATAAAAGCCCTTTCCTTTGGCTCCCTGTTTTACAGCAGCCTGGCAAATCCTGCTCTGGTTGGGAAGGCACTTCTTTCCAACCTCAGTCTCTGGGATCTCGAATTTCTTTGAAGGGATCTGTGAAAATTAAGTAAGAAAAGCAAATCTTTTGCCAGGAGGCTTAAATTTAAGAGTCTGTACCTCCAGATGGAAGTGATTAGTTGTCCCCAGACTGGAGGAGGCCAAATCCCGCAGCGGGAATGCCCAGGACACTGCCAAGCCATGGTGTTTAAAGAGGAGGGTTTAGAGAAAACGCTTGCAGAAGGAGGGAGGCAGTGGGTTTGGTGAGGTATTCAGGTATCCAGGGGATTTTCCAAAGCAGCAGCAGGTCTAATTCTCACTGTACTCTCTGCCTGGACTACACCAGGGTGTTTCTGAACATCCCAGGAGAAACCATTGGGAACTGTGGCCCTACCCAGGCACCTTCTCGGGGTGGCAGCAGGCGCCTGTCCAAGGGTGACCAGGATGGTGGAACCCACAGCTCTCCCTTAAAGCTCCTCTCGTTCCATCCCCTGCTCTGGGCAGCTTCCACCATCCAGGGTGCTCCTCCCTGGCCCTGGACACTGCCAGCTCACACTTCTGCCAGTCACTAACGACAGCTCATCAGCCCAGGGAAGCAGTGTGTGATACATTTCAAGGCAAATCAATAAATCCAATATCACCCAGCTGCAATAAAGAGCTTTTAACTCTCTGCAGACAGGGCAGGAAACTGGGCTGAACTCATAAGCCCACAAGTTATCAGCTGCAAGGAGCAGTAGATCAGTGCTGGTCACTGCTTCTCATTCCTCTGATGCTTTTTAATCAACAAAAAGCTCTTCTAGTGAGGAACAATTGTTTTCAAACCTCTTACTCCCATCCTTGAGTCAAACCCAGATGTTTAGGCCCAGTTTGCCTTGAGGACTCTGCTAAATCCAGTCAAACTTAGCCCAGTTGGCACTGGAGTGAGAGCCACACACTTTCCAGGAGCCTCCAGGAGACAGAGGGAAATGGCTTTTCAAAGAGGGCAGAGATAATCCTTGCACTGCTGTCTGAGCACCCTGCCCAGTAGGGCATTTTGGGTGTTTTTCCTTCTGTTTTCATGCACTATTGCTGTCTTTAACCTGGCAGAATGACCCCCTTCTCCCCAGCACTCCCAGTGAGGAGGCTGACAAGCCCTGGCCATGGCTGGCCACGCAAAAACAACACAGAAGATGTCAAATGAACCAAACCAAAAAGAGCAAACTGGAAAATAAAACATAAATCAAAGCCAATAATTTGAAACAACAACAACAACAACAACAACAAAAAAAAAACACCAGAAAGGAAATCATAATAATAAAATAATACTGATATAAAAAGTGACTCCTTCCAGAACATTCCCAGTCTGTTTACCTACCTTCCACGCTTCAACTGCTAACTTATAAGACTTTCTTACAAAAGAACAAGAGGAACTGAGCTACAAGGCCAGACCAAGCTCCTGGTGGGTTTCTGCACATGACTGGCTTTTAAAATGCCACTCTGCTCATGATGAGTCCCCCCCAGTCCTCCCCCAGCAGCAGAACCCCAGCTATTGCAGAAATGGCAATTTTGGACCCCAATCTGTTCTCTTTGGCTAAACTGTCGGCACGAAGAGCAGGACAGCACATTCCCAGTGACAGATCTCCTTCCCTCTGGCTCTCTCCATCTGCTGTGATTGCTGCACCACCTCTCCAGGAGAGAGGTGCACTGCTCATCCCACGTCCCAGAACCAGCTCAGGGATGGTTTCAAGGTGTGGAGGGACAGACTCAGCCCTCTCCCATCGCTGCCATGGTGCTTCTGTTCCCTTCTTTTTTTTTTTTTTTTTTTTGTCCTCATCAGAGGCTGGGCATGTTAAAATCCACCTTTCCTCTTAGTTCCAGCCAAAGCCACCACAGCTGAGAAACCCACTGCAGAGAGGGTCTGACCTGACCTACCCTTCATCCTGCACCTCATTCTGAAAGCCCCAGGAGGCAGAGCTCAGCTGCAGCTGGCACTGGGGTCACTGTCTGCGCTGCCACGCTCGCTCACTCACCCTCTACGCTCCAGCACAGGGACCTACTGAGAGGCCCTGGGGTGAGGCCTCCTTTTGGGATGGTTTTGCACTTTCTCTGGTCCAAAAGGCGGGGTGGGGGGGGTGGGTGATGGGGGAGAAGGCCCAGGTCCTGCCTGGCCCCCTCCCCGGCACCCCTGGACTGCAGCAGCGGAGGAGAACAGCCAGGGGTGCTGGCTGGCCACGCTGGACACGCCTCTGGGAGCTCATGGCACTGTTTCCTTCACAATCCAGCCCAACCTGTGTCACCCTGGGGATGCTGGGGACAGCACCAGGAGCTGTGGCAGGAGCCCAGTGCCACCAACCCCAGCGGGGCTGAGAGCTCAGCTCTGCTGCCAGCCCTTCCCTGGGCGGGGAGCCAGGCACAGGCAGGAGCCCCCAGCCAGGAGAGCATTGCCTTGGCCTGCTGGTTCTTTTCCACCAGCGTTTTGGGACCCCTCCCCACCCTCCCAGGGCTCCAGGACATCCAGGAGTGTCTGCAGAGCCACGAGAGGTGAGCCTGCAGCCACAGGGTGGACTGTATTTGTGAATCTGCTTGAGACCAGCCAGTACTCACCTGAGCTGCACCTTTTACATGCTTTAAAGTTGACTGTCCAAGCCACAAGAATGACCCTTACTGACCTTGCACAATATCATGTTTTTTAACCCTTTAGGTACCATAGACTTTGGGTATTTCATTCACTTCATGTACTGTGAGGAGAGGGACAGGAGGGAGAGCAGAGCTACGTGGGGGAAATCCTTTCTTGGGCAGGAACAGAGGGTGAGAAAGCCCCATTGTTCCTCTACACCTGCACATGCAGCCTCACAACACCCACCCTGCCACCCCTGCCTGCTGACCACGCTTTGCCCTCTGGAATTTCCGAGTGGGAGAGTTGCCAGGGAGCCTGGGAAGGTCATGGCTAAGCAGAAAGGGCAAACCAGCTTCTCCCAGCCACGGGAGTCTGTCAGATTTACAAGCTATGTCTCTGGTACTTGAAGAGTTAAAACCCAGCTACTTCAAGAAGAAAAAGATACTTTACCTTTAGTTTAATGGATTTTTACTTTGGTTATGATGCTCAGGAGGAGCCACCCCTGGCAGGGAGGTGCAGGGAGGGGCTGCCACATGCGGGTGGGTGCTGGGAGGGGACAGCAGGAGCGGGCAGGGAGGACCAAGGGAGAGGCTTTGTCATTCCAGAGACAAGATGCCATCGTGGTGTGACATCGCCCAGCCAGGGGACAGGGACAGCAGGGAGCTGGCTCATCGGGTGCAGGGCATGCAGGCAGGCAAGCAGAGAGCAGAAGAGAAGAAGAAAGAAGAGGCATGGAGCAAGGCCAAGGAGGAGCTGAACGGAAAGGGAGCTGAGGAGGGAAGACACAAAAGCCTGTCCCGAGCCAGAAGGTCTGTGAGCCGCAGGATGTCACCCGGACCAGGGAGAATTGACTCGTTCCTCCAACAGCCAGCCAGGAAAAAATGTTTCACCGTGTTACAGGACACTGACAGCTCCCAGCTGATGTTCTTAAGAGCGTTAAATTAATGAGACTCTCCCTATGAAAGCTGAGCTACAGAGAGAGAAACCCGTCCGTGTTCTGGGCAGGTGCCAAGTTAGAAAAAGCCCCAAAGCCTTCCCTTTTCCCTTATCCCCTTTTCCTCACCTTTAAGGGACAAATTTTCACTAAGCCCTATTGCCACCAGCTCCCACATCCCTCTTCCAGCTTGTTTTAGTGAACCAGAGAGCACAAATCCCAGACCATCCTTGCCTCCCATCCCCACAGGTCTCAAGGAGAGAAACCCCTTGGAAAACAGAAGCAGAGTGTAAGTTTAACACTTATTTTTCAGGTCCTTTAAGTTCATTTCCCCCACCCCACAGAGATGCTCCCTCTGACAGTACCACACTGGGATCAGAACCAGCAGCAGAGTCAGGAAAGGATTTTCCTATGAAACGTAGAGAGAGTATGGAGAAAAAAGAAAAGAAGGAAAAAAGGGGAAAAACATTTGAAGGAAAGAAAAACAAAAAAAAATATCTTTGAATGGAGTGGAGGCCTGAGAAAGCCCCAGTAAGGAATTCTGTCTATGCAGAAACAGACTCCCCTTTCTTCCCACTCCTCAGGGGACAGAAAGAGAAAGGGGACAGGGAAAGGGAGAGACAGCAGGATGTGACAATTAAAAAGCCCAGCTGAGAGCCTGCTGCTCCCCCTCATTAGGGACTCTGAGGGATGGGAGCAGGGCTGTCCCTCCTCACACTGGTGACCAGAGCCACTTCTGAGTTAGTTCTGCTCCCGGCTACTCCAAACTGCAGCGGAGTGATTTAGTAGAGATGAGAGGAGACAGAAAACACAAAGAACAGCTGCCACAGCCACTCATGCAGTGAAAAAACACCTCATTTAAAAGCAAAGATCTGTGAAAAGCCCAGGTTGAAATATTGCCATCCAGGGTTATTGTCCCCAGGGCAACAGCGAAGGGAGACAATCCATTAAACTAAAACCAGCACGTTTTGGTTGCACAGGCTCCATCCTGGTGTCATCAATATCCCCCTCCCAGCCTCCACAGGGCTCCTCTCTCCCGCTCTGCCGGAGCCCAAACGGGACCATTTCCAGAGCTCCAGGCTTTCCTCCCCTTGGCTGTGGAGCTGCTCACGGAAGAGAGCACGGGGGGACCTCTCCCCCCAAAAGGCTGGGGAAGGTCAGGCCTGTGAACAAATCACCTTCCCTGCTCCTCTCCCTCCCTCTTCCCCGCTGCACTGCTCGTGCCCCTTCCTGCCAGCTGCTGGTCTGTGAGGGACGGGCTGTGTGGCTGCCACCCCCTGAGCATGCTCAGCACACGGCCAGCGTGGCCACCGAGGAGCCCTCAGGGCTGCCACCCCGAGGGGACAGTGCTACCCGGCCCCCCTCAGCACCCCCCCTGAAGCCCAGCTCTGCTCCTGGCTCACATCTCAGCTACCTGCACACCAGGGAAGGGAGAGGGGAGCAGGTCCCACAGGCGTTCGCCCTCCCCGCAGCGAAAGGCCCAACCTCCCCCAGCTCCGTACCCCTGTGCCCAGCACCTCTGGCTCCCTGACCGGGGTCCCTCAGAGAAGGGTGGGAAAGGAGAGACACCTACTAGACTGCAAGGTGCGCTCTCGGACCTCCGGGGTGAAGGCCCCCAGCCCCAGGGCCGAGCGGGCGGCCAGCCGGAAGACATACTCAGTGTTGGGCTTCAGGCCTTCCACCGTGAACGAGGTCGTGGGCTCGAAGTTCTTCAGCACCTGGGATGGGCGAGGGGGAAGGGGGGAAGAAAAAAAAAAATAAACCCAAACAACAGGCAGCAAAGGTGAGGCCTGCCCAGAGAGGCCTGCCCAGAGAGGCCTGCCCTGCTCCCCTCGCTCCGGCGGTGGGGCCGGTGGAGCTCCTCAGCCCCAACCCGGCTCCACTTTGGACTCACCTCCTTGCTGTGGTCTCCTTCCTTGTAGAGGAGCTCGTACTTCACTATGATCTCCTGGCGTGGAGGGCTCCACGACAGCACAATGCTGGTCTCGGTCTTGGCTTCTGCTCGGAAGTTCATCGGCTGCCCGGGAACTGGCACGGAGAGGGGGCCGATGGGGAAGAGCAGGCAAGATGAGAAACAGGAGAAACCACGTTAACTTGGCTAATTAGGAGGCTCTTGCCCCGTTTTCTTCAAAGCCTGTGTGGGAAGAGCACGTCAGCAGCAAAATGCCACACGGCAGCGTGGGCAGGTCCTGCCTCTAAAGCTGTGGAGTTACATCCCACCGCAGGACCCCAGCGTGTCCAGGGCTGCTGGAGATGGAAGAATCCCAGTGGATCATATGTCTCTCTCTTTCTTAGCAGTGCAGAACACAACCCTTCCCACCAATCCCAGTATTATAAGATTCTGGAAGTAGGAAGCCCGTGAGCAGCCCATTGAGGACAAGGGTTTCCTCCCATACCCTGTGCCAAAAATGTGCTGGGTGACAACCCATGAAAAAACACCTTGTGTTTGCAGCTCAACACATAAGGCTCATTCCCCATCCATCTCTGGCAAAGTAGTTCCTGGGTACTTTAGGGACAGTTAAAGTGTCACCACTGCCTGGGCAGTTTTACATCTGTTAAAGACATTTAGAATGGTTTGGGTTGGAAGAGACCATAAAGCTCATCCAGTTCCATGGGCAGGGACACCTCCCACTGTCTCAGGCTGCTCCAAGCCCCAGTGTCCAACCTGGCCTTGGACACTTCCAGGGATCCAGGGGCAGCCACAGCTGCTCTGGGCACCCTGTGCCAGGGCCCTCCCACCCCTCTGAGTAAATAATTCCTTCCCAACATCACATCCAAATCTCCAGATCTAACCAGCAGCTCTCCTTCCCACAGCCTAGCTCAGCAACCCAGGTGCTCACCTCCTTGCTGCGTCTTAACCTGGATGGGGTCGGACAGGGGCCCGTCCCCCACGGAGGTGAAGGCCAGCACTCGCACGGTGTAGGTCTCATCCTCCAGGAGGCTTCCCACAGTGGTCAGCAGGCTGTCATCCACGTTGTGCTTCTGCCAGTTGCTGACGGGCTGGTCGGGCTCCATGGTGTAATAGACCCGGTACCCTCGGATCTGCCCGTTGGGCTCCACCGGTTCCTCCCACTGGATGATCATGGTGGTGCTGCTCAGCATCCGGCCTTGCACGTTGCGGGGGGCGCTGGCAGGAGCTTGCTCCCCGGTGCGGGTGACCACCGACTCGCTGGGAGGCCCCTGCCCGATGCTGTTGACGGCGGAGACCCAGATCTCGTACTCAGAGTTGGGGCTGAGCCCCCCGATGCTGTAGCGCGTGGTGGTGATGTCCTCCTTGATCTGGTAGGGCCCGTCCTGGCTCTTGGACTTGTACTCAATGACATAGTAGGACACGGGGTCTGGGTTTCCAGAGTCCCAGGTGATGGTGATACTCGTTGCTGTTGTCTCTGTCACCACTGGCGTCCCAGGAGCCTTGGGAAGTGCTGAGAATCAGGAAGAAGGGGCATTTAAAACAAACCACAGATGCTGTAATGGTGCCTAATTGGTCTGGTTAGGGCTGCAGGAGCTGGAGGCACAGCACCAATCCCGGCAGCTCAGGCAAGTGCTGCTGGAATATGCTGAACCTAGTTATCCACTCTATTATCCTCCTTAAACTGCTCCATCAAAGGCAAAGTGCTCAGCTAAACATCTGGAATCATTAGCACAGGCTTCAGCTGCACATCCGCCGCTCCTGGGGCAGGGAGGGAGGGAGGGAGGGAGGGAGAGCAGCTCCTCAGCAGCTCCTTCCCAGCACGTGCTCACATCTCCTGGATGGCTCCACTGAGCCTCCACAGGCAAGGAACGGCACAGGGCAGGCTCTGCTCTCCAGAACAAATCCCCAGAAATGCTGGGAGGGCTTCCCCTCAAGCCACAAAGCCATGTTTATCCCCATCTCCCCTCTCCCTCAGCCAGGGAGTCCCCCAGGAGCCTGCTGGGGACTGCACGCTGCTCAACACTTCAGCTGCACCTGGTACGTGTTCTAACTTCACCTGTTATCAAGCACCATGTGCTGTCCTCACCTTCAGACCCTTCCCAACCTTCCTTTTCAACCTCTTCTTATCACGGAATCCCAGAATGTTTTGGGTTGAAAGGGGCCTTAAAGCCCATCCAGTGCCACCCCTGCCATGGACAGGGACACCTTCCACTGGCCCAGGTGGCTCCAAGCCCCATCCAACCTTGCCTTGAAGCCGAACTTCTCTAGACCTGACCACAGTAAAGCTCAAACTTCTTTCACCTTCTGCCCGGGAGAGCTGCAGGTGCTCACACACAGGAACAGAGCAGGGAACAGGATCCAAACAAAATGACAAAAGACAGAAGGTACCAGCAGGGCAAGATTCCCCGTGTGAGGAGATGGGAGAGTTGGAAGCAGAAGCAATCTGCCCTACACAGCAGCTTTTCGTATTGAGAGGGTGAGACAGGGAAAAAAGGCAAGGGAGGAAATAGTCAGGAAAATAAAGAGGACCTGAGTCCAGCCCCAGGCGTCCTCCTGCTGGCACGAGAGCCCCACTGCCCGTGCAGAAGCTCAGAATGGGTGTCATGCCAAGATTCTCCACTCGCTACTCATTTCTCCTGTCAGACCTTCCTCAGACAGATCACTGATACAACAGGGTTGTTTTTCCTTATCCCTCCCTTTCTCCCAAGCGTTTCTCCTCTCCCCACCCACCGATCCTTTCCCACCCCACCTCTCCCAGATCCC
Organism: Phylloscopus trochilus trochilus; assembly: GCA_016584745.2. NCBI lineage: Eukaryota > Metazoa > Chordata > Aves > Passeriformes > Phylloscopidae > Phylloscopus > Phylloscopus trochilus. Next base: position 1,434,720 of record WQNJ02000044.1, on the reverse strand, counting down.
TCGTGGGCAGCAGCAGTCCTTGGAGCAGACAGCAGCTCACACAGAGCTCTACACTCACCCAACCTCAGGGGTTCCTGCTTGGGTTTAATACTCCCCTGCTGAGGACAGAATAGATTGAAGATGGCACCCGTGCTCCTCTTGGGAATCACTAGCTGGAAGCTGGGCTTATTCCCCATCTTGCTGAGGCAACAACAGCCACTAAGATGCTGGAACTAAGCTCTACTGCAAGGGTGCACATGCCAGAGATCCTCAGGGTCTTGGCTGAATCTCAGGCCTTGAACAGGATGGCATGCAGGCTCCAAGCCATCCAAGGCTCCTTGCACTGCGCCCAGCCAGCCTCATACGTCAGGACAGACACAGCATGCGGGGATTTGAGTTACAGTTCTCTTCATAGCAACCAGCTCAGGTGTCCTAAAGTGAGGGAAGGTCTCCAGCCACCAGCATCCCCTCCACTGTGGGTTTCCCTGTGTGTGGGATCCCTGAGGGTACATGCACAGATCCCAGCAAGGGGCATTTGTGGTGCACAAGTCTGTCCTGCCACTCGTGCTCACAGAGCTCCACGTGTACACACAGGTAAGGGCAGGGACTGACACTCCTGCAGCCAGGTGACAGCCACGGTGTCCCTGTCCATGCACACACACACACCCCAGTCATGCACAAGCATCTGGACAAGCAGAACTGTGTCCCTGTCCATGCACACACACACACCCCAGTCATGCACAAGCATCTGGACAAGCAGAACTGTGTCCCTGTCCATGCACACACACACACCCCAGTCATGCACAAGCATCTGGACATGCAGAACTGTGTCCCTGGCCATGCACACACACACCAGTCATGCACAAGCACCTGGACATGCAGAATTGTGTCCGTGGCCATGCACACAACACATCCCACTCGTGCAGGAGCACCTGGACATGCAGAATTGTGTTTGTGGCCATGCACACACACATCCCACTCATGCAGAAGCACCTGGACATGCAGGACCGTGTCCCCTGCGCAGGTCAGGCAGCCACAGGCTCTCCCCATGCAGACACACAGTGACACAGGCACAAACCACGGGCCATTCCCACTCCGGTGACACATCCCACACCGCTCCCATGCACGAGCAGCACACGTGCCCAGGCTCCCCCTGCCCTCATGCTCGGACACCCAGCTGCGGCCGTGCCCCCTCCCGGACGTGCAGCCAGGACCCTGCTCCCATCATCCCTTACATTTCACCGTGATCTGGGCCACGGCTTCGATGACTCCCAGGCTGGACATGGCGACGCAGGTGTAGTTGGCAGAGTCCTTGACGTCCGTGAGCTCCAGGACATTCCTGCCCACGGGCATGTCATCCTCGGGCGTCAGGTCCTCCGCTCCCTGCATCCACTTCACGTAGGGCATGGGAGAGCCCACGGCCACGCAGGTGATGTTGACGTTGCCCCCGGGCATGATTTCATGGCTGACAGGGAGGATGGAGAAGCGAGGGGCCACACGGCGAACTGTGGACGAGACGCACAGAGGTAACAAAAAAAAACAAAAGGGAAAAAAAAAACCAAAAGCAAAAACGAACAAATAAAAAAAAAAAAAGAGGAAAAAAAATAAAAAAAAGAAAGAAAAAGAAAGGAGAAAAAGAAAAAAGAATAAAAGATAATTTAAATATAGACGGGGTTTGTCATCGTTTATTTTCTTCCTTCATTAAAAACAAAACGAAAAGACCAAAGAAATTAAAAAATCAAAAACCGAAAACCAAAACAAAAAAAAAATTAACTCCAAATAAATTTGTACTTCACAAACAATATATAGAATATAGACATAAAAGCGATATTTCATAGCAACAGGGTTCCATTGATCAAGATTAGACCCATCACAGCACAGATAAATACACAAAAATTTATTAGCAATTTCTCATCTTTACTGGCAAGAGCTGGCATGGCGAGCGCCCAAACTTCTCCTCCGTGGCCGCTGGGGCCCCCAGCTCCCCGCTCCACACCCCGGGAACCTGCTCCTCCCTCTCCCAGTGGGGTCTGGGTCCCGGGTCCCCTCCTCCCGAGGGACAGCCACCACCACCCGGCGTGGTCCAGGTGCCCCCTCCGGAGGGGGGGCCCTCTCCCACCCAGGGCTGCTGCAGAGGTGGGGTGGGAGGCTGAGAAGGTTGGGATGGAGATGGAAACTTCTCAACATTTTGCCTTGTTGGACCCAGAGAATTCAACAAAGAGAGAAGTGTCACATCCCCAAATTCCAGACGCTCCACTTGAGAAGTGAAAGGCGAAAGGATCAACGAGGGAGGAGAGGGAGTCCCCGGAGTGGGACAGAATTTAGTTGGTGTCTGTGTGTGAGAAGCGTCCAGGGGAACGCAGCCCCCCTGGAGCGAGAGAGAGTGTGGAAAAGATGAGAAACTCTAATGAAATTTTTGTGGTTTTCGGGTATAGAAACCCTAACGAAGCCTCTTTAAGATCTGACACGGTTCCATCGATAGATGCAGCTCTCAGAGTCACAAACATCATGCAAAATAGGTAAAAAAGAGAGAGAGAGAGAGAGAAAGAGAGAAAGAGAGAGGAAAATGCAGAGTAATATAATTTCTGGGTGGCAGCAAATGCCCACATGGATACTGGATAGAAAGTGAGCGACAGAGAAAGGAAGGAAGACCAGGAGAAGGAGAACAAGAGGGGAAGGGAGAAAGAAGAGAGAGAGAGAGAGAGAGAGAGAGAGAGAGGGAGGGGAGGGGGAAACCCACTTTAATGCTGCATACTTTTTCTAGCTGATGTGACTCAATGTGGTGGCTCACATTGTCACATCTCAGCCCTGGCGGAATAATAAATAGAATAGAATTAATAAGAAAAACAAGGTAATGAAACTTTTAACGTTGAGAAAACAGTGACATGTTCTGTGCATCTCCTTAGCAGAGAGGTGGATGCAGCTTCCAGACCTTACACAGGAAGAACATGGACGCAAAGGGGAGGCTGTGGTTTCCTTGGCTCCATTTTCTGAGCTCCCTGGGCTGGCTGGAGGGATGGTGGGTGCCCTTCCTTAGTAGGGGGGGAAGCAGGGGAACAGACCAAGGAGAAGGTGTGTGGATCAGAGAGGGCCTAGGGAGGGGGCTGAGGGCAGGGTCTCATCCCACAAGAAAGGCAAAAGGATACAGGACCCAGGGAAAATGCAAGAACTGCAGGAGCTGGAGGGGTGCAGGAGTGCAGGATTCCTCCAGCTTCAGGGACAGCCATGCAGGAACTGCCACAGACAGGGTGGGCGAGGGGGCAGGAGGGTCTGGAGTGCTGGGGGGCTGAGAACTCTCTGTTCCTGCTGTCTGTTCCCAGGTAACCTCTGCACAATACCTCTCCAAAGCTTGCTGGCCTTGCCTCATGCCAAAGCAAAGCACAGCAGAGCTGAGCCTGCCATTGTCCCTCCCAGTGCCTTCAGATGTCCCCTGGAACTGTCTTGGGGCTTGCTAGTATTTATCTTCCAGCTTTGTGGATCTCTTCCAAGGGGAAGGGCACTGCCAGGAGAGAAAGAGGCTGTTTGCTGTTTAGTGGGGCTTTGGCAAACAAAAGCCAACTGCAGCCCCTGCATTGTCCTGCAAGGTGACAAGGGATATTGTCACAGTGAGGTCTGCTCTCCCCATCGGGCTGCCAGACCCCTTTCTGTGGGATCCAGTAGCCAGGAACCAGCACTGGGAGGCAAGGAAGAGAAGACTTCCAGACTGGTGGCATTAGGAGCTGAGAGGTGGCAAAGGGGAATTCCTGCATGCACGGATTTGCAGAGAGAACGGGGAGCATGCCCTCAGCTGGGAGAGGGACGGGGATGTGGAGGGAAGGGCTGCAAACTCACCTGGCCACTGACACTAGAAGACGATTTTCTACCTGCAGAAAGGTGTGGAGAGGTACCACGGTGTTTGTTCCACCTCAGGCACCTGCACTGGCTCCAAGGATCAGGCAACCTGCTCCTTGCTCCCTCCTGCCACTGTGGAGAACACTCAGCCCTAGGCACGAGGGTACATCCCTGTTTCCTACTCCATCCTGCTCCCCACTGCTTCCAGAGGTACCACACCTCAGAAAATGGAGCCAGGTGGAAACCACACCTGTCACAGTCTGAGACAAGATGGAGAGAACTCGGAAAGAAACAAGTGGGGTCAACATGCAGACAGATCTGGGGGTGGGGATGACTCTTCTGAGGGGGAAGGGGGGCTGGTATGTGACCTTCTGGAGAGGGGAGGCAAGGTGGGAAAGGTGAGGAGGGAATGGGGGAGACACATCCGGACAAGATCCGGTCAGCAAACAGCATCAACAGCAACAAACAACGGCAGGTGGGATGCAAACACTGAGTTGTCATGGGAACAGAACAAGACAATTAATCCAAACCGAAGCTAATCGCAAAGAAATGAAAACCAACTGAAAGAGAAAGGAAAAAAAAAAAAAAGAGAAAAAAAAAGAAACCAAAGAAAAGAAAAAGAAAGAACAAACCAGAATTTAATAACAGAAAAGCATCATCTGATGTAGGGCGGAGTGCTGAGAATCGGAGTCTGAAGGGAACCAACTGTTCCTGGTGTGGTTTCGGGCAGGGAAGGAGAAATCCACTCACAAAACACAAGCTCAGGGGCTGCCCAGAGCACGTTCCCAGAAAAGTACAGAGCAGCCCTGCCCTCCCCCTGACAGCTCCCAAGGGTGCAGGTCAGGCCCGAGGTCTCAGGGATCCTCACTCTGGGCTGGTTTAATGGTGTCTATCACCCTCCAAGGGAAGCACCCAGCACCTCTGGGTGCCAGCCCTCAGCACTGCCCGTTCCACAAGGAGGGAGAATTTGGATTAGGGCTGATACGAGCCCAGAACAGGCAGCAGCACTTCCTTGGTGCATCCTGGTTTAAAAAAAAAATAAAAAATACTAGACTCTCCTGTGTGCACAGATATACCAACATCCACACACTGATCTAGGATGGGAAAAGAACTCCAGTTAAATGTTGGGGACCTCAGAGAGTTCCCTGGATACTGCCCTGCGGTGGCTCAGGGCTGTGACAACCACAATAGGTACAGGGTCCCTCTCTGGCTACCCAGAGCCATCAGGCTGCTGTTTATTTTAATTGCTACAACATTTGCATTTGGCTGGAGACGGGGAATTTGTCAAGCTGAGAATTTCAGGGTCAGCCTTTAGGTCACGGGCTCCGGAGGAGCAGAGCCGTGGTGGAAGGGAAGTTGGAGATGGAATCAAGAGCAATTTCAGCTCTGGGTCCCAGCTCCACAGCAGCTGAAGGAGGGGAATTTTGCAAGAAAAAAAAAAAAAAAAATCAGGTGAAGAGATTCCTTCCATTTTTGCTATCCAACGCTTTCAAAGGATCAGGAAGAACAGAACTCCCTCTCTGGAAAGGAAACACTGGGACGGGGCAGTCAGGGCTCTGCTTTATAGACACTTGTCTAACAACACTTTTCCCAGTCTCTGGTCCAAGAAGGACCTTCCCTGAGTTCCAGGGGTGTTTGGTTTCCAGGACAGCTTTGCCAGACCCTGCATGCGTACACGGACGTGCATGCTCCGTGTGCAACAGCTCCCCACAGACACACACACAAGCAGGCACACACAAACAGACATTGTCCATGGCCAAAAAACTCTCAGGAGCTTTTTTTTTTTTTTTTTTCAAACAAGGATACAGCTTGTGTTACGGATAAAACCAGATTCCAGGACTGGAGCTGGATGTTTGGGATGCAATTAAATTATTTCAATACACAGAAGCCATTTCAGAGGCACAGAAAAATTTCTTACGTGCAGTTAGTTATGAGTCTGTTTAATTGTTGGATAAGCATTTCACACTGCAAATCTGCACCCCCAAATTGTGCTCTTTTTTTAGAAGCAGAACAGATCCATAACTTTTCACCCCTTTGGGAAGCCAATTGGTTTTGTTGCTGCTCACGGAGGCAGAGGTTGACCCAGTTTGTGTTCTGTGAGTGGCATTTTTGGCTTTTTTTTGGCCCCAATCAGCACGGCTCAGGTTCCCCACCACCACTTGGGATCCACAAGGTGAGAGAACGTTTTTGCAAGATTTACAGACCCGATGGGGAGAGAGACATTTAGGAGATTCAGGGTTGACTTTTGCAACACCGGAATCCTTCCTTAAAATTGTTGTTCCCACGATGCTGCTAAATGAGAGAAACCTGAGGACCAACCAGTTTGTGCTGAGGAACCCCACCAGCTGCTCTTTTAAAAGCCCCTTTCCAGATTGTCTCCAAGTGAAAAAAATGTTGGAGGAGGAGCGAGGTGGGGAAAGGAGAATGTCCTGGACAAGAACATGTCACTTCAAACCCCGATTCACATTAAACCAACTCAAAGAGAAAAACGCATCTTATACCTTAAAGGAGAAATTAATTGGGAAAAAAAAAAAAAAAAAAAAGGGAACAAAAAAAAAAAAAAGAAAGTGAAGTGACTGGTTGAAAGCACCAAACAAAACCAAATGGTATTAAACATTTTGACACTCAGCAAGCTGCTGCTCCAAATGAGGTGAGAAGGCGGACATTATTGGCCATTTTGGGGAGACAGGAGTTCATTCCGTCTTGCTCCAAAATGAGGAGGGGGATAGGGGAAAGGGTGCCAAAATAATGTGCAGCCTCTACATTATTAGTGAAGCTTAGATTACACCTGTCCTCCCCTCCCAAATGTGGTTTCTGTCCCTGCAGCCCTGCGGGTCCGTGCAGCCGCCTCTGCCTTCTCCTCCCTGGCCCCCCCTTTGCAATTCCAGGCTCGGAGACCTTTGGTTGGGGTTTGGATTTCCGACCTCCGCCCCTCCGCAGGACGAGCAGCCTTCCCTCCTCCTGCCCATCTCCTTCCTCATTTCCTTCACGGTAAATAAAATAAATGCGTCAATAGGTAGATAAATAAAGAATGAGACCAAGGCTCGGATTTGGTCCGGAGGAAATCCATTACCTTCCCAATAATTGTTACTTTTCACTTAAGAAAAAAACAAAAAAAACACATTAGCTGAGCGACAGGCTGGCTGAACATCTCTGGTCTTTTGCAATTTTTTTTTTTTTTTTTTTTTTACAGGATTGAACAGAAAATAATCAGAATCCAATTGTTTTCCAAGCAGCTCTGTAATTTTAAACGCAGACTCGACTGGTTTCGTTTTTGTTGTTTTAATTTGACAAGGTGTAATCTAATTTTTTTTTCCCCTAAAACAAAGAGAACAGCGATGCAAAAGGTGTAAGAGACACAGGCAGGCAGAGATTTCGAGATCAGTACAGCACAGTGTTCCTGCAAAGTGCCCTCTATAGAGAGATAGTCATGTATATACATAGATATATATACAGTTTGGATTTGGTTTTTTTTTTTTGGTTGTTTGTTGTTTTTGGTTTTTTTTTGGGAGGGGTGGCTTTTTGTATCCATTTCCATTTCCTGATACCCTTGAGAAATCCTTCTGCAGAAACACAGTGAAGTTTTTGTTTGCTTTGTTTGGTTTGGAACTAGAATTTCAGAGCTGAGGACACCCCAAACATGGACAGGGCGCTCCCCCACCCACAGAAATGCTAAAATGACCCTTAAAAAAAATCATCCCAGAACTCTCCATCCCTCAGTTTCAGCACCTGGAAACTGGGCACTGCAGAGGCAGCTGTACAGCCCAGTACAGGTGGCTCTGCCTCCCTCCTTCTCCATTAAAGAATTTATCAATCTAGTCTAAAAAGGTATTAAAATTCCTGCAGTTTAAAATACCAATGACTGTTTTGACCTTGTGGCTATTTGTTAAATCTCTAGTGCATGTGGAGTTATTTCCTTCAACCTCTAAATGGGGACTGAAAGGGAAAAGCTCAGCAATGGCTCCACCTGGAACCAACCAGCAGCTCTGGTCTGATGGTCAAATTACTCATGTGCCAAACTTAACCCAGGCTACAGGCTAAATTATTGCTTAAATTACTCACATTTTAATCTATTTTGAAGCTTTATTTCCTGAGGTGCTCGGCACACTATCCCTTGCCCTTTCTGTGGGTTTTATTTTAATTGATTTCCACTAGTTCAGCTCTTATATGTTTTGCCCTGGCCTGGTTTCAACTTTGGTCTCTCAATGAGATTTTCCAGAGAGCCTTGGGAGTTTCTGGGAATGTTCTCAGCAGGACCTGGGCTGCAGAACCTGGCTTGGGGTGACAAAGCTTGTGCTGATGGTGACACACAGCAAAAGGCAGGGCACTGGGCTGCTTTAAATGCCTGCTGAGCCATTTACAGCTCCCTGGGCTGGAAAAGAGCAGAGCCACAAGAAGCTGGAGCAGAGAGCAGGAAGGATTATCCCTGCAGCATCCCAACTGCTGCCTTTTGTACCTCCCCACCGTGTGAAAAAGGGGAAAATCTTTAATTCTGCTAAATTCAACCACGACAAGGCCTGTAGCAGCAGCAGCTCTGCAAACTCAGGGGATCTGAGGCACAGCCCTCCTGGCTCATCCTTCCCTCCCCTTGGGACATGGAGGAGCACAGGGACACGAGGTCCTGGCACACAGGGCTCCATCCCAGCCAGCAGCTGCATTTGGGGATCAAAGCAGAGCAATCCAGGTGGCTGCCTGCAGCTTCCCAAATTAACAGGAGAGCTGCAAAGTGCTCCATCACTTCCAGGGGGGAAACCAGCTCTGGCCACAGGTCCTGGCTGAGGGGACACAGGTCCTGGCTGAGGGGACACAGGTCCTGGCTGAGGGGACACTTGCCCTCGCTGGGGTAGTGGCTGAGCACCCCCCATGTGGTCCCTGATCACAGACAAAAATACCACAGAGTGCTCTGGGCTGGAAGGGATCTTAAATCCCATCCAATGCCACCCCTGCCATGGGCAGGGACACCTTCCCCTGTCCCAGGCTGCTCCAAGCCCTGTCCAACCTGGCCCTGGACGCTTCCAGGGATGGGGCAGCCTCTCAAACACCACCATGGGCAGACAGCTCTTGATTTGCAGGATTTTGAATCCATCCTTTCTTGCAATCACTATGGGCCACAAGTTTGATGGCATTTGTGTCCCTAGGGATACAGAGAAGCACCCAAGGAGACTTTTGAAAGCCAGATGAGCTGGCTCCCATAAAAACCAGGATTCCCACTGAGGTGCTGAGTTGCCCCTAAAGCTGCATCAGTCTTTTCACCAGCCACGGGTGAACCCTGGGCAGGTGGCTCAGCCTAAAGTGCCACACTCCTGGGCTGGTGGCAGAGGTCCCCGCACCTGCTTCTGGCCTGCTTTTGTGGTCTCCAGAAAGGTGCTTCTGCCTCTGACCTTGGGCATCCCCTGTTAGCACTCTGTTATTTTGGGCCATGGCATGATCTGACCTACAGAAGCACACGAGGCAAACCCTTCAGCAGTAATTTCACGACTGTGCCCGTGGTTTGGGTTGGAAGGACCTTAAAGCCCATCCTGTTCTCACAGGACACCTTCCACTAGACCAGGTTGCTCAGAGACAGGAACTTTAGCAAACCACACAACCTCTTCTAGCCAGGTATCAAGTCTCTGTTTCCTCACCCAGTGTCGTTCCAGCCTATGGTGATTTCATCCCATTTAGCTTTAGTTTATTGTTGTTGATATCATTATCATTACTATTATTTTTATTGGCTCTTAAGGAAGAATTTAATCTTCAAGCCTTCTCAGATCACAAGAGATTCTTAGCAGCAGCAGTGCAGTTTGGCCATGTTAGGAAATACTTTATAAAAGAGAAAACAAACAAATAAAAAAGAATGGTGTATAAATCCCTTTTTAATTGCATCTAAATCCTGAAACTCAAACTTCTAGTCATGAAGGAAAATCCTGTAATTAGGAGTGATTATCACCTTTTAGTCCTAGGCAGGAGGGAGGTGAGATGGGAAAACCTTGTTTCAAATGCTATTCCTTCTTTTTTTTTTAATAGAATAAGCATTTTTGGGGGGTTTTCTTTCTTTATTTTTTTTTTCTTTAAGAAGAGCCTTGGGACTGGGGGATGTTTTTTGGCTATCATCAGCATCCAAGTCAGAAGAGCCACAGCTGGTCTCTTCCCAGAGAATTCTCAAGAGAGCAGCATTTGGGAGGGGAACCCTGGTACCTACGGGGAGGGGGGAGACTCAGAAGGGGAGGGGGGAATACCAGCACTGAGGGTCCGAGCACTGAAATCTCAGCATTTTAAGAAAAAAAAGAGAAGGACAGACAGAGAGAAAGAGAGAGAGAGAGAAAAAGAGAGAGACAGATAACTGTGTCAATACTGCACTGGATTTCTCAAAAAAAAAAATCACACAGCTTTAATACCTGTGCCCTAGGAAAGCCACTCCTTTGGCAGCTGATTGAGAGGTGAGGACTGAGGGAAAGGCATACCCAGGGGAAGGGCTGGCATTCGGTTCTGCACAGGGAAAGCACCAAGCACCACTGGTACCACTAACACACTGCAAAACCCCCCTGTTCACTCTCCCATGTGCCTCACCCGCTCAGGATGCACACATGGGAGGCAACAGGAGCTTCTGGGGGGATAAACAGGGAGATGAGAAGAGGGAAAAGAGGCATTTTCAGCTCCAATGTCTCTGGCCAGATTGCTGGTTGCTGTTTGCAGTAGCTGCAGCTGCCAGATGTGCCCCAGCACTGTTCCACGGTGCCTGCACAGCTGCACTTCTCCTCCCACGCCCCTTTAGGATTGGAGGCTCTGCCTTGGCTGTGCCTGGCTGAGTTTTGAGGCGCCTGCAGCAGGCAGCAAAGGAGAAATCACAGGGAAGGGAGCAGGGCAATGGGGAGAGGCAGAGCCAGGAGGCAGCTGCCCTCCCAGGATGAGGTGTCACCTCCTCCACGGGATTCTGCCAGGCTCTGCCTGGAGCTGGGGCACTGCCTGCCCACGGGCTCTCCACCCGCTCGTGGGTGCTCCAGGAGAGAACAGCGTGGGCTCTGGGGACAGCGTGTCAGTGCCACGCTGGGCTGGCAGCCCCTGCTCCTGCTGTTACTGGAGGGAACTGGGCAGTGACCAGTGAGCGAGCTCCCACGGCTGGGGAAGCTCTCAGAGCAGGGTCAGGGCTTTTCTTTGTGGGCAGGAGGCGGAACAAGAGCCACACCTCAAGAAATCAATAAGCAATGAGGTGACCCAGGGTCTGCTCTAACTCTTGGAATGACCCCCTGGGTTCTCACCATCTTTTCCACTTCCCAGATCCCTCCCTCCCCCCGAAACAAAGGCTTGTCCCAAATAGCAGGGCTTCCATGGACAGGCGTTAGAGCTGTGTGACTCCTTTCCTCCTGGAGGGATTGAGGAGTTCAGTTACCACCGGGTGGGCAGGAACACTGGCTTCTCACAATGCGTTTGGAATAAACTACAGCACAGCATAACCAATCAAAACAGAAACAGGAAATCAAGAGAAAGCAAAAAACCCAAACAGAAACCAAAAACTTTGGAAAGTAAGAGTAAATCCACTTCAAAGAAACCAGAATCGTAATAAACGGAAAAGAAACGATACGTACTTCTATATCGAAAAAGAAAAAAAAAAAAAGAATTCATAATTAATTTAAAAAGTGGCATGCAAAGAAGATTGTTACATTCTCCTATCATGCATCAGGCCCAATGTCCAAACGGCAAGGTAACCATGACGACAAAAAAGTGCAAGAACTCAGCAACATTACCAAAGGATGCATAGAGAGGCCCACAATGCAACTCAACTCATCTCCGTGAGACCCGGGAACGCGCGGGTCTCGCTCATCTTAAAGATTTCTTGCTTTTTCTCTTTTCATTTTTTTTTTTTTTTATTTTTAATTTTTTTTCATTTTTTTTATTTTTTTTTTTTTTCTCTTACGAATGTAAAAATGTGGGTAAAGAAAGTAAAAAAGAAAAAAACCACACCAACCTTCTCGTAGCTCTGAGGGATGTTAAGGGGGTTTGATGCGGAACACAATGACATGAGGAGAAGAGAAAAATAGGGGAAACACAGAGAGAGTAAAAAAAGGCCTTCTCAAGGCTGTCAGCTGCAAATTGATTGATTTTTTTTTTCTCTTAACCAAAACAAAAAGAAAGGAAAAACAAAAAAAATGAAGATAGTAACGACCCTCTTTCCTGCCTTCCTAGTGCTCCCCCTCCCATCCCTTTAAGCCCAACTCAAGCTCCGCAGGGAGGCCGGGCTGGCAGCAATCCTGGCTCAGAATCAGCCCCCTCAGGGGTGCTGACCCCAGGCAGGATTCTCCCTCCCTGCAGTCCTTGTGCTCCTCGGAGAAGGGGAGCGGAGCCCGCCCGGGCAGAGCAGCCCCCAGGGAAGCAGCCCCGGCTGGGACCCCGCTCCCCACGCTCCCCCCAGCCCCAACCCCAGCCCTGCTCACTCTGACTCCACCATGGGACTGAATAAGGAAAAAAAAAGAAATAATTAGAAGAAGGAAAAGAAAAGCAAAAGCAAAAGCAAACCATTTCCTTGCAACGTTTCAAAACTTACAACTCCTATCCCAGGTGGTCTATAGAGACAAGCATGTTATGGGAGAAACAAGTCAATTGGAAACACAAGAGTGCTCGAGACTCTTTTAAAACAACAACAAAAAAAATTATAAAAAAAATAAAAAAAAAGGGGGGGGGGGAAGAAAAATGTGCATGAACTCTCCCCTCCCACCAAAGCAAATCCATTTCAGAAATTTGTTTACCTTTCCACGATATTAACACACAAAGAAACAAGGAATTAAACAGCATGAAAAACACCCAAAACCACAGGCCGAGCTGGCAGGCGCTGTTTGTCTGCACTCTCGGCAGGTTAGTGCTGGTTTGCAGGCAGCCCCAGGTACACACGGGCTAACTGGGGTAGGAACAGGGCTGTCACCTGCAGCCCTCTTGTCCAGGTGTGGAGACAACACCGTGTTACACCCTTTGTCTCCTGAGTAGTTTCCGAGTGGCCAGAAAAGTAGAGGAAATTTATAAATAAAACAATAATGAAAAATCCCCACGTTTTTTCCTGTTTGTTTTCTTTTTAGGTTTGTATATATTTTTTTAATATATATATATATATAAAGAGAACCCAAATCATTCCAGCTAAGCTGTCTGCAATGGATTCAGCCCTGATTTAGTATCGGATCCAGATTCACGTTCCCAAAAGCGGAATTTTGGGGCCCAGGCGACGGGGCAAATTTCAAACGCAATTTTCCAGCTGGCCACAAAAGGCTATTTAAAAATTTAGCTTGGAAACATTAAATTATTAAAAGCCTTCTCTCCATGTGCATGTGATTTAGTGAGCGTGAGACACGAGAGAGAGAGAAAGAGAGAGAGAAAGGAGTGCACACAGGAGCATGGCTCTGCATTGGACTGCAGATTAACGTGAGTGTAGGTGGGAGGCGCCTCCTCTGTCGATGGGATGGAAATGGGAACAGTTTGCTGGGATGTAACTTTTCTTTTTTTTCCTCCCAACGGTATTTTTCCTTCTTTTTTTTTTTTTTTTTTTTTTTTTAAATCGAGAAGGACCAGCCCTGCTCTCTCATTACCAAAAAGGGCTTTTGCTGTGGAAAGACGTTAAAACCGAAGCTACACACAGAATATTACAGGTCAGAGAGATTAAAATAAGAGAAAGTGGGGAGGTTGTTGGCCCACGGGGTGGGAGATATGAGGGGGCATCGAGCAGAAGCCAATCCCCCCTGTGAAGGGAGCTGCCACTGAGGCAGGGATGGCCGCTGGTGTCCCCAGCTCTGTGCCCAGCGTTTGTGCCCAAGGAACCAGGGACAAATTGCTGCTGGCAGAGGGAAAAGCAGCCGGGACTGAGGGGAGCAGTGACAATGCACCCTCCTGCTGCAGCCTGGGGAGGGGGGGGATCCAGGGACACAGAGCATTGGGCTGAGAGGGTCCTCCCCTCCTCTCACACCCACAGCAGCAGCAAGCAGCGAAACCACCCCGCTCCCACACAGCAGGGCTGCTTGGGGGGGGGGACAAAGGGGAATCCCACCCTTTCTGCAGCCAAAGGAGTTCAGGTGGGCAGCTGGCGGATTTTGGGGCGCACCCTCCTGGGTCACACGCTGGGCGGTGGGTGGCTGAGCCAGCCCCCTGCCCTGCTGTGGGGGGGAAAACCGTGCTGGGGAAGGGTGGGACGGGGCCGGTGGGCTCCGGGAGGAGGGTGAGTGCCAGTGAGCCGCTGTGCTCCCTACCTCTCACGTAAAGGTTAGCGGGGGACGAGTAGCGCACCCCGGCGCTGTTGCTGGCCACGCACTCGTACTTGCCCTGGTCCGTCTCCTCGCTGCTCTCGATCTGCAGCCCACCTGTCAGGGGAGAAGAGACGGCAGCACAGACACATCGTCACCGCTCTGCTGGCTCTGCTGGCTCTGCGGAGCCCCCCAAGGTTCTGCTGGTTCCTCCCCCCCAGCCCCCGGGCTCACTCACACACTGGGACAGGAGCTGGGAGTCTCTGCAGGACCCCGGCTGCGCTCAGGGCTGTGGCTGCGCACCAGGAGAAAATTTAATCCCACTCCCCCTCCCCGCTCTCTAGTCGGTGTTGCTCTTTGTCCTGAACTCATCAGCAAAAGCACCAAGTTTTGTGGCTTCTGCAATGCAGGCGTTCTGCACCAGAACTCCCGAAATCAGCCTCAATAATCCATATTACTGTGATCCCCAGAAATCCATCAGCAGACAGTTGACTTTCCCTTGCTCAATTTGAAGCAGTGACCATAAAAGTGAAAGGCTTTGTCACCCACTGCCTGGGGAATTTCTATCACTGCTGCCTTTGTTTTGTGCCCAATACCTGCTCCTCAGGAAGCCTACGGGGAGATAAGAGCCCCTGTGAAAAGCACCTTACTGATAGTAAATATTCCCCAGGGAAAACCCTGTAAATACTGCATTGGAACTTCAAAATTGCCTGCATGGTTTACATCATCTGGGCCAAAAGGATTAAGGTTTTTCTTAAACTTGTATATTATTGCAGGCTACAAGAATATACCCAGAGCCCAAACTAAAGATTCCTGTCAGCAAATATGCAGAGAGATGCAGCATGGAACTACATGGAAGAAAATTGCCTCATTTACCTCAGAAGGCTTCATCCCTGCAAAACTCCAGTTAAAATACATACTACATAAATAATTCAACAGGCTCTCAAATGTTTTATGTATTAGGAGTACATGATTATACTACAGATATGGACAGAGCTCACATGTGGTAAGATTCTTAACTCCCATCTCTGGAAAAAAAAAAAAACCCACCTAAATACAAAAACCAAACAATTCCAGCTCAGTGTAATAGTATTGATAAAATCTTAAGTGAGAGGAGTGCAAATGAGATCATTGTTGGTTGCAGATACAGCCTTTTCAGGAAGGAAAAAGCAGTGTGTTCACAGAGGACACAGAGCTCACGTTCCTCTGCGTGTGCGTGGGTGGGAACGATGCTGGTGGGGGGGACGTGGGGCTGGGAGAGGATTTGGGACAGGGCTGGGGTGTGAGTGCAATTCCCCACAGCATCCCCTGTGCCTGGGAGCTCCCAAAGGCAGAACAGAGGGAATTAAACCCCCCAAAAAAATCCCCCACCCAGGCCAGGAAACCAAACAAAATCCATTCCGAAACAATCTGCGGGTATTTCAGCACAACAAGAGTTAAAACCCAAACTGGCTGGAGCTTCCCACTGAGCACCCAGCTGAGCATATTTCATATGGAATTACAGCTCCAGCTCTGCTGTTGGAGAGCTCCACTTGGGCGGAAAGCTGGCTGGTGAGTTTTCTCAGAAATTTCTGGTAATTTGGACAAATCTGTGGGTTGTTTCCATTGGTTCCAGATACGTTTTCTGTGCTGCTCATGAGCATCACTGGTCTGAGAGTACCCAGAGGAGATGAAGCCACACTCCAGAGCAGGGAGGGAACCAAGGATTGCAGTGGGCAGCTTTCCCTGGGGAACAGGGACTCACCCCTCCCTCCCTGCCCACTCCTCACCCCTGCCGGTCAAGGCAGTGACAAGAAGTGAGGCTGCAGAGAGGGGTGAGGAGTGTTCAGCACTTGTCAGGAGCCAACAGAGATGACGTGTGAAAACGTAAATCTCACCTACAGCACCTCCTGTTGCTTTTACCAGCAGAGAATTACGGAATTTTAAATGTGCCAGTGGAGACAAAACCAAAGCAGGGTCTTCCAAGGGGTGCACACCCAATTCCTCCTGCCTTTCAGCTTGAGGTCAATTTTTGACTCCATTAAAGAGACAGTGCAGAAGCTACTTACCGTGGATCTTTCCCAGAGAAACCTAAGGGTATGAGAGTGGGGAGGAAGTGGAAAGAGGCTCTGGAGCCAAACAAATGAGCACGCTGAGATGGTAAGTGCTGAAGGTCTGCCTGAGCAAAGGACTGCAAAACTCTCATCACCATCAGCAGCTCGGGAGCACTTTGCACCAATCAAGAGAAAGTCCTAAGTATTTACCAAGCTTTGATAGCATTTAATGCTTGAGATAAACTTCAGTCCTTCATAGTCCTGGAGAGATTAGCTCTTAAAACTCTGCCATAAATCTGAGGCAGCGCAGCCGGAGACGTTATTAGAATAACAGTATCAGTCTTACCAAGTGCACCCAGCAAACAAAAAAGGACATTATAACCATAGATAAAATAAAGACAGGTATAAAAAAAGAAATTATCCAGAGGTGAAGCAGGACGAGAAAACATAACAACAACACGAATCTGTATTGAGCACAGGGCAATGAAACGGGATCTGTGTGGAGAGAAGTGTTTGGAGAGTGGGTGAGTGAGTGAGCTGGGGGTGTCTTACCTCGGATCGGTGTACCTTCTGCAAAGAAAACAAAGAAAATGAGTGAAATGACTGCAAAACCCCAAACACCTGCACTGCCCGTGGGAAAAGGACCTGAGTCAAGGAAGACAGTTCCCAGTAGGAAACTTCTTGGTCTATCTCATCTTAAATTACAGGACACTGAAGAGGGCTTGGGGTACTTTAGGTGGGGTGCCCTTTTAAGCAGTCCAATGCAGCTTGGCTGTTTGCAGAGCCTCTGTGGCTCTTGGCATCAAAAGGCTTGAGAGTGGCTCCATTTTGTTGTGGGAATGTAAAGAAACCCCTCAGGCTCTCAGCTAACATCACTGTTTGCTACTCACTGAACACATGATGACCCTGCATTTACCTTCACCACTCCTGGGGACAGGGTTGGCATCAGGGCTGTGTCAGCCCAGGCAGGGAGAGGGACACACGGGTGCCCTGCACCACATTAAGCTGCAGGTTTGAGCCCACCTTGGCTAGAAAATCCCCAGCTCCAAACTTTAGCTCTTGGCACAGATGTGTGAGGAGTTCAGTGCATGTCCTGCTCAGGACCTCTGGCCATCCCTCAAGGCTCTGCACAAGGACTGAAGCAGATCTGGGCATGAAGAGGTGCCAGGGCTACCTGGCACCTCCTGCATGGCTCTGGAGCGAGGAGGGGCTGTGTGGAGAGAAGAGCCCTGCTGCTCTTGCCTGCTGGCTGCCTCTCCCTTGGGTTTTTTTATTCCAAGCCCCTCCTGCTGTGTCTCAATGCCCAGCCTAGGCAGGGCTCCCAGGTGGGACAGTCAGGGGTAAAACCCCCGTCCCCCATCTGACCTCCTGAGGCTGCAACCAAACCATCTTCCTTTGAAAACACGGCAGGTCCTTTTGCTCACAGTGGCATTCAAAACTTATCAAAGAAGGGGGTTTAGTTTGGTGGGGTTTTTACCCCAATCCTGAGAACAGGGCAGATCCCGCAGTGCCAAGAATTGCCTCTCCCTAGGGAGAGATGCAGGAGCTCCTCTGCAATGGTGACGCTGCTGCCACGCAGCACTCCCAGCCAGGGCTGTAGAGCACATTAAGTGACAAATATTTATCAGCCTCTCACCCTCTCCTCTCCCCTGGGGAGGACCAGCAGAGTTATGATCCTGCTTTACACACAGGGAAACTGAGGTAGAGGTGAAGCAACTTGCCCAAGGTCATGGAGGGAAGATTGTGGCAGAGGCAGGAACAGGAGTCAAAGCCTCCTCCGTGCCAGTCTTCTGCCTTAATCACCAAAAAACCCCTTCCCTCCTTATCCTTCAGCCCTGCTCATCCTTCTGCTGCGGTTCAATCCTCCATTCTCAGGATAGAAGGTAAAAATACAGAGATACTAATTAGAGTTCACCTTTATTTTTCAAAGGAGCTAAGGGAACAGAGGCATTATAGTGTTAGGGATTAGACTCTAGTTAGACTCAGCTTCTAGTTGTGAGGTTAGGTTATTAGCTAGAGAAAAGTTAGCATCTAGTTAGGGTTAGGAACTAGCTAAGGTTAATGAAGCAGGTTGTTAGCTCTCAGGACAAAGGTTGGAGAGGCAGCGCTTGGAAGAGGTGGGGGAGCATGGACTTGGGCAGACCCCCACCCAAGAGGTGGCAGGAAGGTTTAAAAAAGCAAGAGAGAGAGAGAGAGAAAGCAGCAAAAGGTTATAGATCAATTCAGTGGAAATAAAAACAGCCTCTGATATGTCCTTCTGTCTCAAAATTGGAGTGAAAATCTGCCATCTGTGGCACCAATATGGAACAAGGCTAATGGGAAGAGGGTAGAGGAGGGGAAGAGATTCCAACATCACCCATGGCTCAAAAGCTTCTCTGGCCTTGGCTAAGCCTGGCAGTTCCCTGCAAAAGTTCACTCTAATTGACAGCAGAAACATGCTGGAAGTGAGAGCTGTGCAAGCCCGGACACAACGTCAGCGTTACCTTTTGTGTCACTGCAGGTTTGTCACTCCCTGCTCCCCTGAGCACCAACACTGGCCCTGGGAAGGGGCCGCCAGCAGCTCTGGGGACAGCCTGGCCTGGGGACAGGGCTCTGGGTGAGCAGGCAGTGCCACCCTGGGCTCCCCAGCTCCAACTCGGGCACACGGGGAGGGGCAGGGTGGCTTTGGGACCATGCCCCACACCAGAATTTGAGTCAGATGAGCTCCAGCAGCACTTTGGGTGCAGGCACAGACACAGATGGGAGATTTTCACTGTTGGAGTTTCACATCTAATCAGCTCCACGTTCAACACAGGGGCAAGCAGGAGGGGGCTGGAAGAGGATATCCACTGGATTAATTACTCTGAGGAACACTGACAGGTCCTGGAGGGTTTGATATGGGGTCGTGGGGGTGCAGGGGAGGCACCTGCAGTCAATACCCTGGCTTGCCTGCTGTCCTACACAGGGCATGAGCACGGGCATGAGGCTGCCAGGGTCTAGGGCACAGGAGGCCAAGCTCACACTGGATGCTGACTTTTGAAAGTGAAAAGCTGGTTTTGAGATGCGACGTGCAGACTTTTCACACTGCCTTGCCCAGCCTCCCTGCATCTCCAGATCTGCCTATTTAGGGCAAATTTTGAGGCTGCACGAGCCCAGATGGCCAGCCCGGGGTTTAGCAGCAGAGGCAAAAGGCAGCTTAAAGGCCTTGCCTCTGGATTATAAAGGCCCAAGATGGTGCCAGGCAGAATTCCCTGTGCAGGTGTCCCCCTCTGTCACTGAGGATGGGGTCTGCTCTGCCACCACCCCTTCCCCTGGTTCCCCACATGCCGAGCTGCCCACGGGTTCTCCGAGCCTGGGGAAGAGGAGAGGAGGACAGTCACCATTGCCATGGCAATGACAGAAAACACACCCCCACCTTCTGTCAGGCCACGTGTGGGAACATGTGTGTGCCGAGCTGCTCTCCCCAGGGCTGGAGCAGCTTTCTGCTCCACAACAAGCAGGGAGTCCTCGGGGTCCTGGCTGGCAGCTGCACCCTGACAAACCCCAGGAACTAAAAGGGCTTGGCCGCTGCAGGGACAGTGATGGCAGTTCTGGGTGCAGGTCCTGCCTTCCCAGGGCTGCAAGGGGCTCTTCCCTTCCTCAGCCCTTCCCCACAGCCTGTCACTCACAGCTTTGGTTTGGAAATGCTGCATCCCCGATTCTCCCTCCTCAGAATGACAATAACCCCGTTAGATGTGAAACTCCAAGACCTTCTGCAGGTGTGAACACAATTATCACAGTTCCAGGGTACAAGCTATTGTGTAGTTGGGGAATTCCAGGACAACTGTTGCTAAGATACAAAAAAAAAAAAAAAAAAATCTATCCAATGTTAGGAGGTTCATATTTAACTGTTATCTCTTTATGTAGATAAATTAATTAGAATTATTATTACTATTCTTTTTTTTAAAATTTTTTTTTGTAGCCTGCAATACCCCTGCAGAAATTAATTTAGAGGGCAGAACATCCCTACTGAAAGAGTTAGTAGAAGAAATGCAGAGCATGCCTCTCAAGAAGCTGTTACAAAGGAATTAGTTTAAAGGGCAAGGGTTACAAATCTGGACATTAGCAGGTTTGGGGTTTTTTGGTTTGATTTAATTTTTTTTTAATTGAACAAACTTACCAAAGGTCTCTGAATGTTAAATAAAAAGTGAAAAAAAAAAAGAAAAGAAAAGCTTGTTATAGCCAGTTATTTAGAACAGAAGACACACACAAGACACAAAAGGTTTTAGTGTTTGAGTGCTGAGGAAGGTGGCTGAAGGCTGCCTCCTGTGTCCCCCCTAGATGGCAGCTGAGCAGAGGACATTGGCTTTGCCTTTTGCTTTAAATGTCCCAAGATAAACAGAAATATCCATTTTCCAAGGCCGCTTAAACTCTTGTCCAGCCTGGATCTCTAAGGCTGAGATGTTCACGATGTCTAAGGGAAGCAGGAGCCCAGGCAGAGCTTCTTCCCATTCTCCTCTGGCTGACAATTGAGCTTTGAACTCAGCCCAAACCCCCAAGCATTAAAAGATTTCCAACTGCTCGGAAATTTCATTTGGAGATGGAAAGGGGAGGCAGAAACATCCGATAGAGAAAAGCCACTGTGGTTAATGATGTATCCCCTGTGCCTTGATTAGAGTGAAGACCCACATTCCAAATGGGTTCCTGGGAGGATGGGAATATAATGACCACGGTCTCAGAGGTCTGTTTGTATTGCCAGCCAAACATTCAGATTTGACAAAAACGAGAACCAAATCTGGGCCCGGAACCTGATCTTGCCGAGCTCCTTATCTGACATTTCACTTGTTCCTTTTAATGAGCTCATTTGTGTATTTGCCACTAACTCATCTATTGATAAAAATTCAGTTTTTAACACCCCCTGTCCTCCAGCAGCACGGCTGTTATCCTGATGGCTTCATCTCCAGGGGGAACCTGGGTGTCTGTCCCATCCTGCTGCTCCCTCAGCCTGGCCCAGGCTCCCTCAGGGAGCCACGCACAGCTCAGTCTTCAGAGGGAACAGTCACTAAATCCCAGACTGATTTGGGTTGGAAGGAACCTTAAAGCTCATCCATGGCAGGGACACCTCCCCCTGTCCCAGGCTGCTCCCAGCCCCAGTGTCCAGCCTGGCCTTGGGCACTGCCAGGGATCCAGGGGCACCCTGTGCCAGGGCCTGCCCACCCTCCCAGGGAGAATTTCTCCCTGAATCTTGCTAAAGCTGTTAGCAAGCTGTGATTTAGCTGCAGAGCTGCTCCTCCTTGTTCCCAGAGGGTCTGTCCAGCACCCTCCAGCTGGGTGTCACTGGGCACCCCAGGGGCCTTGGCTGGGGTCCCACTGGTGGCTGGTGGGTGAAAGGCCCTGAAGACCATCAGCAGTGCCCTGGAGCACCCCCAGTGCCCTGATGTGTGCTAGTGCCGCCCTTCTGGCAGCAGAGATTGTTTTCTGGGAAGATGAAGATATGAAATTAAGAAGATCTCACTTCAGCAGCTCCACCAGGCCTCACAATGCCACGCTCGAATCTGCCTCGGCCTTAACTCCCTTCCACAGACACAAGTACATGTTAAACAACCCTAAGGTTAATATTTTGCACTTCTTCAGGCCTCTCTTTGCAGAACATGCAAGGTTTGGAAAGCCATGAAAGCAGATGAAATTGGACAACTGGGAAGTCCTGACTGCCCAAGGATCTGCACTCCCTGACGTGCAGGCAACAGGTTTGTGCCCTGAAGACAACAGGGATGCTTCAGGGTTTCACCAGTTTGCTAATTCAAAGCAGCTGTAAATGAGATTAAATCTCAGCAGGTATCTTCTGTTTATCAGAAGGGTCAAGGGTTCACTCTGAGGTTAATAAATTCACTGGAATAAAAAGGCAGCACTCAGGTGGCTTCAAGGAAAGCACCAGATCAAACCGAGCTAAAGAGTAAAGGCATTCTAGCAAGATGATGAATGCATTAAAAATAATCTGCCTGTGCATTACTCACACTTCAGATCACGGTCACAGAGCATGATACAATTCTAGTTTACCTCTCATTATTTATGCTGAATGAATTTTTTTTTATTTGCATTTGCCTCAGCTGCTATGATAAAACAGGGAGGTCAATCTCATCTGCGTTCGTGGGATTCAACAAACCATTCTAATCCAACAAAGCAGTTTAAGGATCTGCTTCTAACTTTGCTTCACTGAGCAAGGAGGCATTTATGCAGGTGTGTAAAAGCTACATTAAACTGGAGCTATGCTGAAGCTTTTCCACGGCTGGCCCACAGAACTAAAAACTTTGATGTAGAATCTTTGCCAAACCAAGCAAGAGGAAAGCCAGGTGTTTCCATGCCTTGCTGTCCAGATCCAACAGGACAGAGTCAGAACTGATTTCTCCAGGGCCAGCAGAGATCTGGGCAGGAGCAGTTGGTCATCATTTGACTGGAGAACTTGTGGAAGGTCTAATATGAACAAATCAACTCCAGTTGCCTCACCAAAGCCTCTGCTTTCCCTCTGCCTACAACATCTTTCTTTTGCCAAAGAATACTTAAAAATGAACCATGGACACCTTTCCTCTAGGCTGGGTCAAAGCAGCCAGCCCTAGCAGTTTGTGAAAAGGATTATTTCTTGGGTTAGTTTTTGTCAAAAGGTAGAACTTACAAAACTTGTTTCATTTTTGCAGCTATCAACGGAAGTGCTTTATCAGTAGTACTCAAAAATAAATCCACCTATGCCCTCCTTGCACACACTCTCACACAGAGAACTGGCAGATTTAACAAGTACAAAAACAGCTCCTGAAACGTGAATTATTAAGAGATGTCACGTTGCCACACACACAAAACAGCAAACAGAAAACAAACAAGAGAGACAGATGGACAAGCAGATGGGGAAAGATGGAAAACTGACAAGAGCCACGGAGCTGGGGTACATCTGTTGGTGGAGATGGACTCCATGGGCAGAGGCACCGAGGGGTCACTCCGGAACATTCCCAAGTGCTCTCCAGCGATGGCTGCAGGGACGTGATGCTGGGGACAATCCTGCAAGAGCTGTTCTTCAACACCAGCTTTGAGAGGCTCCATTTGCACCATCGTGTTTGACAGCAAGAGGCTGCCTGAGCCGTGGACCCTACACCAGGTGTGTGTGGCCTAAAAAGCCGTGTGTCTGCCAGAGTGGGTCTTTCTTCCTTTGCAAGTTCTTGCTCCGAGGAGCAAACCCTCAGCCCCCATCCCTGGAGTTTCCCCTGAGCTCAAGAGCACCATGATCCAGGGAACTTGTCTGGATGGGCACCAGCTTCCTTGTTGTCATTCCCTTCACGCCAACTGGGCAGCAGAGAAGACCAGGAGGGCTCGAAGTGGAAACTCCAACCACTCTTGGTGTAAAAACCAAAAAACTAAAACGCCCCAGTCTGCAGCAGTCGGGCCTGCATCTGTCAGCCCTCTCCTCTGTTTCAGGACCCTCTGCAGTCAGTCTCCTCATGTCTGTATTTGCTCTCAACCCCTCCAGCCCCAGCCCCAGACCTTACCTGATCTCAGCTGTTTGATCCTGCCGTTGCTGGCACTGGGGTCCACGGGCAGGAAATCCTTGAACCAGGTGATCTCGGGGTCGGGGTTCCCGCTGGCCGCACAGAGCATCGTGGCCGTCCGCGTCCGCTCCACCACCTTCAGCTGCGGCCCCATGTCAATGTTGGGGAAGCCAGGAGGTAACTGGTCCTCTGAGGGGTGGAGAACAAAGGGGAGGGCTTCAACAGGTGCCAGGGTTCAGTGGGACACCCCCAGGGAAGCATCTGGCAAACGCTGCCCTGTGCAATGCAAGTTCAAACACTCCAAGGTGGAAAACGTCCTGAACAGGGTAAGATTTACCAGCTTGTCCATTCTGGGTGGTGTCCCACCAGATTCTGCATTTAAATGCCATCTTTTAAAACCCTTTGGGGAATAGCAGAATAGAATTAGAGAATGACTGAGGTTGGAAAAGACCTCCCAGATCCCCAGGTCCACCCGCCTGCTAAACCGCGTCCTCAAGTGCCGCGTCAACTCATTTTTTGAACGTGTCCAGGGATGGTGACTCTGGGCAGTCTATTCTATATTGATTCACTCTTTCAGTGAAAAAAAATTTTCCTGATATCCAACCTGAACAATTTGGAGCAACTTGAGGCCACTTCCCCTTGTGCTACCAGTGGCTACCTGGGAGCAGAGACCAACCCACACCTGGCTGCTCCCTCTTGTCAGGGAGCTGCAGAAAGTGAGAAGGTCCCTCCTGAGGCTCCTTTCCTCCAGGCTGAGTCCCCCCAGCTGCCTCTCCTGCTCTTCACAGGATTTGTGTTGGAGTCACTGTGTCAGAGTTTCTCCAGGTGTTGCAGGGAAGCTCTGCCAGGGCTGGTTTGCAGAGCAGAGGCTTGTGCAGGGATCCCTGCACTGCACAGAGCACTCTGAGCAGACACAGTTAAAAGGCAGGGCTCACCTTCCCCCTCCAAACCTCACAGTACAAAGCACACTGCACAAGAGAAATGATGGAAGAACCCACGTGGAAAGGGCTGTCAAAGACAGTGGGACTGGGAGAGAAAGGAGAGGAAAATCTCCTCCTTCAGCTGCAGTGACCAGAGGGGACACACACAACAACAATACGCCAAGTGCTGTCAGCCAGGGTGTGAGTTTTAGATTTATTAATTCTGAGTGCTGCTGCCCTCCAAGAACAGTGGCACCAGCACCCAGCAGAGAGGCTCAGCTGAGCTTCAACTGAGCTTCCTGCTCCTCTCAATCCTGCTTTTGCCTTCACTAATGAGGGTGAGGAGGGCAATCCCAACAATGCTGACTAATTTGTGGTAACTCCTACGAAACCCCGGTGCTTCCCCAATAATATCTGACACAGCCCCTTACTCCTGTGGGGTGGGGAGAGCTGTCTCATGCTGGCTGCCACAGCTCAGGAACGTGCCTTTCCCCCCCCCTAGAAAGTGTCTGGGGGAGGGCAGCTTGGAAGGAGGATGCCAGCAGCAGAGTGAGATTTGGGAGGGATTCTCTGTCATCTCCAATGAGCCATGTCAGGGAATCACAGCCTGGGGAGGCTGGGGCATGGAATCCATCCCAAAAACAGGTGAGGGAACAGAAGGGAAATAATGCAGGGAATTAAAAAAAGGTGGGATTCTTAAAAAATGAACATCCATCACAACCAGCCCGCCACTGACACTGCTGGGAGCTCTCACAGAGGCACTGAGATGGGGCTGGCCTTGGCTGGGAACCATCCTGCCAACTGCAAACACACCCAGAGCTTGTTTCCTAAGGCTGGCACATGATGGATAAAAGGAGGAACGGAGCCAGATACAAATGGCAGAACCAGAGACAGCAGGACAAGGGAGAAACCCAGTGGCCTTGCTGTGGTGGGTGCCTTTTCACACAATCCCAGAATGGGTTGGGTTGGAAGGGACCTCAGAGCCCATCCAGTGCCACCCCTGCCATGGGCAGGGACATCTTCCACTGCCCCAGGCTGCTCCAAGCCCCAGTGTCCAACCTGGCCTTGGGCACTGCCAGGGATCCAGGGGCACCCTGTGCCAGGGCCTCTCCACCCTCACAGGCAGGAATTTCTTCCTGAATCTGAACCTGCTCTCTTTCAGTTTAAAGCCATTTTGGTGCATCTGAAGCACCTCTAAACCAGAACTTTGTATCATAAATTGGAGCTGTTCACACACATCTTGAACTGGGGACTGACCCAGCCCTCTGAGCTCCCTGGGCTGTGCTGGGACACTGCAGGACCCCCCAAACCGTGTGTTCCTGCAGCCCCCCCAGCCCCCTAGGAGTGATGCCAGGCCAGCACAGGGACTCTGGGAATGGCTGTGCCTGTGCACAGCTTTCAGCCAGGCTTTAATGGTCCTCCCTCCCCTCCTCTCCCTCAGCAGCCGTGGGAGGGTGAGGACTGGAGCCGCATTGGCTGCAGATGACATCACTATTGATCCCTGCTTTTATCCTGCTCCCCGGTGAGGCTGCTCCACCTGCCTCCAGCCCCTGCCCCTTCCCTCCATCAGCCAATTAATCCACGGAGGGAATAAAACCTGTGCCTGGCGGGATGTGTGTGCACACGTGTGTGTGTGTGAGTGTGTGAGTGTGTGCTGGGGGAGGCCGAGTACAACCATTATTGCCGAGTGTTTCTAATTAAACAAAAATGTTAATCCTGCAGCACAATGTGCAGAATTCCTCTGAGTTTAATTAAAACAACTGCGACGAGAGGCGTGATCAGAGTGGGGGATCAGACGAGCAGAGGAAGCGGCTCTGAACATCACAGGCTGCTCCCGTTCGAGTGCTCGCATTTCCTTCCTGCCAGGGAAGCAAAACTCCTCCAGCCCCTGACAGCTGGGTTCCCTGTCACAGTGCAATTACAACCTCACTGCAATCCCCACGAGAGCTGCACACACGTGCCCTGCCACCCTCCCCATCCCTCCCCAAACACCCCCAGACCCGGCCCCAAATAAACAAGGAATGGTTGGGGTTGTGAATTCTCCTTCTGAAATCAGCTCAGCCAAGAACAAAAGAGCCAGGCACAAGCTGGAGATGCTTCAAGGGCACATCTGGGCAGCTGCTGCTGCTGCTGGAATCGTGCTGGCTCAGGCAGGCAAAGCTTTTCCTGAGGTGCAGCTGCCATATGTGAAGGGAGCACCTTGTTCATCCCTGACTTAGACCCAGCTCCTCACAGCCCCCCTAAGCTGGTGAATCACCTCAAGGCCTCACTGAGCAAAGGAGGGTGAGAAAGAGCAGGGGAGGAGGGATGCAGAGAGGCAGGGGAAGAGAGAGGAGCACTTCAGCTGTCATTTATCATAAATCCCACCCAGGGACACGTTCTGTGCCCGGACCCAGCTCAGGATGCCACACACAGCGAGGGTCCCCAGCTCCAGCCAGGGGACAGGGCTGCTCTGTCCCCCTGTCACTCTGGAAGGTGGCAGCCCTGGGTTTAGCTAATTAGCTGAGCTGGAAATGAGGATGATTAAGGAAGATAAAGCGGGTGTTGCTGCTGCTCTTTTTCCCGCAGGGTGTACACAGTTGTTTAATAATTTAGAGGAGGAGGGTGTGAGCGTGAGGAGACGTGCCATGGAGTCGGTGCAGAAAGCCAAGTGGATGCTCCGAAGGGAAGGGGAGGAGGGATTTTTCACTCTCCCCTGGAGATATGGATGCTGGCTGGTCTCTACAGTTGGCTGTCCTCATTCAGGGTGGAAGAGGCAGGAACACAGAGATGGAGCAGCTCGAGGCGACACGAGTTTTAATCAGGATCAAAATCAAAATGCAGCACTCTTGAACCCATCCCTGTTCCTTTCATTATGTTTATGAGCACTTGAGCTGCCCTCTCCCCAGGTATCCTGGCACTATGTGCCTTGTGAAATCACATCAACAAGTTATTTCCACCCATGTGTCTGTACCTGTGCCTCGGTTCTCTGTTATTGCCCAGCCAAAGACAATTTTAATGCAGGGAGGAGCCTCAGTAATGTGCTCTGTCTGTTGATCCCATTTCTTTGGAGCTGAAAGTTTCACTATGAAAACAGCAACAGCCTAACAATGTTATTAAGATTTGTGGGCTCACAGGCAAAAAATGCACCCTCAGACAAGTGTGCTGCACCCCAAAACAGAGCAGGTCATGCCTGTGTTCCCTGCACTAATGTGTCCCCACATACCCTCTGTCTACAGGCATTTCAGTTAAAATTACTTTGATGTTATTCAGAAGTTACAGAATTAATCTGCTGCCAATGTCACCCAATTTTCAGGTCACTACAAGAAAAGCAGAACAAGTCAAGTTTGAAGAAAGGCTGCCAGGAATTTTCCAAATGGCAAGGTAACATTTCAGAGGGGGCAGCTTCCCTTCCCCACGTGCTCCCGTGGGACTCTCTGCTGAGCCTTCCAGAGCTGCTTCTTGTTTACCTTTTGTGATTTAAAGCCAACAATTACAAAAAAAAAAACCAAAAAAAACCCCACCCCAGCAAACCAGAGGGATCTTGCTAGAACTTTACACATTCCCACAGCAGATGTGCTCTTGGAGTAGGAAACGTGTGAGGGAGATTTCAGGCTGGAATTGTTAGAGAAATGTCTGAATCCTTCACGAAAGGAAACCAAGAGGGAAACACTAGAAGCTGTGAAAGTCTGTCCATAGCAGCCCCAGTGACAGGCCAGGAGGGAGTCCCACAGCCCCTTCTCCCCCGTGCTCTGGAGTGCAGCAACCCCAGGAACAGACAGCACTGCCCAGGATGCAGCCAGGGATGGGGCAGGGCACTCCAAATTCTGCTCCCTTACACTGAGCTGGACTAGTCACTGCTTTTTTTTATGCTGCTTTTACTCACTGGAGTAACCCCCACAGAACTCCCTCCATCAGCTTCCACAGAGCAAAGAATGGAGCCGGTCTGGTCCTTGTTTGAAAGCCAGCCCCTGCCTCCTGCAGCTGAGCACAGGTCCCTGTCCCCTGAGCCCACTCAGCTCTGACAGCACAGGAAAAACCTTCAGAGCACCAGAATCTCTCTCAGGCTACTAAAGACGTGGAGGGAAAGGATAATCTGCATACAGGAAGCAATAATCATCATCATCATATAGATGGAGATGATAGAGATATAAATGGAGACACAGACAGAATCCCAGGATGGCTGGGGACAGAATGGACCTTGAAGCCCATCCAGCCCCACTCCTGCCATGAGCAGGGACACCTCCCACTGTCCCAGGGTGCTCCAAGCCCTCTCCAACCTGGCCTGGGGCACTGCCAGGGATGGGGAGTCCACAACCTCTCTGTCTCTATCTATCCAAAGAGATACAGATATGGACATAAGTACATAAGTATCTTTCTTGGGAGTGGGCAGCTTAGAGAATCTGCACCAACTGGGAGCTGGCGTGCCCGTGCCAACTACCTTCCTTCCTGCCTAAGTTACAACAAAAAACAACAGCAGCTGGAGTCAAAAACAACTGGAAAACGCTTCCCAAATCTGTTTTCTTTCTTTTTCTCCGAGCTCTGCAGGAGTCAGGTTTGCAGGCATTCTGTCTAGCCAGCTGTGAAAAGAACAGCCAGTTTCCACAGCCCTACCAAACTGGGATCCCTGGAGAAGCCAAGCAGGAAGGACAAACAAGCCAGCAGAGCTGGTGTGAAGGGACTGTGAGTTGAACAGTGTCCACCACAGCTCTGCTTCTCAGAAGCTCCCCAAGGTTTCCTCTCCTGCAGTTTCCTGTTTTCATGTGAAGGCATTTGGGTTTCTACCAGGGTCTGATCCAGGAGTAATCATGTGCATGAGCAAGAGGGGTTTATGGCTCAATCCCTTCAGCAGCTGCATCTAGGAGGGAAGAATGTATTGTTTTCTCTTCTGCAAAGGGGAAATATTTTCTGTGTTATTTGCTGTTAGGAGACTGCACTGGTGTTGAGGAAATGCTGCAATGCTGGTGCAGGAAGGTACCCACAGGTATGTCTGAGATCACAGCAGCACAGGCAACAGGCTGCACAGCCACCCCAGAGCCCCCCGTGCAGTTTGCAGCAGCTGGGGCCAGGTTTCCACTCTCCAGAGTGTGCCAAGGTAACAGGTTCTGCAAATGACAGCTCCCATCCATCTCCAGGCTGTGGAGCAGCCGTGGAGCAGCCCCCTCTCCCTGCTCAGCACCAGTTCTGCAAGTGAGAGCAGAGACAGAGAGGAGGAGGCTGAGCAAGGAGAGAAAAGACAAACAGGAGAGTGGGTGAGTGCAGAAGAGGGGAGGAACAGGAGAGAAGTAGATGCCAACATGCTCACTTTGTCATTGTGCAGATCAGTGCATTTGGCTGGGTGCTTTTCACTTTCCCAGCACTTAAAAACGCAGATAAGGAGGAGACAAACTCTGCTGTGTGAGAGCTAAGGAGGGACGAAGGATGGAGTAACTCCAGCTCAGCAGGGAAGGGGAGGATATGCTACAAAATCTGCTTCCTTGATGCTCTTCAACATCACCTTGGCCCACCCTGCAGTTAATTCCTGCTCCCTCAGGTTCCATGAGCGGGTACCCCCAGTGCTCCAGGAGACTCCAAACCAGGTCCCACCAGGCAAACAGAGCAGGGGAGCTGTGAGAGCAGCACCACAGTTGGAATGTTCTGGTGGGGTCAGCAAAGGGTGGTAGAAGTCAGGCAGTGGGAAGATGCAGCCCCTGTGCTGTCAGCTGTGTCTGGCTGACATGGATGATGCTGATCCTGGGAGGAGGAGCTGCACAAGGACACGTACAGAGTGCCCTGGTCCCTCAGGATGGTCCCCCAGCACAGTTCATTCCTATTCCAGTCCCTACAACTCCCTGATAGGAGCTTGTGGCCAGGTGGGAATGGGGCTCTGCTCCCAGGCAACCACAGAGAGGAGCAGGAAATGGCCCCAGGCCATGCCAGGGGAGGCTCAGGTTGGACATCAGAAGGAATTTCTCCATGGAAGGGGTGGTCAGGCCTTGACAGGGGCTGCCCAAGGAGGTTTGGAGTCCCCACCCCTGAAAGTGCCCAAGGAACAACTGGACATGGCCCTCAGTTCTCTGGGTGGGGGATAAGGTGAGGATGGGTCAAAGGTTGGACTTGGTGACCTTGGAGATCTTTCCAACCTTGGTTATTCCGAGACAACGATCCCTCCCACTGCAGCTCCCTGCTGGAGGCAGTGCACTGAAACCACTGAAGGCAGCTGGAGGAGAACCTTCCCTTGCCACTGCTTGCAGCTAAATTCAAGGGCTACAAACTTTGAATATGACTGCAGGGGCCCTTCTCCCAGCCTGTCACAGCTCCAAAGGAATTCATGGGAATAAGTGTGAAGAATAAGGCTCCCACCCTCTGGGATAACCACAGTTAGACACACTCCTGTCACACTGCGCCGTTCCAAGCTCCTGACAGCTCCATCCCACCACCTTCCTCCAACAGAAGGTTAAATGCCATGCCAGGCACAGGAGCTGCACACACATCTAAGTCACCTACACAAATCTGTCAGGCATGACTGGACCACGGGCCCCCACGCTCCCAGGCAGCCAAAATCTTGACAGCACAGAGTCCATAGCAGGGATATTCCCAGCTTAAAAAAAAAAAAAAAAAAAGGGAGGTTGGGGGCTTTGCCTTGTGCCCTTCATGTCTGGTGTTAATTCCCTGCTGCACGTTGGGGAATCACACACCAGTTTTGCTCTGCACTATGAAGGACGTGCTGGCTGCCTGTGCAAACAAAAGGATTTAAGCTGCTCCCGGAGGGAATGCTGGAATTGCTGAAGGAAAAGCAACTGGCCCAAAGGCAGAGCTGCCCCTTGGCCCTGTGGGGCTCCTGCCTGGAGCTCCTGGAATTGTTTTTAGTCTTGTTCCCTGCAGAAGGGCTTTTACTGCCAGTGCTACTCAAAGGCCCATGGCTTCATCCACAGCCAAGCTAAATTCCCCATGGGAGCTCTCAGGCAGTTATCCATCACCCCACTCCTGCCAGGATCACCTGCACTGCCCTGTGGTTTGAACAGAAAACATCACTGATGGGTGTTCCAAACCCAAAAATGGGTCAGTTTTAGCACCCAGCCTTGCTCAATGATTTTTGGGATCTCCAGGGCAATAACAGCAAACATCCAGAGGCATCCAGAGCATATTGTTCCCTCCCCCACATCCAGTTCAGGGAGCATATTTCAAACAGATGACATGAGGGAGGCATCCATGTAAACATCCTCTGCAACGGGGACGAGTGGGAAAAAGAACCAGAACAAAATGGAGAATGGGATTGTTTTCTTGGAGAGTGCACAGAGCCAAGGGCCTCTGGGAAGAGGGGAGAAGCCCAGAAAAGCACAACAGGAAAAACTGCACAGGAAAAACGCTTGCATTGCTCCCCAATGTGTGAAAGCCCATGCAGATCTATAATCACCTAACCCCCAGCCCATCCAGTGATTCCTCAGGGAAGGTTTTTCCTGGAGCCACATCTCTGTGTGTACAACGGGGAGCTCCTGGTGCTGTTGATAAACCTGGGGAAGGAATTTTGGGGAGGGGAGGAAGATCATAAGAGTCATGGGATCATTCAGGTTGGAAGGAACCCCAGCACATCGTCAGTCAAACCTCCTGAAGTGGTCCAGTTTCTTACAGAGCATTTTTATGTCCCTCTGGGGTAAGAACAGCCAAGCAGATCTGACAGCTCAGAAGAAACCAAACCAAACCAAACCAAACCAAACCAATCCAAACCAAACCAAACCCTGGAGGACTTTTGTGCCTCAGCCATGATTTTTTAACAGCCTTCCCACCCATCTGAGGGCCCACCCATCTGTGGCACACTGGTCAGGTTCTTTACCTCGGAGGACGGTGAGCTTGGCGTGGACAGTGACCTCCCCATGAGGGTTCTGAGCGACACACTCGTAAATGTTCTCATCCCGGGGGGTGCGGAGGGGCTGGATCCTCAGGACAGCACCTGCACTTTCATCAAATTCAATGGTCTGGAGGACAGAGGCAAAGAGACACAGTAAGTTGATGCTGTTCAAGATCACGACGACACGGACTCCGAGGTCAGGAGGCTGACAATGACTCCAATCTTTATTACCTGGGAATTTCTTCCCTTTTATGCTGTTCTACAGAGAACAACCCAATGTTGCCACGATTCGTGCCTGCCATATTTTGGTTTTAGGAAATTCTGTTCCCAGGCACTTTTACTGTAAACAAGGTCACACATTGTAAACTACCTTGTTTCCCACATACTTTCCCAGAGGAGGGACTTGTGTGATGGTCTCTGGAAGTGACCAATGGTTCCAAGGGGTCCCACCTCTAAGGTGGGCACATTTGTAAAAAAGTATAAAAGAAGCCTGGAAAATAAACCTGCAGCTCCTCCTCATCGAGGGGTCCAGCAGTCTTCTGAACCACTCCCTGTCTCCATTTATTGTGTCCCACAGCGACAACCCAAGGGGTGGAAGAAAGACAAACTTCTTCCATCACATTGGTCAAGTCAGAGGGACATCAAGGAGAAGTCCCTCCTAGGGAAAGGAATGCAAACAAAGGTTACAGTCAGGAAAATGTGTCTCTTGTTGACAGAAAACTCTCTGGGAAAAGAGTTTCAGAGAAACCAAACATCACAGCACCAACCATGGCCACAGTAAGTGCTTCTGAAGAGACAGCAGGCACAAGCACACAGCCACTGCAAACCCTGCAGCAGCTGCCCCTCAGCCCCCACACGTCACCAACACGGTGAACCTGGCTCTCCACCAACCTCAGGGTGACAGAGCTGCCACAGCCAAACCCTGCCAGCGGCCACTGAGCCATCAACCCCCCCAATGTGCACCTCAAAGGCTCTGAAAGAACAAGCCCCGGTGGTGGGGGTGTGGGGTGGGCGTTCAGAGCTCAGCTGGGGCGAAGGAGGACGAAACAGACCAAAGGAAAACAAAATAAAAAAGGAAGCCCCGCCTTGCTCCTCCATCTGCAGGGGCAGCTGACACCACAAAGCTCCCCTCAGCACACAGCTGCCTGGCCTGGCAGGGCTGAGTCCCACAGCAAATTCCACAGGATGACCTCCCAGTCCTTGTTCCTCCGCTCTCATTTCTATCTAAACAATGCCAATTGCTTGGGTCTGGTTGCCAACAACTGCAATGTAAAAAA
Source organism: Phylloscopus trochilus trochilus (assembly GCA_016584745.2). NCBI lineage: Eukaryota > Metazoa > Chordata > Aves > Passeriformes > Phylloscopidae > Phylloscopus > Phylloscopus trochilus. The sequence goes on along the minus strand of WQNJ02000044.1, from coordinate 1,401,184 downwards.
TGCAGTTTGCTCCAGACTGTCCCAGGATTAAAATGCGGAGCCATGGATGGGTATGAAAGGTACATTTACAGAGCTGAAGTACCACCAGCTTAGTTGGGGTTTCTTAGGGAAGCAGGAAGTTATCCAGGAAGGGAAAAAACCCAACAAAACAGAATAAAAAACTTCAATAACATAATTGAGCCAAGTTCTCCCTTGCTTTGGAACAAACCCAGCTGTTGACATGGCCAAGAGCTTGCATTTCACTCCTGCTGCCGTTAAAACTCCTCCCCTTCCAAATTTCCCTTTATTATCAGGTTTGAGAATGGCTAAAGAGGAGCAGGGGCTGCTTTGTGTCAGTCTCTCTCTTCACAGAGACCCCAGATTTCAAGGGCATCTCTCACCTCGAACCTCTGAGAGTTCACTTTCTTCCCTTTCTTGTTCCAGGTGACCCTTGGCTTTGGGTCTCCAGTGGCTTGGCACACGAAGGAGGCCACCCCTCCTGACACACCAATTTGGTCCACAGGCTTCTTAATGAACACAGGGGGACCTGGAGGACAAAGAAGGAAATATCATCAGTGGCAGCCACAAAGGCAAACCCCAATAAACACCGTTTGTAATTAATAGTAGTGTTGTTGCTGCTATTCTTAATGATCCCAGCTGAAATTAAACCTCTTGGCCTTTTTCAGAACAGCCTTTACCTCCTTTTTACATATGAAGTAGCTCCACCAGAAAATGATTAAAGGCCTGATCCTACTAAGAGATTTCAATGCTGCAAAGCCTCTCTTACTCCTGAAAAGTGGACTTCTAAATTGTTTTGTACAGGGGAAATCGCCCTTGAAAAACCCATCTAATGAGCATCACCAAAAGCTGGTAGAGCTGAAAACAACACTTAGAAACAGTGAATTGCACTTCCCAGCTCCTTGGAGAGGACCAAAACACCAGGGAGAGGGGAACTTTATAGGGATATTACCAGGGAAGGGGAGAAGGTGGGAGAAGGACCATGAAAGAGATGGAGCAGGACTTGGCACACAGAGACCTTGAGGACAACGGTGTGAAAGAAGCTGATGCCAGTGGCTTTAGGATGTGAAATCCACTTGGTTGTGGCCCCTCTGCTTTCACCTGCAAGTACTTCCCGTGGCTCTCACAGGTACATTTACACAGGTAAGTGATTCCTCAGAACAGGCAACCCGATGGGACACAGCCCACAAACCAGAGCTGTGATCAGCTCAGAACAACCCAGCTATCAAACCCAAGAGCATAGCCCAGCCTGCTCCTGCAGCTCCCCTCCCCTCTGCTCAGCACAAGACTCCCAGGAAATACATGGAATCCATGCTGCTCCAGGAGGAAGGCACCACCTCCTTCCAGCTCCTCTCACAGCCAGCAGCACACAGGCTCTGGGGCTGTGCTGGAGCCAGCCCAAGCCTGACTCTGTTCAAGATCACAACGACACGGACTCTGACTTTAGAAGGCTGACAATGACTGTGTTTATTACTCAGGAATTTCTTCCCTTTATACCATTTATAAAGAAGCACCCAAGGGGTGGAAGAAAGACAAACTTCTTCCATCACATTGGTCAGAGCAGAGGGACATCAAGGAGAAGTCCCTCCCAGGGAAAGGAATGCAAACAAAGGTTACAGTCAGGGAAACGTGTCTCTTGTTGACAGAAAACTCTCTGGGAAAAGAGTTTCAGAGAAACCAAAACATCTCAGGCACCAACCAGGGCTACACAAGTCCAAAGAACAACACCTGAGCCCAGAGCACCCCTCCCTCAGCCCCTCCACCGATTTCCATCAATACCCCACTGCCTCCAGAGCACCTCTGCAAGGATGGCAGGGATGGGCTCTGACCAAGGCAGGTGTCAAGGGGCTGCCCAGGACAGGAAGCCGTGGCCAGCAGCGTTTGTGCAGAGCCCATATTGCCCCCACCCACTGGGAATCCTCCTTCCGTGCTCTAACCTGTTTTCCTTGCACTGCTTCCTCTCGTCTAGTTAGTTTAAAATTTATTGAAATATTTAAATCACGAGGCCACAGCTGTGTTCAGATAAAATCACTCAGATCATAAAGTTGCCGTCTGTTTTCTTGAGAAAAAGCAGAGCACGTGACTCTGGGAAGTGTGCATTTATCTGCTCATACTCAAGAGTCTATAAAATAGGATGCAAACAGCCTCCCACAGAGCTCGACAGGAGGACAAATGGCAGCTGGGGAGAAGCCTCCAGGGTCTTCTAGGGGTCGAAAGACAAAAAGAAGCCTTCTCCCCTTCCTTCCCTGGTGTGGCCAGCAGTATATAAATAAAAGGCACTGAGCAAGCTCATGTGATGCAATCAAGCATTTGTTTCCATGCTGGAGGTAAATACAATTTGCTGGAGCTGTTTACGTCCCACCGAATGCTGTGTGTACAAAGCAGCGCGTTTATAAATATCCAAATCTATATTTAGAGGTCAGAGGCTTCTCTGCAATGTTACAGCTAAAGGTTATCAAGGCAAGTCCCACTGGAGGAACTGGCACTGGAGGTGGTGGGGGGGGATCTGTCTTCCGTCTTGAGAAAGGTAAAACCCAAACTTTGCTCCAGGCTAAAATATAAATGCTCACTCTGCCCCTGACTTCCTTCCTCCCCTCACCTCCGCTCGATATCTGAAGAGCTTGCAGAAGTCAATTCTGAAGGTACAGCTAAAAACATCCAGGGCTTTTAAGAACACTTTATTGATGCGAGTTCATTTCCTAAAATAAAAGCCCCTAATAAACCTTAATGTCACGTATACATTTAAATGGGTTGCAGGCTGCATGATGAGAGCACAGCCGAGGAGAAAAACAAGGTTCTATTTCTGTCCTGAAGGAAGGGCTGGTGCTCCAAAACCCACTGAATTTGGAGTCATTGCTCAGCATCCCTTTTTGGGGGTCCTGTGTTGCCTCAGTTTGAGGTGATGGGGGAGCTGAGCTGTCTGTGCATGGGGCTTCTCCTGAGCTCCTGCAACTCCCAGCTGCCTACAAGGGACTCAGTGTTCGACACAAAGGAGCCAAAGAAAATTCCCTGCCATCCAACCTGTTAGATTTTACTACTCACTTGGAAAATGGGTGAGAATCAGGGCTTAATTGTTGATTTGAAAATTGCCCAGCCTCTGAGCTGCAGAATTGATTCCTCCCTCCTTGTGCTCTCCACCTCTGCACCCCCAGTCACTGCAGCACTTCTCTCCAGCCCACGCTGAGCACTGAGCAGCCTTCTCCCCTCTGGGGAGGAGAGAGCCACTGCCACCACAGGCATGGTGCTGGTGACCCAGGGTGCTGGTGATCCAAGGTGCTGGTGACCCAGGGTGCTGGTGACCCAGGGTGCTGGTGATCCAAAGTGCTGGTGACCCAGGGTGCTGGTGACCCAGGGTGCTGGTGATCCAAAGTGCTGGTGACCCAGGGTGCTGGAGATCCAAGGTGCTGGAGATCCAAGATGTTGGTGACCCAGGGTGCTGGTGACCCAAGGTGCTGGTGACCCAAGGTGCTGGAGATCCAAGGTGCTGGAGATCCAAGATGTTGGTGACCCAGGGTGATCCAAAGCTGGAGCCAATCCCCCTGTGCTGTGGGGCACAGCCTCAGCTCTGCTGTGCCAGGCCCAGCTCGAAGGGAAACACTCAGTGAGAGCTCTGGGAGCCTCCCCAGGCAGGGACAAGGGGCCATGTGAGACCCCAGCAGCCCACTTGGAGGGCCTGAGGCATTTCCCCTCATCTGCCAAGATTGCAGGACCAAGGCTTTAAATAAATAAATTTTAAAAAAATAAAAAAAATCAAATAAACACATTTTCCAGACAGCACACCAACAGTCCAGGGGATCTTACATCACTTCACCAGCCTTCCCTTACAGACAGCTGAGAACAAGTCAGATTTGGAAAGGCTGAGTCTGAGTTCCATCAGTCCAGCAGCCACAGAGATCATTTTTCCCCCTTCCTTCGCTTGTGAAGTAGAAAAACCCTCTCTTTTTTTTTTTTCTTTTTTTTTTTTCTTTTTCTTTTTTTGTGCGGTATCAAAATAGGAATGGAAAAATCTGGAGCTTAAAAGAATTCTCCTACTACAAGAGGCTTCCTGCGGGGTCTGGGTCTCCAGAGGGAAGGTTGAAAAGACCGGCTGGCTGCTGTGTACCTGTGATCCTGCTCCACGCTGAATGGAAAGCCATCAAGTCAAACTGAAGCTCTCACTCCTGCCCACCGCCCACGCGCTTCCCAAAAACAACAAGCACCAGGCTGGAGAGCTGCCACGGGCTGCAGGGAACGGGGAGAGAGATCCCTGCTGCCCCCCGTGCCCTGCGGCTCCACCGGCACACGCCTGTCCAGCCCTGGTCACCCCTGAGCACCCCTGAGCATCTCTGAACACCCCTGAACACCCCTGAGCACTCCTGAGCCCCCTGAGCACTCCTGAACACCCCTGAGCCCCCTGAGCACTCCTGAGCACCCCTGAGCATCTCTGAACACCCCTGAGCACCTCTGAACACACCTGAACACCCCTGAACACACCTGAGCACCCCTGACCACCCCTGAGCATCTCTGAACACTCCTGAGCCCTCCTGAGCACCCCTGAGCACTCCTGAGAATCCCTGAACACCCCTGAACACACCTGAGCACCCCTGAGCACCCCCGAACACACCTGACCACAGCTGAGCATCCCTGGGCACACCTGAGCATCCCTGAGCACCCCTGAGCATCCCTGAACACCCCTGAGCATCCCTGGGCACACCTGAGCATCCCTGAGTACCCCTGAGCACCCCTGAGCACCCCTGAGCATCCCTGAACACCCCTGAGCATCCCTGGGCACACCTGAGCATCCCTGGGCACACCTGAGCATCCTTGAGTACCCCTGAGCATCCCTGACCCCTCCTGAGCACCCCTGAGCATCCCTGAACACCCCTGAGCATCTCTGAACACCCCTGAACACCCCTGAAAACCCTGAACATCCCTGACCCCTCCTGAGTACCCCTGAGCATTCCTGAGTACCCCTGACCCCTCCTGAGCACCTCTGAGCACCCCTGACCCAGGCCCCACACACGGAGAGCTCCCCTGGGATTGCCTTCCCAGCCTGGGGAACCAGGGGCAGCACCTGCTCCCAAGGGACACGAGCTGCTGCCATTTGGGGATTCTGACGCAGACTTTGGGGGAAGTCTGCCCGCTGAGAAGGGTGTGGGTCTCCTCCTCATCCCCCAGCCCACAGGGGAGGGCTGCACACCCGGGCAGCTCCTCACCAAACAGAAAGATACTGCTGCCTCCTCTCCCCTCTCCTCCTTCCCTCCTCCATGTGACACCAAAGCAGGAAAAGTTTCTCAAAGACAGCCACGGAAAAAAAAAACCCACCCAACATCTCCCTGCTAAGGACCCACGGATGACACAACACAGGCTGAGAGGCTTTGCAGCAGCAGGAGAAGCTGGAGAGATGTAGGAGTGGGGAGAAGGAGGGGACATCTCAGCCTGGAAAGCCAATGTCCCTGAGGAAGGGCTGCCAGGGTGAATAGCAGTGATGGACGAGCAGCCAGGGAGACAGCCCGGCCACCATATGCCTGTCTGAAACATCAAGAGCCACAGACAGGCAGAGGGATGGAGAACCCAGAGGTGGTTTATGGGGTGGGAGAGAGGCAGGAGAACAAACGAGCTGCACATATCTGAGCTGACAGCTGATGGGAGCAGGGGGAGAAGAAGAAGGAGCCGGTTCTGGACGTGGCAGGGTGTCCCTGCCCTGCCCTCCCCACGCCTGCACGGAGCCAGCTGCTGTCCTGTGGCACTGCTGGTGGGGTGTGGAGGGGACAGGAGGCTGGGGAAGAGCTGAGGCTCCTTTACACACCCCAGAGCAGGAGCAGCTTTCTCCACAGCATCCCAAAACTGCTGCTCCCTCCTGAGCTTTGGGGCAGTCCAAGGCAGAAAGCTGCTCCTCCAGGGATGGGGACACATCCCCTTCCACTCACTCTCCTTAGCCTGGCCCCACAGATGTCAAGGGCAGGCTGGAGGTCCCTCACCATCCATTTGCCCCAGTGTGTGGGACACTGTCCCTCAGTCCCCCAGGCTCTAGGGCTGCAGAGGTGCCTCTGCATCCTCCTGACCCCCATTCCAACTCTCTCCCCTCATCTCCAGCCCCACAGCAGGGACCTGGTGCTGACTGCAGATGAGAAACCTCACCTGTGTGCTTCACAGCCCCGTCACCTTCTGCCACCCCCAGGAAAGCACCTCAACAATGGGCTGCCAGTAAAAAAGACAAACCCACTTGTTCTCCATCTGGCCTCAGCACAGAGCAGCAGGAGCCTGCCTGAAAGGGCCCCTCACCCACAGCAGCAGCAGCAGCAATCCACGGAGACAAAGGAAAGGCAGCCACAAACACGTCTCTTGGAAGGTTGTTTTTTTTTTTTCCCCATTTTTGGAGCCCCGGTGCCCGCTGGCAGCTCTGTGGAAGCCCACGCACCCGTCCTGCCGACCCACACAAAGCTCCAGCTCCTCCCTTGCCAGTGACTAACCCTCATTATCCCACCCTGGGGAAGGAGCAGGCTCTGCACTGGCCCCAGAGTGCCAGAGGAGCTGCAGCTGCAGCAGGGGCACAGCAGGAAGGCCATTTTCTGCCACTTGGCCGCTGTCTGAGCTTTCTGAGCTTCCCCAGCACGGCTGTCCTTCTGCTCATCCTGACCTTCATCAAACGGCCCCACGGTGCTGAGCCTGACATTCCCCACGGAGCTGCCCACTTGGGAGCATGTCCATGCTACAGGAGAGGCAGAGACAACTTCTATCCTCCCTCAAAAACGTTCAGCAGCAGGAAATCCACCTTTTTGTGCACACACACACACACACCCTCCACCTCTGAAAACAAAGGTAAAAAGATGAGACCACGAAGCCACTGACGGGTAATGTCATTCTGCTTTTAGCTGCATTTGCCTTTAGTTATTTTCTTATGTATTTGAGTTTATTTTTATTAGTATATTTTTAGTTATTTTTGCTTCTAGTTGCACAGCCCAGCGTGCTCCTCCAGGCTGCAGATCACTCCCACAGTTGGGATTCAGATCTCTGGCTCCGGTGCTGACCTTGGGCGCGCGCCCTCCCCGCACCTCCAGCTGCCACACGTGGCGGGGAGGTGACAACCCTCATCTCTCACACCTGCCTGGCTGTCCTGGTCTAGACACCACACGCAGCTTGGAGCAGGAACTGGGCTGGGAACAGACCTGCTCGACACTCAGCACCCCGGGTGGCACCCAGCACAGCTGCAGCCTCCAAAGGCTGAGAGGAAAAACAAAACAACAAAAACCTCACCAGAGAGAGAGAGAGAGCTCAGAGACCTTCCCCAACGGGCGCTTCTTGGGGGAAAGAAGATAGAAATTGAAGGCTAGAGGAAAAGCTTTTGGAATTTCCCAACATCCAAGTCATGTCAGCTGGAATGAGACGTCTCTCCCTGTTGTTTCTCACCTCCTGCTCATTTCCAGAGCAACCTGGAAGGAATCTGATGGCCTTAATTAAACCCCCTCTTTTCCTCCTCTTCCTCCTCCCTCTTCCCTTTGGTTTCTGGGCTGGAGCTCTCTGCTGGTCTAGTGGAACTCCATCTCCCTTTTCCACAGCTGCTGATGGGCTCCCAGTTGCAGGAGGAGCCCAAGGTACCCCACAGTCACAGCCCTGGGCAGTTGCGTTCTCAACTCCTGCCCAGCCTGGGGGTCCAGCCACGCTCCCAGGGTTTGCCTGCTGCTTTGGGGGGCAGTTTTACACACAGGTGCTGCTGTGCTCTCTGCCTGTACATGGAGATCTGTGCCCCCAGCTGGAGGGTGGGGACAGCCAGAGGAGCAGCTCTGTCACCCCAGGGACAGGGAGATAAAACGTGGAGAAGGTAGGAAGGATGGGAGAGTCAGTGGGAATGAGAAGACATCAGCAGGGAAAATGGCCCACAGTGGGGTTTGTGGGGCTGACGTGTGCTGGGCCAGGAGCTGGACTTTGATGATCCCTGTGGGATCACCCTTGGAAGGGGGTCACCCTTCCAAGCCAGGATATTCCACGATCCTGTGCAAGAGAACTGGAGCAAGCTGGAGAGGAGGGAGGTGTTCAGAGCCAGAGCAAGGAAGTGAAGACTTGATGGAGGAGACAAAACCACAGAGCAGATGAAAACGGGAGAGAGCAGCCAAATTTGAGACAGATGGAGAGTGGGGAGCAAGGATGCGCTGTTTGGAACGGGTCTGTGCTCCAAGGCAGCGGCCCTGGGGAGCGGGGGAGCTGCAGACAGGGGCACAGGCAAGGAAGAGAGCTCCAGAACTCACAGTTTTCTCCAGGACAAGCGAGAAAGCTGCAAACTGGGAGCAGGACTGGGGAGGAGTCTCTGTGGGGGCACTCCACAGGATTGAGGACGCTCCTTGGAGAGGTCCTGCAGAGGCTCTGGACCCCGTGAAATCCAGGTTTTTATTGACAGACTACGCACTTTCTCTTTCTGAGGGCTGTTTCTCAGTGCCTCACAAATAAAATTAAAAGGAGGGTTTTCTGACAGAACAAACAAACAGGGAGTGAATTATATTCCATTTCCCCGTCAATAACTTCTCCCCAACTCTCTCTTATCATCATAAAAAGTCCATTAAGCAGTAATTGGGGAGGCAGGAGAAGGCAGGGCTGGTCTGGGGAACCAGGAGCATGCTTGCTCCCCAACTGGCCTTTTCTGGGAAGGCAGACAGGATAATTATAGGCTTCAGATGGAGACTTCCTCTTACTGTCAGCAGCTCTTGGCTCCCTTCAGGGAGATGGGGCTGGCAAGGTTGGGCAGAGGAGGGTAAAAAAAGATCAAGGATGTTTTTTTAGAAGTGAAATACTTCCACCTGGCTATTCCCCTGCTGCTGAGCCACCAAAGCCCTTACCTGACTCAGAAAAGCTGGGTTGCCACAGGATGCAGCCTGTTCCCCTGCGGGCATGGGGAATGTCACTGGGAGGGTTGAGAGGAGGAAGGACAGCAGTGAAGGATGGCACCCAATGGGGGTTAACACACGCAGAAAACGGGTGAGGAAGATGAAGAACTCATTTAATTTACCACCTCTACCACCACACTGGATGTCCAACAACATCCCTGTGTCAGCTGCCCCCTCTCCTCTCAGCTGAGAAGAGGCAGCAGAGCCTTCCTGGCCAGCACATGCCAAGCTGTTCTCACCACGAGCACAGTCATTTGGGGAACTGGCACATCCATGCAGCCTTCCAGCTCCTGTCTGCAGCGTGCTGGGATCCAGGCCCTTTGGAAGGGAGGTACGAGCCCGCAGCGCCGAGGCAGGAGGAGACTGAGGCTACCAAAAATCTGTTCCTAGTTCTGACATGCAAGGTGAGAAAAACCACCTTATCCTGCCTGCTGGAGGGGAGGCATAATCCTTCCTCCTGGTCTCTTTAAGCTGCTGGTTTTCAGGGATGGGGCTGTTCCTTATCACATGGGAGCAGCCAGCTGGGATGAAGTCATCCCACTCTGACAGGACTCCTCCAGGCTACCTCTGCACATCCCTGTGCATGGAAAGGAATCCACCTCTCTCCATGGCAAAAAGGATGAGTCCCAGCTCCAGTGACTGGCACCTTGATGCAGCCCAGGAAAAGATTCTTCCAGCTGTGATTTACACGAAGGGACAGGGCACGTGTAGTGACACACACACACACAAGGGATGCAAACTGCTGGAGGGGACAGGACAGGGCTGGTGTGGCCATTCCACAAAGATCCTCAGCTTTCCCACCTCCCTTCCCTCACCCATCCTGATGGGGAGCAGAGCAGGTGCCCCAGCTGCTGCTCTCTGCTTCCACCCCCTTTGGCACTGACCAACCAGCAGACCAAGGAGTAACTTGGTGGGAATGCAGGGGGACCTCAGGCCAGGATCCTCCTTCACCTCCTCACTACAAGGAGAAAGCTGCTGCTTGTGAGCAGCAGGAGCTGAAGGAGATGAGCCCTGCTGTAATGGAGGCTGGCAGCCCAGGATCAGCCAGGAAGCTCCAGCCAGCACAGGAGCACAGCAACGTGGCCAGCCAGGACCCTGGGGGTACAATGAGTGCTTCCCATCATCTGTAACAGCTCCTCATCCCAGATCTGTCCACAAGTCCCATAACAAGGCATAACAACCCAGAGCAGAGCCAGAGACCCAAGGAACTGTCCTGGCAACTTAATGAGGGCCCCTTGTCCATCAATGACAGCAATCCCAGGTTGTTTGCAAGGAGAGGCTTGAGGCAGGGAGCTCTTCCTGCCCTTGCCACATCACTGAGACAGCTTCTCGTCCAGCCATGTCATCAATATTGGCATCCTGGAGCAGCCTGACCCACCACCTACCTAGAAAAGACCCAGCTAAAAAAGATTTTTTTCCTCTTTGCTCAACTTCAACTTGGCTCTGTTTGAGTCACTGAAGAACCAGAGTCCGCAGGGGATACCAGAACATGAAAAAAACATTTCCTACAGGGCAAGAAGCAAAAGCTCACTGAGCCCAGGTCCAGGTCCCAGGGGGCAAAGCCATCTCAATCACCCCCAGCCGTGGTCCTGCACCACCAGAAAGTGACAGCAGAGGGGAAACAAAGTGCTCCAAGGATGTGAGCAGGGAGATCAGCTGCACTCCCTGCTCAGTGACACCAGCAGAGCTCTGCACGCTGCAAACACGCAGGGAAATCCTGCCCTGCCCCACCAGCTCTGCAGGGCCTGCAGTGCTGCAGGCACCAGCCCAGCCAAGACTGAGCTCACACCGGCTTGTGGGGATGTTTTTGGGCATGAAAGGCACGCCAGGCAAATAAAAATATGTCTGAAAAAGCTCTGCTCTCTTACTCTGTAAATAAAAATTGTGTTACTTCCACCTAGTGCTTCTCTCCTTCAGGCAAGAGAAGGAGGCTCTTGCTGTGCAGGAGCAGGGCAAGGTGCAATTCCTAGAGCCCGGAATTCGGGGTGTTTTCAAAAGATCATTACACCATTCCTATCCGAGCTCTGGTGAGAGACTTCAGCCCACATTTTCCACGGAACAAAAGGAGATTCTGGATATACAAGCTTGAAACATCTGGGAGTAAACAGTATAATGATGTACTGAGCCTGCACTGCTTATTGGAACTGGGATGTCGAGGGAGCTCGAGACTGGAGATCTTGAAAACAAGAAACCAAGACCTAATAAAGCCATGACTAATGGATGAGCACAACCTCTAACAGTGATGAACTTCGACTTTTACCACATGAGTCATTACGATTTCTGTCTCTGAACCACGCTACTCATCATTCAGATTTGTAGTGGGAACATCGACACAAAAGAATCAAAAAAAAAAACCAAACCCCAAAAAAAACACGAGACTCCAACAAACAGTGCTGACAGTGGGAATGTGATGAATTCAGCTTTGGGACAACTAGAGACTCAGTGAGCCAGAAAAACAGTGCATGAGGGAGGAATGGAAACATGGAAAAGCAGCAGCGATGCCTTAAATTCGTCTATCAAAGACACTAATTGAGGCAGGCGAGCTTTTCTGGAGCAGGACAGCTCCTGTTTGTGTTTGACACCTGTCAAGGGATGGCTTCTTACCAGGAGGTTGTCCTGCAGCCCTTCCAGGCACCAGGAAGAAGATCCCTTTCATTGCCTCAAGTGGCAGCTACTGGAATTAATCACAATTAGCAGATCTTAGAAGAAAGGGGTTTTTTTTTCTGTATGAGTATCACAGCACTCACACAGAAAAAAACACACAGCCCCCCTCAAAATCAAGCAGATCCTCCCCAGACAGACAGACAAAGGAAAATGAGAGCTGGAGGATCTTCCTGGCTCCCTGGGAGATCACTGGAGTCTCAAGGTAACCTTTGGAGCTGAACTGAAGAAAACCTTGTACCATCTTTTCAGAAATTCATCCAAACAAATCAAAGTCCAGGCTAAAGATTTGTAAGTGTCGGCACTCCTAGCAGCACGCTCAGACTAATTTATGAATAAATCCATGGATTCCAACGGAGGTGAGGGAGGATGAGGACACAGTCAAATTAATTTGACTTTATTAATTAAAAAAACCACCAAGTTTCATCACCCCACCACTCTTTAGAGGTTGTGTGAGAGTGGGGGGAGCTACGCTCATTAATTATGCAGAAAATGCAAAACTATCATCCTCTGAATGAGTTTAAAATAAGGAGAAACCCTTTCAGAATGGGGAGAAATTACTCCCCAAGGCAGCTGAAATTTCTCTTGCAACTTCAAAGGACAATAAATTATTCAAATCACTCGCGCCACTCGCACGCTCTCTCACTCTCTCCCCTTCTCAATTTTATGCTCCTGAGTCAATTAAAGATTTGGAGGACTCGGAGAAACTTTGTAGAATGCTAAACCAGTTGCAGCTCCTTCTATTTATTTTATTTTATATTATTTTTTTTTTTCTTATCCCCCCTCTTTAAAGCTTTGCTTTTCCTCTCGGCCTCAAAAGGAAACAGAAATGACTCCGTGCATTGCAGATGAAACTGGCCCGGAACGTTTCATGTCTGCAACCGCCAGGACGGGACACGCTCAGGGTTCTCCGTGCAAGGATTCTGTGAAAGCAGGTCAGCCCAGAGCCCCTCCTGCCAGCCCTTTAAATCATTCATCCCAATAGCCCCTTTCAAAGTCAAAAGCAGCAGACATTCCGAAATGTATTTAATGCTGCTCGCTCCTGGCGCTCCTCAGGGCTGGGCGAGCCGGGATCGCTGCCCCCTCCTGCTGCTCTGGGCTGGCCCTGGGATGGGGCTGGAGCTCCCAAACCCTCTGTGTCTGCTCAGGGTGTGCAGGGAGAACCCAGGGTGGTTCCAAACCCTTGTGTCTGCTCAGGGTGTGCAGGGAGAACCTAGGGTGGTTCCAAGCCCTCTGTGTCTGCTCAGGGTGTGTAGAGGGAGAACCCAGGCTGGTTCCAAGCCCTTGTGTCTGCTCAGGGTGTGCAGGGAGAGAACCCAGGGTGGTTCCAAGCCCTCTGTGTCTGCTCAGGGTGTGTAGAGGGAGAATCCAGAGTGGTTCCAAGCCCTCTGTGTCTGCTCAGGGTGTGCAGGGGAGAACCCCAGGCTGGTTCCAAGCCCTCTGTGTCTGCTCAGGGTGTGCAGGGAGAGAACCCAGGGTGGTTTCAAGCTCTCTGTGTCTGCTCAGGGTGTGCAGGGGGAGAACCCAGGGTGGTTCCAAGCCCTCTGTGTCTGCTCAGGGTGTGCAGGGAGGGAACCCAGGCTGGTTCCAAACCCTCTGTGTCTGCTCAGGATGTTCAGGAGAACCCAGGCTGGTTCCAAGCCCTCTCTGTCTGCTCAGGGTGTGCAGGGAGGGAACCCAGGGTGGCTCCAAACCCTCTGTGTCTGCTCAGGGTGTGCAGGGAGAGAATCCAGGGTGGCTCCAAACCCCTCTGTGTCTGCTCAGGGTGTGCAGAGGGAGAACCCAGGCTGGTTCCAAGCCCTCTGTGTCTGCTCAGGGTGTGCAGGGGGAGAACCCAGAGTGGTTCCAAACCCTTGTGTCTGCTCAGGGTGTGCAGGGGGAGAACCCAGGGTGGTTCCAAGCCCTCTGTGTCTGCTCAGGGTGTGCAGGGGGAAAATCCCAAGCTAGTTACAACCCCTCTGTGTCTGCTCAGGGTGTGCAGAGGGAGAACCCCAGGCTGGTTCCAAGCCCTCTGTGTCTGCTCAGGGTGTGCAGGGGGAGAACCCAGGCTAGTTCCAAGCCCTCTGTGTCTGCTCAGGGTGTGCAGGGGGAGAACCCTGGGCTGGTGTTACCAAATCACATCTGGGGCTGATCAGACCAGACAACAACACAGCAAGAGAAGTCCCTGCTCAAAAAAGCAAATCCAGGCAAGCAAAAGGAGGGTTGGGAAGGTGCAGACACAGAGTGAGGATGCTCCTGACTCCCTGGCTTGCAGCCTGTACCTTGGTTACCTCCTTGCACACAGCAGATGGTGTAAAACGTGACTATTTTCATGAACTTTAACAATCCCCCAAAAAGTAAAGGCAGCTGCAGTGCACAGAACATCACAGCTCTCTAAGGTGGGAACTGGGACCAATTATGCTGCAAGAGAACATCCTTGACTGGAGGGGAAGAGTGGCACAGAGTAAATAAACCATTCTTGGGAGATTGTGTCTCACAGGCCAGCTCGAGCCCAGATTCCATCCCACGCACGGAGGAACGACATTCCTCTGGTCGGGCGTCCTTGAAAAACACTCTGCTTGCCTTCTAAGAATAATATCAGGCCTGCCAGGCCACAGAAAGGAGGAATCCCTCACAGATTTCCTTCAGTGACCCAGGAGATTCGTATTGAGCTGGTCTTGAAAAGACACAAGCACAGAGACAGAAGAAAAGCCGATGTGACCCAGGGCCTGGGGGAGGTTCTGGAAAGATCCCGTCCTCCCTGGCAGCAAGTGCAAGAACTGTTGGTGTGAAAAGGACAACCAAGGGGAAAAGTCATAAAGGAAGAAGTCTTGGCTTCTTGGCAAAGCCTGACACAGAGGAACAGCCCCAGTTTTGGCACCCAGGTATGAAGACAGACATTTTCCTCCACCCCAATCCTCTGCAGGTGACATTTTCACACAAGCTACTTGTTTACACAACAAACAGATGCTCTTTTCCCCTAACTTAACCATCTAATGAAGCTGAGCAGAAAGAGCCTCTGGTTGGGAAAAAGATCCCTCACCAGGAGACACCCATGGCTGGGTCCCAAGCACCGTGGCTGCTGCTGTCCCCAGGTGCTCCTCAGCAGAGATTAATTTAACGAGCATCCACAGCGTGGGGCACAGCTGAGACCTGGGAAGTGACAGCCCCCTCTGCCCCCAAGGAAGCTCTTTCAACAGATGATTTATTTCCTCTCCGGGTTCTACAGAAGACACAAACTTTCCAATTTGAGTTATCTTAAAAAAAGAAAAGGAAAAAAAAAAAAAGAAAAAAAGAGATACATCGCTTGATCCAGTCAGGCAAGGTTTAATTTAATCAGGCACTTAAACAAGGTGACACAGAAGCTTAATTCAGTGTCCTTGAGTGAGACAACAACCAGCCCAGAACCCTCAGCAAGATCGCAGCTGGCAGACGGGGGAGGCAGCAAAGGAAAGGGCAACAACAAGGACAGGGAGGCGTCCCCTGCCTACAAAGGCAACTGGTGCACGAGGAAGAGGAGCAGCAGGTGGATCTGGGCAGGGAAGCAGTGACCTCTGCCTTTTCAGGATTCAGCTGCTGTCTCCTCTCTCAGACTCCACTCACTGCAGGGACAATGTGCAACTCCAAGTTGAAAGCTCCACCACCCTCCAATCGACCACAAAACCTCCTCTATGCTCCCACCTTAAATTCATCAATTCTGCTCCCCCTCCAGCCCACTCCCCAAGCCTTTCTGCAGCATCTCCCTGGCTCCTCAGCCCCTGCAGGTTCCCTGTCCTTTTGGAGGTCCACAAACAATCAGGCTCTATGACCCAAAGTGTGGGACAGATCAGCCTCTCCGTGCTGCCACACCCTCCCTCTCTGCTGCCTTTTCCTGGATCCATCTCAAGCACTTCAAACTGGAGCAGCTTTCCCCCACCACGGGGAGATTTCCTTCCCACTGATGTCGACTTAACGTGCCTATCAAGCCCTAAGGTGGAGCCTTTTTTGATTTTTACTCCCATCTTACCTGACAACTGCTGTCTTGGCCAACAGCAGATCAAAGCCTGGACCTCCAGAGCTAAAAGCTGTGAGCTGTGCAGCAAGGGGCTAATCCTGCAGGGATGAGAGCACGGCAGGGACCGCTCAGGAGAGGAGGCAGGTACACCTGTAAGTGGCTGGGATCTGGATCTCAGCGAGCCAAGCCGTGCTGCCAAGCCCCAGCTCCTGCCCCTGGTGGCACAGGGCACACACCTCCCATGTCACACACAGCACCAGCTCCCCGAAACACAGCTGGATGTGGACCTAGAGGAGCTCCACCCCCATCCCATCACACGTTTTCCATCATCTCTGTGAGCCCCACCACGGTGCAAACCCGGCTGCTGGCTCTGCCAGCCCCAGGGATGCTCAGAGAAGCACGAGAGCCCCCCCCCCTCACATGCACCTCCCATGAATTACTGCATAATTCTGCAAATTAATGATGGAGCAAGGGCAATTAAAAGGGAAGAAAGCCAGGGTAATGCATCATAAAAGGGGCTTTATTCTTTTATTTTGTCAATTGCAATTTACATTTAATTATTTATGGTAATACTTCAGAGTGTGCTAGCCAGGGTTCTATACGGTGATTTATAAAAGGAAGGAAATGTAAGTAATAAGTAATGTTCCCTGCCCTTAAATCTTTGCTGGGGTGGAGAGAGCCACGCACCAGCCTTCTGTGTATGCAAAGTGCCAATTAGCAAAGTGCTATTGTGAAACACAAAGGTTTAATCAATGAGAAAAATCCACTTGAAAACAGCGAGCATGCTGATTCCAGTCAGAAAAATGGCCACATTTCCATGCAGTAAATGGCTTTTTATGTGCAACTGAGGAGCCCTTAGAGTGGGCCCATTGTGGCAGAGGAGGGCAGGGGAACCTGAGCACTGCCCTTGGCCAAAAGCAGCTGTGCCCTGCTCAGCACAGGCAGGAACAGCTCCTGCCCAGCCCATCTCACAGAATGAGATGTTTTGGGGTGCACACCACGGAGGCTTTATGGCTCAGGCTGGGTGTGTGAGCAGGGAACAGCAAAGGCTTGGTGCTGTGCCCAGGTCCGTCAGCAATTTGGGAACTGTTCCTCTCCCTGGACTCATCTCCAGGCCTCTCTGTCTCTGCTGCCTGGTTTCCTCTGGGCTCCAAGGGGCACATTTGGCTGTGCAGCTCCTGGGGAGGCCTCCCCTAACTTCCTGCAGCAATTGCCAATTCATGGTACTCACACAAACAGCAGAATCGTTAAGAACAGGATAATACTTTCCATTTAATGACATCACTGAACATAATCATGGAATTAGTAATTTCCAGTTCCACGGCTGCCTTTGCCCATATGGAAGAAACAAAGAAAATGTCCACATACAACCAAAGAAAAAGAAGAAGAAGGACGTGTCTGTGTCACACCTTTCAATTAT
The DNA here is from genome assembly GCA_016584745.2 of Phylloscopus trochilus trochilus. Taxonomy (NCBI): domain Eukaryota; kingdom Metazoa; phylum Chordata; class Aves; order Passeriformes; family Phylloscopidae; genus Phylloscopus; species Phylloscopus trochilus. The sequence continues at coordinate 1,384,275 of WQNJ02000044.1, read as the reverse complement.
TGTTCTCTTCAGCTTCCCAAGGAGGAACAGCAGGCAGAAAGTGGTGCGGTACTTTGGGTTTTTAATTTAAATGGCAGTTTCCTTTAAATAGAAAGCTCTTGCCACAGAAAAGATTTAAATCACTGACTGAGATCAATTAGCCTCGGAAACAAGGGAAGTGTTTTAATGGTCCTTTGATTGCAGAGGCCACAGCTCCTCCAGAGCTGCACTGGCAGAGGAGGCAAGCCCCAGCTCAGCCCAGGCTCTGCTGCCCCAGGATCTGCTCCCTGCAAAGCCAGGAGGGTGATGTCCTCCAAAAGCCAGAATCCCAGGGGTTTCCCATCTCCAGCAGTTGGGCTTCCCATCACAGGAGGGGCAGCAGAGGAGTGCCTGGGGGGCTGCAGGGCCCAGGGGAATCAGGGCAGGAAATGGAAATGGGGTCAGCGCCGTGGCGAGCGCCGGCCAAATGGAAGCTGGCCAAGGGATTACGGGAATGTGACAGAGCCCAGGGCCATCTGATGGGAGAGGACACTGTCAGAACAGAGTGACAGCTCCTCACACAGCCTCTGCAGCTGTGACAGACAAAGCTGTTTGCTGTTTGCAAGGCTCGGTGGGGAGCAGCATGGACCTGCTGGGGTGCTACTGGGTGAAACGGGACTCGGGAGCCCTCCAAAGCCAGGGATGATCAACTCATCCTCCCCAGGCAGAGAGTAAGAGCTCCAGAGTAACCCAGGCAGCTGGTACCAGGGAGCATCCCCCAGGGGCACAGGGCAGGGAGGTGCTGGCATGCTCCAGGAGGAGAGGCAACACCTGGCCCAACATCTGCACGACAAGCAGGCAAGAGCAGCCCCGTCCCAGCAACCTGCAAAGTTCCTGCACGGACATCTGTGAGCAGCCAGAGGGAAAAAAAAAGCACAAACCCTCACAGTTCAGGATCCAAGGACACTGCAGAACTACAGGAGAGGGAAACTTGGCTGCAAGCAGCAAGGTGTCTGCAGAGCAGTGACAGATTTCAGCAGGGCTCAGGCCACCCCACTGGTGCATTCTGTGTCTGACCAGCACCAACCCTTCCTGAGGGCACATTTCCCCCAAAAAAAGGCTCTGTAGCAGTCAGGCAGCACGTGGGATCTCCCAGCTCTGCTGGAATCTCTGAGCAAACCTCACCCCAAAGACGAGGGACAGACAAGAGGTTTGTTCCTTCCCAGGAAAATGAAAACCACAAGAGACCTGAGGTCACACAGCCACGGTTTGGAGAAGCCTTGCTTCTGCCGTGCCCACTGCCAGCACTGAGCACACAGGCCCTGCTGTGCACTCAAAATTCAAATGGACCCCAGTTTTCACAGGCACTCGGGTATCACTGGGGATGAATCAGGGCTCTGCCCATACAGAGGGGCTGTAGAGCTGCACAACACCTGAACTTCTCCATTCACACCCGCAGAGCTGCAGTTTGTTTTGAAAACTGAGTGATTTTGCCAGGTAAGAACAAGACCCTGGAGCCCTGACTCCAGGTTTCCACGGATTCCCCACTCCTGACTCCACTGCACAAGGAGCCAGGAATGAAGATTCCCAGTGCCCACTTTCACAAGCCCACAAAACCACCCTGAGCCCACAAAGCAGCACCCACAAGACTCTGGGTGCTCATAAAGACCCTGCAAGAGCATCGGCTCCGACAGCAGAGTGGGACCCTGGAGAAATCCTTGGGCAAAAGGCTCGTGGCAGTTCCCTGCCAGACTGCACTGCTGCTGCCAGGCCAGACCAAAGCTCTGGGTCTGTCTTTCTGGACACCAGTGAGGTGCAGAGTGACCCACAGCCAACACTTCAACCCCTACAGGGAACCTCCTGGAGCCCAGCTCACTTCCCAGGCTTATGAAACGAGAAAAAAAAAAAAAAAAAGAATAAAAGGAACCATTCTCTTTCTGCACATGAGTGTTTCTCTGCAAAGAGGGATTAAGCACGAGCCCAGCAAGACTCAGGAGAGAGGCAAGGGCAAGCACATCCCCACTTTGCCTGCTGCAGAGAGGATGGAAAGCCCCGTTCCAAAAACGTCTCCCAGAGAGGAGAGGTCGTGGATCCATCCAATCCCCTGGGCTGTGCCAGTGCAATAAACCCTGATAACGAAGCGATTACGTGAAAAGCTGTCAAGGGCTACGCTGACCAGAGCAGCCCTCTCAACCAGCTTCAAGCAGCTTTGCTGGGGAGGGGAAAAAAAAAAAAAAAAAAAAGTCATAATTCAATCAGCTTGGAAAGTCTATTCCCCGCTGATCCCAAGTGATCAGCCTTCATGTCGAAGGAACATTACATTCAAGTCGCTGAAGATTTTCACTTTTTTTTTTTTTTCCTTTCCCCTTTTCATTTTTTAAAGCGGGAATTGAAAGGCAGCAAAGATAAAAACTGTGTTGAACTGGAACTAGTTCACTCAGGGGAAGGAGAAGCATAATACTCTTTCTTGAAATGCTTGGAATCCAGCCCCAGAAAGTAACATGACAACGGTCACCAGTGTCTGACAGATCCTGAAAGGAAGGAGCAGGAGAGGACAATATGGGTGAGCTGGGTGGAAATGGGGCTGGGAGAAGGTGGGGGAAAGCTCTGGCAAGACCTGTCAGGCAGCTCCCTCCCTCCTCTCTTTTCTTTGGCAGCCTTGGGGGCAACCCAAAACTCAAAGCAGGCTGTGAGGACCCAGCTGCCCTGTGGGCTGGGAACAACAGGAAGGCACTTGGTGGAAAGTTAAGGATGTTGGAAAATGAAACACTCAGTCAGATATGGAGCTTCACTTCTTCAACAATGAAAGGAGAAGGGTGAGAAAAGGAGCAGTGTCACTCACTTTCAGCAAGGCAGTCCATCAGCAGCACGGAGAGGACGTTCACGAGGGAGACCAGCGAAGACATTCCAGGGCTGGGAAGGATCCTCATCCTCTGCAAAGGCCTTCGGCCCCAGCCGGAAAGGCTCCGGCTCAGCGGGAACTGCAGCGTCTCCCCAGCCTTGTCAGCACCTGTGGGGCACAAAGGGACAGCTCTGAGGGGCAGCTCTGAGGGGCAGCTCTGAGGGGCTGAGTGGCCGAGCAGAGCCCCAGCGGTGGCTGCAGCACATGGTCCCTGCAGGGACATGGGCCACCTGCCCCAGGGTGGCACTGAGCACCTGCCTGGCTTCATGGGCCAGCTCCACAAGGAGAGCACAGCTCCATGGGCCAGCTCCACAAGGAGAGCACAGCTCCATTGGCCAGCTCCATGAGGAGAGCCCAGCTCCATGGGCCAGCTCCACAAGGAAAGCACAGCTCCATGGGCCAGCTCCACAAGGAGAGCCCAGCTCCATGGGCCAGCTCCATAGAATGAGCCCAGCTCCATGGAGTGAGCCCAGCTCCATGGGGAGAGCCCAGCTCCATGGGCCAGCTCCATGGAGTGAGCCCAGCTCCACAGGGAGAGCACAGCTCCATGGAGAGCGCCCAGCTCCATGGGGTGAGCCCAGGGTTCCAACACACCTCTGAGAGCCTCTACCCTACCGGGTGCCTCAGTTTCCCCACTTCCACCACACACACAGAACTGTGATACTGAGCTACAGGAAACTGGAAGAGAGAATACCTGGAGCAGGGGGTGCCATAGCTGATCCTGCTGGATCAGGCAAACGCAGCCTCCACAGGAGGTGGGAGAGATTTTCCCCTGACCACTCCTGCCCTGGACGCAGCAGAACGTGGCAGCAGGACAGCACCAGCAGATCAGCAGGGCTGTGCCAGGGGAGATCCAGCTCAGCACCAGCCTGCTCCCCCTCACCCTGCCAGCACATTTCCATGGAGACAACTCCTGGCTCCAAACGGAGCTCCCTGCTTAGGGCTTTATCCTGATCCCTGTGCAAAGCTGGAATGGCATTAAGGCAGCTGTATTCTCAGCCCCAGTCCTGTGTGTCAATACTGGTACACGCTTCCCTCAGTCACAGAGGTGAGATTTGCCCCAGAAGGGCTGAAAATAGAGTGAAAGCTGCAGCCACAACCTCCTCGTAGGGTCAGCAGCTCAGAGGTTTCCCCATCAGCCAGAGGCTGAGCACAGGGATAATGGGGAGAGCTGTGGAAGGATGCTCTCAGATCTGACAGATTCCTTCCCGCTATCGTTGCTCCAATTAGAAATCAAACCCGGGGTTTATCACCTTTTGGAGGAAAGCCAGGTAGGAGATATTGTACAATGATCAAAGGCTTTGAAAGGACTAAGGGGATAGTGAGGCTGTTTAAGCCTTCTGACACACATCAGGGTGGGGGACCGTCGGGACAGGCAGTGTGAAGGGGCATTTTAATCTTTTTCTGTCCCATTAACTCTCCAAGGCTGAACTGTGCAGAATTAAAAGAAAAGCCAGGATAAACAAGAAGTCCCCATATGTACTCAGCCCTAAAGAGCAACTTTTTCAGAGGGAAGCTTTGGACTTGCACTTTGAGGATTACAAAGCCTCTGCTGTGTGCTCTGTGCTAGCCCAGATCCACCGTGCTTCAGCGCCGGCTGACGAGAAATGAGCATAAATACTGAAACAAAAAAGAAGGGGAAAGAAAAAAAAAATCTGAATCCTATCACTGGGAATCTCTTCAAATGTTTGTTCTAGACACGCTTAGAGAAACACAGAGAGGCTCCAGCCAGCCCTAGCACAGGGTTTGCAGGGTTCCAGGGCAGAGAACAACACCTTGGGGTTTCTTTTGTTGCTGTCAGGGGCGAGCAGAGAGAGGGAACATCGTGAATAGCTGTGATGGGAACTGTTAATTAAACTGGGGATGTGGCATCGATGCCAGCACAGCAAATGGAGCTGTGCTGCAGCTCCCTGGCTCTCCCTTCTTCCTCCTTCAGTCACGCAGCTCCCGTTCCCACCAGCAAGGCTGGCGCTGGAGAGAGCAAGAATCCACCCAACTATTTTAGGTGCCTATATTAAAATAAAATCCAACAAACCCCGCTGGCTCAGCCACCATTTCAGAAAGGCTTATTTTTTTCTTTATCAGAGCAGTATATCCGCCCCCACCCCTGCCAAAAAACGCCACCAAACATCTCCTGGAGCCTCGTGTGCTCCCCAAACACGGCACCAAATGATCTTCCACAGCTGAGAGCAGCCCAGAGCCTGTGGCCACGTCCCCAGAGTGGCCCCAGGATGGAGCTGAAGGCAGGGAACCGAATGCCAGGGAAATGTCCTGCCTCCTCCAGGGAGAGGAGCCTGGCAGCAGCACTCCCCCACAGCCAGCAAGGCTTTTCATGCCTTGTAATGGGCTCCGATGGAGAAGGTCTGGTACAGGGGATACAGCAACAGCTCCAAGATTAGAGAAGGAGATGCCAGAGGGTGACACTTCCACTCCGGTGCTAATGTGCTCCCCGAGCCCTTGACAGAGACAGAAAGTGCTGGCAGAGATATTAGGACATGTCAGCTTCAATCCAGCAGCTCATCCTTCAGAGCAGGTACATCACTGGCTGCCACCCCCCCACCTTCCCCAGGACCCGGGATTTTCAGGACAGCAGGATGTGCACCCACCTGGCGCCCCTGAGGATGTGGAGGGCAGGCTGGGGCAGAGTTCACTCTGCTTCCTTGGTAGGGCCCTGGCAATAGGAACAGACCCATCCCCTGCAGGATTCCTGCCCCCAGCCCTGCTGGGACCCAGCTGCCACACAAGGGGGGCTGGAATCCGGTGGGAATTGTTCTGATGAAAGCCCCAAAGGCTCTGTCACCCCTCCTCAGGGCACAGCTTACCTTGTCTGTGCTCTCTGGAGCAGGTTTGCTCACCCCTGCCTGTCTCTGAGCACCCAGCCAAGCTCCTGGCACCAGCCAAGCCAACATAATGGCACTTTTTCCTGTGCTGCTCCACGGACCTGCAAGCCCTCACTAAATTCTCTGGCACGGGATCCCCTGCAACACAAGCAAACCACCTAATAGACCTCAATCCTTGCTAAAGAATGCAATTAAATGAAGCCATGGCCCCCAGTGGGGTCAGATTTGTGCTAGATACGGTCACATTTCAGGAATAAGATTAATTCTTACAGTAAAAGAGCTCCTGTAAGACATTCATTCTTGTGTGCTGGCCTAATCTCCAGCTCTAAGCAAGGCCATGTGTGCAGCTCGTAAGCACCGAGCATGGGGTGGGGGGGGCTTGGAGAGCATTATTAAAAATAATAAAAAGTGAGAAAGTGTTTGCAAGAAGCAGCTCCTGCAGCCAGGAGAGCCCAGCCAGGGACCCAGGGGAGCGAGGCACAGAGGGTGAAATGCTCTCAAGCACCTACATTTCTGAAGAGCTTAGAGTTCCCCCCCACCCTGGGGAGTCAAAGGGACTTAAGCTAAGCCTCTAAGATGCTTTTGAAGATTTTGCCCCCCAGCAACTCCCATTTCAGAGGGTGCTGGACACCTAACTCCCTTAAGCTGCTTGGAGGGGATGCAGGAGGAGGGGTTTGGCTACCTTGGTCCTCACTGCCTAAAGAGGGAAACGCTGCTGAAAGGCAGGGACAGACCCTGGGAGGGGCCAGAACCGTGCAAGGAACTGCACAGAAACACAGAAATGCTTTGGGTTGTGAGGAACCTGAAAGATCCTGTTGCTCCAAGCTGTCAGTGACAGGGATCCCTTCCCCTAGAGCTGGATGCTCAGAGCATGGCCTTGAACACTCCCAGGGATGGGGAGTCCACAACCTCTCTGGGCAACATTTTGCCATATGCTGCTTGTTCTTAGCCCCCATGGAGCTGGTAATTGAAACATTTGCTCTGCATTTGAAAAAAAAAAAATCCAGGAGGGGAGGGACCATGAATTCATTTCAGATTCGTTAGAACACAACAACTTGGAAGAAAAAAAAAAATCACAAAAAAAAAAAATCACAAAAAAAAAAAAAAAAAAAAAAAAAAAAAAAAAAGCACTTGGGCTTCTCTTCTGTTTCACCTGCCTGTGAAAAGGAGAAGGGCAATTTTAAAGAAATTCTCTGCAAAAAAGTTCCACTTGGATCTAGGGGATGATTAAATATCTTCATTTTCAGCAGCTGCTGTGGGAGAATTGCTCCCATTAGACACATCAATGGAAGCAAACACCTTGCAGGCAGAGGGCTGCACTGAGGGCTCTTCCTTCCAGCAGCACCAGCTTAGTTTGTGCTGTGTATTAACAGAGGTCAGTGGGTCACTTCATTTCCTCCCAGCAACCTCTTTAAAGAGAGAAAGAAAAGCTTTTAGCACAACCACCAGCTCATTTGTCACCTCCCCTGGGGAGGGCAGAGATGAAATTTGAATTCACTACCCCACAATTGCAGCTTGCTCCTCTCCAGCACCCTGTCCTTGGCAGGGCTGGGAGAGGGACCTGGCACCTTCCCCGTTGGTGCTGGGGGACAAGGAGGTGCCAGAGTGGCTCTGGAGCCCTGCACAGCCCATGCCATGGAAGGACAGGGTGGTTTGGGCTGGAAAGGAGCTCAGAGATCACCTCGTTCCACCCTCCCTGCCACAGCCAGGGATGCCACTCACAGGATCAGGGTACCCAGCCAGCCTGGCTTGGGGCACTTCCAGGGATGGGGCAGCCACACCAAGCTCCCCTGGCTGTGCAGATTTCTAAAGATGTCTGATCCTGCCCCCAAAAAAAAAAAAAAAAAAGGAGGTGATGGAGCATTTCCAAGTCTGGGCCTTCCTCCCCAAAGCTGCTGGACAGAGTTTCTCCTCTGGGCTGGAATGCAGCCTCCCCAAGCCACTCCCAAAGGCAGGCCAGGGGTTTGGCAAACACAATTAGAGCAGGCAGCAAAGATCCTTCAGACTGAAGCATGGCTGTTTATCTATCACCGAGTTACTTAGATCTTAAAAAAATATTTACAAGAAAGAGGCAGAGTATTATCTTCCATGGGGAAACAAACACAGATGGAGGGAAAAAAAAAAAAAAAAAAAAAAAAAAAAAAGAGCTTTGATCAGGACTGTCTCGGTCCTATTCGCTGCTTTTCATCCCCAGATCTCCAAGTGCTTTAATATGACAGTATTATCCCTTTTTACAATGTGGGAAACCAGAGGAAACTGCACACTGAGACAGCTCGCTGTTTGCACGTACACACACACACACAGAGCCTCTCTCTCCCTCTCTCTTTCTCTTTCTCTCTTCTTTCCCCCTGTGGCATTTCTGGTCCTCCCAGGTGTGTGAAGTGCCCAGCACCATCCCCAAGGCACAAGGGGCATTTTGGGGCACTGCCCCATGGGTGTTCCGAGAGATGCTGCTCCCTGCCCGGGGCAGCGATGGCACAGCGAGGGTTAAACCTCGGTGGTCACTGCAGGAGGAGCCAGACACCAGGAGAGCTCCGGGCTGGCTTGGGATCTTTGGGTGGTCAGGAGGAATTAATTCCCCCCTGCCCTGCAGTGACAGCTGTGACAGGCACTGATGTGTCAGGAGCAGCTCAGCAGGTGCAGCCCAGCATGGACAGGGCACCGAGATCAGCACCAGGAGGAGGAAGAGGAGGAGGAGGAGGCACAGCTGCCTTGGCCTGGCTGCACCCTGCTGAGGGAGGCCATCCACGCCCTGGGGGGCTGCAGCCACAGCCCAGGGAGGATCCCAAAGGACCTGGAAGGACCCTGCTGTAAGTCGGGACAGAGGCCACACCAGAACGAGCAGAAATCCCAGGAGCATCCTCCTGGACCAGTGCAGAGCAGATGTGGCTTCTCCTCTGCAGGCTCATCCTCTCCAGGATGCACAAAGGGAAGGAAGGATCTGACCCAGGACCACACTCCCCATCCCCTTCCCCTGGCTCCCACACAAACACAGCCCATCCCTCAGCATTTCCCAGCAAACCAGAACTCACCAGCTGAATTGCCTTGTGGTCCAGGGTAATACTTCACCTTTCTTTTTTTTTTTCCCTGCCTCTGAGCTTTATTTATTTATTTAGGAAGCCATTCATCATTAGGCCCAGCTTAGCTGCCTGACAGGCTGGGAGCTCCTTGGGGCACAGACTGCATCCCACCCATCAGCCACAGCCCAGCCAGCAGAACCAGCAGCAGCTCCTGACAGAAAGCACTGCTGAGAGCACCACCAACCCCCTCCCACAGCACCTGCACAAGGCCAGGCTGTGACCTGCTCCAGATTACCAGAGGCTGACAATGACTGTGCTTATTACCCAGGAATTTCTTCCCTTTTATGCTGTTTTACAAAGAACAACCCAAGGGGTGGAAGAAAGACAAACTTCTTCCATCACGTTGGTCAAGTCAGAGGGACATCAAGAAGAAGTCCCTCTTAGGGAAAGGAATGTAAATACAGGTTACAGTCAGGAAAACAGAAAACTCTCTGGGAAAGAGTTTCAGAAAAATCAAACATCTCAGGCACCAACCAGGGATACAACAACTGACACAGACTCCAACTCAGCAGGCTGACAATGACTCCATTTATTTCCAGGAATTTCTTCCCTTTTATGCTGTTCTACAGAGAACAACCCAAGGGGTAGAAGAAAGACAAACTTCCTCCATCACATTGGTCAAGTCAGAGGGACATCAAGAAGAAGTCCCTCCCAGGGAAAGGAATGCAAACAAAGGTTACAGTCAGGAAAACGTGTCTCTTGTTGGCAGAAAACTCTCTGGGAAAAAAGAGTTTCAGAGAAAACCAAAACATCTCAGGCACCAACCAGGGCTACACTGCTGGATGGGGCTCAGAGCAGCCAGCTCTAGGGGAAGGGATCCCTGTCACTGACAGCTTGGATCAACAGGATCTTTCAGGTCCCTCACAACCCAAAGCATTTCTGTGTTTCTGTGCAAACCCTCGCACGGTTCTGGCCCCTCCCAGGGTCTGTCCCTGCCTTTCAGTGTTTCCCTCTTTAAGCAGTGAGGACCAAGGTAGCCAAACATCCCCCTCCCAAAGCACCTGCACCCCAAACCTGAGCCCTGGGCTGGTGGCTGGCACTGGGTTACTGCACTCAGCAGAGGGAAAAAAAAAAAGACAAAAAAAAAATGACAAAAACTCAACAAAGAGCCCAACCAAGCAGCTGCTTTTTCTGCCCACACCGACAAAAGTGCAACAGCCTCTCTCATGTCTGGACTCCAAGCTAAGGAAAAGCCTTTTTCTGAGATCAAATGCAGGTTCAGATCAGCTCCACATTCCTGGGGAGGAAAGGCTGCCTGGCCTCACATCTGTGCGTGTCCAACTAAGAACATATGAGAGAAAACCACTGAACAATGAGGAACTGGTGCTCTCCTGGCTTGCAGCATGGCACGAAGATGACCTGCACTGGGAAGAGCCCATCCAGATGGCATCAGTCCCTCTGACCAGGCTAATCCCTCCAGCTTTGGCTTCCTGCTCCCTTTCACACAGAAATTTGGATGCTGCTGCATCTTGTGACCTTCTCCACCCTCCAAACTGCTCTGCCAGGTCTGCACAGGGACTCCCTTTGTGTTCAGCAGGAGGGAATGGCAGCCCCTTCCTCCACCCCAAAAGCTCTGTGCAAGCAGGGGGCAAAGCCCATCCCGGAGCTGACAGGAGCTCACCTGCTGAGAAACACCTGCCTGGCCTTCCTCCAGCTCCTAAAAGCCCTCTGAGGACAATTTAAACTGGTTTCTCACAAAAGAGGTGGTTTCTTACCAAAAAGTCTTGTGCAAACCATCCCCTGAGGACAAGCAGTGGGTTCCCAGCCCCAGCAGCCAGCCCTGGAGCACGGGAGGTCAGTCCCAGCCCCACAGAGATCCCTTGCTCCAGGCAGGAGCATGGCTGAGTGTGGCAACCTACTGCTGCTGCATCTTCCACCAGCCCACAGCCCAAGCAAAAAGAAAAAAAGAAAAAAAGAAAACAAACAAACTAACAAACAAACAAAAACCAAAACCCCCCCAAACAAACAAAAAACCAAACAAACAAAAAAAAAAAAAAAAACCCAAAAAAACCAACAAACAGATGAAAAATTGAATGGAAGAAAAGAATGTTCAAGGAAGTTAATTAGGAACATGAGGGTGCTTTATCAGTTCCAGCTGCGTGTGCTGGTCCCCAGGTAGAAACAGTCCCCAACAATATGAGTTATGAGTGAAATAACCCCCAAAATCCCCAAACTGTACCTAGGCACACACCTCACACAAAAACACAAAACTCCCTCTAAACACAACAACCTGGAAGGCTTTAACCAGCCCCAGGCAAGGAGCCTGCTCCCTCCCAGCCCACTGAACCCAGAGAGGCTTCCATGGAGGATGGCAAAGTTGGTCTGGGTTTATATTAAGAGCAAAAATTAACTCCCTGGGGGAGTTAAATTTATCATCTTTGATAAGTTATCATCTTTGATAAATTATCATCTTTGGGGTCCCCTACACCTGAGATGCAGAGGGACTGTCCCTCCTTTCTCCTGAATTCCAGCCCAGGAACACCCCTAGCCCACATAAGGCGAGCCAAGAGCCTTGGGAAACAAAAAAGAAAAGAAACAAATTTCTTTTTTTGAGGGCCTGTGGACCTCATGGCTACTCTTGCCTGCACATCCCTGAGCACCAGGCTGGGAGATGCTGCAGTCCCTGGGCAGAGCACTCTGCTCACCACCAAAAACAAACGGCAGGAAATAAAAGCAGCGAACGCACCGAGTTTCTCCTAATTGCCATCTGATGGTTGTGAAATGAGAATCGTTGTTGTATCCCTCTGGGGACGTTTACCCCAGAGGGAGCCCCAAAGCTGTAACTGTGTCCCTACCTTCCCCTGCTATCTCTGACTAATTGGCCCCGTGCCTGTTATCTACCCTGGAACAGAGGGTCTACATAAACCCCTGTTCTTCCTGGTTTGTCCTCTTTGCCTCTTTGCCTCATGCTCTTTCTTGCCCCTGGAACCCCTGCAAGAATAAAGCCTTGGAACAATCCTAAGTAAAGAGCCTCTTTGGGTCTCTTCCCCTTTCCTGATATAATCCTAGTCCAAAGCCCTCTAGAATCTGAGTTAGCAATCGGGGTATAGGAAGAGAGAGGAGAGACGAAGATAGAATATCAAATCGTTGTGGAATGAGCTGTTTGCCTTCCTCACACCCCCTCTCCCATGGAAGAGGCAGAGCTGTGCTCCAAGTGAGGGAAGAAGCCAGGAGGGTGAGTGGCACCCCGGCAAATCCTGCGGGCGAGGCCGGCACGCTGAGCCGCAGTAAGAAGGATAAAGAGGCTTGTCTTCCTTTGTCCCTGGCTTCATCACCACGGCTTGCATCTTGCTGATTAGTGACCAGCAAGGAAAGCTAATCAAGGTTATTAGGAAATGTTGTCTTCTTCCCCGGGGCTGCAGCCTAAAAGGACACGAAGGCAGCCACAGGCCCAGCGGTGCCTCCAGCTGCCTGCTGCCCACCCCAGGATCAAGGTGCTGCCATCAAGCCCCACTCAGAGTGCACCCCCTGGGCACTGGGATGTCATTCCTGGGCCTCCCCTCTGGAGCTGCCTTCTCCTTCAGCGTTCATTCCCTCCCCGTGTGTGCCAGGCGCTCCAGCCCTGCCAGCCAACACAGGGGGTTAAATTCCATAAAGAGGATTTGGTTTTGAGCTTGCAAGACAGAAGATGAGCAAATCCCTTCCCTTGCTCTGGCAGGAATCCTGTGTCTCAGACCCACCAGCCAGGGGAGATTAAGAAAGGAGGAGAGAAAGAAAAAACCTCATCCATCACTTGCTGTCGTGATCTCATCTGAATTTAAGAGCTAAGCTGGGAGGATGCTGGGTCACTGCTTGGGCTGGTGGAGCCCTGCAGACCAGTAGACACCAGAACAGACTGGACAGAGTCTTAGGCTGCACTGCTTAAGGTCAGCAGCGGGGTCAGGAAGCCACGTCCACGCTCTGCGCTTGCTTTCCCTCTGATTTCATTCTGGGCTGTCTGTCTGGGGAAGCCTCTGGCTCTTGTCACATCCTTGCAGAGAGCCCCAGCTGCAGCAGGTGCCTCCAGAAATCACCCTCACAACACTGAACTGCAGCTCCACCAACCACACCAACGTGCAGCAACCCCCAGATGGCACAAGCCAGGGGCGCTTCCGAGCCCAGCAGCTCAGCCAGGCAGGGCTCTGCTGCCATTTTCATCTTCTGTACGGAGCTGCAAAATTAAGAGGCTGGTAACTAGGCAGAAACTGGGAGTAACACCATCCTCACAGTGCTCCAGCTCCTGCCTGGCAGCCTGATCTCACCCAGCTAGTATTGTTGCTACTGAATCTGGTATTCCTCCCTTTCTGCTCCGAGCAGCTGTGGAGACATCCCAGCCCAGAGGTGGCTGCTGCTTGCCAGTGGCTGGGACACAGCAGCCCATGCACAGCCCAGGCACGCCAGGCATGCAGCAGAGGTGCCTTGAAACATTTATAAGCATTTGGAGATTGATAACATCCCTGCTGGAGCAGGCTGTAGGAAAGGAGCTTGCGAGAGCACCACGGGAGAACCTTCCCATTACCCAACATCCAGAAAGCCTCCACCTGCTTGGCACGTCGTTTTATATTTTACTTTAAACCCAACACCAGGGCTTTTTCTGACAAGCTGCTGAGATCATCTCGGTGTCTTTGTAGCAGTCAATCATCAGAAGGCTCAGGCAGGGGGACTTTTATTTCTTTTTTTGGTTGTTTCCGAGGAGGCTGGCTGAGCGTTCCCGGCGATGTTTTTTTGCAGTGCCATGAATTAAACATGCAATAATATTTCCTGGGCAGGTGAGGACCATCCACAGGCTGTGCCTGCCCCCGGGGAGGAGGGTGCTGTGTGCCCTCCACTTCCAGCAGGGCAAGGCAGAGCACTGCCTCACCACAGCAGATTCTTCCCCTCTTGCTCATCAGGGCTGCAGGAGCTTCCCAGGGCCCCCGACCCTGAGCCAGAGCTCTGGAGTGACTCGTCCATCCTCAGGGGCACTGAGCCAAACAGGAACAGCTCCAACAACAAATCTCTCCTTGGGACACGCAGGAACCACCATATTGCAGAAAATGGCTTTATTGTCACTGCACCATCTGGAGTCGCCAGGAAATGCAACTTTCTCTTTTTTTTTTTTTTTTTGTCCCCATCAATTACCAAAGGGAGAAATCTGCTGTCCCCTGAAAGGCAAAACTTCCAGCTTTCTCCTGGGGCTGGAGGGAAGACAGGGGTCAGCAGGAGCTGAGCCACCCCAACACCTCTGGGATTTATAACACCCTATACACAACTCTCTCTGCTTTTGGGAGCTGACCTCCAGTCTCCCACTCAGAATCCCAGAGTGGTTTGGGTTGGCAGGGACCTTAAAGATCCTTTTGCTCCCATCCCCTGCCATGAGCAGGGACGTCTTCCAGCAGAAGGTGGAACCATCCCAGCTCAGACCTGTTGGCAGCACTCAGGGGTCCCCACCTTGCTGGAGAGCAGGATTTCCTCTGGTTAAATTTCCTAAAACCAGAAGAGATGGAAAGCCTCCATTCCATCCCTTTCACCAGAAGCTGGGCACGGTGGGGCTGCTCCAGAGGGGTCCCTGGAGCATCTCCCAGTGGGAGGACATTGCTGGTGCCCCATGGGGGAGGCTGTGTGGGGCTGAGCCAGCAGTGGGGCCGCAGCCAGGGCCCCAGGGAACAGCCCAGGGATGGAGACACCCCCACTGCAGGTTTTTAGGAAGGCCAGGCATGCATCTGCCTGCAATGACTTCCAAACACACGCTGCTGCCTTGGGCCAGCGAGAGGGACTAATTGACCTTCCAACCTCCCTTCTGTCGGTACTTTCTGTGATTTTACAACCTCTCTAAACGGTTCATTTATCCTGAGTGAATTCCTGCTGCATCCTGCTCATCAGCCAGCTGTGAGCACCTTGCTTGTGTGAGGGCAAAGCTGCTGCAGGTTCATGGATGGACCCAGCACAGGGGGCAGGACACAGGGAAGAAGGCAGGGGGTTGGGGGGAGCCCCAAACAACTCTCTCTGAAAGAATATTATTAAGAAGCCTCTTAAATCCCTCAACTTCAGGCCTGTTTATTGGCCTGAATTAAGCCCAGGCCCTGCAGGTGATACCTCGTGGCCAGGCTGCTCTTGCCTGGAAGGGGTCAGTGATTCCAGCAACAAGGACACCAATTAAAGCTTTTAATGATGCAAGGCCAGGACCTCGCAGAGCCCTGAGCAGCCTCTGCCCAAAGCTCTCTCTGCTAATAACCCTGAGCTGTGGCCAGCCATGGGTGCTGGGCTGCCTGAAATATTTATGACAACCATGGATTGCTGCTTTTCATCCCACAGGCTCCTCCTCAGCACAGGTCTGTGAGTGCCTGTCACGGGCCAGTCTCCTCCCAGTGCCTCCAAGAGCATCAGCACATCTCTGGAGCAGCGAGGCAGGGTGCCAGGGAGGGATTTTATTTTGTTTTTAACGCCTCCCCCCCCCCCCCAAGCCCTTCCCCACTACAGCCTCAGCTCGAGCTCCCTCGTTAATCTAATTGTTCTCCTAATGAAGATCTGCAATTCCTCAAACATTAATTACCAACGGCAGCAGCAGCAGCAGCAGCAGCTGTGGAACAAGAGCTCCCTGTTCCTAATAATACGCTTCACACTTTCGCCTGCCACAGCTCAATTTAGCTTTGCGTGATTTGGCTGGGGGCAGATAAATCACATCCCAGCTATGGGGCTCGGCAGACAAACCCAGGAGGAGGCAGAGCTCTCCCCACACCCTGAGGCATAGCAGGTCCTCTGAAAAATCCCAGTTTGATCCCACCTGCAGCTCTGTCACGGCCCCATCCCCGTCCTGCAGCTTTGGGCAGGTGCAGAGGGCTGGGCCAGCATCCCCAACCCCAGCAGGGAAGGAGGGAGAGGAGCCACATCCCCTTTGTCCCTGCCCACAAATGAACCAGAGAGGAGGGGAGAGCAGGGGCAGGGAGGGAGCAAACAGCAGAGGATGGGCTTGGGCACCAGGAATGAGTCAGGGGATGGAGGAGGAGAGGAGAGGAGAGGGAGAGCAGCTGAGGGAGGGCGAGGCTCCAGTCGTTTTTGTTTCACCCACAGTGAAATGGAAAAGAAACGAAGGGGAAGGTTGGTGGCCATGGTGGAAGTCAAGAAGGACCAAAGCTGTGGCTGCCCCAGCCCTGGCAGTGCCCAAGGCCAGGCTGGACAGGGCTTGGAGCAGCCTGGGACAGTGGGAAGTGTCCCTGCTGATGGCAGGGGATGGAATGGGATGGGCTTTAATGTCCTGCCAAGCCAAACCACTCTGTGATCCTATGATTGTGAGGTTGATCTCTTCCACACCCCTGTTCCACACCGTGATCCATAGCACAGGAATGGAAAAACACTGCTCATGTTCACTGAGGTCAACCCCTTCCTATCCATCATCACCTCCAGCCCAAGGGCACGTGGGGGGAGCGGGGAGGAAGCCATGCCCAGGCAGAGGAGAGCTGCCAGGCAGGTCCCACCTTACAAAGAGACTCAAAACCACGGGTTAGGAGAAGCAGCTGGAATGACTGGAGCCAGGAAAAGGCTGTGGCAGCCCCCCTCGCCAGCGCTGTGCAGCCAAAAATACACGAGGGGAACAAAACAACCCGCGCACACACACACACAGAGGAAAAAAAAAAAAAGCCCACAAGAGTTTTCAATGACAAAAGCAAACAAATAGATTTGTGAATAAATATTGATTTGACAGGAAGTGAGACAAACCCTTCCAAAAACACTCGCTGGCACCAGGTCCCTCTCCCAGCACAATGAGCAGTCATCATTTCCTGGGTGCCTTTGCACGGTCGGCAGCTTCAGCTGCTTTGAAAGGTTTTGGTTTTTGGGGGGGTTCTTGGTCCTCCCTTGTGCCTGGAACATCTTGAGAAATCCCAAGAAATAAATGCACAGCCTAAGGAGCCTGTGCTGGGCAAAGAGGAGCAGCACAGTGAGCAAAGAACCCCAGGATTCACCCTCATAGCTCTGCAGAGGTGGCCACTTAATTCTCTCCAGCCCGCCAGGCTCAGTTGGGTCTAAAGGAGCTAAGTTCCCTTCAGCCAAAGCTCAGGGCTGAGTCAGACCCAGAGGGCAATGGGATGCTGCTTCACTCCCTTCTTCCTGACCACAAACACATCTGCACATACCCTGATCCTCCCCAGACACACACACACACACGGCCCTTTCATCCCGGGAAAACCCCCAGAGCAGAGCTGCTTTGCAAAAAATTAATTAACGTGCCCATGTGGGGAATTTGGAGGCTGGGTTCCCACTACAAAGCAGGCGTGTCTGGGGGGGAGATGGGTGGGAGAGATGGGCTCTGGTTCCTCGATGGCAGCACTGGGATGGTGGGGGGAAGCCCAGATCCAGGGACCTGCCCTTTGTGCCACGTCAGTGACCGTCCCACCTCGCCCCTTGCAGCCCCCCAGGGCCACGCTGCTGCAGCAGAAAGCACCACCAAGACCAGCCCTGCTCATATTTGGTGGTTTCCCACTCAATTCCCAGCCTTGCTCTGCTTATGGAACCCAGCTGAGGGGATCAGGGTGGCAGATTTCACCTGATTCACCACGTTGGGGGACTTCAGGTCAGTGCCCACCCATGGAGATTCACCCTGGCCAAGGTGGAGGTGCTGCACCCCAGAGCTCCCCAGGGCAGACACGTGAATCCAAGCTGAGCATCTCAGCATGGATCCTGCACGCCTCCAAAAAAAAAAAAAATTAAAAAAAAAAGGGTTTTCTTTGTTCAGCTTCCTCCCAGCACAGAAATCCCAGCGCCGTGAGGGGCCGGTGACGCCGCTCGCAGCTTTCCTGCTCATTTCGTTTTCAATGAGTGAATTAGCAGGCAGCCAGCTGACTTGAACATCCCCTTATCTCTGCACCAAGCTCGCTGCCGAGGATTTGCATAATTTTAATCTTTCCCACCAATGAGCATGAAAAAATTAGTTTTTTCCACTATTTTATCTTCTATTTGTGTTCAATAAACAGAGCTGGCGGCTTTGCTCCGTGTATTTGTACTGGGGAAGCATGAGGAAGGAGGAGGGGGAAATCCCCCCATCCCCAGCACTCGGCCATGTGGAGGGTTAAACCAGAGGAGAGAGGCTGGGGGAAGGCTCTGCAAAACTGCTCCACAAACTGCAGCTGGAGATGGATTTGAAGCCCAAATTTCCTTATCCAATCCCAGTTGTTTTCTCCAGAGTCCCTCTCCTATCTCCCAGCTCCAGCTGTCAGGCTTCCTCCCATCATCAAGACCTCTGATTTCCCTCTCAAGCAAAGAGTTGGCTGGACTCAGCCCCAAATGGAGGCTCCAGATCCCAAGAACATCAGGACTCCAGGGATGGGGCGGGAAGTGCTTGGAAGATGAGGTCCCCACCTGGAGGAACCTCCTTGTGCAATCACAGGGAACCAGGCAAATGTGGGGACACAGAAAATGGCCAACGCAGAGCTCTAGGGATTCTTCAATGAAATGCTTTAAAAGAAAAGCAGAAGCCCAAATATTTAAGCTTGTCTGTATTAAAATAAGGCACTGAAAAGGAAATGGAAACTGCTTCACCCTTTCTGCTGCAGAACAAGAACATCATTTTGGGCAGCACACACAGAGGCTGAGGACTGTATCCTGCATCGTGCACTTCTGGATTCCAGCTGGAAATCCAGGCTGCTCTGAAGGAAAAGAAAGTGCAGAGAAAGCTGAGGCTCTCCTAGCAGGTTCCTCACTCATGAGCAGGGTGGAAGGTACGAACCTGGAAACGCTTTTTAAACCTCTTTCCTCCCTGTGGAGCCAAGAGCAGGTCAGGGCACACCCAGGCCAAAGGCAGGGGAACATCTCCACCATCTCCAGAAAACCTGGATTGGTGTGCCCAGGTGTTGCAAAATGTGGAATATGTAAAATCGTCTTCAGTAAGAAGGTTCTTTGATGTTTGGTCTTTGTATCCTTTCAAGCCTAATCAGCAAAAAGGGAGATTTAATCCACGAAACAGAGTAGCAAACAAGCTCTAAGTGATATCCAGGTGTTAGAAAAACAAATTGCTTGTCGGTGGAATTGCCTTGTTCAAGTTTGGGGCTGGACACGCTCCTCATGATCTCAGACCCAGAGGGAGGTTAACAAAGCTTGGAAAGAAGGATGTACCACTGATAATGGATGCAAAGAATGCAGAATTTACAGGCCACAAGGACATCTGGCAGGACTCCAAAGATAAGGAAGAAACTAATAAAGCCAAGTCAGCAATTGTGCTGAAATCAGCTCCAAGTGGGTAAAAGGTGATTCCAGCAGGGGCAGATCATGACCACGATTTTTGTGGATGACACAGGGAGGGCCCAAGGGTGGGTTTGCCCCCAAAATGCAGGGATTAATGGCAGTGGGGTGACCCACAGGACTGGTCCCCACCTTTACAGGGCAGTGGGTCCCCCATAAGCACCATGGACAGGACGGTGTCTACTTCTCACCATCACCCAGAGATGATCTCAGGATCATCTCTGCCCCACCAGAACCACCTCTGCCACTCCAGGAGGACTCACTGTGGGCTGCTTCCAACACCCTGACCAGCAAGGTGTCAGTTGTGTCTCTGACTCTGTCAGGGTTTCTAGGATTGTTGTTTGTTTGTTTGGGTTTTCTTTTCTACTACATTTGTATTGTTAATATTCCTAGTAAAGAACTGTTATTCCTATTCTCAAATCTTTGCCTGAAAGCCCCTTAATTGCAAAATTATAATTTGGAGGGGGTGAGGGGTTTACATTCTCCATTCCAAGGGAAACTCCAGCTTTCCCTGGCAGACACCTGTCTGTCCAAACCAAGACAGATTTTTCAAAACCAAGACAGATGAGGTGTCAAGAACCTGGGGTGCAGAATTGGGGCAACATCCAGCAGCTCCAAGGACCCCATTTCTCCCTCTCCCTGCACCTCTCCCCACTGATCCTGGACTCCACACAGGCTCTCCCTGCTACCAGCTCATCTGCACCCAGAGGTGCAATTACCTTCCACGTGTGCTCTATTTCTGCTCTATGGAACCATATAATTTTCTAGACCAAAAACATAATTAAAGAGTCCAAGTGCCTTGGAATGGAGACCTCTCTCTTGCCACCACTCTTATCTTGTCTAAAAATACCCCAAGCTCAGGGCAGGGCTGAGCCATGGGAGGAGGAGTAGCCCTGCTGTGCCAGGTATTTTTTTTTTTTTTTAGGGAGGGAAATGCACCCAAATGCTCCCACTTTGGCCCAGGAAGGGGCTGCCCCAGCTTTGCTGCCACTGGGCTTCCCAGGGGTCGGCCATGTGAGGAAAGGTTAATTCAGATTTAACTTCTAATGCGCTTTATCTAACCAATTTCAAAGCCTTGGGTAGACAGCCTAATTGAGAATTAAAGGACTTTTGATGATCACTGCTCTCCCAGCAGAACCAATCTGGAGTTGCACCCAGTTTATTCCAAGATAAATCCGACTTCCAGATGAGATGGAAAGGCACAGGGAAATGGGAACTTGCACAGAGGAACATCAGACCCCAAAGACTTTTTCCCTGGAAAACAACGAATCAAGCTGAGGCTGCAGCCCAGCCCCCAGGAGGATTTGAGGATTTAGGAACTTTTCCAACCGGGGCATTTCCCAGCTGCAGGACGAGGTGCTGATGCCACAGGTCTTAGACACAACTCGATGCTTTTTCCAGCCACCACCACCACCAGCAGCCCATGGGGCTGCAAGCACAGCTCTGGGGGTGAGGGATGGGGCAGAAACTCAGCAGGAAAGGAGCGAGGCTGGAGCTTGGCCGAGCCCCGCGGGTGGAACAGAGCCAGCGCTGCCCGGCCGGCTGCGGCAGCAGGAGCCTCTCCTTTTGCTTTGTGTTTGAGATGGTTCAGTTTGGTGTTTTTTTAAAGCTCTTTTCTTAAAAAGTTGTGTTTTTTTTTTTTTTTTTTTTTTTTTTTTGTTTGTTTGTTTTTGGTTTTTTTTTGTTTGTTTGTTTTTTGTTAATGAAAAACATGTCTTTTGTTGACAGAAAACTCTTTGGGAAAAGAGTTTTAGAAAACTAAAACATCTCAGGCACGAAGCAGGGCTACAGGAGCCGAGGGAGCCGAGGGAGATGTGGGAGCCGGGAGATGCAGGAGCTGCGAGGCCAGAGATTTGGGACCCGGGAACTGAGGGGCAGGGAGATTTGGGGCCGGGCGATTTGGGACACGAGAGCTGCGGGACAGGGAGATTTGGGGTCCGGGAGCTGCGGGGCCGAGAGATTTGGGGCCGGGAAGCTGCGGGGCAGGGAGATTTGGGACACGAGAGCTGCGGAGCCGAGAGATTCGGGACACGAGAGCTGCGGGGCCAGAGATTTGGGGCCGGGCGATTTGGGACCCGAGTGCTGCGGAGCCGAGAGATTCGGGACACGAGAGCTGCGGGGCCGGGCGATTTCGGGCCCGGGAGCTGCGGGGCCAGAGATTTGGGGCCGGGAAGCTGCGGGGCAGGGAGATTTAGGGCCCGAGTGCTGCGGGGCCGGGAGATTTGGGGCCGGGCGATTTGGGACACGAGAGCTGCGGGACAGGGAGATTTGTGGCCCGGGAGCTGCGGGGCCGAGAGATTTGGGACACGAGTGCTTCGGGGCCGGGAGATTTGGGACCCGGGAGCTGCGGGGCCAGAGATTTGGGACACGAGAGCTGCGGGGCAGGGAGTTTTAGGACCCGAGTGCTTCGGGGCCGAGAGATTTGGGGCCCGGGAGCTGCGGAGCCGAGAGATTCGGGACACGAGAGCTGCGGGGCCAGAGATTTGGGACCGGGCGATTTGGGACACGGGAGCTGCGGAGCCGAGAGATCTGGGACACGGGAGCTGCGGGGCCGGGCGATTTGGGACCCGGGAGCTGCGGGGCAGGGAGATTTGGGACACGGGAGCTGCGGGGCAGGGAGATTTGGGGCCCGGGAGCTGCCTGCCCGGGGCCGCATCCCGGCCGGGCGGTGCCCCTGCCCCGCTCCGCTCCGCTCCGCTCCCCCTGGCCGGGCCCGGCTCCTCCGGCCGCAGCAGCTGCGCTGGGTCCCGTCCAGCCCTTCCCGCTCGGCTTCTCCGTGGGCTGGGGCCGAGCCCGCTGGCTCCTGCTGCTCCCTTTTCCAGCTCCGATCCTCCTCATCCCCCGGCCCTGGGCTGCATCCCCCGGCCCTGGGCTGCATCCCCCGGCCCTGCGCTGCATCCCCCGGCCCTGCGCTGCATCCCCCGGCCCTGGGCTGCATCCCCCGGCCCTGCGCTGCATCCCCCGGCCCTGGGCTGCATCCCCCGGCCCTGGGCTGCATCCCCCGGCCGCCGCTCCCAGCGGAGGTCCGGGGCAAGGAGCGGGGTCCCGCAGCTGCTGCGGCACCGCACGGGCGTGGGGAGGCGGAGGGAGGAGAACAATAACGCCGAGCAGGGGGAAGGGGGGAAAAAAAAAAAGAAAAAAAGAGAAGCAAAACCCAACTCTGAAACAGCCCCCGGGGGAAGAGTCACTCGTCCAGACTTGCTGTAATTACACTCCTACTGCTGGGTACAAAGCTCTTGGCTTGGCCCTCTCAGAAAGCTGGAAGAAGGATGGTGAAAGAAATATTTTTTTTTTTTTTAAAAATAAATATATCCCGAAGGGTCAAAACAACCTTTTAACTTGTCAACTAACAAGTTCAAACAGGACTGCAAGTACTGCTTTCCATAGCTTCCAGCGAGAGACATCCAGACCAGTCATCCGAGCTCAAGTCCTCCAGGCCCTTACAGATTTTCTGACAGCCAGAAAAATCAAGGTAAAGGTATTGGCAATCGACACCAAAACCACTCCCCGCAGGAGCACCAGCCTGGACACCGTGCTCCAGAGCTCCAGCCCAGCTCCATCACCCCACGTCCTCAGGCAAACCCTGCTGCCTTGCAGGTTTCCACATCCTTCCCTGTAATTAAGCCCTTCCTCGCCTGCTCTTTCTCCCTTGCCAGCACAGATCCATGGCCCAGCAAAGCTGGCCCATTCCCTCTTCCCTGCTCTCTTGCACCTCTGCAAATGCTTCATCCAAACCCATGCAAATCCCCAAGAAAACCAGTTTTATTTAAGAGCTCTGCTCCTTGCAAACCCAGGGCTGGCACGGCTTTAGCACGAGCTTGTTTGAGCATCACCCAGCAGCCAAAAGCACATAGGGAGCTCCCATGAGACAGGCAGGGAAGGAAAAGCCAAGGGACCCCACAAGTTCTGCCTTCCCTGGTTAATTTATGGGAAAATCTAAGCCTGTTTCGACACAACCTTCTCCTGAGGCTGCTCAGCCCATACAGGGCCTCCAAGTAAGCAGTGAGCACCTGAAGAAGAAAAAAAAAAAAACCAACAAAAAACAAACCAGCATCCACAGAGCTTCTGGTGTTCATTGCAGTGAATTCACTCAGTTCCCCTTGGCTTTGTGTGCCAGGGCTGTGCACCTTTCACGCCACCTCAGCGCTGCTGAAACCAGAAAACTTCCCAAAAACTCTCTTTTGTTGCGTGAAGTGTTGGCTGCCTTCCCCTCTGCTGCCGTGGTCCTCATGGCTGGCCTTGGGGATGTCCTGATGGGGAAGGCACAGCACGGGCTGGAGGCTCCTCTTCCCTTCCCTTCGAGGCTGTTCCATGTGCTCTTCAACGCCCCAATGGAATCCTCCCAGCCAGAGGCTGATGAATCCACCTGAAGAAGAACCCAAGGGGTCTGGAGGTGCCTCCTGGAGAGCCCTGGTGGGTGCTGAGCCCCTGCTCTGTCCCAACAGACCTTTAGGAGGAATCTCTGGTCTGGGATGGGTTTTACAGGTCTGTCCTTGGTGTGTCTGTGGGGACACACCAGCAACTCAGCCCACAACAAAGCTGGTTTTCTGGAAATGGTCTGAAGTGATCAGAGAAATGGTCCAACGAGGACTTTTCTGTGTTTGCTCTCTCTTGTGTTTTTCTTTTTGGCTTCTTACACAATATTTACAAGGGGGAAAAAAGGTGTCTGAAGCAGCAGCTTAAAAAACACAAGCATTTTTGTAAATCCTCCTCCCACTTCCAAGATTGTATCAACAAAATAAAAGAGGAGGCAGAAAAAAAAAACAACAACAAAACATAAATAGGAGTTTCACATTGACAGAGTCTCTTTGAACAACTTTCAAAGAGCTCCACTACCTGTTCTCCCATTTGATTTTGGCTTTTTTTTTTTTTAAAGAATATCTGCAGCCTGTTCCTCCACATGCCTAAGGAATTCACCAGCTCAGGTCCCTCTTCGGAGCTGTTCCTTGAAGAAAGCACCCCTGGGTCAGCAGCTCTTCAGATGCCTGCCCAGGATGTGGCTGTGCCAGGATCTGTTTCAAGGTTTGCTCAGGGATTGCACCTCGATGCTGAAGCTCCTGGAGCTGTTCCCAGCTCAGCTGCAGGCCTGCAGTGCCTGTTCCCCTCCAAGGCACAGCTCTGACTTCCACCAAGCACGGAGAGGAGCTTCCAGCATGGGGAAGAGCTGAGCCTGTCTCTTAGGTGGGATCATTAGGAGTGAAAGCCAGTAGAAATCTCGAGCACACGCACCAAATTTCGGCAGCTGAGGTCATTTAAAGCATTGCAGCCCTTTGCCATAATCTTATTTTAAAATGAGCACTTCCAGGCATTGACCTCCTACACTCAGGACTTGTACGAACAGGTAGAGAAAAAAAAAAAGAGTCCCCAGATCCCATCACAAACAGATGGCAGAGACCAGGGAGAAATCACCCCTTAAATCAGCCACTCCTAAACCAAGGAATCTGTGCACCATCCAAGGCAGGAAATCATTTATTAGCCTAAAACCAAGCCACGAGTTTCACACACAGCCTTTGTGGGGCTGGGGTCTGCTCCAGGCTCAGGGCTCTGCCCTGCTCACAGGCACCTGGCAGCTGCAGCTCCCTCGAGCAAATTCCATGGCCAAGGTAGATGCAATGCCTCCAGACATGCCTCCCTACCCTTCAAAACAGAAAATAAAATTAAAAATCAACCTGCATGAGAGAGGCAGCCCAGGGACCTGCTCAGCCAATGCTGCAAGTGACAGTCAAGTCCAAGGGACAATCAAGTTTTGGATGATGATGGGAAAGAAGAGCTGCATATACATGAGCACAAACCGTAAATAAACTGGAAATAAATCCCATGGATATGGTGACAGCAGCCCACAGACAGATCTTTACAAATTGCCTTTTACAAGGAAATACCATTATATCAGGCTTTATGGGCCTCCCTGAGATGGGCAGAGGCAGAGCTGTAAATATTGCCACAGCAGCCATTAGGCAAAAGGCAAATCCGTGGGGAATTCTCAGCGCCAACAGCAGGGCGAGGTGGGGAAGAGGAAAGGAACACGATCCAGCACTGCCAGGCACTGGAAGCACTGCTGGACAAGGGCATTTTCCATTCTACATCACGCCAACCCACGTGAATCAAAATCCCCATTTACCCTTCCCAAATCGTTCTGCCTCAGTTTCCTCCTGGTGCTCCACGAATGGAGGATGCTGAAGAGCTTTTTAACACCACCAAGTATCTAATTCACTGAAGATGATTAAGTGCCTTAAAGATTTCTGAAGGAGCTGCTATAGGAAGGCATTAATTTAAATATCTGGTGGCACAGAACATAATGCCAGGCAGATTTTTTCCTTCCATTCTTTTTATAATAGCTTAATAATCCTCAAAATAGTCTCACTGTTAATACTCCTGTTGTGTACTTTATTAGGGCTTTTTAAATTGTAAAGTGAGGTAAACACTCCACATTTCTCGAACACCTACCAAAGAGCTTCTCAGGAAAAAAAAAAAATGAAATTAATCTTCACAAACACCCGTGGAGCAGGGAGGGGTGGGGGGATCTGTCCTATTCCCAACCGAGAGCATCATCCCCGTTTCATCCAGAGCCACCCAGGGTCCTCCCGAGGCTGAAGGGCAGAGAAACGCTCGCTCCTCCCTCCTCCCACGGATTTCATCACCGGATTTTTTGTCTCCTCTCCTCGCAGGATCAGCTCCAACAAAAGGAGAAGCTCCCGGTGCCGGGCACCGCTCTGGGAGAGCCAGGACAGGGCAATTGAGAGCCAGGACAGGGCAATTGAGAGCCAGGATAGGGCAACTGAGAGCCAGGACAGGGCAATTGAGAGCCACACAGGGCAACTGAGAGGCAGAACAGGGCAAATGAGAGGCAGGACAGGGCAATTGAGAGCCAGGACATGGCAACTGAGAGCCAGGACACGGCAACTGAGAGCCAGGACATGGCAATTGAGAGCCAGGACATGGCAACTGAGAGCCAGGACAGGGCAACTGAGAGCCAGGACAGGGCAATTGAGAGCCAGGACACGGCAACTGAGAGCCAGGACAGGGCAATTGAGAGCCAGGACAGGGCAACTGAGAGCCAGGACAGGGCAATTGAGAGCCAGGACATGGCAACTGAGAGCCAGGACACGGCAACTGAGAGCCAGGACAGGGCAATTGAGAGCCAGGACACGGCAACTGAGAGCCAGGACACGGCGATTGAGAGCCAGGACAGGGCAATTGAGAGCCAGGACAGGGCAATTGAGAGCCAGGACAGGGCAACTGAGAGCCAGGGCACGGCAATTGAGAGCCAGGACAGGGCAATTGAGAGCCAGGGCACGGCAATTGAGAGCCAGGACAGGGCAACTGAGAGCCAGGACAGGGCAATTGAGAGCCAGGACACGGCAACCGAGAGCCAGGACAGGGCAATTGAGAGCCAGGACACGGCAACTGAGAGCCAGGACAGGGCAAAATGCAGAAGGGAGTCACAGAACCCTGAGCTGGAAAGGGACCCACAGAGATGACCGAGTCCAGCCCCAAAATCCCACCCCTGGGCATCCCCATTGTCCAAACGCTCTGGATTTAGTCAGAGCTAAATCAATGCTTGTGGCTGGAGCGGAGCGGGAGATGTTAAATCGGTAGATAAATCTCAGCTTGAGATAGGGAAAGAAAACGCAGCAAACAAAGAGGTTTGGCTCTCTTGAGAGGAAAAAAAAAAAAAAAGAAAAATGAAAAAAAGAAAGTTAAGTTTTCTAAGGTCTACAGTGAAAATCACCCTCCCCTCCAGGAAAATATACAGAAAGAAAAATGCAGCATCAGCCAGAGTTGCTGATGGAGAGGCCCCAGGGTATAGTCAGTTATTGAAGTTTTGTAACATAAAGCCTAAATTATTTATTATTATTATTATTATTATTTTTTCCTAGAAGAAGAGAGGAACAAAGCATCTCCCTCCTCAAAAGTTAACAACTGTGCGACATCATCTCCACATTGTCTCCCTGTTTTATCGCCACAGCACAGCGCTGAGCAGATTCCACCCCGGGGCAGACACAAAACCACAGGGCCACGGTTTCTAATTATACCCTCTATTCTCAGGGAAATGGTTTATTTATTAGCTCTTTGAGCTTCCCTTTCATTCATTCTCAGTCCCAATCCCGGCAGCGAGGGGCTCTCGACAAGAGGAAATTTATGAGGTTTTTTTTTCCCTCCCTCCTGCACCTTCCACGCTCTCCCAACCCAGCCTCTCTCCTTCCTCTCCTCGCTCAGCGGCACCGGCAGCCTCGTCACTTTTTTTAATTCAATAACTCGCAGTATAATTACTCCGTAATAACACCATTATCTTAACATTTACTCAGCAGCTGTGATCCCGTTACAGCGAGGCGAGGAGGGAGAGGAGCGGGGAATCCTCCGGGGACAGCGATGGGGAGAGAGGCCAAAAAATTCCATCCCTCATCCCTCGCCGGAGCCAGGGTGGGTGTCGGGGTGCTGTGCCTGCATCCCTGCCCCAGCACTTCCATTTCATCTCCTCTCCTCGGGATCTGGCAGCTTTTGCCAGCAGATGAAGGTCCCAAGGGCAGCACAGCTCTGCAGCGCTGGGGAAGCCATTTCAACCCACACTGAGCTCCAGAGCATCCCCAAAAAATCCCTGGAAACGCATGGAAAGCAGGAGGGAAAAACCCACCGGGAAGGCAGGAGTGTGCTCTCTGCAGTGACAAACAGCATCCTCTGCAAAGCCGCCTCTTTAAATACAAATATCAGCCGCCGATACATTATCCCAGCTCGCTACAAAGACTGGGTTTAATTTTCACTCCAGAAATCCTGCAGAAAAGGGTTTTCGCGTTCCACAACAGCACGTCTGGCAAATAGGGGTAAGAAATTCTTCTAAAGCCAGACACTAAAACTCCAATAACTTGTGCAGCAAATGAGGCGGAGAACAGCCCGTTTAATATCAGCCAAGACCGGCTCCAAGCCTGCCTAGAAAGGGAGAATTTCGGCCCAGAATGGAAGAATTTCAGCCCAGAATGGGAGAATTTCAGCCCAAAATGGGAGAATTTCACCCTGGAATGGGAGAATTTCAGCCCAGAATGGGAGAATTTCAGCCCAGAAGGGAAGAATTTCAGCCTAGAATGGGAGAATTTCAGTCTAGAAAGAGAGAATTTCAGCCCAGAATAGGAGAATTTCAGCCCAGAATGGGAGAATTTCAGCCTAGAATGGGAGAATTTCAGCCTAGAAAGGGAGCATTTCAGCCTAGAAAGGGAGCATTTCAGCCCAGAATGGAAGAATTTCAGCCTAGAAAGGGAGCATTTCAGCCCAAAATGGGAGAATTTCAGCCTAGAATGGGAGAATTTCAGCCTAGAATGGGATAATTTCAGCCCAGAATGGGAGAATTTCAGCCCAGAAGGGAAGAATTTCAGTCTAGAAAGAGAGAATTTCAGCCTAGAAAGGGAGCATTTCAGCCCAGAATGGGAGAATTTCAGCCCAGAATGGGAGAACTTCAGCCTACGAGCTTCACCCAGCCCTGACAAGAGAGCTCAGGTGCTGGCACCTCTGCCTCCTGGCTGCGGTTTGACTCTCTGCGATATTTAAACAAACAAGCCCACTGCATATTTAGGCAGAAATGTTCCTACACGCAGCACCGAAGAAAAAAAAAAAAAAAAAAACAAGTTCCTACAGCCCCTTGCTGAAGCCAGCAGGGTTTTGAAGCCTACACGGTGAGGTCAGGTTTGCATAGACATCAGATCCCCAAAATCACGGCCGAAACTCCGCACACCAGCGCTGAGGAATAATTCCTGCTCGGATGTGTCTGTCTCACACACACACACACAGGCTGCATGCAGCAGAGGGGGTGAACACCGTTTATTCTGATTGATTATCCATCCTGTAAGGCAAGAGCTGGAATTCCATCAAGGCATCAAAGCCATCCAGCAATTATATAAATCACGGGAGGAGCGCGCGGGAGGCTTCGTCGTTCAGGAACCCGAAAAGGGCATTTCCTCGCATTCTATTGCTGCATATTGGCTTGTGTTTTTTTTTTTATTAATGCACAGGCAGATCGTTTTTTGGGTTTGGGATTTGTTTACATGCCCCTCATACACTAATTTGCTGGGTATGCCAAGGCCAGATCCCATCAGTGTTAATAAGACGTTTTTTACGCCGCCTTCCACTCGGCAAGAAAATTTTCCAAAGCAAGCTCAGAACTCGAAAGGCAGGCGCTGCGATTGAAAAAATAAAATAAAAAATCACACCCCTTGCCACAGCCCAACCCCCTGGAAATGGCTGAACCTCAACAACCCAGCCCCTGTGTCACTCACAGAGAAGAGGAGACCTCCCTCTCCCAGGGCGTGAGGAAGGATGCTGCTACAGGGAGCTCTTGCCACAGCTTGGGTTTCATTATTTATAACATTATATAAACCCTTTACTCCTGAATAGATCCTGTGCATGGACGTGGTCATATGTACCTGCATTACCCTAATTAAATCTGCAATAAAGCAAATCAGATGGTTTGTGATGCGTTATCTAGGAATTGTCACCAAGTTTTTACACCTATTTAGTTCAAGTTTAGCAGAAGTGACACCCCACCCCAGCTCCAGGGTGTTCCCAATGGCAGCAGCTGCTCTGGAGGTTCAGATTCCTGCACATTCCCTCCTTATCCCTCTCCTACAGGACCTGGGCAGAGGAAAGCCCTTACAGAGTTCCCTCAAGCCCACCCTCTTCCATCCCAGAAGAGGAGCAATTCCCAAAATCTGGGCCAAAGGCAGCAAAGGTGGAGCCCCACTAGTGTCAGTGGGCTCAGGCTCAGCTGCAGACACATCCCAGCTCCTGGTCAAGAGAAGAATCATTAAGGATTTGCAAGAGTTGATGGCAAAACTGTCCCTACCTCTGATGGGAGCAGATTCCATTTTTCTCCTCTGCTCTCCCAGCCCAGCAGGGAACTGCCCAGGCAGAACTCCACTGAAGTAACTGGGATTATTTGCCTTTGGTGGTTTTCTTTCTTTAAAGATAAAAATAAATCCAAGCACTTGGCTTGAATTGTGGGCCCTAAATCAGTATCCATAATCTGACTTTTAGAGTTTTTGGGGGAGGAAAATAAAAAAAAAAGGAAAGAAGAAGCCATTCTGAGCTGTGGGCTGAAAAGCCACCCAAGATAAACCGAAAAAGCACTAAACATTGAGCCATTAAGTGAGAAAAGACTACAACTTTGATGTGACACTTGGCTGTTTGCTGGCACTATAAACTATTGCACACTAAAAAAGTTTGTTAAATGCTCCATAAACTTTAACACATTGCTGAAACACTTTGAACTGAGAATTTTATTTGGCTATCCACAAACCACGCTTGGTTACAGTCAAGGAACAGCAAATGCAGATTTTTCTCAAAAAAAAAAATTATTTCACTTTGAAACAGTGAAATGGATAGAGGTAGATTTAAAGAATTTGTAAGAAGGCACCCACACCACGTCTGTGTTAGGAGAGCCAAAGCCTCAAACAGGGATTGAGTTTTTGGGGTTCATCCCTTTCCAGTACCCCTGACTTTTAAATTTTCAGGAACAACCAAGTCCTGGACAACAGGCAGAGCCAGGAGAATGGTGGAGCACTAGAAGAGCTCTGCAAATCATGAGGAAAACAGCACAGTGGAGTCCACACTTCACCTTTTCTCTGTGTTTGCCTAAACTTGCATTTCCAGAGCAATTCCAGATCTAAACCAGAGTACAGCCAAGAAGCAAAACTAATCTTTAAAAAAAAAAAAATCCACGGAAGTTTTAATATTAATGTTCATTCCTTGCCACAAAGAAAACGTGTCTTTCTCCTGACTTTGACATTTTCTTCCCCAAAGCAGGAGGGAAGAAAATCAACTCCCCAGAGTGGTGTGGGTGTGAAGCACAAGTCACCCATTCCCATCACCCTGAAAATTTCACACTGAACCAGAGACGCTTCCCAAAGGAATTTTTTTTTTCCCCCAACAAAACTTGCCCAAAAAACCCTAAAATCCCCCAGCTGTCTTAAGCATCACTGGCTTTGCATAAAACCTAAAGCCACTTTTAACATGTCACTCATCTTCCCTATTAAGCCCAACGGAAACTGTGCCACGGCTCCCTGCTCAGGGAGGGACACGGATTTGGATCTCTCTATCCCAGAGACAGACAGGGATTGACACCAAACCCACCCCCCTGTGCTGGCACAGGGCCCACGGATGCAGGGGACACAGAGGGGACAGCCACATCCTCCTGGCATCCAGGGGGATGCTGCCACTTCCTCGTGGTTTACGTGTAGCAGGTGGGGAGAAGAGAGGGAGTGGAGCAGGAATCAATGTATATATGATGGGTGACATTGGA
The DNA here is from genome assembly GCA_016584745.2 of Phylloscopus trochilus trochilus. Classification (NCBI taxonomy): domain Eukaryota; kingdom Metazoa; phylum Chordata; class Aves; order Passeriformes; family Phylloscopidae; genus Phylloscopus; species Phylloscopus trochilus. The sequence goes on along the minus strand of WQNJ02000044.1, from coordinate 1,353,021 downwards.
TAAAAATTAACCTGAGCTGCTCATGTGGGAGCAGGCCCTCTGAAGCCACCAGTACCCATCCCTGTGGGTTTGACACGTTTGCATCATGCTCTAATCCTTTTGCTTCTCCCCCAAGGAAGGTCCAGATGCAGGGCCAGAGGTGACAATGCAGTAACAAGGGGGAACTGGTGGGGCTGTGGGTGGGGAAGAGCTCAGCTGGCTGGTCAGGGCCCTGCCCTGGGCTGGGGACACTCTGCCAGGACACAGCCTCTCCCAACAAGTCTATCCCAGTGGATCTGGGGACAGGGCAAGGGACAACCTCTGTCCCCAGAGTGGGGCAGGTGGGACAAGGAGCCTCAGTGCTTCTCCAACTCTGCCCTGTCCTCCCTGTTCTCCCAGAGGGAGAAGCAGGAGGGGGGAACAGGAATTCATTTTGAATCACAGCCCTACCTGGGGGCTAAATCACTCGGGCTGGTGGGATTTACACATTCCCAGCCCTCGGAGCAGTGCATAAAGCAAGCGTGGGGCCATCACTCACGTGGGGATATTGCTCTGGAACGCCCTGTCAGGAGTGTTTCACACTGTCAGGAGTGTTTCACACTGTCAGGAGTGTTCCACACTGTCAGGAGTGTTTCACGGGCACACCAGGCGAGGAGCAGGGCGCTCCACCCTGGGCAAGAGAAATGGGACTCCTCGGGGTGATGGACTGCAACTCCTTCCCCTGCAGGCAGGCAGCCCTGCCACCATCAAACACGTCAGGCTGCAGGCACTGGTGATCCATCCAGCATCCACAGCAGCACCCAAAAGCAGGAACCACCTGCCTGGGTGAAGCTTTTCCCAGCTCCAAGGCAGCCCTGCTTGGCACGGGAGGTGCAGCAGGGCTGGGCAGGGAGCACACAGGGCAGCACTCACGCCCGTGGCTGTGGCATTGAAGATACCCAAATTAAAAATGCTGGAGAATGGCAAATAACCAAGTTTTCTCTCCTCCACGTGTACTCAGTGCTCCAGGAACAAGGCGTGGATGGCACGAGAGCACTCCCAGAGCAGGACCCACAGGACACTGCAAAAGCAGAGCCTTCCTGGCTGCTGGAGCCCTTCCCCAGCAGGACAGAACCCACCTGGGCAGCTTGGAGCAGCCCTGAACCTCTGCAGGTCCTTTCCAGCCTCACCCCTTGCGTGACTCTGATTTTTTCCCCCTGCCTGCATGCTTGGGGCTCCAGCCTTCAGCTCCAGAGCAAACACCAGGTCTCGGTTGGTGACATAATCCTTTGAATCCCAGCAGCTCCCATTTCACAGGACACAGCTGTTCACTTCCCTGCACGCATTTTTACAGTCACTTCTTCCCTCCTTTCCCCCTCCCCCAAATTTTTTTCTGCCTCTTGCTTCTATAGTTAAATAAACACGTTTTCAGGATGGGAGTTGTAACATTATCTCTTATTTTTCATTCCCCTGTCTTCTTCAGACCATTATTTAAAGGCTTTGCACACCCAGAAACCTTGCAGACACAAGGTTTGCTGCACCGTCACGGCCCTTGGCCACCACTTTGTTCAACACAGAGAAGAAACCAAAATTCACAAGGCAGTTCAGCACTTTGACACTGTGCAACACAAGGAAGGACCAAAGATCCCAAACACTCCTCGTTTCACGTTCTGCAGTACCACCCTCACCTCATCCTGACGTTTCCTTCATCGCACACACGAATTTCCTGCTCCTCCTTGCTCCCAATTTTCTCAGCTTCTGATGGAAAAGGCGTAAAGAAAATCCCCCCACAAGGGCTTATTTACCAGGGGATTCCCTGCCTGGCTGGGGCTGGGGCTGTGCTGCACAGGGCCAGGTGAGAAGGAGGGCAGCCCTGTGTGTTCCCTCCCAGCCCTGACCAAAGTTGGGGTTCAGCACACACCTGTGGGCACGTGCAACCCTGACACACGAATTAAAGGCCTGGCTGTGCCTCCTGGAGAGGTCACCTCCCTCCTACAGCACTGCCAGGAGGCAAAGCCAGCAGACACTAAACCTTCTGGGCAGATCTTACACGGGGATTTGATCCTGGAACACAGCGCCTGTCCCAAGATTGGATTTCACCGAGGCTGTTCCTCGAGGTCCCCGTTTTGGCCAGTTCCTGGTGGCCTTCATGGCTATGGAAACCCTCCTGGCTCTTGCAGGCAGACAAGTGACATTTGCATGGGCACGGGCTGGCACAGTGACCTCCGGGAAAGGATCGTGTGACGCATCCCAGTGACACCACCAGGACACTGCTCCCCTGCCAGGAGAAGCAATGCCTCCCCTCCCCAGGCCAGGGCATATTGAATGATTTGCCCTCAGGGCAGCTTCTTAAAAAAAAAAAAATCAAGTTTTTCTTTCCTACTCCTTCACTCAAGAGCAGAAGATACCCCACATGCTCCTCCTGTGCTGCAGAACTGCCAATTCCAGCCCATTTGGTGACCTCAGGGAAGAGGGATGGACAGGGCCATGCAAAGTGCCCAGATCCTGTAACAGAGCATGGGGAGAGGCTGCTGCTTGCCTCCTTAAGTAAAGGATGAAGTTTTAATTTAAGCTGATCTCTGGGGAGAGAAGAAGGTTATTGAATCCACAGGAAGCAGCAGGGAATGAACCGAGTGACCCTGAAGCCAGGCACGAGCATCCAGGATTCCCGAGGGTGACAAAGCTGTGGGGGGGACAGACTGGCACCAGATTTGCTGTGGATTTTTTTTTCATCCCCTGCTCCGGACAGACACATTTCCCTTGTGATGCCTCACAGAGCAAACAAATGTCATCTCTTCAGGAAAACTGGAAAGACTATTTTCTTCCCAACCCTTCCCCCTCTCCGAATCCTCCCCCCTGCTTTTGCAGCTTGCAGCAAAGTGCCCCTAATCCCCAAATTCTCTCTCTACCTGCAGGGAGAGCTGAAACCCTACCCATCCCCTCCCCCAGCCCTCCAACCACACTAATCCATCAAATTCCCTGGCCTTGCAGCCCACCCCCAGCCCGACAGCAGCAATCCTGGCACCAGATGTCCACTGACAAAGGCAGCAGCACCAAGCATCAAAAAGCAATTGCCCATCACCCCTGTCCCGATGGGGCCCCGGGCAAAAAAAGTGACTTCAAAGCCCAACAAACAACCCGAGCAGCATCCGAGCATCCTTCTGCCACTCACACCCCGGGCACACTTCCCTCACTGGGGACACGGTGACAAAACTCAAACCACGTCTGAGCCCCACCGAAGGGTTACAGATTCCCCTCTTGCATCAGGGATTTAAACCAGGGGTCACTGATGGAAAACAAAAGGGATTTTATTTAAAAAAAAAAAATAATAATAATCAAACCCTGAGCAAGACATCTGTGCTCTGTCCACACGAGGCCGGAGCTGCATTAGCCAGGACTTTGTTTAAAGAGCGCTGTTGCTGTTCCTGCCAGGAGGGCTTTGCTGGCCAAGCCAGGCTCCAGATTAGCCATCTGGATTATCTGGTTTTGCTAAACCTGACCGCCAGCCCGGCCTGGGAGACGACACACCCATCTCCAGCGATCTGCTCACAAGAAATAGGTGGAGGGGAGGATGATTTCCACTCCGTACCCTCAGTAACTTTTCAAATGCACGGATTTTTCACCCTTTCTTCCCTTTTCCTACAGTTTGGTACTATTGCTTCCAGTATTCAGGCACGCTGCTACATCAGCCTCTGTCGAGTCCTGCTGGGCTCTCCACTCCCTCAACCCCCAGCTTTATTCCACAAATGCAATTTCAAGCTTTCCCACAGTTTCCCTCAGAGAAGCCACTGCACAGAGTGTCCCAGCCAGGCAGGAGGGACAGTGCTGAAACCCATCCCCAAAAAAATCCGTGTTAATGGAGCCGACCCTGCAACAACACCCAGCACAGGAACAAGCCCCCCCCCACCTCCCTGTTTCTACAACTAATTAATTGCAGCAATCTCCCCCCGGCTGGCTTCTGAAGCGACTCCAGCTAATGGTTCTGGGAGTGGTGAGCATCCCTCCTCCTCCTCCCCACGCATCCCTGCACCGCAGGGACAGCCCCTGCCACCCACGCTCCCACCTCCTCCGCAGGCAGGGCCCTACGCCACAAATCCGGGGGAAATTTGAACTGTCATTTCTCCCCTCTTACACCCAAGCTTTAGTGCTTGCTGCTACAACACAGCATCGTTTTATTTATGGTATTGCTCCTGCCGTCGTAACGATCCTACATAAATTCCACAGCCCGATTCCCTAACAATGCTTGCTGCTATTATAATAATGATCCCATCTGAATGGCACGGGTGCCATTATCAGGAAATCTGTTTGTAATAGGGAAGCAACTGTAAAAAAAAAAAAAAGGCATTACACCCAAATGAACTGCTTAAGGATTACCATAACCAGGGGCTTTGCCTCATTCCCTCAGCCGCAGCGTTGCTTCCTGCCTGCTCAGAAAATAGATAGCGAGTCAAAATTAGTAGGTAAGTCATCCTGTGATTTGGGAGCTGGTGCTGAAACTGAGCACTCCGTGGCTTCATCACACAAATAAAATCTACCTCCACACAGATTCAAGAAAGGATTTTGGCAATGCAAGTGCTAACGACAGCACTAATCAGTATGTGGAGAAATGGAAACACACCCTTTACCCTTACCACCCCACAAAAGTTACCTGTAAATAGCAAGGAAGGGCAGAACAGCCTCTTTAAGAGTCCAAACTCACCCAAGTGCTCACGAGCTCGTGCAAAATTAAGGCAGAAGTCACTTCAGATGTGGCACGGGACAGACAAGAAAAATCAAGGTCTTGTGGAGTTCTGTCTGATAGACTTCAGAGCTCCATCCCTGCCTCAGCCTGTGCACGTTCACAGCTCCCAGGTGCCTCCTGATCCAGGAAGTTTCACCTACCACAACAGTTATTACTCCTACAGAAGAGCTCTGGAAGGGCAGCTACTCCTTCAAAGAGAGCTTTCCAACAGATGTTTCCCCACCGTCAGCATTTGAACAAGCACGGTGTCTCACACCTTCCACAGTCCCCTAATTTTACCGGTCCGTTCTTCGCGCCCGCAAACGCAGCGTGAAATAAATTCAAATGTAACAAGACTGCGCTTCCCTGGTGCCACCAGATGTGCTGCAAACTCTGCCTACCCCGACAGCAAAGCCCTGCATGGGAACAAAATATATACAGGGTTCAAAATCTCTTCAAACAGAGGGCAGAGGATGGCTTGGGGGGGGGAGTGGTAATGGGATGCAGTGCCTTTTATCTCTCCAGGTGAGCAGTTACATTTCAGCCCAGGTGAGCAGCCTCCACACAAAGCTGCTACTAAAGGAGGGCTGCACAGAAGCCGGCACGAAACGAGGATCGGTGGCTTCACTCCAGCTCTTGGCTGGGCCGTGTCAGACAAAGTGTCACTCCTTCACCTGGCACCACAGGGCAGCTCCCCAAAAAAAGCACCAAGGACGGGGGGTTGTGCAACCTCCACTTTCTCCTCTGCACGTAGCCGGGGTGACACCGGCGCTGCTGCTCTTTTTGGCCCGTGCCCACACACCACAGACAGGGAGGCTGGAGCAGGAATCAGAGATACTGGATCTATTCCTGGCATCGCTGCTGCCGACCTGCCGCGGGAGCCGGGCGAGCCTCGCCTCTCTGCTGTCGCCTCCTCGCTCTTGGCTGAATGACTCAAGCGTGGCACTTCAGCTCTGTTCCACCGGTGGACCCTAAAGCTCTTCCCAGCAAAGGAGCACTGCGTGCTGCTATTCCCATTCTGCAGACAAGGAAGCCAGCAGATTGCCATTTCCCCAAAGGCTGTTTTTCTGGCACGCTCCTTAGAGATTAAATCTAGTGAAATAGCTTTGCCTTACAAGAATCTGTACCCACAGGGCAGACTCAACAGCCAGGGTAAAAGAAGGTGTTTGAAACTTGCTGTGATCAAGGTTAAGAAACATAATAAAACACCATATCCTGCTTTTCCAGCTCTTCAGGGTAATGAGGGATTTCCTCATATATCTGCTGCAACTGTCACCTTTGCAGGAATTTAGTACTTAATACTAAATTCGCTCTCTGTCGGCACACTGAACCTTCAGCCGGTTTATTTTGGAACCTCCGCCTCCCAAAAGAAGCGACGCACATCTCTCCCAAGTCAAAAGTGTAACCGGGCCTTCTCTGGTTTCAGTGCCTTTGAGAAGCCCCTCTTTGGGCTGCAGGAGGAGACGGCAGAGCAGCAGGAGAGCAGAGGAGGAGCCCCGGCACTGCCTCGGCTCCCTCGCCCCCACTCTGACTTGGGCAGGAAGAATTTGGGAGAATTCCCCGGGAGAGGCGATGCCCCTCTGGCCGCGATGGGGACCAACGACGACGCTCCCGTGGCGATCAAAGCACCGCGGCTGCTCCGAGGAGCGCCAAGGGAGGGGTCGCGGTTCGCTCTGCGGGGATGGGCGGCAGAGGGGAGCGCGGGCAGAGCCGGGCAGAGCCGGGCAGAGCCGGGTAAAGCTGGGTAAAGCCGGGTAGAGCTGAGTAGAGCTGGGCAGAGCCGGGCAGAGCCGGGCAGGGCCGGGTAGAGCCGGGTAAAGCCGGGCAGAGCCGGGCAGAGCAGGGCAGAGCAGGGCAGAGCCGGGTAGAGCCCGGTAGAGCCAGCCAGAGCCAGGCAGGGCCCGGTAGAGCTGGGTAGGGCCAGGCAGAGCCGGGCAGAGCTGGGTAGAGCCAGCCAGACCCAGGCAGAGCCAGGCAGAGCCAGCCAGAGCCCGGTAGAGCCAGGCAGAGCCGGGCAGAGCCAGGCAGGGCCGGGTTGAGCTGGGTAGAGCCAGGCAGAGCCCGGTAGAGCCAGGCAGAGCCAGGCAGAGCCAGCCAGAGCCCGGTAGAGCCAGGCAGAGCCGGGCAGAGCCGGGCAGAGCCAGCCAGAGCCCAGTAGAGCCAGCCAGACCCAGGCAGAGCCAGGCAGAGCCAGGCAGAGCCAGGCAGAGCCGGGCAGAGCTCCCCTCCAGCGCCCTGCCCCGAGCCGAGGCAGCCCCGCTGGCCGCCCCCAGCCCGGAGAGGGGGCGAGGGATGGCCCCAAGGCAACAACCCCCAGCGTTCTCTCCTTACACTGGAGAGAACACGCAAGCCGCGAAGAACCTGCTAAAACAGCCTGATTCACTCAGACGCAGATTTTTTTCGCTTCTTCCTTTCTGGCGAAGCAAAAACCCTAAATAAAGCCCAGCCAAGAGCGTCAGCCCCGAAAATCCCAGGGCTGGCAGGCCCTGGTGCAGCCAGGAGCAGCCACACCGACAAACACGGAGGAGAAAAGCATCTCAGTGCAGGTGGTTTGTCATTTTGTTACTCTCAGAAAGTCTCCTTCCAGCAGATGTTCCCCTGTACCATGTGTGGCAATCCCAGCGCGCTTGAATTTGTGATTTTTCCTCCGCTAAGTGACGTTTTCAGGAAAAGGGAAATTAAAGGATAACAAGATGCAGCTATAGAAAGCTGGAGCTATGCAGGCTAGAGAATTCTCTCTCTCTCTCTTTATATTTTTTTTTAATTTTTTTTTTTTAGAAGAAGAACCATAATGTTAATGTTAGAAACCACTCTTTTCATATATAGCAATGATCAGCTTCCTTTTTACACTTCTTTCCTTAGCTGCAGGAGAGCTCTCCAGCTACGAACAATATAAATTTAAATTTAATTTCAAACTGTTGCTATAACTGCCTCCAGTCAGACCAACTGCTGCGAATTCAAGTCAGAGCCCTGACGTAAAAGTTACCTGAGTTACCTGCAACAGAAAAGTTCTTTGTTTTTGCCGAAGTGAGAAAGGAATAATAAAGGGATAAAATGTGGTTATTTCTCATGGAAGTTCCAGCTACACCGTTCCCCCCCCATTTATTACGTTTCTAAAATCACACATTTTAGATAAATCCGCATCTTGAGCTTGAACGGTAGCCTAATCGCACTAGCAAACAACGCATGTGAAGCCGAGAAAACGAGTTCTATTTAATCCTGGGAAGGCAGCACGGGAGTTGTGCAATGTTTACCGGGAATGAATTCTGCCCGTTACTCAGAGGCTGCCGCCCGTGTCCTGCCCCGCGCTGCCCACAGCATCGCGCACTCCCGCTGCCTCCAGCTCATTAAAAAATAAAAGTAATTTCCAGCACGGAAAAGAAACGTGTAGTAAGAGGGGTGATTTGGAGAGGAGGGCGAGCTGCAGAGCCGGTCCTTTGTACGGCAAGGCACGGGGTGGCGGGAGGAGAGGGGGGGGGATGCTGGATGTGGTTCTCACATTTTCTCGCTCCTGCGAGCCCTGGGCTGGGGAGAAGGAGGGAGAGGAAATGGGAGAGGGATGGGCAGAGCGAAGGGAGGGGGAGAGAGGGGAAAGAGGAGAGGCAAAGGCAGCGGGAGAGCGAAGGGAATTCCCTGCCCAGCGCCCCCCGCAGCCCCCGCTGCCCATTCCCTGCCAGCCCCGCTGCCCATTCCCAGCCCCGCGGGACCCCCCCGTTCCCCGAGCCCCCCGCCGCTCCCCGGCCCCGGAGAACAGAACAGAACAGCTTTCCCTTGTTCCAAAGGCGCTAAAGAATCGAATTTTTAAATCAAACCGACCGTCTCGGGAGCCGTCCCGGCGCCGGCGGGGTGCGGAGGCTCCGTGGCGAGGGCGGCCCGGGGGACCCCGCGACCCTCGGCGGAGGGAGGGACCCCTCGGCGGAGGGAGGGACCCCTCGACCCTCGGCGGAGGGAGGGACCCCTCGACCCTCGGCGGAGCCCAGGGCGGCCCAGGCCGGGCGGGGCGGACCCGGGGCGGGTTCAGGGCGGGGCGGGGGCGGCTCCGGGGGCAGCGGGGCCCGGCCGGGGGGACCCTGCCAGCAACCCCGGGGGGCTCAGCCCCGGGCTCGGCCGCTCAGCATCCCTCCCTCCCTCCCTCCCAGGCTTGCGCTGGGGTCTGTGTCCCCCCACCCCTCCATTCCGGGTCCTTGGGATGCTCTCAGACACACCCAGAGCTCCCGGAATCAAAAGGAGAATCGCCCTCGCTGCGCCCCCAGCACCCGGTTCCCCGTCCCCGTTCACCCAAAGGGGAAACTGAGGCACGGCCGCGGGTGCTGGGATAACCCTCGCCTTGAGATTCACGGCGATGCTTTTGGCCGTACAAAGGCCGGCACCACTCGTCCGTGATGAGATAAACTCTCTAAAAACACACGCACACACACACAAAAAAAAAAAAAAAAAAGGAAGCAAAACCATCAACAAAAGCCACAACCTCCTTCATTTATTTTTCATGGAGCTGCACAGCCGTGCTGAGCTCCTGCAGCCATCTGTAAAGGGAGAAGGTAATTCCTAGCCTAAGGACTTAAGAGTTTAAATAAGATATAAACGCAGTGTGAGAGGACGGCAAAGCGAGCGGCGGGAGGGGGTGTGCGACAAAAGGCTTTTTCTTCAGAGGGAGATTAGGATATCATGATTGCAACGTATACGCCTTTGCATTGACTCTATATGGGATTTCAGAGCAGCTCGGGTATCTCCAGGCAGGAAACAAAACACTCCGTACTTGCTCTTTTCCAAATCGTACCCAAAAGTTGGAACCAACCAGGAAAAAAAAAAAATAAAATCACAACAACAAAATTCCTTCTTCCCTCTCTGCTCCCCTCTCAATTCTGCCTGTTTTGTTTTGTTTTGGGGTGGTTTCTTTGGGTTTTTTGGGGGTTTTTTTGTGTCTTGGGGGTTTTTTTTTGTTTGTTTGTTTGGGGGTTTTTTTGTTATTTTGTGGGGGGTTTCTTGATGAGTTTAGTTTTTGTTTTTGTTTGTTTGTTTTTGGTTTTATTTTGTGGGGGGGTTTATTTGGGTGGTTTTTTATGTTGGGGGTTTTTTTCCACACAGAGAGATGTTTTTCTGGGTGCTTTTTTTTTTTCTTTTTTTTTTTTTTTTTTTTTTTTTCTCTTTGAAAGCTCTGGGTTGAAAATCCTCGGTCATTTGGGAATTCTCCGAGCCAGCGGCCGTAGCGGGGCTGAGCACAGAGAGGTTCTTGGCAAGCCCCAGCCCGGCGCTGGAGCATGTGCCTGGGAGAAAGGAGAGGGGGGGCTGCCGAAGGGGGGGGCAAAAGAGGCCACATACATTTTTAGCAGAAAAAAAATTAAAAAAAAAAAAAAAACGAGGAGAAAAAAAAAAAAAGCGTCACCGAGGCCTGCCTGGCGCAGACGCCAGCTCTGGGGGCTGGGAGCGGGGGAGAGCAGGGAGGAGAGAGAGAAAGAGAGAGGCTGGGTTGGATGGAAGTGAGGATCCAGATTGAAAACAGATGGGATTTTTCTTGCCAACCTGACATCCGAGACCGCAGGAGGCGGGGTGAAACTTCCCTTCAGAGAGGCTGGCAGCCAGGAGATATGGTGGGGGGGCCCCCACCCCACCCCCAAAAAAATAAAATAAAAAAAAAAAATCCCAGTTTGGTTTGAAATCCCTTCTTCGTTCCTGCTCGGCTGGGGCTCTGGGGTGGGCAGAGAGGAGCCCGCTGGAACTGGGTTGGTTTTTTTTTTTTTATACTTTGAGGGATTCGATTTTACCATTAAGTGTCTGATTCATCTGTTCCTGCCTGCTGGAGCCCAGCCGAGCCTGGCAGTTAATACTTGCCCTGGGAGACATTTTAGGGGCATTTTGCACTGCCGTGGATCCCTCTGTGTGTGCTCAAGAGGGAAACCCATGTCCCTGCACAGAAATAACCCTGCAGGGCAGGCTCATCCCTGGGGTGAGCTGGGATGCAGGAAACATGCTGGAGTGGGGGCTGCAAAGATCCACATTTCTGTGTAAAAAGGCACCAAAAAAAGAATGTTGGAGGACCTCACACCTCCTGGCACAGCCCTGAGCAACTGAGCTGGCCCAAGATGTGCAGGTTTAGGAAGTCCAGGATGAAGGACATGAAGGTGCCTGGAGTGTGTCCAGAGAAAAGAAAGGAGCTGGGGAAGGGGCTGGAGCACCAGGAGGGGCTGAGGGAGCTGAGGAAGGGGCTCAGCCTGGAGAAAAGGAGGCTCTGGAGGGACCTTGTGGCTCTGAACAACTCCCTGCCAGGAGGGGACAGCTGAGGGGTCGGGCTCTGCTCCCAGGGAACAGGGACAGGGGCAGAGGGAATGGCCTCAGGCTGGGCCAGGGGAGGTTTAGGTTGTTTCATCCAAAGGGTGGTCAGGCACTGGCACAGCTGCCCAGGGCAGTGGTGGAGTCCCCATCCCTGGAAGGATTGAAAAGCCCTGTGGATGTGGCACTTGGGGACACGGCTCAGCGGTGGCCTTGGCAGCGCCAGGGTAACGGATGAGACTCGCTGATCTCAGAGGGCTTTTCCAACCTCAAAAAAAATCCCAGGATCCCCAAGCTGCAAACAAACGGGTCCAACAGCCCCCTGAAGTGACTTCAGCAGTGATTCACCCAGGAGTCAGTTTGTGGCCGGCCTGATGGAGCAGCGGCCGCTCCGGGTCACAGCTCCTGCTTGCCACCGCAGCCACGCACCCCACGCACTCCTCAGGGCCACCAAAATCCCAGCAGAAGGGTGATGCAGTGGCCACACGAGTCTGTGTGATGGGGTAGGGTGGGGAGGTGTGGATTTTTTACCACGTTCTGGGACAGAAATCACTGCAGGGTCACAAACGAGCCCGTGGGATTGGCACGGCTGCCCCTCCAGCAGAACACGGGTGTCCTGCAGGCCTGGCAGGGACAGGGGGTCCCTGTCCCCAACCCCCCCCCCCCACCCTCCCCAAGATTTCACAGCTACTTTACAAACCAGAAACAAAAAGTTAATGGTGCGGGCTTGACCACATATTTTCCAGGGGCTCTGGGAGACCGGCTCTCCACAAGCCGGCTCACACACACTCTTTTCATTCAGAGCTTTAAATACCCAATTGTGTCTGTTTTCAGCACGCTCATTTTTAGCATTTTAATGATACGGTCCCCGGCTTTCACCCTCCTTGGACTGGCCCCAGTATGGGGGGGGTTTTGTTTTTTGGTTGTTTTTTTTTGGTTTTTTTTTCGTTTTTTCCCCCCTTTTCTTTTTAACATCTTGCAGAGCGAGAGGGGAAAGGGAAGAGGGTTAGCAAGAGGTCACACATTTCTCCTAACCCAAGTGTTTTTGCAGCAGGCAGGGGGTCCTGCTGGGGACAAAGACGGAGCAGCCCCTGGGGCTGTGTGTTGGCTCGCGGTGGGACGGGCACGCTGCCCTGCCCTGCTCCATCCAGGGACCTTCCCGGGACAGACAGACAGACAGACAGACAGCAGGCAGCAGTGCCCATCCCCTCGCCCTGGCACGGCCCAAACCTCACTCACCACAGCCAGCCCTGGAAGGAAGTGTTGGGATTTGCCACTGCAGTGGCTTTCCCTCCTTGCCCTGCGGACAGAGCTGTGCCCTGGGTCTCGCTGGCAGGGTTTTGCTTGGCTACTCTGCTCTCCTCAAGGGATGGATGGGCAGAAGATCCCAGCTGCAAACAGGACTTGGGCTGGGTCAGCTCTGCCTGCCCAGCTGCCATCACTGCACTGACACAGCAAAGCTGTTCGGGTCCAGGCTCAGCTGCAGCATCAACACCCAAAAAAAAAAGCTGCTGGAGCACTCTGCACCCTGCCACGAGAGCCAGGGAGGCAGCAGGAGAGAGCCAAACCAAACCAAACCAAACCAAACCAAACCAAACCAAACCTCTCCGTCCACATCTTCCCCAAGCACACTCAGCCCTACTTCCTTTTAGATGTGCTGTGTAGCCCTGGTTGGTGACTGAGATGTTTGGGTTTTTCTGAAACTCTTTTTCCCAGGGAGTTTTCTGCCAAGGAGAGACACGTTTTCCTGACTGTAAACTTTGTTTACATTCCTTTCCCTGGGAGGGACTTCTTCTTGATGTCCCTCTGCTCTGACCAAAGTGATGGAAGAAGTTTGTCTTTCTTCCACCCCTTGGGTTGTTCTCTGTAGAACAGCATAAAAGGGAAGAAATTCCCAAAAATACACAGAGTCATTGTCAGCCTTCTGAAGTCAGAGTCGGTGTTGTTGAGGTCTTTAACAGCATCACCCACCTTTCCCAAGCACGCTCAGCCCTACCTCCTTTTGGATGTGCTGCCGTGACCCAGCCCCAAGGGACATCCTCTCCTCCTGTCCCCACCACCCCAGGGATGTCCCCATCCCCTCTGCCCCAGCTCCACACACACCACGTCCCCACCAAGCCCCTTCACGGCGCGCTCCACCATCAGCTGCTCACAGGATTTTGAATTTTTTTATTATTTTTTTTTCCTTCCTTCCCGCCAAGTAATATCGAAATGATATTTATTAAATTTGCTCTCTAAGTCCCTCAATCTGCTCCATAATACAGTGAATCTGCGAGGTGGTTTCACTGATCCCGCCTCAATGAGACCAGATTAACACAGATGATCCCGGCTTTGCGGCTCCCTCGGCCCGGGGAGGGTCAGAGGTTGTGCAGAAAGGCAAAACCCGCTGGCAGCGCCGAGCCGGGGTAAAAAAACCACGTGGCCCTGGAAAAAATGATTTCCGAGGTTAATTCCAGGTGGGAAGGAGGGAGCACTCAGCGTGGATGGAAAAACTCCTCTGCGTTCCAGCCTCTCTTGCTCTTATCTCCCTCCTCGAGCGCATTGATTGCACCTGCCCCCACCCCAGCAAGACGCCCATTAAATCCCAAATCAGCTCCAGAAAGGTTCATCAGATCCATTATCTCTGCATTCAGCTAAATTATGAAAATCATTAAGATAAGGAGGCATGGAGCCTATTAGTTTCCTGGAGAGGATGCTTTACGATTCTTTTCCTTCTGCTTCCGCATTTAATTACCTTAAGTTTCACAGTATTTAATTCCATTTATTAAACCTTTAATACGTAAAAAAAACCCCCAAAAAAACAAAACAATAAAGCCCAGTGCTCGTCGCCTTTTGGGAGGGCTCAGATCGAGGCAATCCTCCATCCATGCATGGACACTCAGCTGAGCTGGAGCTGTGCTCAGGGGGGGGATGCATCCACTAATTAAAAAAATTAAAGACGTGCCCCAGAGTCCGTGCAAAGGGAAAACGAGCGATGCCAGCCCAGGGTTTGGCTGCCCCAAGCCAGGCTGGTCCCTGAGCTGGCTGCCAGGAGCTTGGAATAACCCAGAGGGATGGCACAGAAAGCAGTGGGATTGTGGAACTCTCTTTATCCTTTCCTACAGGGGCAGGAGCACAGCTCATCTGCAACAGCCTCACCCCCAGGAAGCCCCAGCAGGGATGGTGCTCCTGCAGGTACCACAGGGACCCACGTTTGGGTTTTTTTGGGTTATCCTCCTGGACAGATTCTATTTTAGGGCACTGACAGGAAAGATGGAAACAGCCAAGCCCCCACACGCTCCCAGCAAGGTCAATCTGAAGCATTAGCTGCTCACTGGCTGCATTTTGCCTTCCCAGAGATGCCATTTAGCGATGCTGGTTCCTCTCAGAGCAGCACCCAAAGCTCTTTACCCTGCCAAGGCACACGGGCTGCAACCCTCAGGCTGCCTCTGCCATCTACACAGGACATCCTGAAGAAAGCAAACCAAACCAGAGGCACAGCCAGGGAAGGGCTTGGTGCAGGGACACCTTGGTGCAAGTCCAACCCACCAAGAGCAAGGGCTGCAAACCCACTCCCTGTCAGCACACAGACAATCACAGACCCATACACAGCATCTCCAAACCCCCTCCTGCAGGAGATTTCAACCTTTGGACAATTGATGGACAACTGGAACTTTCTATGAGAAGCTGGGGACAATCATGAAGCACCTTGAGCCATTCCTAAGTGCCCAAGGCCAGGATGGATGGGGCGTGGAGCCACCTGGTCTAGTGGAAGGTGTTGGGGGGTTGGAAAAACATTATCTTTAAGGTCCTTTCTAACCAAACATTATCTCTAAGGTCCTTTCTAACCAAACCAAACTATTCTGTGATTTCCTTAATTCAGACACTTCTCTCCAGCACTTGCACAGCACGATTTACAAATGCTGCTGCCTTCAAGGCCTGTCCCATCATGCATCCAACCAGGGCCCCACAGCTCCAAGCAGTGCAGTTTCTTCCCACCAACATCTTCGACAGGATTAAACCTCAAACTTGGCCTGCATTTTGCAGTTGGTTTCTAAATCATGAACCACTCTGGAAAAGTAGCACCAGGAAGAAAAAAAAAAAAAAAAAACAAAAAAACAACTTGCTAAAGTGTTCCTCAGCAGCATACCCACAGACTTTAATATAAAAAAGCTGCTGCTAATTTAAAAAACAAATGTTTAAGCAATCAAGCATGTTTATTTAATTTGTCCTTTCTGTGCCAGGGAAGGGCTGGGCTGCTCACACGACGTTATCAAGGGCTGGTGGTGAGGGCCCTGCCTGGTGGGATGGGGGCAGCTGGAGGCTCCAACACAACCCAGAGGCTCTCTTGGAATAATCCAGCCTCACAGCCTGAGATGAAGACATCTACAGCCTAAGGATGGGACAACCCATTGCTGGCACCCAGCATGGACCAGGTTACAGCAGTTGGGTTGGAATGGCCTCTAAGACCACCCAGTTCCACTCTGCTGCTGTGGGCAGGGGCACCTCCCACTGAACCTCCTCAGAGAGCCACAGGACAGTGACTCTGTGGATAATCCCGACTTCTCATGGATCCCAAAACGCCCAAAAGGACCCAATTTTCAGAGTACAAACGAGTCCCCAGAGAGGCTGGAGAGCCCCATGCTGCTCTTCTCAGTGCTAGAAGGGCTCAGACCTGGACAGCAGATCAGATTCTCCTTTCCCAGCACGGCACTGACAGGAACAGTGATGCTTTAGAGATGGGGTGGAACTCAATGTGCCCATCATTATCACTGGCTATAACAAATCACTCCTGGGGCTGGCAGGTACTTTATTAATTTTCCCCCATGCAGCATCAAGGATGACCGAGGAAATCCAGCAGCCTGTTGATCTGTTGGCCTCCCTGGCCCAAAATAACTGATTGTTTCTTTTTAAGCAGCAGAAGGCACCAAATCCTCACGTCGAGGCGACAGAGCTGGGAGGAGATGCCACACACACCCACGGCACCAGCACCTGGACAGGTTTCCACTTCATCCTCTGCACTGGGAAAAAGCTGGGCCCAAGTCTTCCACTTGCCCTTCAGACACAGGGAAAATTGAATAAAGGGATTTTTTTCAGTCCATTGGGTGTCTCCTGGCAGTTCTTGATGGATTCACCGCCCGAGCTTTGGTGTGCTGGAAGCGCAGGGAGGTTTTGGGTGCCTGGGACTGTCCTGTGCATCCCTCTGAGGCTGGCAGCAAGCTGGGGCCAACCCAGGTGCCCAGGTCCCTGTGGGAGCTGAGGCTGCTCTCCTGTCCCTGGGGGAGGGTTCAGGATTCCCTTCCCATGGGATTGCTCCACGCGGCCACCGATGCTCACGGACTCACGCAGCCAAAAACCCCAGCAGCCCTCCCAAGGACAAGGCCTCTGGGGCTGTTGGAGGTGTTCTGGTGCTGATCTCCTGGGGGCTGCAGGAGCAGAGGGAGAGCCCAGTGCAAGGACATTCACAGGACGGGCTGTGGCTTGCACAGCTTTGCTTCAAACCCCGCAGGAAGGGGCTTCTCGAGTCACACAGCCCCAGCAGACACCAGGCGAGGCAGCTCCGCTGTCTCCGTCCCCCCAAGGCCCCTACTGATGACCTTTATTTGCGTTTTTTTCAGCGCCATCTCCATTCTTTGTGGTTACTGAGAGTGTTTTCCGTATGAGCAGCACTGGAGAGTCTTCCAGAGCCTGCAGCCATCCCAGACTGGAGCCTGCTGAGCAGCCAAGCGAGACCTGCAAAACCCCAGCACAGGCTGGAAGCTGCCACGAAGACCACGTGGGCAGAAATGGATCTGCTGAGGACGCAGGAGAAAAAACCACTGCTGGGGGAAGGCGAGGCTCAGGAGCAGGCAAAGGAGCTGCAGCAGCAAGGAGCCACAGCTGAGGGGACACAGGGACAGTGTAGCCCTGGTTGGTGCCTGAGATGTTTTGGTTTTCTCTGAAACTCTTTTTCCCAGAGAGTTTTCTGTCAACAAGAGACACGTTTTCCTGACTGTAACCTTTGTTTGCATTCCTTTCCCTAGGAGGGACTTCTTCTTGATGTCCCTCTGACTTGACCAATGTAGTTAAAGAAGTTTGTCTTTCCTCCACCCCTTGGGTTGCTCTCTGTAGAACAGCATAAAAGGGAAGAAATTCCTGGAAATAAACTCAGTCATTGTCAGCCCTCTGAGTTGGAGCCGGTGTCGTTGTGGTCTGTAGCCCTGGTTGGTGCCTGAGATGTTTTGGTTTTCTCTGAAACTCTTTTTCCCAGAGAGTTTTCTGTCAACAAGAGACACGTTTTCCTGACTGTAACCTTTGTTTGCATTCCTTTCCCTGGGAGGGACTTCTTCTTGATGTCCCTCTGCTCTGACCAATGTGATGGAAGAAGTTTGTTTCACCCATTGGGTTGTTCTCTGCAGAACAGCATAAAAGGGAAGAAATTCCCAGAAACAAACGGAGTCATTGTCAGCCTGCTGAAGTCGGAGTCTGTGTCGTTGTGATCTTTAACAGCGTCAGGACAGAGTGGGAGCAGCAGCTCTGGTGCTGCCAGCACTGCTGGGGCAGTGCAGGTCCCCAGAGCCTCCAGGCAGTGGCTGCTGGCAGCCCCTGGGCAGGGAGCTGCTCTCCACAGGGAGCTGGTTCTCCCCACGCACCCTCCTTCATGGAGAGCTTTCTTTGTTTTCTTTCTTTAGGAAAAAAAAAAAAAGGAAAAAAGGAAGCAACAGTGCCATTTTCCAAGCACTCAGTGCTCCTCGTACCCAACCCCGGAGCGGAGTTAAACTGGATTGAATCTGAACAGAGCTCTCCAGCAGAGCCTGACAGCAGCAGGAATCCTGCAGGCACGCTGGGGGTGGCAGGAGGGCCTGGGGGTGCATTTTGTACCTGCCTCCACAGCCATGAACACACCATAAACAACACAATGCCTGTCCCTGAGCAGCAGCAGCCTGGGCACTGCCCTGGCACGGGCAGTCCTGCAGGGCAGGGGCACAGGCTGGCTCCTGCCCCTCCTGGGAAGGGCCCAGCTCTGTGCAGACATGCCAGGACCCTGCCCAGCCCCACAGCTCTCCCAGCACTGCCCTGTCCGGACACGCCTGGGCTGTGGGTTCTGCAGGGAGAAGGGAGACCTTAGAGAACCTTCCAGTACCTAAAAGGGCTGCAGGAGAGCTAGGGAGGGACTTTGGAGGACAAGGGGGAATGGCTTCCCACTGCCAGAGGGCAGGGCTGGATGGGAGATTGGGCAGGAATTGTTCCCTGGGAGGGTGGGCAAGCCCTGGCACAGGGTGCCCAGAGCAGCTGGAGCTGCCCCTGGATCCCTGGCAGTGCCCAAGGCCAGGCTGGAGCAGCCTGGGGCAGTGGGAGGTGTTCCCAGGGGTGGCACTGGATGAGCCTTAAGGTCCTTCCCAACCCAAACCATCGTGTGACTCCATGGCTGCTGACTTTGCCCCATCCCTTCCAAATGGGCCCCCAGAAATGCACTGCTGAAAATGCAGCAAGTATCCCACTGCTGGTGACACCCCTCCCTTTTCCTCATGTCCCAGACACACTTTCACTCCTTTTCCCACCATCCCATCAGCTGCCAGCTGCAGAGGGGCCCTGCCAGCTGACAGATGAAGCTTCAGGTTAACAAATCCAATTTGTCAGAGACTAAAAGCCAAAGCATTTTTATTCTGCTGGCTTTTTTTTTTTTTTTCCCCCATAAAATTGCTCAGACATTCAAGACTTGAAATGTCACCGTGTCACTTGGTGGCAGCTGAGGGCACAGAGCTGGAAAGGTCAGGAGAAGCTCTCCAAGAGTCACAGGGCAGACAGGGCCACTGTGATGGCTGGGGACAAGGAGGCCACCAGCCCACACACAGCCCAGTGCTCCCAGTGCAGCTCTGCAGACCATGAGCACCCACTCACGATTGCAAACAAGCTTCTCTGGCTTTCCTTGACCCCCAGACTCCCTCCATCGCAGCTGGGACCACCACATCTCCCTGAGATTGAATTAACAAAGCCAAAGGGTTTTCCCACAAACATTCAGGGTATCTCCCACCAGTGTAGGACACAGGGGCAGATGGGGAGGCAAGGCAGAGCCCCCCTGGATCCCAGCAGGAGCTGGGAGAGCTCCAGCAGGTGCCAGTGAACCACACAGCAGCAACTGTGCTAGCACCTCTGCCTCTCCCAAGCCCAGACTCAGAGTAGGGATGCTGCTCCAGGTTTGCCCCTCGGGCATCCAGGAAAACAGAAGCCAAGGGAAGCAGTGCCAGGGGGCTGAGCCAGGCAGCAGTGGGTGAGCAGGAGCAGGGAAGTGGCAGGCAGGATTGGGGTTGAGCCTGGCTGCCACAACATCCACGGGGGGACATTCCACGGGAGCAGGGACAGGACGGAGCCTGGAGCCTCCCAAGGCAGCAGGGAGCTCCCACTCCTGCAGCACAGGGCTCCTTCCCTGCTCCTCCTGGGAGGGGGTGGCCACGGCAAGGAAGCAGCTGGCACGGAGCTGAGCAGGGCCACGTGTCCCCTCCAGCACGGGCTGTTCCCATCCCTGCCCCCGCCTCCTTCCCGGCAGCGTGTCCCACGCACCCGTCTGCTCCAGCCTCCCCCATCCCATCCCATCCCATCCCATCCCATCCCATCCCATCCCATCCCAATCCTACCCCATCCCACCCCATCCCATCCCAATCCTACCCTATCCCACCCCACCCCATCCCATCCCAATCCTACCCTATCCCATCTCATCCCATCCCATCCCATCCCACCCCATCCCAATCCTACCCCATCCCACCCCACACCATCCCATCCCAATCCTACCCTATCCCATCTCATCCCATCCCATCCCACCCCATCCCAATCCTACCCCATCCCACCCCACCCCATCCCATCCCATCCCAATCCTACCCTATCCCATCTCATCCCATCCCACCCCATCCCATCCAACCCCATCCCATCCCATCCCACCCCAATCCTACCCCATCCCAATCCTACCCTATCCCATCTCATCCCATCCCATCCCATCCCATGGATCCCATCCCATCCCATCCATCCCAATCCTACCCCACCCCATCTCATCCTACCTCATCGTACCCCATCCCATCCATCCCATCCTATCCCATTCCCATCCTACCCTACCCCATCCCATCCCATGGATCCCATCCCATGGATCCCATCCCATCCCAATCCATCCCATCCTACCCCATCCCATCATCCACACCCAGAGGCTGTGGCTACACACACAGATGGAATGGGATGGATGGATGGACAGGCAGGACTTGGCACCCTTCTTGAGCAGCACACCCCTTCTTGTGACTTCAAAAAGCCCAAGCCCAAAAATTATTTACATAGGCAAGATTTTGTGATATGGGGCTTTTTTCACTCCTAAAGGACTACTCAGAGGAAAAAAAAAAAAAAAAAAGAGTTTAAAATAAAGTGACTTCCAAAGAAAAATCCAAGTTGAAAGCCTTGCTTTGATTTTATTTTAAGATTAAAGCTCTCTGCAGAGTGTTCTAGGGCCCTGATGTGAGGACCACAAGCTCCTCTGATACTTCCTAGAAAAACTTGCAATTGAGCCACCCGTAAACGCTCCTCATGAGAAGGTTCAGAGGGCCTGGAGGAGAACAAGGCTCTCAGGAGACACACTGCCCGGGCTGCCCTCGAGAGCATCTGTCTGCAGGAGGCAGAGTGGAGGATGAAAAATGGGGACATGGATAAGGGATACAGCTCGCTCAGAGACATTGGAAAACGTCAAGGGTAAGTCAAGAACAAAGCCCTGGGATGGGAGATCCGGTTACACCACAGCACAGCCTCATTACAGCCTGGCTTGCAAGAGAGAAATCCAAACTGTGAGCTGACCTGGCCAGCCCAGCGCTGGGGACAGTGGCTCTGGGGCACAGAGCCCTCAGGGACAGCCCTGTGTCCCCCTGCAAAGAGCTGGGCTGGAAAGGCAGGAGCTTCTCCCTGGGATTCCCTTCCTTTGCCCTTCGGAGGCACCCGAGCTCAGGGAGCTCACCCTGGCTGGGACACCCAAAACAGCACAGCCTGCACCCCTCACCTCACCAGCCCTGCCCCCAGGCCCCCCTAGATCCAAAACCACATCACCCACCTGTGACAAGAGGGGACAGCCCCAGTCACTAAAGCACAGGGCGAGGTAGGACACCGGGGACAACGACCCAGGTGGGTCACACAGGGACCAGGGAGACCCTGCCAGCTGAAAATTTCACCTCCACGAAAAAACTGCACGTCTTCTCTTCCCCCTGTTCCTCGTTACTCCTCATCAGCCAGCCCAAAACCCAGCTCCTTGCCAGGCCAGAAGCCCAAGGCACGCAGGTGGGCCCACACCCGAGCACCCACATGTTGCTGTGCTTCGTGCCTACCATGTTTTGGTTTTGGGAAATTCTGTTCTCAGGCACTCTTCTGGTACACAAGGCCACATATTGTAAACTACCTTGTTTTGCACATACTTTGCAGAGGAGGGATTTTCGCCTGGTGGTCTCTGGAACTGACCAATGGTTCCCAAAGGTCCCACCTCTAAGGTGGGCACATCTGAAAAAGCATAAAAGCAGTAGAAAAATAAACCGTGGGTCCCTTCCTTGCAAGGGTCCACGCAGATTCCTTCTGAATCACTCCCTGCCTCGTTCATTGTGTCCCACAGTGACACCCACACCCCTCGGCACGCTCCCCGAGGCAGCCGGGATGAGAAGCCTTAGCTGTGAGGGCCATTAAGGATTTCATTCACCTTTCTCTCCTGCTTCTAAGAAACACTTCAGTTCCTCCCACCTCCCTTCTTTTCCTCTTTTCAAAGCAACCTTTGCAGCTATTTTTAGACCGGCACATCTCGGCGCTGCCGGATCCCCCGCGTCACCTCCGCCGGCAGGGGAAGCAAAGGGATGCTCCTGTTCTCCACACCTCTGGGGCAGCTGCTCAGCCTGGGCATTTTTCAAGCTGCTTTCCATGGATAAAGCATGGGAGCTGTCATCTCCCTGCTCGGGAGCACAGCGGGTCCGTGGTCTTTCCCAAAATCCAGACGGCCTCACCCGAATCCCCTTACGGGTTCATCAGCACAGCCTTTGGGGCATGGAGTCCATGAAATGCCACTGGTGCTCCCAAATCGTGGCACCAGACAGGTCAGCCTGTTGAAATCAGGGTGCTGAGACATGAAGGTGATGGCTGGAGCTTCGTCTTCATCCCTCCCCAAGGAAATGGGACGCGTGGTGAGGGTGGCTCGTCCTCCTGCCCTGCACCCAGCTTGACTGTTGGTTCAAGCCTGAGCCCTTGAGAAGGGCAAGTTGTGCTTTGGGCTCCTGGAAAAGAGAAATCTTCTCATCAGCGTGGTGCAACAAGCCCTTCCAGGAAGGAGTTAGCAAGGATCTTGCTTGGCTGCTCTCCTCAGGGCTCTGAGCACATCCCAAAGCAGATCCAGGGCTTGCCCGGTGGAGCAGCTGTCAATTCCAGATGGATGGTGCTAGGGGACTCCAAGTCCAGGGATTTTCCTCTTCCAGAGTAGTTTTGCAAGAGGACAGAAAAAGCCTGCAAGTCTCAGGACCTGGATTCCAGAAAGGAACAGTGGAGGCAGGAAATCCCAAACCAGCAGAAAATTCAGCTTGTTCTGGGTCAAGTGCAGGCACAAGCAGAGGAAAGCCCTTTCCAGGAGAGCAGCCCAGGAGGTCAGGTCTGTACGAGGCTTCTGGGGATTCACAACACTTCGATTCTGAAGGTCAGAACCCTGGAGATGATCAGGAGCTGGTTCCCCAGAGGATGATTAGCCAACAACTCTCCCTGTGGAAGCGGAGCAGTCCCAGTGGCATGTGTGACCAGCAGCTGTCACCTCCCACTGCTGCACGGGCAAAAAAAAAATATAAAATCCATCCCAGGCACAGCAGATGTCACATCACCTTTGCTTTGGGCCGGGTGGCCGAGCTGGGACACTCTGAGCCACCTGGCTGTGCCAGGCAGGGAGGTGACCCCGAGTTCCCACAGCCAGAGCTCAGTGAAACAGCCACCTTTGGGATAAAACCAGTCAGGAGAGGAAGGAGGCGAGCAGCAACCTGATGGATGCTCCCTGGCTGTGGGGTCACAGAGGCTGTGCTGGAGCCCCAAAAGAGCCTGTTCCCCCAGGATCACACTGAGCTGGGATTGTGTTTGGTCCTCTCAGCTCCTCTGCTTGCTCTGGGCTCGCAGGGAGAAGGTAAAACCGCCTGTGGCCTGTGCCTTGTCACACACAGGGAGAGCTGCACCCCCTCCTGCTAAAACCCAGCTGGGAGAGGGGCAGGGATTTACCACACGGTGAAAAAGGCTGCCAAACACGGGGGGATTCATTGGGGTGGTGCCCTGAAACCTCAGCCAGAGACGGGACAGAGGCTGTGCTCAGAAATCCCTGCTGAGTATTAACAGGGACACCAGGTTAGATCCCACTGCCACCATTTTAGAGCGCCGAAGCCAACACGTAAATACACCTGGGAAAAAAAAAAAACAAAAAACCAAACAGATTTGCTTCTTGCTTTATTTATCAGCCAGGGCTTGGAGAGCAGGGACACATCCCTGAGACACCTTCTCCTGGCTCCAGGAACGTGTTCATTATTCCCAGGCTGCGCCTGGCAGGGCGCGGATCGCTCTCAGATTACAGATGTTTATCAGTGAACTATAATAAAGGTGGGACAGTGACACCAAGATGAATATTATATTTCAGGAGAATTTCAATGAAACGATCCATCATGCCCAGCAGATCAGCACCACCTCCTGCCAAGCCCCTGCAGGGAGCAGAGCAGCTCCAGGGCCCAGGCTCTGCTTTGGAGCCCCACAGTCACCTTGGCTTGGTGCTCCAGAGGAAAAGCAGCAGCCACAGATAAAGAGAAGCACTTTGGATTTCCAAGGGCACACGGGATAAACTGGGGTGGCAAGGGAACTGTTGTATTCCTCTGAGGAAATGGTTTTTTTCCCCAGAGACCCCCTAAAGCTGTAACCTTTTTAGTTTAACCCTATCTTCTCTCTATCTCTGACCAATTGGCTCATGGGCAGCTATCTGTGCTGGGACAGAGAGTCTGGATAAACCCCTGCTCTTCCTTGCTCGCCCTCTTTTTGCCCCTGGGACTCCCTTCAGGAATAAAGCCTTGGAATAGTGCTCCTGAGCTAAGAGCCTCTTTTGAATCTTTTACCCTATCCCCAAAGCATATCCCCCCAAAGCTCCCCAAAAACTGAGCTAGCACAGAAGTCCAGGAGGATAGCACTTCAAGGAACCACATCCTTCTCCAGCAGGGCAGTGAGAGACCCCTGAGCACATGGGGGACAACCCCTGCTCCGCTGGCTGAGCCAGCCCTGGTCCCTCACTGAGCACACCCAGAACCCAAAAAGGCCCCAGGAAATGGGACACAGCTCGGGCAGCAGGTAGAGGGGAAGGGTTACAGAGAGGCTTTTCCCTTCAGTGAAATATTGCCAGGGGCTCAGTGGAAACAGGAGGTTGGTCCCTCCAGGGAGGAAGCTATCAGAAACCACTCTCCCTCCCAGCATGGCTCGCCCACGATTTGCTACCTGTTGCATTTTACAATTGAGCAAAACACTGGAAGAACCTAAGAGGGACATTAAAAAGCAGAGCGGGTGTGCAGGGTGTGAGGGACACCGGGAATGCTCCGAGCTGCTGCAATCCAAGCCACGGAGGCATTACACATTCATCTGAATTTTAAATACAGAGCATGATGACTGGCATCCTCACAACTGCCACCGCAGCCTCACACTACAGCTTTTATGGTAATTCACAGGGAGTTACCCACAAGGCACCGCAGAGATTTTCTTGGCAGCCATCCTAAACTAATTTTTATAGGTTAGTGTACGGTTAGACATAAACGTTTTAAGGAAAATAAAATGGCGACTTGGACGGGGAGGACACGCATGGGAGGTTCTGTGCTGTGGCACCTGGTGGTCCAGTGCAGAATGCCACAGGTCCACTGCTGGGCCAGGGGACAGAAACACCAGCTGGTTCATCAACTGGTGTGGTTTCCACAAGACCCAGCTCGCTGCATCAATCCTGGCCTCGGTGCTCCTGGGCCTCCAGAGCATCCCCTGGCCTTTGCAGGATGCTCAGGTCAACCAGGTCCCAACTTGTCGCTGTTGGACACAATAAATGAGAGGCAGGGAGTGATTTATAAAGCTGCTGGACCCCTCGTGAGGAGGAGCCACACGTTTATTTCTCGGGCTTCTTTTATACTTTTACAGATGTGCCCACCTTAGAGGTGGGACCTTTGGGAACTATTGGTCAGTTCCAGAGACTACCACGCGAAATCCCTCCTCTGGCAAAGTATGTGCAAAACAAGGTAGTTTACAGTATGTGGCCTTGTGTACCAGAAGAGTGCCTGAGAACAGAATTTCCCAAAACCAAAACCTGGTAGGCACGCAGCGTGGCAACACCAACTGGCCAGGAGACAGCACCCTGCCTGCTCCCAGGGGACCTGTCGGTACCTGGCTGCAGTGCTCAGGCCCTGTCTTGAGTGCACCAGCCTGGAGGGGATGGGAATAATCCCAAGGAACAAGTTGTTGGTAGAAACCACAGCAGCCTGAGCAACGCCCTTCTGTGCAGAACTGTGGGATGGTTTGGGTTAGAAGAGACCTTAAACATCATCTCATCCCATCCCTTGCTCCCAGTGGGACACAGGAACTTCAGGTGCTAAAGTGAAAACTGCTGCTCAGCCTCCAGCTACGCTCTGCAGCCAGCGAAGGGGAAGAGCTGAAGCTGCTGCCAGCAAGGGAAACAAAGGAGAGACGCAGCAGCAGGAGGGAAACCTTGAGCAGTGCAAGCCCAGAGCAGCAGCAGCACCCATCTGTGATTCACAGGAACCAGAACAAACGCTGGATGATGTCAGAGCTGACGGTTCAGCTTGAAAAACGACAGAAACCCTGAATTCCTGCGCGTTCTGCTGCAGGCACACACGCGTGTGGCAGCACGGGAGCAGGAGGTCTGGCCCTTGCTGCTGGATCACAACAGTAAAATGGAGAGAAGCAGGATCAAGACTTTCAAGGAAAAAAAAAGCTTTCAGACTTAAAGCAGCTGTGGAATTGCTCACAACGCTGATTTGGATACAGGGACACCGCGAAGAAAACAATTAAACGACAGAGCGGAGGGAGAGACGGTGAGATTGGACTCCAGCACCACAAAGAGACAAAGCACTGAACTCCTGACAAGGCAGCTGTTTTCCCAGTGATGGGATCACTGCAGTTTGAGAAGCCACATGCACCCTGTCCTCCCTCTCACGCTCGCTGTGTGCCATCCCAGCTGGCTGCCTCCACGCAAGGGAGATGGAGAGCACTCTGCCCCCAGCTCTGTGCCTCCTGCACCCAGAGCACGAGGTCACCCCGTGTGATTCCACCCCAACCTCACTTATCACTGCCCACAAAGAGAAGTGAAAGCTGGGGAAAACCCTGAAACAGCCTTGGGTAAAGTTAGGGAGTAAGTTTCTGGAGTGAGGATCTGGTGGATCTCGGCTGTGAAGTTTGGATCTGGTGTTTCTCACCTCATCCCCTGACGATGTGCAAATCCCCACCTCCCCGGGGCACAGCAGCAAGAGCAGGACAGCAAATCATCCCCAAAGCCTGAGCAGACCAGTTTTCACCTGTTGTGCTCCTAAACAGGCTCAGCAGAGGACACCTGAGGCATCCTCACCATCACACCCCTGCAGACCTGTCCAACACACCCCGAGACCAGCGCAGAGACACTGATGCAGCAGGAGAGGCAGGACCCCAGGCACGGATTTTCCTGTGAGCCCTTCACTACTCAAACCCCAACAGGCTTCAAAATCCCCCTGGAGAGAGAGAGAGAGAGAGACCCTTCCTGCAAAACCCCTGCAGGACCTGCCAGACGTTGCAAATCGTGGCTGCAGCCGAAGCAGCCGTGTCCCTGGGTTGTGTGAGGACATCTCAGCTGCTCAGAGGTCACACTCAAACTGCAACCCCCTGGTCTGGTGTAAACCAGCACTGACAGAGCACTCACCTATGAAATGGGGCTGAAAACAAGGGATTCAGCTGCTGCTGTGCAAAAAACAACCCTGACACGGCAGCAGGAGTGGAGAACTCCAGAAGCTGGGCACACACAGCCACAGGCTTCCCAACCTGAACCATCCCACAGCCGCGATTTAATCTGATTTATGCAAATGTTAAACCAATTTAGGTGTACACATTGTACGAGTTGCCTGGCCCAGTTTAATTTGATAGGTTTTTAAACCTGTTTAGACAAACTAATATCTGCTGTCTAATCTAGAGCAGCTCTTCTTTTTGTGCAAATGTTGCCAGGGAACTGGAGCATGGAGGTTCTGATGGATCCTGGTTGTACAACAACGCTCACACTGCATCAGCCTGAGTGATAGTAAAAAAACAGGAATGCTAAAATCCCATCTCCCTCAGGGCTGGCCGTGCCCAGGGCTCCCAAATCCCTCCTGCTGCGCCAGGAGCTGTGCAAAGGCCATTCCCAAAGCTTTCCAGGCTCCCAAATCCCTCCTGCTGCACCAGGAGCTGTGCAAAGGCCATTCCCAAAGCTTTCCAAAGCCACGATGCACAAGCCCAGGTGAGGCTCCACTACCCAGGACCGCAGCAGGAGGGCAGGGTCAGGATATGGTGAAGCCTCACTTCTCTGGGGCAGGGGACAGAAGCACCTGAGGGGTCAGAAGGAGGGAAAAACCCCAGCTTTGGCTTGGGTGCTGGTGTGTCCCCCTTTGCCACGAGCTGGGCTGTCTCACCCTCACGATTCCTTTGGCTCCAGAGGCAGCAGAGCATCCCTGAGCACCTCCAGGTGTGTGCAAACCCCGTGCCACGCTCCTCCACCCTGCACGTGCTTCCTCCTCACACCTGGGCATCCCAGGGGGATACACATCCCCACGCCCTTCCCCTGCAGGGCAGCACCTCTGCCTCCTCCCTGGGCTGCTCCCAAAAGAGCCCTGGGGAGCTGGTGGGAGGCCGGGAGCCAAGAGGCTTCAGAGATTATTAAAAAAAATAATTATAATAAATGAAGTTCAAAGAAACCCACGCCTCCCGACCAGCTCCTTACAGAGTGAATGTCAAGGAGGCAAGGTGGCTCTGAAAATTCCTCTTTTTTCTTTTTTTTTTGCTGGGGCTGCAGGGGGACACGGCCATCCGTGTGCAGGGGCTGGTGGGATGAGCAGATAATCCCACAGCACAGGCAGCCTCTGCAATGGGAACGCCAAGCTGGATCAATTATCAAGGCAAGACAACGATACCCAAGCTAGAAAAAAGGGGAAAAAAAAAGAAAAAGAAGTCCGAAAGAATTATGTTGGATCAGACCCAGAACTCTATAGAGGGTTTACGAGTCGAAAAAAGGAAAATAAAAGACGATTTCCAGTTTGCTAAGCTGATGTCAAGGAAAAAAAAAATAAAAAAATTGGTCAAGTTATAAAGAAAATAATCAGAAAGAGAGGACAAGAGGAAAAAAGGGCTAAGAAACGGAGCCTGCAGATTGTTCCAGCTTATTGTGTAATAAACTTTGCAGAAAGGAAGCTGGTCCGAGCGTTACTACTTCAGGGCTCCCGGGTTTAAAATCGACCGCAATCTTTAAAAAGCAATACTGACATGGCCAGAAGCTGCCCAGCCCAGCTGGCTCCTTCCATTTGCAAATATATATTAAAAAAAAAAAACCAAAAAAACAAAAACAAAACAAAACCAAAAAAACCCCCAAAAAAACCAAAAAAAAACCAACACAAAAACCCAACGAAACAAAAAAAACCAAAAAAAACCAAACCAAAACAAAACAAAAAAAAATAAACAAAAAAAACCCCCAAAATAAAATATATGTCCTGGAGGTTCTGCCCAGAGACACCAGGCCAGAGCAAAGCCCCCAGCTCTCCTGACCCCATTCCCACCATCCCCTGCAGGAAGCAAAGAGCTTCAGGGATGGAGGGAGCTGGGCCAAGGGAAGGGATTATCTGAAGTACAAGTCAGGCCCATTTTTCACGCCGTTTGAAGCAATGATATTTAACAGAAGTCATTTACAGATTTTTCCTTTCTTTTTTTTTTTTTGAGGAGAGAGTTACGAACAATACACATGTTCTTATCAACTCGTACAAGAAGAATTTAAAGCTCAAAGTTCAGCAGCCGTGGATTAAACGACTTAGCAGCATCTTTTTAATGCAACCGAGTAACCTCTCTCCTTAACCATACAGCTGGCACTGCCCACACTGACTCGGGTTAGATCTGGCTTGGCTCTAGCTCGGATTCCTACACTGGCAATTTTATCTCTGCAATGCAAAAGGGAAAAAAACCAAAAAAAAACCAAAAAACCCCAAAAAACCACCAAAAAACCCCAAAAACAAAAACAAAAACAAACCCCAAAAAAACCCCAAACCAAACCAAAAAAAAACCCCAAAAAACAAACAAAAAAAAACCCAAACAAAAAAACCCAAAACCAAACAAAAACAAAAAATACACCAAACACACACACACACACACAAAAAAAAAAAAAAAAAACAAAAACCACCAGAAAAAAAAAACCAAAACACAAAACCAAACCAAAAAAAAAAACCTGTTTCAGCCGGGCAGGGAGCGAGTTCAAATCAAAGCCATGTGCAGCACGGGCCACAGGCCACAGCTCGCATCCATCACGGCAGCTCGCCACCCACGCAAGCCCGGCGCCACGTGGGGAGAGCACAAACAGCTCACCAGGCGGTTACTACCTGGAGTAACTCTGCTCCTCCCCGTGCCAGCCTGGGGAGTCACCCCTGCAGGGAGCCCCAGAGCTCAGAGCAGCCTCGGGCTGGGGTCTCCCACCTCCAAGTCAGCTCTGGGGTGTCTTTAGTGTGGCCCCAGCCCCTTGGAGCTGTTGCTGTGCTCTGAGGAACCACAAACATCACCACCATCACCCCAGCTCCAGCCTGGGTTTCCCTGGCGTGTGGTCACATCATCTCCTTGGTCACCCCACCTGGATGGGATGGATCTCAGCACGCCCTCCACCCTCACTCCCAGCTCTGCTCCCCCAGGCAGCAGCAGAATGAAGGGTGTAAGCAGGAATCCACGCTCCTGGGGAGAGAGCAAAGACATTTTCCTTCGGCTGCTCAGGGAAGATGTCACACTGGTTACTCCGTAGCATCCAGAAAAAGGCAGGGCAAGCCTGCTCCCCTCGGGATGAGACGAAAGGGACGCCCCAGGAAGAGGCTTTGTTAACCAAACCTGCATTTATCAGCCCAGTGAGCACCAGGGAACAGGGGGACAGTGACATGTGAAGCACAAAGGGCCCAACCCTGTCCTGCCAGCGAGGCCAATGCCAAAAGACAACCCCAAAAGGACCCGAGGTCCTCCTGCCCATCAGCCCACACCAAAGAGCACGAAGGGCTCTGCTGCAGGGGACCCCACACCCCTTGGTGGCACAGCTTCAGCTGGAAGCTCCTCTCACATTACTCAAGGTATTTATGACTTTTTTTTTTTTTTTTCCCCATTTGAAATATGGGCTTTTTACCACGCACAGGAAGGAGGAGGAGAGTGCCAGCAAACCTGTTAATTTATAAGTCAATCTGGCAGGGAACAATTAACAGCTTCCCCACTGTTGGGTGTGCAGAGGGGAGGGTATCAGGGCAGGAGAGCCCCCCCCAGCAGCACACACCCAACAGCTTTTGTGCCCAGCACCCAGGTCCAGCTCCGTTTCCCTCACTGGGAGCTCTCACAGGGATGAGCACCCCAATCCCCCACAGCCAGACCCTCTCTGTCAGCTCACACAAACACCTCTCCCAGCCAGGCACAGATACATAACCCCCAAACCTATCATTTATCGGGAGAAATGATACAAATCCCTGGCACTTTGTCCCGGCCAAGCCAAGCTGGGAGCGGCGCTGCCAGCCGGGAGCCACGGGCAGGAGCAGGAACATCCCCTGCAGATCTCCCAGGGGTTTGCCTGGGGAGGGAACAGGCAGCACTCCAGGCACACCCCCCCCCTCGCCCTGCAGGGTGTTCCTGCTCCAAGGGCTGAAACCCCTCAGTCAAAACTGCTTTTTCCTCCCACCTGCAGGGTGTGAGTGTTTTTGTGGGAGCAGAGCCCCGCGGGACTTGGAGAGGGTGAACACCCCAAGAGCAGAGACGTCCCCTGCCCCCAGGGAACCCAGATCCCATCCTGCAGATCCCAGCAGCTCGCCCATGGGTGTCACCTCTACCCCAGCACTGCTCCCCATATCCCACATCTGCACCATTTGCCTGCCCAGGAGGGATTGGAACGGGATCCTCCTGGGGAAGCACAAACATGATTTACATTACACAAAAATCATTACTCTTATTGAAGGGAGGTGCGGGGGGGAGTTCACCCTCATTGTGACAGATTTTGGCTCGGTGACACGGAGGCTCCGGGGCCAGCTCTTGCCTGCTGCGGGATGATGCCAGGGCTCGAGATTTCAGCTGAAATCCCCGAGGGCAGATGGAAAACACCACCTGCTGTCACCCCAGCGGTGTCCCTCTGTGACTCCCAGGCTGTCCCCAGCCCCGGAGCCCGATTTCCCCTTCAGAACAGGGAGGTTTGGTGCAGCTCCACCAGCACAGGGGAGAGGTTCTCCCCAACACGGAGACCTGGGTGTTTTTGGGGTGACCCATGTCCCTTCCTCACTGCTGTCACAGAGCCACCCCACAGCCGATGGCAGCGGGGCAAAACCCACTGAGCGCTGAGGGGCTCAGGGGTGGTGGGAGGACAAGGCACAGCCGGTGTCTGGGGTGGGAGCAAGGCAGCATCCCGGGGGGGGAACACAGCCGTGTCCCCCCAGGATGCGCTATCGCACAGAGGAACGCTCCGATGGCTCCTCCGACACCCGCACGCCGGCGATGCTGCTCCGGGAGCGGCACCGGCTCCACCACCGGAGCAATCCCAACGCTCCTCCCGGAGCCGGGAGGTGGAGAAGCCACGGACGATGCCACCGAGAAGCACCCAGCACAAGGCGGTCCCAGGGCGCTGCTCGGCGGGAGCATCACCCGAGCAGGGCGGTGATGCCGGAGGCCCGCACAGCCCGTGCGGGGCCGCACCCCGCACCCGCTGGGACCGCGCTCGGGAGGCGCCGGGGGGACGGGGCGGGGGCGCGGCGGCAGCGAGAAAAGAGCACGGCGGGGAGCTGGGGGGGGTCCTAAAGCGGGGGAGAAGGTACCGGCAGCGGGGCGTGGGATGGAGCCGGGCGCGGACACATCCCGGTTCGGCGGGGGAAGGAGCGGGGCGCAGCCCGGGACCGGCAGCGGGGCGTGGAGCGGACTCTGCCCCAGGACTCCCCGGCCAGGCTGAGCCCCCCCAAAGCTCCAACGCATCGCGGTGCCCCCGCCCGGTCCCGGGGCCGCCGCCCCGGCGCTCCCCCGCATCCCCCCGCCACACGTGCCCGCGGTCCGGCGCGCCCCCTCCCCGCACCCCCGCTATAGCGCGGCCCCTTCCCCCCACACCCCTCCCATACATCCCCCCCCATTAACACGCCCCCCCCATCCTCCGGTGCCACCCACCCGCGACCCCCCCCATCGCCAGCGGCCGCATCCCCCGCAGCGAGACCCCCGCCCGCCCGCTCGCCCACCCCCTCCCGAGCGCTCCCCGCTACATCGCCATCCCTCACCTCCGCGCCCCTCTCCCGCCCAGCGCCGCTGCCCCGCGACCCCCGCGCCGCTGCCGCTACATCCCCGCTACATCCCCGCTATAACGCGACCCCTCCCCGGCGCAGTCTCCCCCCACCCACCCCCATTCCCAAAGCCCCGCGGCTCAGTGCGGCGCCCCCCGTGCGGAACACGGGCGACCACCCCCCCCCCCACCTCGGGCGCGCCCCGGGCCCCCCGCTATAACGCGCCCCGCCGCGTTACCTGCCGGCGCGGCCGCCCGCTGCCATGCTGCCGGCGGAGGGGCTGCGAGGGGCCGCGCTCCCCGCCCGCCGCCCCGCTCGTCCGTGCGCCTCCGCCCGGGGCTGCGCTGGGGCCGCGCCGGGCGCGGGGACACTGCGGCGCGCTCCCGCCGCCGGCCACTCGCACAGGTGATGTCATTCCCCGGGCCGCCGCCGCGTGACGTCACCGCGGGGCGGGACAACCCCCCCCCTCTCCCCCCCCCCCCTTTTCCCTTCGGCCACTCCCCGGTGGGGAAGGGGAGGGAGGGGGGGGGGCGCGCGCGCGCGCGCGGGGGCCGTGACGTCACCGCGGGGCCGCTGTGGGGGGGCGTGGCCTCGCCTTAAAGGGCCCCGCGCACGTGGGAGCGGAGGCGCGAGGGACGCGGTAGGGGGGGGGGGGCTCCCGCCCGACGCGTTTAATGGGTGGGAAAAAAAAAAAACGACGTTTCACCTTTTTTTTAGAGGAATTGATAAGTTTGATTAAAAAAAAATAGAATAAAAAAGTAGATAAAACAATAGAATAAAAAAATAGAATTAAAAAATAGGTAAAAAATAGAATTAAAAATAGAATAAAAAATAGAATAAAAAATAGATTAAAAAATAGAATAAAAAATAGATTAAAAAATAGAATAAAATAGAATAAAAAATAGATTAAAAATAGAATAAAAAAGAATAGAATAAAAAAGAATAGAATAAAAAAATAAACAAATAAAAGAAAATACAGCACAACCTTCTTGCATTATATGTCCAAGGATTGGAGCCCTGGAGATCCGCAGAAGTCCCTGGAATCCCACAGAGATCCACAGGAGCCCAGAGGGACCCCCAGAACCCCCCCTGGGGATCCACAGGAGCACCAAGGGACCCCCAGGACCCCTCTGGGGATCCACAGGAGCCCAGAGGGACCCCCAGGACCCTCTCTGGGGATCCACAGGAGCCCAGAGGGACCCCCAGGACTCCTCTGGGGATTCACAGGAGTCCAGAGGGACCCCCAGGATCCTTCTGGGGATCCACAGGAGCACCAAGGGACCCACAGGACCCCTCTGGGGATCCACAGGAGCCCAGAGGGACCCCCAGGACTCCTCTGGGGATTCACAGGAGTCCAGAGGGACCCCCAGGACTCCTCTGGGGATTCACAGGAGTCCAGAGGGACCCCCAGGATCCTTCTGGGGATCCACAGGAGCCCCAAGGGACCCCCAGGACCCCTCTGGGGATCCACAGGAGCACCAAGGGACACCCAAGACCCCTCTGGGGATCCACAGGAGCCCCGAGGGACCCCCAGGACCCCTCTGGGGATCCACAGGAGCACCAAGGGACCCCCAGGACTCCCTCTGGGGATCCACAGGAGCCCCAAGGGACTCACAGGACCCCTCTGGGGATTCACAGGAGCCCCAAGGGACCCCCAGGAGCAGCTGCAACCCCCGGCTGCTGTGGGGTCCAGCCCCATCTTCGATGTCCTGGGAGGGTCCTGGCCCAGCCACCCTTTTCCCACCTTCTCCTGCAGAGCCAGGGATCAATCCCTGCTTCTCTCCCACATCCAGAATGAACCTGCTCTCCCTGGGCCGTGTCCGCAGGGCCCGCTGCAAACGCTGCCTCAGCCAGGGCTCCCCGTCCTATCTGCTGCATCTGTGTTCCTAATGGATGTCTCATATTTTACAGTAATTTCCTCATTTGTCATGCAATCAAATCCTTTGATCAGACACGGGAGAAATGTAAATATCAATTATTAACCAGCCCATTCTGGTCTTGCTTGACTGGATATTTATATTTTTTTTTTATTTTATTTTTTTCTTATTTTGGAGGAAGGAATTGATTCATTTGCAATTCAGCTCTCCAGCTCGTCCTTAATTTGGGTGCTTTGCATTTCTGGATGGGCTGTATTTTTTTTTTTTTTTTTTTTTTGAAGGGGGAGATGTTTGATCACTCGAGCGATCGATGTTTCCATGTATATTTTATAGTGGAGAGACAGTTGTGTAGAAAAAAGTGTAAAATAAGTGGGGGATTTCAAATCCTGTGCGTAGAGAGCTGGTTCAAAATCTCAGTAGCCAAATTTGCTGCTCTACAGTCATTTATAGCCCTTCAGAGCGTTGGCATGAAACGGAGAGGTGGCCAGGAAATTTCTGACAGAATATTTTTTTTTTCCATCTGCAAATAGTTCCATTTTTTTTTTATTATTATTATTTTCTCACGAGAGCGAGGCAATTTGTATAAACACGTTGCCTTAGGCAAAAAAAAAAAAAAAAAAAAAAAAAAAAGGGCTTTGGAAATGAAAATAATAACAAAAAAAAGTAAAATAAAATTAGAAGAAAGATGAAACTCTGCTGCTTTCTTTTTGGTTTCCCATTTGGAGATGGTTTTCCATCCACTCAAACATTTGGAAGTTTCTGGTGTCCATAAAGCCTGAAAAGTCAAGCTGGGGCTGTGACACGCATTTGTCCTGGCATTTCAGCAGCATTCAGCTCTCCTGACATTTCACTGGTGCCAGTTTTGCACGAGGTAATCCCCCATCCTTCCCCCCCCAAAAAAACCCCAATTTTGGCTTCAAAACTCAGGAAACCGGGAGCGCTCTCCTCTTAGCCAGCCTGTTTATTTGCTTTCTGGAGTTTTATTGAAGCTCTGAGAGTTGCATTTTGCAAGCTGTCTCCTTCCTGAAAGCGAGCAAGCTGCGCCTCTTCCTTAATCATCTGCTTTTGTTTGCTCCAAGGAAAATACCAAATATCTCATGACTTGCCATCAAGCCGTGAATGACTGCAGGGATGCGCAATTCCTGCCCGGCCTCATGACTAACGGGTGAGTTTTCAGGTGCACGTGGAGCCTGTGGAGATGTGCCCCAAATCCTGCCTGGTTTGGGGTTTGGTGGTTTTTTTTTTTGGTTTTGTTTTTTTTTTTTAATCAATCTGCTAAAGAGCGGATGACAACATCTTCTCACAAGCCCAGCAGTGGCTGGTGCAGAGGAGCTTCTGCAGTGCTCCTGCAGTGTGGAGCAGTGATGGAATCGTGCAGTGGTTTTGGGTTTGGAGGAACCTTAAGCAGAGCAGGGGCAGGGACACCTTCTCATTGCTCCAAGCCCTGTCCACATCTCACCCTGGATGTGATTCAGGCCCTGGATTTTCCTCTGTGAGAAAAGGCCTTTTCCAAGGATTGGAGCCCTGGAGATCCGCAGAGGTGCCTTAAATCCCACAAAGATCCATAGGAGGCACAAGGGACCCACAGGACCCTGCCACCCTGGGGATCCTGATGCATTTTGTGAGTCTTGCCCAGCGTAATAAGATATTTTAACGTTGCCATCCTGGAAATCCAGCACATGCTTCCCATCACCTAAAGGAGCAGAAGGTTTGGGCTTGACTGTAGTCACTGCTTGTCGTGTTTGGGTTTTTCTCAAGTTCTTTCCCAGGGACCTAAACTGGTAAATAAAGTCACACTTTGTAAACTCTCTTGTTTTTCACATTTCTCTCCTAAGGAGGGACTTTGCTTGTTGACCCTCGGTGTGACCAATGGTTCAAAGGATCCCACCTCTTAGGTGGGCACATTGTAAAAAGGTATAAAAATAGGTTCAGAGAATAAACCAGCCCCTTTTCAGAGCATCAGCCTTCTGAATTCACGAGCCCGCGTCTTTCCTTCGTGTCCAACAGCGACACTTGACCTTGACACCTGGGAGTTTGTGCTGGAGCCAACTTCACTCCCAACTTCTTTTCCAACCCTTTTTTTTTTTGTGTGTGTGTGTTTTTTTGTTTCCGCTGGGTTTTAATCCCTGTGAAAGCCACGTGAAGAGCGAGTCTGAGCCGCAGCCGCTGCGCCCAGACACGGTCACTGGTGGGTTGTGAGAAAAGCTATTGATCTCCCCTTGATGGCCTTTGAATTCAGTCCTGGAGCAACGCTGCCAAAAGCAGCAGCGGCGGCAGGCGCGGCGCGGGGCGCGATCGATCCCGGCTCGTTCCCGGCCGAGCGGGCAGGTGCCGATCCATAAACCCGGATCCTGCGCCGTGTGTGCTGGTTTGAAAGCAAAACCAGGGAGACTCCCAGTCAGGGATACAATTTAATAAAAGAAGAGAGGAAAAAAAGGTGAAATAAATGGAATGATACAACCTAACACCCTGTTGGTCAGGGTGTTTGAAGCAGTCCGGAAATCCTCCTGGAGAGGCAGATGTGGTTCCGCTGGAGCAGAGATGATCCTGAGAGAGAAGGGTCCGGTGATGATGAGAAGGGTCCAGTCTTCCTCCAGGAATCCAGATGAGATGTTCTTGTCAAGCAGTGATTCCGTCTGGTAGCTCTTGTCTCCTCTGGGAGTCCAGAGGATAAAAAAAGCTGCTCGTGAGGTCTCAAACCCTGGATTATATCCAGGTGGGAATGCTTGGCTCCTCCCCCTGGGCAGAGCATCTCACAATGGGATGATTTCATCCTATGAGTCATGCAATGGGTCCTTGATGGCCCATTAACCAGAGATAACTTCCTCCGGAAGGCATTGTTGGGCTCATTAACAGAAGATAAGGAAAAACACTGCCCCACCTTGGCTCCAACGGCTCATGGGGATAGAATACAGACCTTGGGCACAATTTTACATTGTAACCTAGGACACTGTGACCCCCCCAGCCCGGGCTGGCAGCTCCTGCCGGCGCTTCTGTGGCTGCCAGGTGGGTACAGACCTGTCACTGTTGGACACAATAAATGGAGGCAAGGAGCGCTTCAGAAGGCTGCAGTGGACCCCTCATCAGGAGGGGCCACCGGTTTATTTGGGGTTATTTTGGAGGAAGGAATTGATTCATTTGCAATTCAGCTCTCCAGCTCGTCCTTAATTTGGGTGCTTTGCATTTCAGGCGTCTTTTATGCTTTTACAGATGTGCCCACCTTAGAGGTGGGACCTTTGGGAACCATTGGTCAGTTCCAGAGACCACCACGTGAAAATCCCTCCTCTGGGAAAAACGTGCAAAACAAGGTAGTTTACAAATATGTGACCTTTGTGTACCAGAAGAGTGCCTGGGAACAGAATTTCCCAAAACCAAAACATGGTAGGCACGAAGCGTGGCAACACAGACCTGTCCAATTCCCATCGCCTGGCATCTCACCGGGAGATTTTGGGAAGTCAGAAGGAGCCCCGGCTCCCAGAGCCTGCCTTATCCGTAACCTCTGGGAGAAGGTCTCAGCAGCAGCTGAGAAACCACTTCGAAAAGAGCATCCCTCTCTGAGCCTGGGGTCTTTGTGAGGCAGAAACTCATCTCCTGATGGAACTTGTGGAGAAATTCTCCGTTGCTGTCATCCCACTGGATCCTGGCTCCCACGCAGCAGCAGTACCCAGGCAGCAGGAAGGGTAAAGCCGAGCGAGCTCCCCATCAGGAGCTTTCGCTCCAGCTTTGTGCTCTGGCCTTGTCCCCCTAGGTCCTTAACACATTGTTTCCGGCAGAAAACCGGTGATGAATTGAATTCCTGCAGAAGCACAGACCCGGAGGGAGCTCGCAGGGCTGTCCAGGGTGGGCTGGGCACTCCCCAAACGCAACAGAGTTGCCAAAGCTGGTGCAGAAAATTGAAATTTTTCTCTGGTGTTAAGCAAACAGAGGCAGGGGGTGCCCTGGGAGGCTCAGCACCAGGGAGTCTCACAGGATCCAGAACGGTTTGGGTTAGCAGAGACCCTCTAATCCCACCCCAGCCATGGGCAGGGACAATTCCTGCTGCCCCAGGTGATGCCAAGCCCCATCCAGCCCAGCAAACCTGCCCTTCTCAGGCACTGCCCAAAAACCTCGTGTCCATGAGGCACATAAAGAAGCTCCCTGGGCTGCAGGAACAAATTTGAGGCACAATTACCCACCTGGGGCCATTTGCAATGGAGGCAAATGCCTCCCAGTGAGGTTTTTTTGGGGGCTGCAGCAGTGCAGGGACACAGTGCCATCCCCAGACTGGTTTCCAGCAGCGCTGCTGGTGCCTGGGGACTTCCCTGGGGGTTGAAAGACAGGCACGTGTCAAACACGCAAGACACGCTCCAGCACCGTCTGCTCCTGCAGAACAATAGTTACTCTTCGTGTTAGTTCAGTTACAGATCAAATAATCTGAAAAATTCACAAGTGGCTGCGGATACAAATTAACTTAACAAAACATTTTGAAAACGGCGCAGTCCTGGGGAGAATACAAATGTGGCAGCGGGCACCGGTGGGAGAGAAATCCAAGTGTCTGCGCCGGAGTCCTCCCATCAACATTTTCCCCGCGTCAGATAGCACAGAAAGCTTCTAAAGCTGGATGAAATATAATAATAAGGCCATCCAAGATGGAGCGATGCCATATGGAAGCCCAGGGAAGTTTTCTCCGCTCTTTGCTCCGCTGATGTTTTTCAGCTGTGTCATTGGTGCTTTGCTCCATCAAGAACATTACGGGGCTGAGTTCTGCCTGTGCAGTGAAAAATGACTGAGCCTGAGGTTTGCTCTCCATTGCACCAAAGTCACCGGTGTTGCGGGAAGGTAAAGGACAGAGGCATTTGGCTTGTGGTCACCGTTTCGTAACTGCAGAGCAAAAAAAAAAAAAAAAAGCTGTAAAATCCTGATGAATCTTTTTGAGCTTTTGGAGCCTAAAACAGCTCTTTGGTTTCCAGCCTGGCTGGGTGGAAATGTGGGTGCTGTGGATGAAGGCAGGAGCATCCTCGTGCCCGTGGTAACTTGTTACAGGCAGGAATTGCTCTGTTGGGGAAATAACCCAGCAGCTGCTTCCCCTCTGGGTTCACTTCCAGCAGGGAGGTTCCAGCCCAGCTGCTCAGCAGGGCTGCAGTTCAAACCCTCGGTGCCACGCTAGCTGGGTTGAGTTATTGGTTTTGGTGTGGGGAGAGGAGACTGTGGGATAAATATGGATTGGGCTAAATAAGGAAAAGCTGTGTGGGATGCTGCGAACAGCCTCGCCGCAGATGGAACCCACTCCATATGGAAGGTCCAAACTCACCCACGCTGGGGTTTGGCTTTCCCCACCACGAGCCAAAGCTGGTGAGGATCCACAGCACGGTGGGGGGACCTCCCAGGGGGACTTCCCAACCACCAGCTGGACCTGGTGCTTTATCCTCACCTTCTTGCTTCACGTGGGCTTGTTCCCAAGCTACGCTCACCTTCCCCAGCTCAGCACAGAAGGATCCCTGCAGGACTGAGACAAATCGGTTCCAAGTGCCTTTCCCCATGGCACCCCAAGGTCCTGCTGAGCTCCAGTGGCCCCATTCCTCCTCCCCTGTGCTCAGGGCTCTGGAATCACAGAATGGTTTGTGTTGGAAGTGACCCTGAGGATCCTATTCCAACCCCTTACCATAGGCAGGGACACCTCCCACCAGACCAGGTTGCTCCAAACCCCATCCAACCTGGTCACCCCATGGAGCTGCCACTAAAATCCCACTGCTTTGGGCAGCTCAGCAAGAGCAGGAGCCACCTCCATCCCTGCTGCTGCGGGAATTACACTCACTGCTGATTATACTCGCTCCTCCCCAGCCAGAGCAGGCAGCAGAGGCTTTTTGTCTGAATGAAATGAGAACAAAACTGGTTGGGACGGCGCGGGGAGATTAGTCATTAGTCATTTCACCTTCTTCAGGAGCTGCTGCTAATTGAGACGCTCAGGTGTTGCTGTCACCGGGGAGCTGAATCCAACCTCAGACCTCCCCTGTTGTGTTTCTGGGTGTCACGCAGCTCGTCACCACTTTTGGTTTAATCACCGTGGGCCCTGGAAACTAAAAAAGGGAGGAAGCAGAAGAGAAATGGGCTCGTCAGCTCTAAAGAACCTCGCAGCTCAGCCAGACACAGGCTGCTCCAAGCCCCGTCCACGTCTTACCCTGGATGTGATTCACGCCCTCACCCTGCTAAGGGTGAATGAGATGTGCCATATGGGACTCTGTGGTCCCTGTGCCAAACAAATGAGGCCTTAATGCTCTGCCAGCCCTTGGGGAGGAAGAGGTCAATTTATATATTTATATTTATTTATATTCCTTCCTTCCTTCCTTCCTTCCTTCCTTCCTTCCTCCCTTCCTCCCTTCCTCCCTTCCTCCCTTCCTCCCTTCCTCCCTTCCTCCCTCCCCTGGGAACTGGTGAGGCGAAGGTTTCCCCATCCTGGAGGAAGTTTCTGCATCCCAGAGAGCTGCAGGACGGGAGACAGGACCAACCTCTCTGCCAACAGCTCTTTTTCTAATTGAATTTCTCCCCCGTGA
This sequence comes from Phylloscopus trochilus trochilus, assembly GCA_016584745.2. Classification (NCBI taxonomy): domain Eukaryota; kingdom Metazoa; phylum Chordata; class Aves; order Passeriformes; family Phylloscopidae; genus Phylloscopus; species Phylloscopus trochilus. Next base: position 1,312,184 of record WQNJ02000044.1, on the reverse strand, counting down.
GGGTCCCGACGCTTTGCTTGCACATGGGGGAAGCAGAGTTTAAAAGGGAATTTCTGCCTTTTATTTCCCTGCCAGCACAGGCGGGTGGGCGGGCGAGGCAGTTGGAAGGATGTTTTCCTTTCGTTTTTCAGTCTCATTGGGCCACTATATTTAGGCCAGTTTCTAATTTTCTGGGCTTAATTAATGAGCCGAAGTTTTCACGCACAGGCGCTCGAACAGCTTGGGAAGTTCAGCCTGGTCAGTGGGCAGGAAAAAAAAATTGCTTTTCTTCTCTGCTAGCACTGGGAAGTGACCTGTGGGTAACCTCAGAGGAAACATCTCCATGGGACCCCTGGGACAGGCCAGCCCTGACCCTTGGGCGTGCTGTGCATGAGGTTTGCACGTGTGATGCCACGGTGGCTGCGTGCTCCCTGACGTGGGGCTGGGCTGTGTGTGCTCCCAGCACCCCCCCAGGGACACAGGTACCCCCTGAGACAGGGGTGTTCTCCTTTTGGGTGCTCCCAACACCCCCAGGTCCCAGTCCCAGGGACACAGGTACCCCCTGAGACATTGATGTTCTCCTTTTGGGTGCTCCCAGCACCCCCAGATCCCAGTCCCAGGGACACAGGTACCCCCTGAGACATTGATGTTCTCCTTTTGGGTGCTCCCAGCACCCCCCAGGTACCAGTCCCAGGGACACAGGTACCCCCTGACACAGGGATTTTCCCCTTTTGGGTGCTCCCAGCACCCCCCAGGGACACAGGTACCCCCTGACACAGGGGTGTTTTCTCCTTCTGGGTACTCCCAGAACCCCCCAGGTACCAGTCCCAGGGACACAGGTACCTCCTGAGACAGGGGTGTTCTCCCTTTGGGTGCTCCCAACACCCCCAGATCCCAGTCCCAGGGACACAGGTACCCCCTGACACAGGGATTTTCCCCTTTTGGGTGCTCCCAGCACCCCCCAGGTTCCCAGTCACACCAATACACCTGGATGCCATCAGAGGCACACAGGATGCTCTCTCTGGTTCATGTGAACCTCCAGACACCTGCAGATGTTCCAGTCTGTTCCCCCCTTTCTCTGGAATGCCCCTGGTTGCACGCTGGGTACAAACAGTCCTGCTCCTCCCCGGCCTGTGGCCATGGCTCTAATCATGTAAAAGGCTCTCAGAGTGCAGGCTGGCTGTAAATCTTTCGAGTTTGGAGCCCCTTTCCAGCTTCGAGTTGCCACCTGGATGCTTGCCAAATGGCTTGGCTGATTTTCCTGTGGACGTGCCAGCCGCTCCTGGAGCAGCTCCCGAGGCACAATGTCCATTTGTCCCCATCCCCTGCAGGGCTTCTGCAGCATTAATTGGGGTGTGATCGTACCACAGGTGCTCAGGGTGCTCAGGGAGGTGAGTGCACAGCCCAGCCCGTCCCCAGGGTCACCCAGCCAGGCTGGAGATGAGGAGCCAGAGCAGAGCCATCCCTGGGATTTGCTGATTTTTTTTTTTTTAATTTTTTTTTTTTGGTTTGGTTCTTTTTTTTCCAGTGAGAAGCTATTTAGATAGCAATAGACACCGGGAGAGAGGGGATTGATGCCACCAGAACTACAAACTGCACCCTGAAGCCCTAATGAGCCCTGGCTGCCCCGACTGAGCAGCCCCCAAACTCTTTCTGAGTGGAAATCACTCAGATTTGTGGGCAAGGAGGACATTCCCGGCACAGGAGGTGCTATAGCAACCGTGTGAAGGTGCTTGGAAAAAGCTGAGAGGGGAAATAAATAAAATAAAAGCATTGGTGGAAAGTAGAGTGGTAGTCAAAGGAGGAGAGGAGCAGGAGATCCCCAGGGTGTGACCTGGTGCCAAAGCATCCAGCAGTATTTCTCTTGGATGCTTTTAAACCAAAAATTCCCAAAGAGCAGAATGGTACAGGAAGGAGAAGGAGTAACACTGGGTCCTCTCTGTATCCCAAACTCCCATGGAAATTCCCAGCTCCCCATCCCTGTGGGGTCTCTCTCCATCCCTTTCCCTCCCAGGCAGTGGCTGCTGTCACCCCTCGTCCCCCAGCACCACCCAGCCTTGCAGAACCCCTGCATTCCTGGGGCTGATCCTCCACCCCACCCAGCTCTTGGTTCTAAAAAGAAACTGGAACTGTGTTCTTGAGCTGGCTGGTGCATCCCTTGCTCAGGGGTATAACTGATTACGGCACCGAGAGGACGAGACAGGGAGTGCATTAGTGATGGTTGCGTGGAGCTCTTGCAGGCGAGAGACCACACTTTTATTTTTGACTCTTTTTTGTATATTTATTAAGTTGCCCACTCTAGAGGTGGGACTTTTGGGAACTACTGGTTATTTTCTAGAGACTATCACTGAAGCCCCTCTTCTGGGAACAGATGTGGGAGCTTCGGTTGTTTACTGAACATGGCTTTGTGCTTCAACACTGTGCTTGGGAATAGAATTACCCAAAACCAAAACAAGCAGGCACGAAAGCATGGCAACACAGGGGTGCTGTGCTGTGCCGGGCACTGCCCTGGCCTCCTGCTGAACAGCTGGGAAAAAAAATCCAAAATCTGGCACCTGGGGAGCTGTGTCAGAGGGCTGGGGCTGCCACACGCCCTGGCCATAGGAAAAAAAAATAACCAAACGAACCACCTTTTGATTAGAACTTCCTCCATATTCCACTTGATTTTATTTTGCCCTTCCCCTCCCCAGCCCTTCCCTGGCTGCCACGTTTTGGCAGGATTAATTCGAGATAAAGTTACCCTGAGTGACGGCCCTTTGCTTTTGTGTTCTCCTTGTCTATTTTCCGCCTGGCTAAGCCTAGAAAAACTCCAGAGAAATTCTCCAGCTTCCAGCCTTGCCAGGGGGCCCCGGCTCAGCCGACACTCATCTGCCGTCTCCGCGTTCAACCGCGGCAGAGAGAAAAAAAAAAAAAAAACCAAACAAAAAAACCCCCACAACACCTTCTGACAAGGGTTATTTTTATTTCTAATGAAAAGCGAAGCCTGCTGCGCACAGGTGGAGCGGGACGATGACAGGCGCCGAGGCGCACGCATCAAAATGATTGAGAGCTCCTCTTTCCCCAGGGGAGGCTCTTTTTTGGGTGGTTGGGGGGGAGGCTCCCCAAGCCCCCCACCCCACCCCCGATGGTTGAAGGTTTTGCAGCCCGGTGGGTGACAAAATGCCCCCGTTTGTGTCTGGGAGGGGTGAGGGGTGGAGGGGCTGTGGCTGCGCCAGTGCTCGAGCCAAGCCTTTGGTTTGTGCTTTTATTTTCCTAGGACCTAGAGCGTTTGCTGTAGTTGATTATATATCTATAGTTTGTTATAGATATAGTTATTATATAATATATATTATATATTATATATATAATTATATAATTATATATTATATAGTTATTATATATTACATAGTTATTATATTATATATTGTATTATATATCTATATGTTACATTATATATCTTTATATTATATTGTATTATATAATATATAATATATGATATATGATATATTATATATAATATATAATATATGATATATAATATATGATATATGATATATGATACATAGTATATTGTATATTGTATATTGTATATTGTCTATATCTATATATTACATATATTATATATTATATTATATAAAATTATAATCTATGTTATATATAATTATCATATGTCTATATATTATATTTTATATCTATATTATAGATATAATATATATGTTATACATTATATCTATATATAATATAGATAATATATATTATATCTATGTTTCTATTACATATTGTATCTATATTATCTATAGATACAGTTATTGTGTATCTATACATTGTATATCTATACATAATCTCTAGTTCTATAGGTCTATAATCTATAGGCACTGAAGTTCAGTGCTTTCCATTCTTGCAGAGCTCTGGAGCCCCCGAGCACAGGGGCAGTTCATGGGCACAAAGGTGTAAAACTCGTGCCAGGGGCACCAACATCAGCCAGGGCTTGGTGTGTCCAGGCAGGGGCAGGACCTGGTTGTCCCCCAGCAGGGTCCAGGGTGGGTTTTCCTCCTTGGTGTGAGGGTGTCCTGACCTGCAGTGCTGTGCCCAGCCCCTAGAAAAGGGTGAAAATGTCATTTCAAAAAGTGACTTTGGGCTCTCTAAGCATCCAAGGCCAGGTTGTAAAGGGCTTGGAGCAACCTTGTCCAGGAGAAGGGGATGGACTGGGATGATCTTTTAGAAAGTCCAGCTCGTCCCTGGTGGGTTTCAGGTAAGGGACAGTGACACACAGACCAGGAGCTGCTGCTGCCACCCTCACTGGGCTCCCATCCCCTGGGTTCAGTCAGTTACTGAGCTCCGTTATTACTTTTTTAACATTTATATCTGGACTTGAAGTAATTATTTCTCCAGCAGGGTGGAGGTTATTAGGATAACTGCTCCTGTGGTTAGTTTAGATTAGTTTGAGATGGAGAAAGGCAGAGAGAAGCTGTTGCTTGGAAGGCGGTGTGGTTGTGCATCAGAAAGGGCAGCTGGAAGAGAAGGCAGGAGAAGTCCTGCTGACCCTTGAGGCTCCACAGGGCCACTGGAGGGTACAGTCCCACTTCTTCCCAGGAAGGTGGGCATAGAGGCAGCACCCTGAAATGCAGACCTGCAGAGCAAAGCCCTCCTGGCAGGGCTCTGCTGCTCAGCCACCCTGGGAATTCCCACAGGTGAAGCTTCTCCACGCAAGCCCCTGACCCCACCAAGCCAAGCTGCAGCTCTGCTTGCACCCCAGGAAGGCTTCCCCAGCTTGCTGCAGGTTTTTCCACCACCAGGCACAGGAGTCAGAGCGTGCTTGTTGACACTCCCCCCCCCTCCTCCCAGCCGCATTATGCAGCCCCAGTAAAATGCCCTTTCCATCTTGCTCTGATCATTAGCTGAGAGCATTCCGCTCCAGAGCTCTGCAATAATGGGAGGCACTGAACTTCAGGATCTCAATTAACTATAGCAAATGCTCTAGATCCTAGGAAAATACTTTGCTCAAATTATATTGCAATCATAACGTGGACGTCCATTTGCTCCCCGGGAGCGCGCGCCGTGGATCTCAATCCTGCTTCTCCTCACACCCTGAGCTCCAGCTCTCCATCTCCTTCCTGCCCAATGCACACAGTCATTCCTAATCCCTGGGCTCCTCTGCCATCTCCCAAAAACAAAATCGAGCCCTTAATGCTGCCTGGCACTCCACCTCTGGCCTGATAAATGCATTCCAGCTTTTAATGAACGATACCACGGCGTTATAATTAATAAGCAGACGCGCCCGGTCCTTCGGCTGCCAACTCCTTTAATTGCAAGGCTGCCACTGCAGCAGTTGAGATCTTCACAGCTCCAAGGTCACGCTCCAGGTTTGGGGGCAATCAGGGGAGGGGCGAGGAGAATCAGGATCTCCAGGTTTGAAATAAGAAAACGGAATGAGGCGGTGAAGGGGAAGGACCTGCATGGTCACCAGCACCCCACCATGGCAGGGCTGGGGGGGGGTTCCTGTGGGGCCAAGAGCAGGAGATGAGCTCAGTTTTCCTGGATCCAGGTGAGGATGGGTTGGAGGTGGTGCCTGTGTGGGAATGAGGTGCTGCCTGCTCGGACAGAGATGGCAAAGCCCTGCCAGAGCTGCTCCCCAACCCTACAGCGCTGCCTTCCCAATCTCATCCAGCCTGCAGGAGGCTAATAAAACAAGTCCACACGTTACAAAATCAATTTCCTCTCTATTAATTTGGGTCTCTTAAGATTTATCATCGTCTTTCATCACCAGATTAAAAGCAATTGGCAAAGTCTCAAATAACCTTTTAATTCTGAACTGGGAGCCAAGATGCAGAGACGTGGAGCTGTGTCCTCTGGAGGGGCACTCTGGGCAGGCTGGGGTCTGGCACCCCAGTTTGGGACATCCATACCTGTCCTGCCCATGGTGAGTCTGAGCCTGGCTCTTGGTTTGTGATGGAATTAATTACAGCTCTTCCTCTGCCTTCAATCAAAGGCTTTGCACTTTGATATTTATGTTCCCAGTTGTGGGTTGTGGCCTTGATTCATTAAGATTTGCATAGTAATTGTTTTCCTGCTAACGATCTGGGAGGATGGCACCGTGGGGAGATGAGGGTGGGGCAGAGATCTGTGACTCCATCACCAAACCGCCAATTTCTGCCCCCAAAATGTGTTTGGCTTCTCCTGACCATGGCAAAGTGATTTGGGCCAGCTCAGCCATGTCCCTTCAATAATCTGTGAAGATCTCAGTGCTCCCATCCCTCCAGAGTGAGATTTGATCCTTGCTGCTTCCCCACAACCTGATCTCAGCTGCCTTCTGCTTTTCTAGGTTTTATTTATTTTCTTCTTTCTTTCTTTCTTTTTTTTTTTTTTTTTTTTTTTTTTTAATAGAAGGGTTAAGCCTGCCCAGCAGCCTGACAGAGCAGCTCCCAGGCTGCAATTTATCCATGACTGTCACAGAATCTCAGGATGAATTGGGTTGGAAGAGACATTAAAGCCCATCCAGTTCCACCCCTGCCATGGCAGGGACACCTCCCACTGTCCCAGGCTGCTCCAAGCCCGTGTCCAGCCTGGCCTTGGGCACTGCCAGGGATCCAGGGGCAGCCACAGCTGCTCTGGGCACCCTGTGCCAGCCCTCCCCACCTCCCAGGGAGGAATTCCTTCCCAAAATCCCATCCATCCCTGCCCTGTGGCAGCAGGGAACCATTCCCTGTGTCCTGGCACTCCAGGCCCTTGCCCAAAGTCCCAGAGGGTCCCCCAAGACAGGAAGGAGCTGGAGCTGCTGGAGAGAGTCCAGGGACACCATGGGATGTTCCAAGGGCTGGAACAGGTGTGCCCAGGTGTGGCCATGGGTGAGCTCCTCATCCTGCTGAGACCAGGAGCTGCCCCAGACCTGCAGGATGGAGGGAGGCTGGAGGTAAATGGCTGCACAGCTCTAAACTGACAGGAAGAGACCATTTAAATCTGAAGCAAAGGTTAATGATATCCTGACAGTGGCAGAGGATTCGCAGCTCCCAGAGTGGGAAATTGCAGCTGAGTGACAACCATGAGAGCTGGAACAGCAGGGACAGGGCTGGGCTGGGAATCAAACACCCAGGGACAGCAGCACTGTTCCAGCTGACAACCCAAAAGGCTGTGTGGGATGGCAGATGTTTATTTGTGCATTTTTCTGATCAAAGGGAGCTTGTTGTGTTGGCTTGGTTGGGTGAATGGCAAAATCCTTTTCCAGGTATGTTCTTCCTCCTGTGGGGCAGGGTCCAGAGAAAGGGTTGGAATCCAGCTCTGCCTTGGGGGAGTAGCTGCAGAAAGGAGGATGAGGATGAGGATGAGGATGAGGATGAGGATGAGGATGAGGATGAGGATGAGGATGAGGATGAGGATGATAATAAATTTGTTTTCTCATCTCTGTACAGCCTGTCTGTTTGCAGATTTTCCCTCTCCCAGGGCACTGATGGAGATCTGGCCAGTGATCTCCTAATGGGCCATTTCCAAACAGGAGGTGAGGACTTCCCAGGTACCTGCTCACCTGTGGGAGCTGCTGGGTGGGTGCTCTCCTTCTCTGCCAGTGCAGAGGTTTGTCCTCCTGCTGCTGCTGCTGCTGGAAGTGACCCAAAGCTTTCCCAGGAACACCAGACCCTCTTGGCACTGAGTTTGGGGTTCAGGCTGAGCGGGCACAGCCCTTGCAGGTGGCACCAGAGCTCAGCTCACCTCTGAAGGGACATCAAAGTTCTGGGTTCCACATTGAAAAAAGCCACCCCAGCTCCCCCAGCACCAGCCCTTTGCAGCCCTGTCCTGCTTTTCCCCAGGCTGGCTCCTGCCCTCCTCCCACTCTCATCAGACCGGCGCCGAGCGCTTTGCAGCTCCTTCAGCTGCTCCTCTCCAGCATCCCCTGGGATCCAAACCAGAAATGCCTCTTCTTTGAAGGGCTCACACCAAAGCCTGTACAGAGCTTTGAACCCACCACGTGTCGTTGCCTGGAATAATTCATGTTAAACACTCCTCCTGGTGCAGGGGCCAGGGCTCCCCTCGCTCCTGGGCTGTGCAGGGGTGGGAGCAGCTCCAGCCAGTTTGTGGGATGGCCGTGTGTCTTGGGTTATGGAAGCAGAAATGTCTATTCTATTTCATCTGTTGAAAGCAGCTGGGAAGAGGTTTATCTCTTGTAACTCCAGGGAGAGGGGGGTGATGCCTTCTGATAAGGGGCCAGCTGTTCAAACCAGGTGGGGCAGTGTTCCTTATCTCTTTCATCACCCCTTCTCCCTCTGGGGGATATCTGCTGCTAATGGGCCATGAAGGCTCACTAAAGGCATGACATATTCCGTTGTGAGATGCTCCACCCAGTGGGAGGAGCCAACCATTCCTACCTGGATAAAAACTGAGACGCAGGAACACCAGGGATCTGGTTCCACTGGATTCCTGGAGGAAGACTGGACCCTTGTCACCATCCCTGGGCCCTTCTCACCATCCCTGGGCCCTTCTCACCATCACTGGACTCTTCTCACCATCACTGGACCCTTCTCACCATCTCTGGACTCTTCTCACCATCTCTGGACTCTTCTCACCATCCCTGGACCCTTTTCACCATCCCTGGGCCCTTCTCACCATCCCTGGACCCTTCTCACCATCACTGGACCCTTCTCTCTCAGGATCATCTCTGCTCCACCAGAACCACATCTGCCACACCAGGAGGACTCACTTTGGGACTGCTCCCAACCCCCTGACCAACAGGGTGTCAGGTTGTATTGTTCCATTTATTTTATTTTACCTTTTTTTTTTCCTCTCTTCTCCTATTAAATTGTATCTCTGACTGGGAGTCTCACTGGTTTTGCTTTCAAACCAGCACACTGTGGCTCTGCAGAGCATTTCTCTTAAACCAATGGGTTTGGCAGATAAAATCACTGTCAAAGCTGCACCAAGTGTCTCCCACAAGTTGTCGAGGCTGGGGTGGGGGGTGGTGGGGGGTGGAATAGAAAAGCAGCAGAAGCAGAGTGAGAAGAATTCAATATTTCCATTTGTTCTTACCCAAATAAATTGAGATGTATTTGTGGAAGTGTCAGAAGAAGCCCGCAGGAATGATACTATAAAATAACACAGCTGCTTCATGAGTCTCTGACAGACAGCACAGATTAATGTACCGGCGTTTTTATGGTCTGTTAACAACTGATATGGGTTTTAAATATATTATCTCCCATTGTATTGTCTGTCATTTTAAAAACTGCTCGTGTCTATTGTGTTTGCTTTTAAGAGGTGCTTATGGAACAATCAGCCAGTCGCTTCCTGATCTCTCCTCTTCCCTACTTCCTAGATATATCATTATCTCACCCTCTCCCTCTCTTCTTTTTTTTTCCCTAGATAGTTTTTCCCCAGCACTTTCATGGGCAATTTATTCCAAAAACCTATTGAAGCCCCCTTCATGTACCTTAATTTCAGGAGCTTTAAAAAGCTTCTCCACCTTCACACCTGGTTATCAGTGAAATGTGGGTGAGCTGAGGGGAGGGGTCAGGCTGGAGGGGTGTGGAAGGGAAAGCTGGGGGGCTGTGCCACCCTGGGCTGTGCCCTGAGGCACCCAGAGCTCCAGGGACCTGCTCTGCTGAGAGAGAAGGAGCCAGGAGGGAGCTCTGGGCTGGGACAATGACAGGATGGGTTTTACTGGGCACTTGGGAAGATGTGTAGGGTTCTGAGGTGTGGAGAAAACCCTCCACTGGCTCTCAGTGTTCGGTGGCTGAGCAAAGCTTGGTTTTTTTCTTTTTGGCTGGGACTTGGGGAGAGTGGAGCTGTGAGGGACAGGGCTCCAAGGAGGAGTTCAAGCCAGGCTCCCCTCAAACCTCTTCAGTGATCCTTTCACCCAGGAAATGTTCCCAGGCAGAAGCTCCCCCTGACTTGGCTTCTGCCTCTCTCGGCCCCTCCCTGCATCCCTGTCACACCTGCAATGGGAGATCTGTCACCTCCCCACCGTGGCCAGCAGCACCCTCCATCCCTGCTGCCCACCCCCCGCCCTCCCTGGGCCCTGCACTGCTCCCCTCGGGGCAGAAACAGCAAGATCCACAGCTGCAGATGGCTCTGCCACAGCCAGAGCCAGGAGGAAACATCTGGACCGACTCCTTGGCATCTGGCAGGGAGCAGCACCTCCAGCTGGGCACACCAGCAGTGGGAAACACTGCCCGCTGCACCCCCAGGCCCCAGAGCCATCCTCACCCCCCTGCAGTGACATCATGAGCAGAGATGCTCCAGACCTACACTGACTCATCCCCACCCTTCATCCTCAGCCCTAAAAAAATGTCCTTTTCCTGCCCTTTGCACCCCTTAAACCTGGGCAGCCCCAAAAGAGCTGCAGGGCTCCTGTGGGAGCGCTGCTGGGGCAGGGAGGGGAGGTGATGGATGTGTGTTTGTGCCCATAACTTCCTCAAAAGGCTTGAATTGCTGTGTTTGGAATTATATTAGATTGCAAGAACAAAGATGCCCTTTTGATGCTTTGTAGCAGCACTGGAGATAATGAAAGGAGAGGAATTTTGATAAGGATGAAAGATAGCTTCCTCCAGCCTCCCATGGCTGATAAAGTGCTGCCCAGATGAAGAGAGTTTAGAATTAAAAGCACCACAAAAGTAAAAACAAAGTAAACACTGCCCAGCTCCTCTCCAACAAGATAAAATTACACTGTGGAGAGGAGACAACCAGGACAATAAAGGGAAGCACTCAAGGCAACACAGAGAAGGACAGCAAGGATTTGAGATGGGAACAGAGGCCCTGGGAGCTGTGAGGAGGGGAACAGCAGCCAGGAAAGGTGCTGGAGGTGTGAAGTTTGGGCTCCTGCATCCCTCCATGCGTGGGCAGCAAAGGGGACAGCCCCTTCATGCAGCTGTGAGGATGGGGTTGAGGGAAGGTGCTGCCAGGGTCACCTCCTTGCTGCGTGCCAGCCAGGTGGGAATGGGAATGGGGGGATTTTCCACGCCTGCTGCTGTTGGTTGGTGTCAGGAGTGCTGGGTCTGGCTGTGGAGCAGCACAGCAGAGGCAGCTGGGTCCAGCAGAAAGCCAAAGGAGATGCTGGGAAGTGATGACCAAGAACCTCCTGGAAAGCAGTGACCAGAGACCTCCTCACTGGCAGCAGAAAGCCAAGGACCTCCTGGAAAGGGGTGACCAAGAACCTTCTGGAAAATGGTGACCAGAGACCTCCTCACTGGCAGCAATGGCCAAGGACCTTCTGGAAAGGGGTGGCCAAGAACCTTCTGGAAAGCAGTGACCAGGGACCTCCTCACTGGTGGCAATGGCCAAGAACCTCCTGGAAAGGGGTGGCCAAGGACATCCTGGAAAGGGGTGGCCAAGAACCTTCTGGAAAACAGTGACCAGAGACCTCCTCACTGGCAGCAATGGCCAAGAACGTTCTGGAAAGGGGTTGCCAAGAACCTCCTGGAAATGGGTGGCCAAGAACCTCCTGGAAAGCAGTGACCAGAGACCTCCTCACTGGCAGCAATGGCCAAGGACCTCCTGGAAAGGGATGGCCAAGAACCTTCTGGAAAACGGTGACCAGAGACCTCCTCACTGGCAGCAATGGCCAAGGACCTCCTGGAAATGGGTGGCCAAGAACCTCCTGGAAAGGGGTGACCAAGAACCTTCTGGAAAGGGGTGGCCAAGAACCTCCTGGAAAGGGGTGGCCAAGAACCTTCTGGAAAATGGTGACCAGAGAGCTCCTCACTGGCAGCAATGGCCAAGGACCTCTGGGAAGCAGTGGCCAGGAGCTCCTGGGTGGGGATGGTGTGTGCCCAGCAGGGTCCCAGCCCCGTCCAGGGCCCCGGGGTTGCTCCCTGCTCTGCTCCGAGCCTCAGCGCAGTTTTGGGGCCGCAGTTTTTGGCCGCTGGCCGGGCCCTGGCTGGGCGTGGCCAGTGCTGGCCTCGCTCGAGGCAGTGCCTGTGCTGCCATGGCAACCAGGGATGCAAAACTGCTGCTTAAATCCCCAAACAAACAAACCAACCCTCCGCACCGCCCAACCCCAGGCATCCCTCTCACCTCCTTCCCCCGCAAGCTGTTTTTGCTCCTGGGACCTGCTGAGGTGTCACACTCACAGCAGGGTGTACCTGTGACACCTCTGCTCCCCACCTTTCTGTCTTCCCAGGCCTCAAGCAGGTCCTGTTGTGAGTGTTTTTATCAAAACAGCAGGTTTTTTTCCCCCCCTCCCCGTGTTTTGCACTTTCCTCAGTGCAGAGGAGAAACCACCTTGACCACCCAGCCGCTGCAGTTTGGGGTGTGCTCCTTGCTTCCAGAGCTTGAGAGAGGGGAAATAACTCCCCCCAAAAAGTGAAATGGCCACTGACACCCAGATGGAGCCTTCCCTGTCCCTGTCCCCCTTGCAGGGTACAGCGTTCCAGCCCTGAGCTCCTCGGAGGGTTTCAGGCTGCCCTGGTGTTGCCCTGCTCTTCTCTGCTTCTCTAAAGTTTTCCTAAAGTTCTTCTAAAGCTTTCTGACGTTTTACTTTTGTGGTGGAGTTTCTTCACCAGGCACTTTTCATGTAACTAGTGATTGTTTTTTGCATTCCTCTCTGGAGGAGGAGAGAATTGATGGACTGTTAAGTTAACCAGAGTAATTGGAGAGAAAACGATTTTCTTCCTCCAAACCACTGGTCACTGTTGGAATTCTATAAATGTTGGGGTCTGTAAATAAACTGCCCCCCTTTTTTTTTTTTTTGCCTTGGACATCTCAGTGTGTGAGTGTCGTTTCTTTTGTGTCAGATTGTGACACTCATGAGTGATGTACCCTGGGGCTGTTCCCACACCTGCAGGAGCCTCTGACCCTGCACACAGGAGGAGCTCAGGACAGGAATGCACCTGGGGACACCAGGCAGCACGTTGACAGTTACAGCCACAAGTTATAGCTGTTTGCTCTGGGGCCCAAATCTGGTGTTTTACACACATGACTTCTTGTTTGCCTGAAAAATCGAGATTTGTTTTTCATAACAGGAAATATTCACCTCTTCACCTTCATCCAGACTCAGTGGCTGGGTCAAGAACGCCCAGCTCAGGCAAAGCCAGGCTGTGTGGCTGCTGTCATCTCACCAGCCTGGATCAGATGTCCCAGAAAAACCCCTCAAAGGAGGCTCCACGGCTGCTCTGGGAGCTTAAACTGATATGAGTTACTCCCTCAGGAATCCCGGTAAGTCCTTATGAAAGAAATCCTAAGAGATGCTTGTAATATTTAACGGGGATAAAAAACAATGGGTGTCCATAGAAATGATCCCGTAGGGAAAACAGCCCATCTCCTGTAGGAAATGAATCTGGAGAAATGCTGGAGGATCATGAGGATCTAATTACATTCCTCTGAGTGTTTCAAAACCTGCTGGGGTGAAGTGAGCACGGCGAGTTTGCCTTTAATTGAAGGAAGCTTTGGAAAAGAAGGTGGAACAGTGACAGAGTGAGCGCTGGAGACAGAGCATCCATCAGCCTGCAAGGGGGACGATTTGTGGCTGAGGGACTCTGCAGATATTCTGGGCAGCTTTTATGGAAAGGCCTCTGTGACCTGGGGCTGTCCCATCTCCTTTGTGGCAGAGATTCCTCCAAACCCTCAGGGTGACACACGCTGCTCCAGAGCATCCTCTGATGGCAAAGGAGCCAAGACCTCATTTTGGCAGGGAATGGGGCAACGTGGGGACACTTTGCTGTCCTGGTTTGAAGCTCTCTGGTGGCACTGGACAGGTCTCCTTGGGATGGGAGGACATGGGGGTTGCTGCAGGGACAGTCACTGCAGAAGGGAAAGGCGATAAATGTTTTCAAAGGCGACTCAGAAGAAAAGTTCTCAGCAGATTACAGTTTAATCATTTGATCTCCCAGGTAAATATTAACACTGGAAAGCCATTTGTTTTATAGTCTCCAAATGCCTGAAGTGCTCCCAACCAGGCAGGATTTCAATCTGTTCTTATCAAGCTCTGGAATCTGCTGTGGGTCAGTTCCTGCCGGGATCAGAAGCAGAAGGACACAAGGTGGTCCCAAGCCAGCCCTCCATCCCTGGGATCCAGGGGACAGAAAACTGACCAATACTGACTTGGAGCTGCTCTCTTTGTGTCTCTGTGCCTCAGGATGTGGGGCCAGGGGAGGTTTTACTGCATCCCCCTCTCTGTTTCAGGTGACTTGCACTGGGAGCACCATTGGTGTCCTCATTGTCCCCGCTGATGCCATGAGGTCAATCCCAAATTTTGTGGCAGGGAAAGGACAGCTGGGTCTCAGCCCAAGGGATCAGTGTGGTGGGGAAACTCTCCCCTGTCTGCTGTGCACACCAGGTCACAAAGCCCTTGGCAAATCCTTACGAGGCCAAAGGAGAGGGATCAGCCAAGTGACAAGAGAGAGGAATCCCTATGAGAGGGTGTGGAACTGCTCCTGGAGAGAAGCAGTACCCATCTCCTCCTCATCCAACCCCATGCTCCCATCACTCCCACTGATGGCATCAAACGGACAATTAAGTTATCAAAACCTTCCTGCACCGATTTCTTCAGACTTGTCTCCTGAAGTCCCCGTGTGCTTGAGAACACGTAAAAAAAAAAAAAAAATACAGAGGGAAATAAGCAGCAGAAACAGTCTAAACAAACCCAAACGGATTGGAAGCCTCAAATCTCACAAACCTCATGCAGCTTCACGCCTCAAATCACCTTAAGCATTTGCAGCACGCACCAGGATCTCCTTTCTATCATAATTAAATACGTCTGTCTCCGAGCAAAGGGAGGAGAGCTCGGGGGAGTTGTCACCATCCTTAATCTCAGCTGCCATTCCTCAGCAGCTCTGTCACAGCAGCTTCAAAACGGGGGCTCGGGCTAAAAAAGTATCTTGCAGGACAAGACTTTGAGCAATGTCCCGGGTGTTTAAAAGCAGGGATGGATCCAGCCTGGGGGGGAAGAGCAAGGTGGGATCAGAGCAAGGAGGAGCGTTTTGTAGAGTTGGGGCTCCACGGGTTGAGTTGTTCTCCTGGGCATCTTTGGGAGCCCTTAAGGGTGGAAGAGGTGGGAGTTGTGCGAGCAGGGGGTGATGCCGAGCCCCCTCTCCCCGTGGGCAATCCCGGCTGGAGCTGGTGGAAAGCTGCAGGAGGAGCTGGAGGCTGTGCTGGCCCCGGCCCTTGGCAAGAGGGCCAAACCCCGGCACCCCTGGGTGGTGCAAGCCCCCCGTGCCCTGCCCGCGTCTTCTCCGCCTTCTGCGGGGGCAGGAGGTCTCGCCCGGGGAGGTGCCCCCTACGCGGCTTTTTCGCTGATTAAAAAAAAAAACAACAAAAAAACCCCAAAAAACCCCAACCCCCCCCCCAAAAAAAAAAAAACCAAAAAAACCCAAACAAACAAAAAAAAAAAACCCCCAAAAAAAAGAAAAAAAAAAAAAAAGAAAAAAAAAAAACCAAACCAAAACGGGGCTGGCTCTGAGCGAAAAAAACAAAACAAAACAAAACAAAACAAAACAAAACAAAACAAAACAAAACAAAAAAAAAAAAAAAAAAAAAACCCGCCGCTGCGATTCCTCCAAATGGAAAATCAATAGGAGCCCAAAATTAATTAACCGTGTCTGCAGTTGGGGCGACCGGTTAAATAAAGCTGAATGAAGCTTTTCAGCCCGCAGCTGGGGCAGGATCCACCCGTCGGATGCCTCCTCCATCGCGGCTTCCTTTGACCATCCCCCTCCATCGATTCCTCCCCTCTCGCAGCTCCCCCTTCATCCCCGCTCCCACCGGGAGATGCGGGCCAGCCTTTCCAGGGAGGGGGAAAAAGGACCAGAGGGCCCCGCCAGGAGCTGCTCAAGGTCAGAGCGGCTGCTGCTTTCCGATGGGGCGGGCTCCAGAGAGTAAACAATAATTAACCTTAAATTAAAACCGCTTGTAATCTTTGATTACCCGCCTGGTTTTCCGCGGTGTGCCAAGCCCATTTTGTTTCTGGTTTCCTTGGAGATACCACCCGGTCTCCCCACCCCCTCTCGGCTCTGCTCCAGCTTTTTTTTTTTTTTTTTTTAATATTTTATTTTATTTTATTTTATTTTAAAAGCAGGTTTAAAAACAGCTATTAGGAGAGCTTGTTAATCATCATCCTAGGCTGCTAATAGCACTCTGGCCACGGTTAATCACAACGAGCTGCAAGGATGCTGCAAATGCTTTCAGTGGAATAATCGCCTCCCTGTTCCTCCCCTCGGCTGCATCCCCTTCTCCTTTCAGGCAGAATTCTCTGCTCTACCCAGCTTGGGGGAATTCGGGTGCAGGATGCTTCTGGCTTTTTCGATTTTGGCTCGGCCGGCGGTGACAGCCTGAGGGAGTCGGGACAGGGCTGTGCCCTGCTGGGACCCTGGCTGAGCTGCAGCTCGGGCAGGCAGCTCGGGAAGGGGGATCGGGGGGCTGAGTCCTGGGAAAGGCAGGAGTTTGAGCTCGGAGCTCCCTGGGGATGCGGATGCTGTTAATGACAGGCCACGGCTGCAGCCTCCGCCTTTTCAAACCTCCGAGGAACTTCTTTTTTTTTCCTTTTTTTTCTTTTTTTTTTTTTCACTCCTGGGTGCCCCGCGCTTCAGATGCGCTGTCAGAGCAGCCTCCGCTCGGGGGAAATCAGCGGAGGGGGGGATGATGCTGGAGACAACGTGATCCTTGGGCTGCCTGCATCTCCAGGGCATCCTTCTCCCCCTGGAGCTGCTCCAGCTTCCTGCTGCTGTAGGTTGGAGGGAGCTTTGACCTCCCAGGTCTTAAATTTGTAAATCAGTTCAGCACATCCTTTTATTATTATTATTATTTTTTTTTCCCCGAGTTAAGCACTTGCATAAAGTCTTCCCCGTACAAGCCCAGGACGTCGGGCTGGTGCTGTAATAAATGAAGTTTTTGTCTCCAGCATCCTCCCGAGAGGAGGTGGAGGGGCTGTGGGGAGGGACCCCCCAAACCCCCGTCCCCAGCAGCCCCGGCTGCTGAACCCAACCCGAGCGGCTCTTAATTGTGGCTCTGCCTGCTCCCGCTGAAATGACAGATAGGGGACAATTCTGCCGGTTGACAATAATTGTTCTCCTAATTACAGCAATGACATTTACTGGAAAGCCGCTGCAATCCCATTACCTCCTCACGCTGAATTCTGTGAGTTCAAAATCGCGTTCCGTGTCTCCTCCCTCCGGATACAGACGGGTTCACCTGCGGCGTGGGGTGTCACTGATGCTCCTGGGGGGCCCTGAAAGACTGAATGCTATTCATTTGGGTTTGGGTGTGTTTTGGTTTTGGTTTTTTTTTGGGTTTTTTTTTTTTAGGTTTTTTTTTTTAGGTTTTTTGTTGTTGGTGGGTTTTTTGTTTTGTTTTGTTTTGGGTTGTTTTGGGTGGGTTTTTTTGTTTTTTTTTTTTTTGTTTTTTGGGGTTTTTTGGTTTTTTGTTTGTTTTTTTTTGTTTGTTTGTTTGGTTGGTTGTTTTGGGTTTTTTTTGAGGAGGATTGATAGTTTTTGCCCGTCTTATCCTGCGTTTTTTCAACCCATCACCTGGACGGGGGATGCTGGAGAGAGAAACTTTATTTATGACAGCACCAGCCCGACGTCCTGGGCTTGTAAAGGGAAAACTTTAAGCAACTCCTTAACTTGAGAAAGAAAAAAAAAAGAGAAAAAAAAAAGAGGGATGTGCTGAATATTCAACTGGCTGGGGAGGTGACAACACCCAAGCACTACCACCCCAAATTAATTCATTAATTGCACTAATCCATCACGCCCCAGAGCAACAGAGGACACCAGGCAGAAGGAGTTTGACAGCAGCATTTCTGTTTCTGTGTCTCAGGTAGCTCCCTCAAGCCTGAACATCCCCGTGCTCCCCCACCACCAAGAGCAAGGTGCCTGCAAACAGTTAATTTCTTGAAGACCCTTAATATTTTACCAACGGTTCTAATGAGCCGAGGATCTGTTTTGTTTGGCTGTTTATGTGTCGTTAAGCCTGTGAACGAGATACTTTAATTTAATGCCTTGCCCTCAAAAATATCTTTTAATAAAGCACTGTAGCTCTTCTCTGGAGAGCCAACGTTTGGTTAAGCTGGATAAATGATGATGAAGATGATGCCTTTCAATAGCTTCTTCTTTCCTCTCCCCTCTTCTCTACTTGCTTCTCACTCAGCCAGCTCAGGTTAATTATTTCAAGGGGAGGAAACCCTTAATTTTCAGGATTGGGAAAGCTAAAGTAGGGCCGTGCACAAGAGCTGTGCCCTGAAGCTGGGCTGCCCTCCCAGCCCACCAAAGAAAAGGCTGAAATTCAGACCCAGAACCACTGCAGAGAGAAACAGGTCCCTTCCCTTTGTGGTTGGAGAAGTCAAAGGGGTTGGCCCACCTCCAAGGCAGTGAGGAGCAGGAGCACCACCTCCTCCTTGAATTACAGTCCTCCCTTTTTGAAATAAAAAAAAAAAAGAGAGAAAATTTAAAAAAAAAAAAAAGCTTTTTTCTGTCTCCAGGATGACTGCTGGGAGGTGGTAATTTTTCTTTGAGAAACTGAGGCTCCCTTGTAAAACTCACGGAGAAATAAGGTCATTTGTCAATTCAAGTCATTGTCTTCCATACATAAAAAACACGGCAAGTGCAGCTTTTGTAAAATCTAAATTGAAAGTAAATAGCGAGCGGGCAGTTCTTGGTGATAAAACCTCCCTTTTCTGTAGATTTCTGGTGCAATATTTATTTTATCCTCTTTATAACTACAAGGGCTGTCTCTGTGTGTTATTAAAGTAATGCATTTGCTTAACCTGCACTTAAATTCCCTCCCAACCTTCCCCTGATTGTACATCTCACTGCTACATGTTCCCGGCCCGCTGGTCTCAGCTGGACAATTATATTAACTGCTTCTATTTGCAATTACTATGAATCATAAAGCAAGTCTGAATGGATTGTTTTTCTTTATTGAAAATGTTTAAACTTAATGCATCGCAAATGTCACAGCCGTGGGGCTGCTCCTGGGCTCTTTGGGGAGTGCCTGTGCTGCTGATGGAGCACTGGGGATGAAGTTTGTCATTTCCTGCCTCTCCCCTGTCCCTCCCTTCCCCTGCAGTGCTGAGGGCTCCAGGCCTGGTTGGAAAGACCTGGTCCAGTGGAAGGTGTCCCTGCCCGTGGAACACAAGGAATTTTAAGGTCCCTGCCCACCCCAGCTGCCTTGGGATTCTCTGGATACACCAAAAAAAACCCCAAAAACCAACAAAAAAAAAAAAAAAAAAAAACAACAACAAAAAAAAAACCACCAAAACCCAAAAAAACCCCAACCAAACAAAAAACCCAAAAAAACCAAAAAAAAACCCCACAAAAAAACACCAAAAAACCCACAAAAAAAACCCCCACACAAAACAAAAAACAACAACAACAACAACAACAAAAAAAACAACAAAAAAACCACAAAAACCACCAAAAAAACCCACAAAAAACCACAAAACCCCCCCCCCCCCCAAAAAAACCCCCAAACCCACAAGGAGTTCCTCAGTGAGATCTCTGTGAGAGTGATAAAGGCCCCCTTTCCAAAATGCCCACAGCTACTGGCAGTGAGCTGAATTCAGAGGAGGCTCGAGCCTGAGCTCACTTCCCTTGGGCTGTCAGCAAGGTGGGATGTTGTGCTGCAGAGATGTTCTCCAGGAAGGCTCAGGAAACACCTGGGACAGGGACAAAGTTACGGGCTGCAGCCACAGGGAAACAATCCTGCTGCTTCCAACTCTTTCTTCTCTTTCTCCCAGATGTTCCTCAGCCCTACCAACTTCATTTGGGGTTCCCCTTCAATGTCCCCCCACCCCAAGGTGCTCCACCCTGACTTGGCAGGACAAACTTTTGGAGGTCTCTGAGGCTCCTGGGTATCTTTGGTGTCTCTCAGCACCGAGGCAGGTGAGTAGCAAGGGCAGGATGGATTTTGTCCAGCAGGAATTGGATGGTGTCCCACAAAGCACTCTCATTCCCGCAACTCATCTCGCAGCCTTCAGCTCTACTTCACTTTTTTTTTTTTTTTTTTCCAGACCAGCCAGGACAAATTCTCCTTGTGCTGTGGCTCTGGGGTGGTTGATGGCCCTGGGTTGTGCTGGTAAGGAATTGGAGGTGACTTAAGCCCATGGAAAACTGGGAAAGGTAAGAACACTTCTGGTTATGGCAGGGCAGATGTTGCCATGCTCTCGTGCCTGCTTGTTTTGGTTTTGGGGAATTCTATTCCCAGGCATGGTGTTGATGCACAAGGTCATGTTCTGTAAACTACTGAAGTCCCCACATCTGTTCTCAGAGGAGGGGCTTCGGTGATGGTCTCTAGAAAATGACCAGTGGTTCCCAAGGGTCCCACCTCTGGGGTGGGCACATCTGTAAAATGTACAAAAGGAGTCAGAAAAATAAAGGAGGGGTCTCTTGCTTGCAAGAGCTCCACGCAGCCTCATTGATGCACTCCCTGCCTCGCTCCTGAGCGCCCTCACCAGTTATAGGCAGGGCTGAGGGAGTGGAGGGTTGAGCTTGGACAGGGCAGGCTGTGCCTGTGCCTGACAGGAGCTGTGCTTGGAGAACAGGCTAAAGGACAGGACTACACCTTGATTTCTTAATTATTATGTTTTAAATGTCACTGCAGGGGGGGGGAGGTTTGTGCCCCTTATCTAAACTGGATACAGATGGGACTCACCCAAATCCTGGCATCCCACAAACCCACGGGTTTGGGTTCAGCTGGGATCTGTGTCTAAGCTGCTCTGTCACTGTTGTCTGTTGCCATGCTTGGTGCCTACCATGTTTTGGTTTTGGGAAATTCTCTTCCCAAGCACGCTCTTGGTACACAAAGTCACACAATGTAAACTACCTTGTGTTTCCACATTCCTTCCCAGAGGAAGGACTTCGTGTAGTGGTCTCTAGAACTAACCAATGGTTCCCAAAGGTCCCACCTCTAAGGTGGGCACATCTGAAAAAGCATAAAAGCAGTAGAAAAATAAACCGTGAGTCCCTTCCTTGCAAGGCTCCACGCAGTCCTTCTGAATCACTCCCTGCCTCGTTCCTTGTGTCCCACAGCGACAGTTGTCCTTTTGTTTTGTGGAGCCCAGGACACGAGGATGATGATGATGCAGCTGTGGGGAAAAGCTTGGTCCACTCGGGCATGCTGCTCTTGGGGTGGGACTGGGACGTGAGTGGGACACAGCCCCTTCATCCTGCAGCCTCATTTCATGGGGGAGAAGTGGGAAAGCTCTGGACTGGGCTGGAGGTGTGTGCAACAACCCCTCTGTGCCCCAGGGGACGCTTCAAGGTTTGCTCTTCTGCCTTGAGGATCTGCATTTCTGACACCACAGGGCTTGCACCGAGCTGGGTCTGCGCCAGCCCTGAGCACCACGGTGGGTAGAGCTGCTCCTCTGAGCTCACTCCTGCTTATGCCACAAACTGGGAGGAACTCCAAGGACGTGGGAGAGGTTGGACAGTGGAGAGCTGGTTGAGGATGAAGCAAGGCTGGCTGAAAGCCAAAGCAAATCCAATTTGCCTTCCACCCCGAGACAGAAATTCGCGGAGCTGAGTTCAGATCCAACTCCCTGTTTTGGTTCAGCTCAAAGTGCTCTCCCCTCATTTTTAGTCTCAACACCATCAAAGTCCCCTTAATAAGATTTGTATCTCAGACACATTCCTTTGCAGCGTGTTGCTAATGCATCCAAAATGGCATCCAAAAGCCCCCCATCCCATAACACTTGCAATTTTTAAAGAGCTATATGCTTTTCTTCCTTGGTTTGGTTTTTTGGGGTTTTTTTGTTTGGTTGTTTGGGGTTTTTATTTTATTTTTTTTTTTAAATCACATTTTAGGCCCAGACAAAGCAAGATAGCAGCAGAGATGGAATCAATAGTACACAGAACCAATAGAAATTACCCAGCCTTAATAAACTTCACGCACGGCTTCCTATTGCAGCTGTACATCAACCCCCAGACAAACAGAGATGCTGCGCTGGGAGGCGGCCAGGACGCCTTGGTGCTGGCTGAAATAGGGATGCTCATTAAAAGGGTTACAGATGACGCAGTTCTCATCTTTTTTCAGGTGGTTTGCTTTCCTCCTCCTGTGCTTTTATTGTCTTCTCTGGTGGCGAGGAATCCTTCCCCCAGAAAATCCTGCCAGAAGTCGCTGCTTCCTCCTCTTGGGGCTGCACTCTGCCTGGGTGCAGAGTCCCTGTGCAGTTCCCATATTTTTTCAGGTGGTTTGCTCTCCTCCTGTGCTTTTATTGTGCTCCTCATGGAGAGAAACCCTTCCCCAGAAAATCCTGCCAGAAGTCACCGTGTTCCCAATCACTGCTTCCTCCCCTTGGGGCTGCGCTCTGCCTGGGTGCAGAGTCCCTGTGCAGTTCTCATCTTTTTTGAGGTGGTTTGTTTTTCTTCTCCTATGTTTTTATTGATGCAGTTCCCATCTTTTTTCTGGTGGTTTGCTTTCCTCCTCCTATGCTTTTATTGTCTTTCTGGTGGTGAGGGATCCTTCCCCCAGAAAATCCTGCAAGAAGTCGCCGCTTCCTCCCCTTGGGGCTGTGCTCTGCCTGGGTGCTGAGTCCCTGTGCAGTTCTCATCTTTTTTCAGGCAGTTTGGTTTCCTCTTCCTATGTTTTTATTGATGCAGTTCCCATCTTTTTTCTGGTGGTTTGCTCTCCTCCTATGCTTTTATTGTCTTCCTGGTGGAGAGAAATCCTTCCCCCAGAAAATCCTGCCAGAAGTCGCCAAGTTGGTGTTCCCAATCACCACTTCCTCCCCTTGGGACTGCGCTCTGCCTGGGTGCAGAGTCCCTGTGCAGTTCTCATCTTTTTTCAGGTGGTTTGCTTTCCTCTTCCTATGTTTTTATTGATGCAGTTCCCATCTTTTTTCTGGTGGTTTGCTTGCCTCCTCCTATGCTTTTATTGTGCTCCTCGTGGAGAGAAATCCTTCCCCAGAAAATCCTGCCAGAAGTCGCCAATTTGATGCTCCCAATCACTGCTTCCTCCCCTTGGGGCTGTGCTCTGCCTGGGTGCTGAGTCCCTGTGCAGTTCCCATCTTTTTTCTGGTGGTTTGCTTTCCTCCTCCTATGCTTTTATTGTCTTCCTGGTGGTGAGGAATCCTTCCCCAGAAAATCCTGCCAGAAGTCGCCAAGTTGGTGTTCCCAATCACTGCTTCCTCCCCTTGGGGCTGTGCTCTGCCTGGGTGCAGAGCCCCTGTGCCCTGCCCTTGGGTATTTGTGACAGTTTTGGAGGGGTTTGTGTTCATATTCACCTCCCAAAAACGTCAGCTCCTTCCAGCAGCTGCAGCATCCTCCGTGCGGGCGGCAGCCGCAGAATCAGGTCCCTCTTCCCCTTCCCGGGGGAGGCGTGGGAGAGATCAACACACCAAAGCAATTAAAAAATAATAATCACAGACCAGTAGAAAAGGGGAAAAAAAGCATAAAAAGTGGGACTAATTTTATGACAAGAAATGAGGCTGTAAAACCAGGAGCAATTAGAGCACAAAGGCAATTAAACCATTTCAAAAGGCTCAGTGAAATTTATTTACTTCTTCCTGATTTTTTTGTTTTTGTTTTTGTTTTTTTTTTTTTTCTGGGAGGCTTTTGGGGGACTGGGGACCTTTTATTTTTCCCCAGTGCTGATGGGACCTGGCTCCAGGAGTTTCCTTTTTTGCCTCCAGATCTTAACTGTGTTTCTGGAGTTTAATTTCTTTTTTTGAGGTATAGAAAAAAAAAAAAAAAAAAAAAAAAAAAAAAAAAAAAAAAAAAAAAAAAAAAAAGCAGGTGCTTCTCCTGTCAGTGGAGCAGCAGGAGCCCTCCCTCAGGGCACAGAGCTGCTCCTGAAGGTTTGGGTCCCCTCTCTCCTCCCACCACCTCTCCAGGCAGAGGTTTGAGCTAGTTCTCTTCCTCACAAGGATGGATTACCAGGGTCAGGGAGGAAATGAAATGCACTGTGACAGGGGCAGGACCTGGCACAGGGTGCCCAGAGCAGCTGTGCCTGCCCCTGGATCCCTGGCAGGGTCTAAGGCCAGGTTGGAGCAGCTTGAGATGGTGGAAGACGTCCCTGCCAGTGGCAGGGGTGACACTGGATTGTTTTAAAGTCCCTTCCAAACCAAACCATTCCATGATTTTACCAGTGAAGCTCCTGTGACTGCCCAAATCATGGGTTATGTCAGGGATTTTTGTCACTGTGTGTGCTTGGGGGCCAAGGTGCTGGGCTAGAGGTGAGGGTGTGGGATTTAAAAACCCTGGCAGTGCCCCAAGGTGTCAGAGGGACATCAGGACAGTGATGCAGCCAGGGGGAAAGGGACTCCCCTCATGGAGAGCCCTGCAAGGGTGTCCTGGAGCCTCCCACCACCCATTTCAGGCATCTCATTGCCTAAATTACAGCACCTGAAGTGCATCTCTGCATCTCTCCCTAAATCCTGGGGAGCTCAATAAGTGCTCAGATGCTGCGATGATGAGTTGCCTCTAATTCTCTGAACACGTCTCTCTACATCTCTCCATATTCACTTCCAGGATGAAACCAGCTGCCTGGAATATTTATTGCTGTGTTATTGATGCTCCGTGTTCCTGCAAGGAGGGGCAGGACCCCTGTGCCCAGCCCCGGGGGTTTTGTGATCCTTGGAGGGATTGTGAAGCCCTCAGCTCCCTTCCACAGCCTGTGATTGATTGGAAATCTGATGGGAGATTCGTTGGGAAGTCTCCAAATGACAGGCTGGCCCCAAATTTCCCCTCTTTGGCTGTGTCAGATGGGGACACTTGAACGCATTTTGTGGACAAGTGTTGCCATGCTCGTGCTTGCATATTTTAGTTTTGGGGAATTCCATTCCCAGGCACGGTGTTGAAGCACAAGGTCATGTTCTGTAAACTACTGAAGCTCCCACATCTGTTCCCAGAGGAGGGGCTTCGGTGATGGTCTCTGGAAAATGACCAGTGGTTCCCAAGGGTCCCACCTCTGGGGTGGGCACATCTGTAAACGTAAAAAAAGAGTCAAAAAAATAAAAGAAGAGTCTCTTGCTTGCAAGAGCTCCACGCAGCCTCTTTGATGCACTCCCTGCCTCGTTCCTGTGCGTCCCCCACAGTCATAGACAAGAGGATGGAGTGTCCCTACTCCCAGTAAGAAAAACTGGGGGGGGAAACGTAATTTCCACGTGTTTTAGCACCTCAGCGAGATTTCTTTTCTGGAACTTTATTCAACTCGAAAATCACCTTGAAAAAAACTTGAGCATACTCGGTGCTTCACTCTCCATCTCTGCAAAACGGGTCAGACAGCAGGGAGTGGGGAAAAGACCCTGCTGGGAACCTCCCTGGGGCCCCAGGGCGCTGCTGACCTGACCTGCTGACCATTATCACCCTGAGAACGACCCCTTCCACCTCGCTCAGCAAACTGCAGCGGCTCTTAAGGGCAAAGAGGAGACATAAAACCCCTGTTTATTGTGGTTAAACACGGACCTGATGTCCTGGCTTTGGCAAAAAAACCCCACCTCCCGCTGCTAATAAAGAGGCAGAGGTTGGAAATGAACCCCCAGTTATGGGGATGCTGTAGGAGATGCTCTCTGGGGTGGGCACACAAGAGGGGGTGCCCCTGCTCCAGATCCATCAGTGATAAGGGACAGCATATATAATTAAATTATTTATTTATTTATTTATTTATTATATAATTTATATAATTTATATAGTTTAATATATAAACAGCATATAAACATTATATATAATATATATAATATATAATATATGATATATGATATATGATATATGATATATGATATATGATATATGATATATGATATATAATATATAATATATAATATATAATAGCTCCTGCTGTTCCACTGCCAGGAGAAGCACCTGCCTTTTTTTAATTTATTTTTTCTTTTTTTTCCTATTCTTCAAACAAGAAATTAAACTCCAGAAACGCAGAGTTAAGATCTGGAGGTGAAAAGGAAACTCCTGGAGCCAGGTCCCGTCAGCACTGGGGAAAAAGAAAAGGTCCCCAGTCCCCAAAAGCCTCCCAGAAAAAAAAAACAAAACAAAACAAAACAAAAAACAAAAAAAAAAAAAAAAAAAAAAAAACCACACCACAAACCCCAACAAAACCACAAAAAAACCCCTACCAAAAACAAAACAAAACCAAAAACAAACAACAACAAAAACACAAAAAAACCCCACCAAAAAAACCAAAAAAACCAAACCAAACAAACAAACAAAAAAAAAACCCCCAACCAACCAAACAAAAGCAAAAAAAAAAAAAAAAAATAATCCCCAAGCAAACAGGAAGAAGTAAATAAATTTCACTGAGATGTTTCACAGAGGAAAAAATCCCCCCAAATGTTGAGCTGCGAGCTCGCTCACAGCCAGCAGAGAACCCGCTCCGTTCCTTGATGCCCAACCTAAATTTGTCTGAACCTCTCGTGATTTCTCCGGATGATTTCCTGGTTCATAACTGGGAGGAAATGAGGTTTTGAAGAGCCCGTAGCCTTGAGATTTATTCCATTTCTGTTCCCTTTGAATCAGGAACCATCAATAGTCACGGCGTGTCACAGGCTATCTAAATTACAGCGCGCCATTTCAGCTGCCTAATTGGATGAATGAATTTTAGAGAAAATTAATGAATGGTGAAGAGCTCATTTTTTAGTCTTTTTTCTTTTTTTTTTTCCCTCAGGTTTTTTTTGGTTGTTTGGTTGGTTTTTTTTTTTCCTCCTCCCCATGCAAATTCCTGCCGATGTAAATCAATTGTCTGCGCTTGAAATTCATGAAGCGTCTGAGGGGATCCCCACAGCTTTCCCAGCTCCCTGGTTGGCTGCCTTGGGAACTGAGGGATAAACCCAGCCAGCCAAAAATGTTGATTTTTGCTGGAATAGTTTCCCAGATGGCTCTTTGGGGTGGTTTTCCTGCTCTTTTTCTGGCCCAGAAGAGGAGGACATATTATATATATTTATATATATATATATATATATATAATATTTTATATTAAGTATCTATTATCTATTGTATATAATATATAATATATTATATAATATATTATATAATATAAAATTATAATACAATATATAATATATAAATTATAATATATTATATATTATATATTATATATTATATATTATATAAATATAATATAAATATATATTTTTATATAATTATTTTATATATATTTATATCTGTAATTTATATATATTAAGATATTACTATATATATTAATATATATTAACATATATTATATTTTATATATATATTTATGTATTTATATATAAGCCTGCTGTGCTTATTTCCTCTCAGATTTAAGGAAGGAAAGCGAAACAGGACCCAGATAACTGACCTGGTTTAAAGCACTTCGTAGGGTTTTTAACAACAACAAAAAGACAAAAAAGGGAAAAAAAAAAAAAAAAAGTCCCTCTGGATTTAAGAAACTTCAGCCGAAGTTTCACCACTTGGAGCACATTTGAATCTCACCAGGTAACTTCATTTGGTTTCCTTAATGAAGGCTGCGCAGCGGGGTTAATTCTGCTTTCTATGTAAAAAGATTAAGTAGTAGTTGGGTAAAACACTTCATCACTGAAGTGATTTTCGGGATGTACTCACTCCGAAGGCACAGATGTAATACCTGCTCTTAAATTCAATTAGCTCTGACTCAGTTGTGTTGCCTGAATACATTACCACAGCTTGAGACAGTCAGTGTTATTCTTTAAAGCTAAAAAAAAAAAAAGGAAACAGAAGGAAAAAAAGAATGGAGGAAAAAAAAAATAAAAACATACCTATTTGGAGATTTCCCTAAATGTGTTTTAATTCCATCACTATGTCATGTGCCTGTACAGCTCTTGACACTCCCACCCTGGGCTTTCCCCTTCCCACCCTGGCACAGAGCCATGGGGGGCTTTGGGGGTCCCAAAGGGGGGGATGGATGCTCAGATCCCAAATCCACAGCTTTTCCCTTCTTTCCTGACACTCTCATTTCTTACAAATCCTGGGATTTGAGGCTTTCCCTTTGTGCTGGCCACTGACCAACCTCATCTCCCAGAGCAGGTCCCTGCCTCTCCCCACTACCTGTTTATTAATTTTTTTTTTAATGTGGCATCGGAGGGAAGGACTGTTTGGAAGCTAAATTAATTAACGCTTGTAAAAACACGTGGAGATCCAGGGGATGAAAGGCGCAATAGAAATGCAATTTATTTTATAATTATCCAGACAACCCTGAAAGACAACGAGGCTCCCGTTGGCGTGGGATCTTTTATTTTAATTAAAATCTGGGGCCGTGAGGTTTCCGTGGACAGGAACCTCCTGGAGGTGATGTCTGTCCAGCAAAGCATTGCACTGGGGCACTTGGGGGTGGGAACTGGGAGGACTGGGCTCTGGCAGCCTCCAGGGGTGTGAGGGGAGGGGATTTTTAAACAACTCAATGGGGTGGAAGAAAAAAAAACTTCTTCCATCACATTGGTCAAGTCAGAGGGATATCAAGGAGAATTCCCTCCTAGGGAAAGGAATGTAAACGAAAGTTAGAAAAAAAAATGTCCCTTGTTGACAGAAAACTCTCTGGGAAAAAAGTTTCAGAAAACCAAATTGTTGTCTGGTTTTTTGCTGTTCCCCTCTGTCCCTTTAAAAAGTTTTTTTAAAGTTCTATTTCAGCCTTCTGTGTTTATCTTTTGCACTAAAATCAAACACAGTTTTACATAAACAGCTTTCTCATTATTATAACAATATAACCATGTTTGCATCCTTCTCAGAAGGAGGAGACTTCCTTGATGGGCTGCTGGGTTGCCCAGAGTGGTTGGAGAGGAAGATTTTCCTTCCTCCAATCCACGGTCACTGCTGGAATTCTATAAATGCTGAAGTTTGTAAATGAACTGCCTTTTTTCTGCCTTGGACATCCCGGTGTGTGGGTGTCATTTCTCTGAGTGGTGTGTGACACAGGTGTGTGAGAGGAAAAGATTTATATATATATATATATATATATATATATATTTTTTTTTTTTTTTTTTTTTTTTTAAGGAAAATGAGGGCTGAACCCCAACTTTTCCTGTGAAGCACAGAAAAGATAGTGGGGTAGTGATGTTGTTAAAGATCACAACGACACAGACTCCGACTCAGCAGGCTGACAATGACTCTGTTTATTTCTGGGATTTATTTTTTCCCTTTTATGCTGTTCTACAGAGAACAACTCAATGGGTGGAAGAAAGACAAACTTCTTCCATCACATTGGTCAAGTCAGAGGGACATCAAGAAGAAGTCCCTCCTAGGGAAAGGAATGCAACCAAAGGTTACAGTCAGGAAAATGTGTCTCTTGGTGGCAGAAAACTCTCTGGGAAAAAGAGTTTCAGAAAAACCAAAATATTACAGGCATGAACCAGGGCTACAGACCACAACGACACAGACTCCAGCTCAGAGGGCTGACAATGACTCCGTTTATTCCTGGGAATTTCTTCCCTTTTATGCTGTTTTACAAAGAACAACCCAAGGGGTGGAAGAAAGACAAACTCCTTCAATCACATTGGTCAAGTCAGAGGGACATCAAGGAGAAGTCCCTGCTAGGGAAAGGAATGCAACCAAAGGTTACAGTCAGGAAAACGTGTCTCTTGTTGACAGAAAACTCTCTGGGGGAAGAGTCTCAGAGAAAACAAAACATCTCAGACACCAACCAGGGCTCTACACCTGCACCCCACCTCGGGGACCCCCACGGATCTGAGGGATCCCATCCCTCATGGAGGAGCTTTGGGCCCTGGCTGCAGTCAGCAGCTGCTGCCTGGAGCTGTGTGAGGTACTGGAGGACAAACTCCTGCCCTTTCCCTGCCCTTTCCCTGCCAGGGGCAGCCACAGCTGCTCCAGGTGCCCCGTGCCAGAGTTTTACTCCCCTCATGGGACGATGCCCCCAGTGCAGCCCCCAGTGCCCCCCACCCCATGGGTATTGGCTGGGCCAGGCTTGTGGGGCTGTAAGGACAGGGCCAGATGCAAGGAGAGACCTGGGCTTCTGCAGCTCTGGTGGAACTGGGGGACCATGTGTCCTCATCAGCTGCTGCAGGGGACATTTGCTGGGAAGCAGCAGCTTTCTCCGCTGTGGAGAATCCAATTAAGCTCTTATTAAATTAATTTGCTGCTTTTTTTTTTTTTCTTCCCCCTGTCCTTAGCTTGCTTTTAGAGCCTTGGGCTGGAATTTTCCTAAAGGAGCCTCTAATGGTGGTTGTTGGGTCCTGGCAGAGGGTCCTGCTGGCTCCAGGCTGAGGGAGGGACGTGTGGGCTGGGATGGAGCAGGAGGCTCTGGGTTCCACTCACACTGCCCATTCCTGGAATGGATTGGGTTGGGAGGGACCCAGTGCCACCCCTGCCATGGGCAGGGACACCTCCCACTGTCCCAGGCTGCTCCAAGCCCCAATGTCCAGCCTGGCCTTGGGCACTGCCAGGGATCCAGGGGCACCCTGTGCCAGGGCCTGCCCACCCTCCCAGGGAGAATTTCTTCCTGAATCTTGCTAAAGCTGTCAGCATAAAGTGCAGCTGTGATTTAGCTGCAGAGCTGCTCCTCCCTGTTCCCAGAGGGTCTGTCCAACATCCTGATGGATTCATCTCCAGGGGGAACCTGGGTGTCTGTCCCATCCGGCTGCTCCCTCAGCCTGGCCCAGGCTCCCTCAGGGAGCCACGCACAGCTCAGTCTTCAGAGGGAACAGTCACTAAATCCCAGACTGATTCGGGTTGGAAGGAACCTTAAAGCTCATCCATGGCAGGGACACCTCCCACTGCCCCAGGCTGTTCCCAGCTCCAATATCCAGCCTGGCCTTGGGCACTGCCAGGGATCCAGGGGCACCCTGTGCCAGGGCCTGCCCACCCTCCCAGGGAACAATTCCTGCCCAAATCCCATCCAGCCCTGCCCCTGGCACTGGGAAACCATTCCCCCTGGTGCTGGCACTTGTAACAGTGCTGCAGAAATCACTCTGAAAGGGGACAGCCCTGTCCCCACCCTCCTGGGGCTGACTTGGGCCCCCACCACCTTCCCCTCTGCTTATGCAAGGGACAAGGATGGAAGGAGGGGAGGATTTGGGTCCAAGCCCTGCTGGCCAGGACAGGGTGTCCCCAAACCCTGATGAAAGCATTCACAGCCTGACTGGAGCTTCGTGGGGAGAAATATTTGATTTCTGACATGAGTCAATGAGGTTTCTCTGCCAAAATGCATCAAAGGTACAGGCTGATGAGTCAAAGGCAGCTCCATCTACATAATGGATTTGTTGCCTGGAAGGGGGAGGCAGGGATGTCTCCATCAACCACCCCAGGCCCCAAAAGGATGGGCTGGATTATATATACACACATATATATACACAAACACACAAAATGCACATTTAACCCAGAATTTGAAGTGCCAAAGCAAACCCACAGCTCTTCAGGAGAAGCACAAACCTTGGATTTACCTTCCAATAACCCCCAGGGGCCCTGTTGCTGCTCTGCCACCACGTGGGACACGTACCAAAGGACGCAATTTAACCTCTGTGTTAAAAAATATAATGGTTTTCCATCAGGCCCATGATTCCTGGGTCCTGTCTAATGATATTTTATTTTTTCTACCTGGCAGCACTGTGATGGACCCACCAGCTTTTCTGTTGAATAAAGATTTCTTCTTTAAATGACAGGAAACATGATTTCCCCCAATATTTATATTAATTCCATGCCATTATTGCTTTATTTCTGGGCTCTGAAAGCAGGAAGATTTGTGTTTCATAAGCCATGCAGGAAAGCTGAGTTGATATATTGGTTGCAAATGAAGAAAAGCACGTGTGGCTCTTCCCCAGTGGGTTTAATTTTATCCATCTGGCTCAATCATGGCAGCAGATTAAGTAAAAATTTTCAGTGGAGTTGCGTTGGCATAACTTGGCTTTTTTTTTTTTTTTTACTTAAGTATTGAGACAGCTTCTGGTCTGGGGAAGAATCTAACTCTGTATTTCTTGTTTGTTTTTGGGGTGGTTTTTTTTGCATGGGTCCCAGCTGGGCACCTTTGGCTGGCAGCTGAATTCATAAATTGCTTCAAACCAAATCCTACACCAAAACAAGCTTTTTTATTATTATTTTATTTTATTTTTAATTTATATATATATATATATAATCCAGCTCCCTTGGATCTGCAATCCTGGGAGTTGGTCCAGCCCCAGGAATGATACATGGGATGTAGGAGGAATAACTCTGCTCCTTTCACCAGCACCTCTGGTGCCAACGAGCTGCTCAGGGGAACACTGCAAATGGTGAAATGTGCAACCAAAAAAATCAGAGAATCACAGAATGGCTTGGGTTGGAGGGACATTAAAGCCCATCCAGTGCCACCTCTGCCATGGGCAGGGACACCTCCCACTGCCCCAGGCTGCTCCAAGCCCCAGTGTCCAACCTGGCCTTGGGCACTGCCAGGGATCCAGAGGCAGCCACAGCTGCTCTGGGCACCCTGTGCCAGCCCTGGGCCTTTTCTGTTTGTCCCCAGTTTGTCCTTTTGTCCCCTGGGTTTCACAGAAGGGGCTAAAAATCGTGGTAGGCTTTGAGTGTTTTTGTCAGTGGTCATCACTGGAGCACGAAGCTGGAGATTCAGGCTCTTCCTCCAGGCTCTGCACAATAATTTTCTCCAGGTGGCTAAAGCAGACTGTTTGGGTGAGCTCTGTGGATCACAATATTTAGCCTGTCGTGCACATTAAATTAAAATATTTCTTTTAATATCAGAAGCCAAACCTGAATCACTTGATGCTGTGGCAGTAAAACACCTCCACGTCACCAAAGTCCAGGGAATGCAGGGGACACTTCAACCTCCCTCCTGTCCACTGCACTGACACCCAGCACTCCTTCAGGTTCCCTGGCACTGTGCTCAGCAGTGAGGAGTGGCACCAGAGGGTCCCACAGCCCAGCCCAGGGGTCCCACCCTGCCCCCAGAGCATCCAGAACCTTCCACCACCCTCCTGGAGCTGCAGCTGCAGGCAGTCACGGCTCCACAGCAATCTATTACCCTGCTGGAGGGGGGCAGGAGGATTTTTTATTATTATTCCAACTTCCTTTCCTTTCTCATTTTTGCTGAAAGCACAAAAACTTGATGTGATTTACTTCCTGACACAGCGGGCTGAGGTCCATGGGCAGCCACAAATCAGCAGTGGAAGGAGAGCAGGTCTGGAGCAGGGCCAGGGATGCAGGATGCTGTGCTGGGCCTCCACTGGTGTCTGTGGGGTGACCAGAGCACCACAGAGTCCCCAGCATCACTTTTCTGGATCCCGTAGCTGCACCTGTTTTGGTTCTAAATGTGTTCACTGGGGTAACTGAGCCAGGGCAGGGGCTGGGGACACTCTCAGATGCTGTCTGGGATTTTGCTGCTCTCCTTTGTCCCCTTTAAGGAGTTTGGAAAAGTCTTTATTTTCAGTCTTCTGCGTTTTGGAGTCAGATACATTTTTGTATGAACAACTCTCTTGTTATGGTAAAATCTAGAAATGTTTACATTCCTCTCACAAGGAGGAGACTGTGGATGGACTGTTGGGTTGCCCAGTGTGGTTGGAGAAGAAGATTTTCTTCCTCCAATCCAGGGTGTTGATTCTGTAAATAAACCCTCCTCTTTTCTGCCTCGGACATGGCAAGGTGTGGGTGTTTTAAATTCTTGTTATTTATTTATTTAATTAGTAATCACTTTTTTTTTTTTTTTTTTTAATCAGTGAACTAACTTGATTCTTAGGGTAAAAAGCAAATCAGCTGATGAAAGCTGATCCAGAAACCACCGGAGAATGCGTAAATACGGGGGCACACGCAGGGGTTCTGCCTTTATCCAGCCATGGTGGAGGGTGTTGCTTCACCCCAAAATCCACCCAAGCACCTGAAACCACAACTGAGAGCAGGACCTGGCCTCTCTGCCCAAGGCTGAGCACTCCTGGCACGTTGCAGCTGTTGTGCTTCCAAGCTGCACCCCTCTGAAAACAGAGATTTTTTTTTTTCCTCTTTAAGAACCAAGGCATGAAATAAATAAAACTCCACGTCCTTCTACTTTTTCACCCAGTAAGTACTGCCCCCCCAAGGCTCTCCTTCCCTCTCTAACTGGGTTATTAACCAGCCCCGAGCTGGGATGGAGCCACAGCCTTCCCCTGGCTGTCCTCATGCCTCGTTGCTCGTAATAAATCAGCGGCAGGCGCAGGAAAGTGGGGGTTAACAAGGCGTGACTCTGTCCTCCATCTCCCTGTCCCAAGCTCTGGGGAGTGAGGAATGGTCACTGCTCGCCTGGGAAAGGGAGGCTGAAACGGGAAAGCAAAGGGAGGCAGCGGAGTGGGTGGTTGGGGAGGGGGCATCCCGCAAATCCCCCCACCCAAAATG
This sequence comes from Phylloscopus trochilus trochilus, assembly GCA_016584745.2. NCBI lineage: Eukaryota > Metazoa > Chordata > Aves > Passeriformes > Phylloscopidae > Phylloscopus > Phylloscopus trochilus. Next base: position 1,278,078 of record WQNJ02000044.1, on the reverse strand, counting down.
CAAATCTAGTCACTGCCTGTCATGTTTGGGTTTTCTGAAGTTCTTTCCTGTCGCTGTGGGATGCAATGAAGGAGACACGGACTCATCAGAAGGCTGTGTGGACTCCTGAGGAGGAGCCGTCAGGTTTATTGTCCAAACCTATTTTATACCTTTTTACCAAACACCCACCTTAGAGGTGGGACCCCTGGAACCATTGGTCACTCGTAGAGACCATCACGCCAAGTCCCTCCCATGGGAAAGCGTGTGGAAAAACATCTCAAGTTTACAAACAGCATGAATTCTGGAATTCTCCCAGGAATTCTGTCTTGGGAGCAGAACTCCCAAAAAACCAAAACATGACAGGCACAAACCATGGCAACCCTTTCCCAGGGACCTAAACTGGTGAACAAGGTCACACTTTTTAAACTCTCTTGTTTTTCACATTTCTCTCCTAAGGAGGGACTTTGCTTGTTGACCCTTGGTGTGACCAATGGTTGAAAAGATCCCACCTCTTAGGTGGGCACATCTGTAAAAAAGGTATAAAAATAAGTTCAGAAGCAGTCCCTCTCCAGCTCTCCTGGAACCCCGAAAGGCTGGGAAGGGTTTTCCCAGAGCCCTCCCTACTCCAGGCTGAACAAACCCAACTCTCTCAGTCATTCCTCACAGGAGAGATGCTTCATCCTTCTGATCATCTCTGTGGCCCTACCCCCAGTTATTCACCCGAGAGACAAATCCCCTCCTGGATGGGCAGTTCGGTGGGGTGAGACCTCCGCAGAGCCTGACTCATCACACAGCACAGGGACCTCGAGGAGAAAATCCTGGCAAAGTGAGTGCTGTGAAGAGCTCCCCGCTGAGATGACAACACAGCATTACCCTCCGGGAGGACGAGGGACCTTTGATTTAGTGAGAGATGTGTGAGACAGGAGCTGACTCAGGCAGGGAGGGTGGCGGGGCGGCAGAGCGGAGCAGCGCATTCCTGCCCAGTCACCTCCAGGTACCACTCTGAAACATCTCTAGCAGCCCCCACCTCCACAACTCCCAGTGCAAGGGAGGAATTATGATGGATGAGGTCAGCCAGGATGATTGAACTCTCTCTCCCGGCCTTAAACCCAGGAATTTATTGAACAATTTCAGCACAGTTGACGCCTGTAACTCCGGTGGGGTCTCCCCACAGGTGATGTTCTCGAGTTGTTCCCTGTCAATGCTGTCAACTTTATTTGTGGCATCTACAAATTGTCTGGGGCCTCTTGTGACAGCTGAGACCTTTTACCTGGGCAGGGGAGATCTGTTGTGGGGGGGTTTGTTTGGGCTTTTCTCCAGGAAAGCTCCCTTCACCATCAGGAGCTGGGTGCTCTCAGTGCAGCCGAGTCCTCAAACCTCCGGCAAGCCAGATGGAAACGGGGATTTGAGCACAGCTGAGGCAGGAAATGCAAACCCAGCTAAGCAGCACCCACTGTGTCCCCTGCCCTTCCTCCCCACCACCAGCCCTCTCTTTGGCTCCACTCAGACCTTCCCCAGGGCTGTGCTTCCCCCCTCCCCAGCTCAGCACCTGCAGTAGGGCACAGCCTGGGGAACACGGAGGAGCCTCTGGGTGTTTGCTGGGGCAGGTGCAGCTCAGCACTGCCACAACCCAGCCCTGAGCCAGCACCCACCTCTCTCCTGCTGCAAAATCACCTTTTCTTACTCTCAGCCTCCATCCCCTGCCGGCAGTGGTGTGTCTGCCCAGAGTCAGAGCTGCTGGAGGGGTGGGGATCATCACAGCACCTCTGAACAGCCTGGCTTGGAAGGCTCCTGGAAGATCATCTCATGGCAGTGCTGCACACAGGCACACACTCACCCATGTGTGCACAGGACACCCACTCACATGCACACATGTGTGAACACACCTGCACACACACGTGCACAGACCTGACCCCCCCAAGCACACCCCCCAGCCCCTGGCCCCTCTTTTCCAGCAGCTTGGAAACCCAGAAAGGAGAAACATTTTGGTGCAGGCCTCACATTAACACCCAGATCCAACCTTTCCATCCCTGCTGTGGTAAAACAGAACTGCCAGCAACACACAGCTCAGTGCCCTGTGTCTGTGCTGGGCACCCCAGGTACTGCCAGAGCGTGGCTGCTGCCTTGTGCTGCTTTGGGGAAGGAAAAAGCTCTCCCCAGGTGTACAATAACAGTGACTTTGTTGCTTTGTGTGAGGCCACTGTAGCTTAGCTGGGAATAAAGGAGCTGGATTGTTTGCCTCTGGGATGGGAGAGCGGAGCTTGCAGCAGCAGTGACTCAGGATTTAGGGGTCATGGGTGTATAACTCCCTCATCATGAGCTCCCAGCACAGAGCTGAAGGAGAAAGAGAAGTTGATGTGATCCTTGATTGAGCTTTAAAAAAAAAAAATTAAAAAAAAAAAGAAAAGGAAAGAAAAGGTGAGAAGTGTTCTTGAGTCTGCACAGTGTGCAGGGGAATATGACTGAGGGGATCTGCCTGGATGCTGGGCCAGAGCTGCTCATGGGCATGGGCTTCCCTGGGCATGGGAGGCTTGGGGTTCCCTAGGAGAGCTTGGAGAGCACTGGTGCAGAGGAATTGGATTCCTCTGTGTGTATCAGGCTGGAAGCAGAGCCCAGAGCCTGGCAAGGCAAAGGCTGGAGGAGCCCTAATTGCTGGGAGCTGAAGGCAACCTTGGAGGAGGACACGCAGCAGGGCAGTGAGGGCTGATGGAGAGCAAGGGACCAGGGATTTACTGTTGCTCAGAGCCTATCGAATGAGATTTGGTATTGCTACAAACCAGGGGCTTTAATTCAGCTGCTGGAGGAGAGGAATGGCTGCGGCGTTTGCATTTGGGAGGAGCAGGAGGGGAGAGTCACCGTGGCCCTTCCTGACCTTGATTCATAAATCCCTCCCGCTCCTGCCCTGGAGGAAAGGCTCTGCCCTCGAGATGCTCACAACACTTGGAGCTCTGCAGCAAGGCCGTGGCTGTAACTTACCCTGAGCCTCCCCTGGCTGTCTGCAGGAGCTGAGGAGAAACTGTTCCTCGGGAGCACATCTGGCCAGCTGTGCTCCCAGGTGCCCAGACCCCGGCAGGGTGGGAGGTGGGGAGCTGGGGGTGACCACGGGGTGGGGAGGGGGGTCTGGGGGGCTCCTCCCCACGACACACACTGGCCTGCCAAAGCTCCCTGAAGTGCTTGATTTGATTAACAGGCTTGAGACGGGGAAGGAATTTTCCACATGTCACTCTGGCAGGAACCACGGGGATTTTTTTTTTTTTTTTTTTTTTTTCTTGCCTTCCTCTGTATCACAGAGTGGAAAACATCTGGGCATATCAATTACCCGTGACTGCAGGAGACGTGAGCATCAGCAATGCCTCGGGCTGCCTGAGACAGACCCCTGGGGGCTGACTTTGGGGCCCATCACCCCACACACACACACAGGGCTGGGGTGGAGATGCTCCATCCACAGCACCTGCACAGGTTTCAGGTGCCCTCACAGGACTGGAAATAAACCTGAGGACTGACTAACTGGGGTTAAGCCTAACTGGGATGACTGCGTTCCTCCTTACGGCTGTGGTTTGACTTAATGGCTTCTGAGTGCACTAATTGGATTTAATTGTGCTGAGCAGCATCACCTTGAACCCCACCTGTTCACCCACAGGTGCTATTTAAGCCCAGGGCAGGCTGTGTTTTGAGTTTCTTCCTCCCCAGCTCTCCTTGATCTGTGGGTTCCCTGTTGCCTTGTTTCCAGCCTCATCTCCTGCCTCTCAGGACCCTGCAGGTTGGTTGTCACCGTGCTCAGATGCCCAAAATGTGTCCTGTGTCTTTGTGTGCAAACAAGACCCTGCTTGAAAACCTCTGCTGGGTCACCACCGATGTAGCTGATGCTAAGAGAGTTGTTGTCTGTTTCCCCGATTTATTTGCAGCCAAAATCTGTGCTAATTTGGGATGAATTAACCTTGATGTCCCTGGTTTCCACCAGCCCAAGCCAGCAGTTGCCTGCTTGGTCATGGTGCTCTTGTGTTAGTCATCTCGCAGCTCAACGAGCGCTGGCAAACACACAAAGCAGGGGAATGAGGCTAAAATTTCCAAATCATCACTCAGAATAAAATGTGACTTGTTGGAAAATGTCAACATGGCTGTTTTGACAGACTTTTTTTTTTTTTTTTTTTTTTCCCATCTAAGCAGATTTGTCGAAGCCAGCCCTCTCCTTCTGAACACATCGTGTTCTCTGCTTTTCCAAAGGGAAGAAGAGCTTCACCACAACAACTCCCGGCCCAACTTTCTCCTGATCCCGCCAAGGTCCCACCACATCTTCTGGAGCTCAAACATTTCTCTCTTTCCCAGAGTGGAAAAAATCCAGCCTCAAGCTAAAGCTTTGACTCACTGGGAGGAACCTCTCTCTTTGCTCGAAGGATAAAAGCCAAGTGGGGTCCCTGAGGTCCCCCAGACCAAAGGAGAGGAACTGCTCGTGCAGGGTGGGGAATCTCCAGCTGCTTCCCAGCCTGCAGCTTTCATCTCCTGGTTATTCCCTCCCCTGCCACCCGCCCCCTTCCATGCCAGCCTCCTGCTTTTAATTACGTTGTAGAAAAGTCTCACAACTCAGCGATTCAAGGTGGCATTTGAGAGGAATGATTCCCTTTAGCATAGCTGACAGCTAATTTGTGTAAAGTTTAATTACAGCTAGCATTAATTAACTGGCAGTGTGTTGCCACACTAAAGCACGACCATCTGTTCTTTAAACTGCCTTCCCCCAAATTTCAGCCCTAATAATTTTTGGTGCCGGGGAGGTTGCTCCGGTGGACCCGGTGCAACCACAGCTGCTGTGGGAGGGTGGTTGATGGAGCACTGAGTGAATCACAGCCTCCAGTTGCTATGTAGGGATCAGCTTTGGAGGATGTGCTGCTTTGGGAGCTCCAACGTGTCTTTCAGTGGAGGATCAACTCTTGCCTCACAGCAGAGGGAGGGAGGTTGGTGGTTTTTTGGGCTGGTCCAGCAGCAGGTGCCAGTGCCTGGTGTGTTTGGTGCTTGCTGTGTGGAGGAATGTGTGAGAGCTGAGGGCTGGGAGGAAGCCCCCCTCCCCAAGCTGGCTGCCCTGCTGTGGGACAGGGCTGTGCCAGCGCTGCTGGAGGTGCACCAACACCATCCCTTCTGGAAAAGCGAAGCTGGGAATGTCCCCAGCCTGAAAAGAGAGGCTGAGTGCGTTCATACGAGTGCCCAGTCCCCAGCTGTGCCCCACAGGGTGGGTTTGCTGTGGTTCCTGCTTTCACTCTGTCCATCCCCTGAGCAGACACGCATGGCCTTGGTCTGCAGCCAGCAAAAAACAAGCTCTGGGAGCTCCTTTTGGCATATTCTGCCAGAGGCTGCCATGTGGAGGCAGATTTAGTGCTGGGAGGTGAGTGGCACTGGGTGCACACAGGTTGCACTGGGCTCCAGCAAATCAGCCCAGCTCCTGGGCTGGCACTGCCTCATCTTTGAGCACCCTGCACCTGCTGCAGCAAGGCCAGGAGTCCTGCCCAGGCTTCCCAGGCTGTGCAGACCCACCAGCATTGCTGCAGATGGGAGATGTGAGGGCCACTTCCAAATCTGAAATCCTTCAAAGAGATCAGGACCCCACAGGTGAAATTGGGACGGGGCAAAACTCTGCAACCACGTGCCCCAGAGCTCCACCCTCGGTAAATCCAGCCCAACCTCAGTGCAGCTGCTTTGATCTCATCATCTCACCATGTAAATCTAGCTGAAAACAAATCCATCTTCAGTGAGAGGCGAGCTGGGCTGGCAGGCTCTGGGCCAAGCCTTTGGATTCAGGGCTTTGAACGGGGCTCGGCAGCTGCTGCTGGGAGGAATTGCTTTGGTCAAACTGCAGCTCCCAGCTGGAGTCAGCTGCTGGTTTCAGGGCTGAACAGAGCCTTTCCTCCCAGTTCCCCAAATGTGGAGTTAATTTAGTCCCTCAGCTCAACGCCATCTCTTGGGTCCTGCTTTTTTTCTCCCCTGAGCTCGAGTCCTGCCCTTGTGCTGGGTCATGGAGTGAGGGGTTTGGTTGGTGCTGGCATGGAGCCTCTCTGGTGGCCTCTCACACAGATATCCAAAGCTGGAGAGCAGGTTTGGGCAGGGAGCTGCTGTGCTGGGGGTAGGGGATGGCTTGGGATAGGACAGGAGTCCTGGATTTGGGTGGTTGAGGCTTTTGTCCCTGCTCTGAGAGGAGCTGCCTGTCTGAGCCCGCTCCACTGGAACCCACGGGGGATGCTGGGGCTGAGGCTCTGATGTCAAAACCCAAGTGAAACCCCAGCTCCTCCAGCTCTGCTGCTTTCCCACCTTCCTCGGGCACGGCATGATGACAGGAGCCGTGTGCTGTGTGACATGTGTGCTGTGTGACATGTGTGCTGTGAGACGTGTCCTGTGTGACATATGTGCTGTGTGATGTGTGCTCTGTGATGTGTTCTGTGTGACATGTGTGCTGTGTGACATATGTGCTGTGTGATGTGTGCTCTGTGATGTGTCCTGTGTGACATATGTGCTGTGTGACATGTCCTGTGTGACGTGTGCTGTGTGACATGTGTGCTGTGTGACATATGCTGTGTGATGTGTGCTCTGTGATGTGTTCTGTGTGACATGTGTGCTGTGTGACATGTGTGCTGTGTGACATGTGTGCTGTGTGACATGAGCTGTGTGACATGTGTGCTGTGTGACATGTTCTATGTGACATGTGATGTGTGACAAGTGCTGTGTGACATGTGTGCTGTGTGATGTGTCCTGTGTGACGTGTGCTCTGTGATGTGTGCTGTGTGACATGTGTGCTGTGTGACACGCTGGCAGACGTGGACAGGTGTGGCTGCCACCCACACTGCACCCAACTGCAGAGAGGGCTGGGTTGGCCCTGGCAGGGGGAAAGGGCGAAGCCTCGGCTCTGCTGGTGTCAGTGTGGATCCTCTGTGGGCTCCCAGGTGGGAGTCAGGGTGAAATCCCATCTCCCAGCAGCTGACCACAGTGCTGCTTCCACCTTCCTGTCAGGGGGAGCTGAAGTGGTGGGTGCCCCCAGTCAGGTCAGCCCAGGATGGGCAGTTCTGTGCTGGCTGCTGCGAGCTCCCTGCCTGCTCTGCATGCAGCATAAAATGTTACTTAACATCCCACCACAGCCACCACCCTCATCCATTTCACCCTACAAGAGCACTGGAGGTTCCTGCAGCTCAGCTGATGGGAGACAACTCAGAGTTCTGCTTCCTGGGCTACTCCCCCCCTCCAAAAAAAAATCTGTTTTGCCAGGCCTGCTGCAGCCCAGAGCCCAGCAGTGTGCAGCTGTGTGAGCTGAGCTGCTCTGAGTCGATGCCTGCTGCCAAGCCTCCCATGGGCATCCCTTGCCTGCCAGCCTGGAATGTGTTCCCAGTGAGCAATAGGATTACTCAGACTCGTCAGGATGCCGTGCCTGGCTGCAGAGCTGGGGAAGCTGCAGCAGGCACAGCACAGGGTGATTCCCTGGGGTGAAGGGGGAATGTGCCTCCCCAGCTTTGCTCCCAAGGATTCCTCTGCTTGGAGGGGTCAAAATTGGGTTGCAGAGAGGGGGGAAATGCCCCCCTGCCAGTGCAGTGATGGGGTTGTGGGCAGGCCTCTGGCAAGCAGGAGTGTTAATTAAATGTTTGCTGGTGTTTAAGATGTCTTTATGCAAAGCAGCCTGGCAGAAGGTTATGGTGCTACATGGAGAGCATCTTGTTGCTGCTGCCATGAGCTGGAGGTGGGGAGAGGGAGGCAAAGCCTGGAAGGGTGAGGGGCAAACTCTGAGCGGGGTCTTGTGGGACCCAGGAGGGGATAGAGGGGGATCAGTAGATTTGCAGGGTCCCACATTAAGGGGCAAATCGGCCCTCAAAATTCAAAACTCAAACCTTCTGGAGCAGTTCTTCCTGACCATGCCATCGTGTCTGGAGCCCTGGGCTGCCTCTGCATGGAGGGATAAAGCCATCCTGGAGGGAGGTGGGCAGTGGTTCTCACCTGGGCTGCTCACAATTAGCCTAATGAAGCAGTTCGTGTGATATTGTTGCCCTCTATTGGGCCCAGCCTGAACGGCTGGGACGGTGCTGCTGCGCCCACGTTGGGTGGGGAAGGGTCTGGGGCTTTTCCCAGCTCTGGGATGGAAGCAGCACTTCCCCAGCTGATCGTGCTGGAGCTCCTCGGAGAGGGGAGTTCCTTCCCGGAGCTCTCGTGAGCAAAGAGCCAGAGCTAATGCCAGATGGAGGTAATGAGCCTTGCCGTGGACTTCAGTGGAATTTGGATCAGAGCATTTGCAGTCTCTGGGGATGAGTCGGTTCTGTGCCGTCCTAGTGACGGGCTGGAAACGTGCCTGAGTTATTTTCAGAGAGGTTTGTAACTCCGAGGGACTCCTCTGAGCTCCCCTTTGCCCAGCAGCAGAGGTGCCTTGGGGTGCCAATGCCTGCTCCGTGGTGCTCCTTTGAGCACCCTGCATCTGCTGGTGGGGGCTGCAGCAAGGCCAGGAGCCCTGCCCAGGCTCCCCGGGCTGTGCAGACCCACCAGCATCACTGCAGGTGGGAGATGTGAGGGCCATTTCCAGTTCTTCCCTGACCTGCTCAGAGCCTGGCTCTTGCTGCAGGAGCTGGCAGGGAGTGTGTGCAGGAGATCTGCCTTTGACCTGGGCATGGTGGAGTTGTTTCCAAGGGCTCAGGGGAGGCTCAGGCTGGGCATCACCTGCAGGCTGTGGCACTGATGGAGGTGTTCAGCAGCTTCCCTTCCACTTTGCTCTGGCTCCCAGATGCTGCAGAGGCTCTGGGCTGGCTGAGGCTTGGGCTTTGGGAGGCGGGGGGTCTCTCATCTCAGTGAGGTGTTGCATGGGCTGGCCCCACTGGCACAATTGAGAGAAAACCTCTTAGGAGATTGATTCAATATTTGAACTCGTTCCCAGTGCAGGGAAGCAGAGGCTCACTTGTCAATGACAGGTCCACATGTGGAGCTACACAGCAGGGCTACACAGCCCCTGGGTGGGATGGGCAAGGGGCAGGCAGGGCCAAGGGGCACCCAAAGAGGTTCATGGGACCCCTTCTCAGACAGGTTTGTGACGCCCTTGTGTGACCAGGGACACCTTGAGGTGACCACACCGTGCCTCAGTTTACTGCTTCCTGCCCATGCTGAGGATGAGGGTGCTCAGGGAGACTCTCAGAAGTGCATCCAGGGCTTGGAGAGGCTGGAGGAGGCGACCACCCTCAACAGCTGCCCCATCCCAGCATGGCCCATCACAGGGACTCGAGTTCCCTCTCCTCTCCTCTCCTCTCCTCTCCTCTCCTCTCCTCTCCTCTCCTCTCCTCTCCTCTCCTCTCCTCTCCTCTCCTCTCCTCTCCTCTCCTCTCCTCTCCTCTCCTCTCCTCTCCTCTCCTCTCCTCTCCTCTCCTTGTGCCCTGTCACTGTCACACTGGCAGGATGCTGAGGGCTCACAGCACAACTTGGCAATGCTGCTGTGGAACAGGAATGCCCCTCGGAGCCAGGGAAACTGTGCTACCCGAGGAGCAAAGGCACCAAAACCAACAACGCCTCCCCGAAAATTAAACATCCAGAACCAGAAGTGGCTCGCTCCTCTTCCTTTCTTTTAAGTGAGAACGAGTAGGTAGAGCTGGAATAGCTGGGAGTGTTATAAATGATGACTTGCCTTTGAACTAGCAGCTGGGTGAGTGTCTCATCCCACGCTGTCTCTGTTCGTGCTCCCCTGTCAGCTGCTGGCAAGGACTAATAGAGATAAAACAACCCAAGGATGGATTTCCAGGCGGAACGCTTCTGCCAGGTGTCTCCTCACGCTGTGGGAAGGGACTTGAAAAAGAAAAGAGAGAGGCAGCGGTGCCAAAACCTTCCTGGTGAAGTCGAGGGAGTTGCAACGGGGGTAGATCCTTGGGAAGGAGGAAATGGATGGCTTTGACCTTGTGCTGCCACCAAAGCCTCACAAATCCTTGGCACAATTTGACAGAAATGAATGACACTCACGCACTGGGATGTCCAAGGAAAAAAAAAAAAAAAAGTTTATTTGCAGTTTATTTACAGACCTCGACATTTATAGAATTCCAACAGTGACCGTGGATTGGAGGGTGAAAATTGTCATCTCCAACCACACTGGTCAAACCAAGAGTCCATCAATTCTCTCCTCCTCCAGAAAGGAATGCAAAACAATCGTTGTTTACATGAAAAGTGGGTGAGAAACTCCATTACAAAAAGTAAAACATCAGAAGGCTTTGGAAGAACTTTAGAAAAACTTTAGAGGAACAGGGTGACAAATCCTGCCCCAGAGAGGCACGGGGGAAAAAAAAACCCCATGTGTGCCTGGTGAAAATGTGTGCCTGGTGTCAGAGGATGAGCTCAGGTGCTGAGGGGTGGCTTTGCCATCCTGCCTGGCTGCAGAAACGCCGTTTGCTCTGCATCTTGCAGAGGCCTCTTTAAAGAGCCGCACAAATATTTGCACAGCGTTGTTCCTCCAGCCTGTCACTGCTCTAATTCCACGGAATCTGCTCCGTGGAGCACTTGTTCCTGCAGTGGGAATCCCAGCAATGGGGCACACACTGAGGCTGTCTGGTTCTGCCTGGCTTGAGGCCAGGTGCTTCCAGGACTCTGCCCTAAATAATCCACGCCAGGAAGGGTTTGAGGAAGGCTCAGTGGAACAGTTTGAGCTGGAAACCTCTGAGCAGAGTCCTCGTAGCATTGGGCAGTGCTGGTTAGACCAGAGCTTTCCTGGAAAGGTCAGGTCAAGATGAAGATTTAATATATTTATTTCATTGGCCAGAGCAAATGCCTCTCAAATATTAATTAAATGCATGTCACTCAGCTAGGGCTATTGCTGGGGTTATTTCTCTTGCTCCAGTGACAAATACGGCCAATTAAATCAACACTATCTCTTTTCTTGCATTCATTTTCTCTCCCCATCACACGCTTGAAGGAGAGCAAAATCAAACTGACAGCTGAAAGGGTTTTTCAAATCCAATGGGCAAAATTCTTGAAGCCTCTTCCTTTGGATTGCAGGGCTCTGCTGAGGCTCCCCCTTCCTTCTCTGAATCAACATCTGCATCTTAAGCCTTGTTTTATCATATCTCCAGCCTTCCTGTTTGATTTCTACCTACTGACCTTCTGTGTGCCTCCCTGCTGGCCTTTGTGGTCTCCTTACAGGAACTGCACACCCAGTCCTGGAACAGGTGAGCTGAGAGACCTGGCCCCTGTAATCTCTGCTTCTGATGGGGCCAGGGCTTCCTGCAGCCCCAAACTTGAAATGTAAGGAGGCTGAGCCCTTAGGGATTATCTTTGCTGTATGCCCAAAGGGGGTGAATGATTTTCCTTGGAAGGTCTAAAATATTGAGGGGCTGGAATGGGAAAGATGCTGAGGTCTCCTCATATGAAGAGAGGTACTAAAGGCACTGCTCCTGCTAGACCAGCCCTGTGCTGCTCAGGGTGGCCTGGGTTGATGCACAGCTCCTCTCCTTATCTGGGTAAATGTTGTGCTGATGAATGAGGCCAGAGCTACATATCAAAATCAATCAGGATTCCAGTTAATTAGAGCGGTCGGGACCAGGTCAGGTTTTTCCCCCCCACTCTCTCCTCCAGCCTTGTGGCAGAAGGGCACAGAGGTCAGAAAAAAAAAATCCACTCAGATCTCCATCCTTGAACTACTACAGTAGTTTACACTTAGTCAATAAACAAGAGTAATCAGGAGATGCCTTGTGGAATGGGTAAATAGGGAGCCTTGGATGTGCCCCAGTCTCCGAGCACCTCAGTCCCCTGCCCATAAAGTGGTGACTCCCCCTGCTTTGGTGTCCCTGGAGTTCCTTCTGCCAGATTCTCGGGCTTCTCCCACAGAAGCATTCACAGCCCCTGATTTCTGGGAGAGGAAAAGACACTTGAGTCAGTAAAAGACAAAATTTAATTTTTTTTTTTTTTCTTTCTTTAGGATCACTGTTGCACCCTTGGCTTCTCTGTGGAGGACACCTCCCAACACCTCTGGTGCCAGGCCAGCTATACCAACATTCCTTCCTTCCCAGAGCTCCTGGGGCTTGTGGAGCACAGGGGAGACTTTTTACCTTGCTGATGGATCATTCCTTAAGTCCTTGGAGCAGCGTCTCTGCCAATTTCAAGAAAGCAGCGGGGAGATTTGTGGGGAGGGAAAGTTTTTGGGTCAGGGAAGGAGTCTTGTACCTGCTCACGCCTCGTCTCTTTGAGGGAGGTGTGGAATCAATCTCGGTGATTAAGTGAGGAGAGCAGGTAGCTTGAAGCCTCTGGGACTCTGCAGTCTGCTCAGGTTTTGGTGCAGAGGCGATGGGAAGAGCTGGGTCTCTGTTTTCCGAGAGCGTTTGGGAGGGAGAAGTTCCCGAAGAGTGAGATTGCTCTGGTGCAAAACCAGACACGGAGCAAGAGCCTGACCTCTGCTGATACCAAGAGAGGAACAGGAGCAACACAGCAGAGCTGCACCTTGCTCCTTTCACCTCAGCACGGGCACATCACCTATTTCCATTGGGATGTGTGCTGATTCATTTTTCCTAAATGGTTCTGTTCTCCTCCGAAATGTACAGTTCGTTACCAAGTGTTGGGGAGGATGAAGTAGCTAGGCCCTGCAGAGATAATTTAATAGTAAAAGATTCTAAAACTATGAAACCCACGAGAGGAATAGAATTAAAAGCAAAGTTTGAACTGTAAGCATGGACAGGAAGAAGGTGATTAAGCAGCTGAAAGGGCTCGGCTGGGTGGGTCAGTGACACCCCTGCCAAGACAAAAGGATGAATAAAAGGCAGGACCTTCTCAGGTATCAGGGATAAGGTGGGTTTCACAGGTTTTGGTATGTAGAGTAGTATTGTAATGTTGTAGTTCCCATAGGCTGTATGTAGATTCTGTAGGTTTTGTATCTTAAGGTGATTGATTGATGCTCATTAGAATATTCACGATAGAAGGGGTTAAAATGGAATGTAACAAGGAGTTCCCCCTCTTTGCGTGCCTTCTCTTGGACCCTCTTGGACTTTGCACTGGATCCCTGGACCCTTCCCCAGTCAGGCTGCCTTCCCACGACCAATAAAGCACGTGTTCCAGAGTATCCTGATCTTCAGGTCATCTCTCTCGTGGACTACAAGCGTGTTTTCTAATAACCAAGTTGTTGTAAACCATCCCCTAAGCTGCCATTCGTTGTAATCCAATTGTTACCCAACCTCTCCTACCCTCAATATCCCATTGGTCCCAGCCTTGGATCTGCCCCCTCACTGGAAAACCCTTTTTAAGCTGGAGACACCAGGCAGAAGGCCTCTTGCTTGCTCTTGCTTGCTCTTTTGCTCTTGGTCCTCTTGCTCTTGCCCCCTCTCTCCCTTCTTCCCCCTCCTCTCCCTCTCTCCTGTGGGAGCCAGGCCGCTCCCCCCCGGTGTGGGACCCCCAAATAAACCCCCAAATGTCTGATCCTCAAACATCTGTGGGGACACAGCCTTGGCCCTTTATAACTCTTAGACCTTCTCTCATCCAGCCTGTTTCTCAGCCTCTTCCTTTTCCAGGTCAGGTTTTCCCACCCCAAGCTCTGCCCCCTGGTTTGTTTTTTTTTTTTCCCCTCTCACCAACCTATTTCCACTGCCCCTTTTTCACTTCTTGCCCACCCCTCAGGATGCTCCCCTTTTCTCTCCTGCTCACAGAGGAGTTTTTGAGGAGCTGTGTGGTGCCTTGCCTGTGTCCTGCCATCAGCTGCCAGATGCTGCCAAGAGAATCCTCCCTGACATCTCTGGTGAGGCTCCTGTACCTCACCTCCCTTCCCAGACCCAGAGAGGCTTGTTGCCAATTCTCCTGCAGCTGCTAGCCAGGCAAGAAGGAAAACAGAAAAAAGCAACAGGGATGAGGTGTTGGTGCTCCCAGCGTGGGCTTGGCCAGCCCCAGCCTTGCATCAAAGGCTGTGTGTGAGCTCCTGGTGCAGAGGATTGGGTGAGTCAGGCTACATCTCTGATCCCGTTTTCCTTGTTGTTCTTAAGCAGCTTCAATCCCTCTCACTGCATTACAGAGGCCTTGCTGATTGTTCTGCTGCAGGACTGATAACCAGCCCTGCTCTGCAGATCACCCCAGAGAGCTGGGCTGCTGCTCGGCTGTGCCAGCCTGCCTGGGAGCAAGGACAGGGCTGGCTGGGGTTGTGGAGAGCCCCACGAACTTCTCTGTGAGCAGGAGAGAAAAGGGGAGCATCGTGAGGGGTGGGCAAGAAGTAAAAGAGGGGCAGTGGAAATGGGTTGGTGAGAGGGGAAAAAAAAAAAACCAGGTGGCAGAACTTGAGGTGGGAAAACCTGACCTGGAAAAGGAAGAGGCTGAGAAACAGGCTGGATGAGAGAAGGTCTAAGAGTTATAAAGGGCCAAGTCTGTGTCCCCACAGATGTTTGAGGAGGAACAGGGAGGTGGGTGGCAAAGCTGCCCGTGCCCAAAGCTCCCTGAAGCCCACGGCACCAGCCCCATCCCTCTGTGAGGGGAGCAGGGACCTACTCACCTCTGGTGGGCTTGGACATCCCTGAGGAAGCTCCTTCAGGTGAGATGGAGATGGTGTCTGCCTTGCAAGAAGAAAGTGTCCTGCACTGGGATTGTGTGGGGACAGGCCCAAGGAAGGAAGGAAGGAAAGAAAGGAAGGTTTCCATGCATGTTGCAGCCTTTGGAGAGAGCAGAGGTTTCTGGCCCCATGGGCAGGCATATTCTGTCCTTCATCTCCATCCAAGATGGATTTTGGAGATCAAAGGTCAGGCTCTCTGCTGCTGTGATGCCATCGATGTCAGTCGGGTTGTGCCTCGGGGAAGTTGGCTCTCTCCTTTTAATTACAGTCAATATTAAAGATGAGTGCTCAGGGTTGAGATTCCTACCTTTGGCCTGCTCAGGATCTATGGATCACCCAAATCTCGTGCTGACTCTCAAAGTAGTTTTCACACGTTGTTGTCAAGGCTCAGTGCTGGTTCTCTGCAAGGAGGGAAATGTCTCCAGTGGACAGGCTGCACGTGGGGCAACCGGCCACCCTAATTGCTCCTGGTGAGCTGTAAATTAAATCAGGTGACAATTAAATTCACCTCGGTGTTGTGGTGGCGGAGTCAATAGCTCCCAGTGCTGGATCAGCAGCTGCTCCCCTCTGGGTCACAGTCTGGTGACTCTCCCAGCAATAAACCCAACCATGTTTGTGAAGGAAAAGCCTGCAATAAAATGAGCAAGAAACTGCAAAGAACTGCCTGATAAATGAGGTCTGTAAGTCATCCTTTGAGGCCGTGCTGGAACCTGGTTATTGCTTAATAGAGTGGGTGCACTGGAGCTTGGTTTATGGGGTAGGAACTTCCTAAAAGGAGGGGAGGGCTCCTGGCAGCTCAGTTCAGCACAGTGCTGGGGTGTTCCTCCGAGGCAGAACTGGCAGAGGAGGTTCCACATGGATTGTCCTGGTGCTTCCACTGGTGCCCTGATCAAAAAAATGCATGTCTGGAGCAGCCTTGGCTCTCTCCTCACCAGGGCTCTGGTGGGTTCATGAGGGCTTTGGCTGCTCCAGGCTGGCTGAGCCCACGAGACTGCATTCACTTTCCCCATCACTCCCAGTTAATTTTCTGCACAGGGCTTGTATGGAATATTTCAAGTTACCCTTTTTTTTTTTTTTTTTTTTTTTTTTTTTGGCATAAATTTGAAGCTCTGCATATACCATTTCCCTTCTGCTTGAGCTCTGGGACACAGAAAAATCAGGGCTCCTTTCCCAGTAGCTGCTGTCTTCTCATCTCTTGCTTTCCTGTGCAATTTGGTGACAATTAACTCACTGCCATTGCATCATTCCTGCAGAAGCCACGAATCCTTCTGGAAGACTTGCCTGTATCTCCTCCCCAGCACGGCCTTTTCCAGACCTCATCTGTTCCTTAAAGTGCCTTAAACTTCCCTCAATTTCTTTTCTGGTTGCCAAGCAAACTGGGACAGACAGATCCCCGAGGTGCTGTAGGATATCTGGGATGTGGGATGTACAGCTCCACCACTGCTCTCACATCAACAGCCCTGCCTCAGCAGCACCCAGAGCCCTTGTTCCCCTTTCCCCCTCTCAGGTATTGCCTGCTGTGGTTTATTTTAAATGCCAGGGTAGTGCTGCTGCCTCCAGAGAAGTCAATAATCCTCACCCAGATGTGAGGGCTCTGTCCCACCCTGGCAATAAGCTGTGCTGATGGAGGGCTGTGGCTCTGACAGCTGGAGGGCTGGAGGTCAGGCTCACTGCAGCACACATTTCAGTTTTCGGCACAGAGGGCTTTGACAATATTAAATGCAGCAGAGGGTTTCTCTCTTCCCCAGATTTCTGTTCCCTTTTTCATTGCTCCTGTTTGAAATGAAGGCACTGCAGTAAGAAGGATCTATTTTTCTACTGACCCATTTCAGTAAAACTTCAGCCCATCTAGAGCATATGCTGCTGGTGAGGATGGGAAGAAATTCACGGATTTTTAAGGACGCCGAGATCAACTCATCTCACCTCATGCATAACAGCCTGGAGAATTTCCCCCAGGACTCTCCTCTCGAGCCCAGCACTCTGCAGCTGGGATGGCACCGTGGCTTTCTGTGTCACCACCAAGAACCACCTCAAGGTCTGACTCAGGGGTCTTGCCCAACCACTTCTCCTTCATCCTCAGATGTGAGGATGCAGTGGGAGGCAGCAGCAGCTCTGGCCCCTCGTGCCACCAGCACTCAGGACACCACACTGGCTCTTCCAGCCTCCTCCCTGTGTGTCTGCAGCACCTCTGCTTCCTCAGACCTTGGGAAGGGAGAGATGAGGGCAGTGAGAGGGT
This sequence comes from Phylloscopus trochilus trochilus, assembly GCA_016584745.2. Lineage (NCBI taxonomy): Eukaryota > Metazoa > Chordata > Aves > Passeriformes > Phylloscopidae > Phylloscopus > Phylloscopus trochilus. The sequence goes on along the minus strand of WQNJ02000044.1, from coordinate 1,261,363 downwards.
GGCTGGGGGTGCTACCAGCACCTTTCCTTCCCTTTGGGGGAGGCTCTTGCCTGTCTCTGTGGGGCCATGCACACAGGGAGGGTTCCAGGTCAGCTCCAGACGCTCAGCACTGGATGAAGATGATGCTGGTGCAGCTTAGCCAAGCCAGTCCTGTCCCCTCCTAAGCTGCTGACAGCAGTTACCTCCAGAAGGCAATTAAAGGCACTAAATGAGCTTCCTGCCACTCATCACCATCCACAGAACCTGCCTGCTTCCTCAGCCTCTGCCTTCTCAGGTGCTTCCAGAGGCCTTGTGCTGCACTGGAAGTGATTCATGGCTCCCACGAGGCTGCACACCCTGCAGAAGATGGCAGTTTTCTTGTGAACTGACTTAAAAATCATTTTTCCCCATTTTGTTCCACAAATGAAATGAAACAGCTCAGTCTGAGGACTTGCAAGAAAGACTTGTTTCCATCAAGCCCTTGGAAATGCTGTCATGTTTCATTCCGGGAGAAATTGGTTTGAAACTTCTCCACTGCCAAAAAAAAAAAAAACCCACCACCAAAAAAACCCAGCAACCTGAAACTACATTTTCTTCTCTTCCTCCCACCTGAAGCTGTCTGGATTGCCTTGGGCCAGAAATGATGGATTCAGGTCCACTTTGTCAAGGGCCAGTGCAGGTGTTCATGTATCTTTTCCAAGCCCGAATAACTCGGGTGCTGTTATTTTCAGAAGTCACAAAGGTTTCTGTGCTGCAGAGATCTCTCTTCTCGGTTTTGCAGGATGATATTTTCAAGCTATATTTTTCTGAACTCTTGGCCTTTGGGGCACTAATGCAACCACTGAAAAAGGAAATAATCCAAGGCAAGAATCTTCCTTGATGGCCAAATTTGTGTCATCTCGTTGCGTGGTCCAAAAGTGATCTGAAGACAGCCCACTCCTTGGAGAGTGCCCAGGAGAAACAGGGTGGTTTATGTTTTAAGAAGAGCCTTTGATATGGGACTTCAGCCTTGGTACAGCTGTGCAGGTTTGATGTCTTGGTCAAAGTATGTTAGAGCTGCTCATTTTCTTCATTTTTGGCATTTGCTAAAGACGGTTTTGTGCCCTTTTTATATGAGATTAAATGCTAATAAGTGGTTTTGTGAGTGTTTCCAGCTCTGTATCCCCCACATGCAGTTTGGGATTTGGCTGCCTGCCCCCATCCCCAGTGGGTGTTGGAGCCACACGAGCCAGCCCAGGGAGCCAGGGCTTCCTGCAGCTCGTGCTCTGGCTTTGAGCAGGACTGGAAACGCTTCCAGAGCCTGCCCAAACAAGACTCCTGTACCTGCTGTGTCTAGAGAAAAGATGAAGATCTGTTTGCATCATGTTAGTACATAAATCCAGCTCCCCTTAAGGTGCTTAGGCATATTTGGATAATGACCTGGAACAACCTGGGTAGCAGGAGGTTCCATGTACCTGTCACAGCAGCCTCTGTGAGCGGGGAGATTGCCAGCCAGCAGGCAAAGGCAGCCAATTACGCCACGCTCAGAAGCATTTCATTCTTTTTTTTTTTCTTTCTTTCCCATCTCCCCAGCTCCACAAAGCGAATCCTGCTGCAGAGACCTCTGCCTCCCGCTGGCATCACCTCCTGTCTGAGGAGATAGTGTGAGAAGTGCCCTGGGTGCTTGCAGCACCGTGCTGCTGCTGCTGCTGCTGCTGCAGTTAAAAGCTGTGCTCTCCTTTTGCAGGGCACTGCACTGAGCTGCCCTGCTGCTCAGGGACAGCCTGGGGCAGCCCCTCTGTGTGCTGGGGGGCTCTGTTTGTGCCCCAGGGAGAGGGAAGGGGATTGTTGGGAATTGCATCATGGTTTGCCCCAAATTTTCTTCCCCTCTCTCTACTTGTCAGGCTGGGGAAGGATTCCTGGTGGCTGCAGCACCTCCCCAGGTCTCACTGATTTGGGGGACCTGCCCTTAGGTAACACTAAAAAACAAGATGCAGTTTATTTGTGTGTGTGTGTGTGTGTGCCTGTGTGTCCATGTGTATTTTGGGAGGGAATTGAGGAAGGATTCTAGCAGATATAAAACAGCTCCCATACCAAATGTTTTTAATCCCTGATTCCTTCTCTCTATTTTTTTTTAATTTTTTTTTGGCTTTCCCCTCCACCCCGTTGCTCTGGCTCAAGGAGTTTTTTGGTGTTTCCAGCTGAGATTTCCTGCTTTTCTTTCCTTGCAGGGACCAGGGGAAGGGACCCAAACTTGCAGTGTTAATTACTTTCTCCCCCCCCCCCAAAAAAAGCCAACCTGGAGCAGGACTGAAGGAAGCACAGCAAAGGCTTCCTTTGGTTTAGTGATAATATGTCAGTGTCAGTGCTCAAAAGGTGTTTGTTTGTTTTAGTTAGTTAAAATTAATTAAAAGTATAGGAGATTTTTGTTTTATTATTGGTGTTTGTGATTTAGATGAATTGTTGTAGTAAGGATGTGTGGGAGTTAGGTAGTTTTTTTAAAATAAATTGTGTGTGGTTTTGGTTTTTTTTAGAATTAGTTTTAAAGGTATAGAATTTAATATATAATATAAATAGAATAGATAGGTACGAGCCTCTCTGGTACCACTTTAAGCTTATCACTGGGATCATGGCAATAAATGATGTAGGTGGGTATGTCCCTGAAATCTGCTGTTGTGGAAATTTCCTGCAGGATTTTAGCATTGCCTTGACAAGAACTCCCACAGGGTTTTGGGGGGTCTGATGTGAGTCCCCTCCTCACATTGTGAAGTTGTTTGCAAGCTGGGGCTGAACCTTCATGCTGAGTGCAATTGGGCAGCTCTGAATCCAGATTTCCAGGCTTCTGCCAAGAGAGAAGTCATGAGGGACATAAGAAACTCTCACATGACATAAGAGAGAGTCACAGGGACCCTCTCCCACCTGGGTATTCCCACCAAGCCAGGGCTTGGAGCCACAGCAGGATGGGAATCAGGAGCTGTTTCTGCCCTAGAGGCAGGCTCAGAGCTTCCCAGGACAAACCAAACTTGTCCCAGCTGTTGTCTCTACCTGCTTAAGGAACACTTCTTGTGTCTGCAGGCCCGTGGGCATCACCCCCTGACTTTGTCCCAAGGCTGGGTCATGGATCACTGACAACCTGCCTGACCTGCCCCCCTCCCTCTCTGCTCTGCTCCGTGCAGGCAGCTTCTCATTTCATCTCCCTCTGGCTCCTGTCATTCAGAACAAGTCAGTTGGCAGCTGTCACTCACATGGCAGGAGCTGAAAGTCTCTTTTTGCCTGTGTGACCTCGCTCTGCCATCACCCAAACTCCCAGAGAGCAGCTCCGTTTTTTGGCTGGAGGGGAGGAGTGCTGGGACTTGCAGAGCCAAGCTGCTGGATTCCTGCATCACCACAGCAGGAGTGGGTGGGAGGTGATCTTGGGAGGGGCTACAACTTCTGTGTTGGAGGTTTTCACCTTGCTTTGAAACTTTCAGCTGCTGGAAATCAAGTGGCTTAAGAAGACTTTCGCTTCTGTCTACAAAAAACTGATTTTAACCTTCTGCTAACGGTGAAGAAAGCTGAAAAAGGAGGGGAAAGCATAAGGCCCAAGTGTTGTCCCTCCCTCACAGAGTGTTTGACAGCAGAAGCTCCCATCTTCCAGGCAATTCCCAACTCAGATGGTGACTGCTCAGTGCCCAGAGGAATGCCAGCCTGATGGGAATGCAGCAGCTCTACTGCTTGTCAGAACAAACCAGGATTGAATATGCAATGAACCCAGGCTGGTTCAGAACCACAAATCCCTAAAAACCTGTACCTTTTAACAAACAGCCCTTTTTTTTTTTTTTTTTTTTTTTGTTTAATGATCCATGTGAGACTAAAGCTGTGGTTTCCAGTGCAGTTGTGTTGGACTTTTTAGTTAAAAAAGAAAAAAAAAAATCACTTGTGTACCAGGCAACTGATTTGTTACTGCCCCCCTTGGGCTCTGCCTGAGACAGATTTCACTGGGAAAAGAGCTACAGAAAATGTCAGCAGACAGTGTGTGTGTGTGCCAGAGACTCCCAGCAGCTGGGATTTCAAATCGATTTTATTTCCCCCTCATCTAAAGAGTTTTACACTTGCAGGGAGACATTTTGATGTATTGGGGAAACAAAACAAGGAAGAGGTTTGTGGTGTGGGGAGAAGGCAAAGGCTTTCCCAGTAGAATGAGAGGTAAGGAAGACAGCGAGGGTACAGTGGGAGACCTTTTTGAAGGTGCATTTCTGGGTTGTTCTTGTTCTTCTTGTGATGGCTTCCACCCTTCTGCAGTGTTCTCTAAAACCTTTGCCTCTTTACCTGCACTCAGAGCTCTATTTCTGTCTCAGATCTAATTTTCTGTACTGTCAGTGACCCACACGAGGGGCAGGTCCATCTTCAGGGCTGTGACAGATGTGAGATCAAGGAACCTGTTGCATATAACCTCTCATATCCTACAACTGGCAAGGCAGCAGGGAGCAGCCATCCTGCTTTGCCTTTGAAACCCCTCAGATGGAAGGAGAAATCCAGCGTTTGCAGCCTGGATCTCAGGAACTCAGATTGGTGTGGGCGAAAGGACAAATCCTCTCCAAGAGGGCAAATCCAATCTCCAAGAGATTGGAGGGCAAGGAAGAAGGGAATGGGGTGCAGAGAAGGCTCCAGAGAGTGAAGAAAGAGGAAAAGCTGGAGTTTGGGTGGCCAGAAGGGCACCCATCTCCCAGCCTCAGGCAGGTGGGAACTCATAGTCCTCAGCCTCCTCTGAAACCCCTGAGTGCTCTTGCACAAGGAAGGAGAGGAGAGCTAAAGATTTTGGCCAAGATGGCCTTCACTCAAAGAGTCCAAGTGCTGCACTGTTTGCTCCCTGGTGCTCTGGGTTCTCCCTTTGCCCCACTGCTGTCTCCTCCACCCCAGGGCCGGGAGGCTTTGGTTCCTGCTGGCTGGGGTTGAGCCAAGGATCCCACCACGGTGTGGGGCTGTCTCCAGCCCCCTGCTGCATCCATTCTTGTCAGCACCTCCTCCCCTCCTGGTGCTGCCCTGTTATAACCGTGTGTTAAACACATTGCAGATGCTCCTGGACGTATTTTTGACCCGTTTCCTCTGGAGTCCCCGCAATCGAACTTTGTCGGAATAATTGCAATTTATTTAAATGTCAACAAGCCACACGTGGGAGACAGCAGTTGTGTGCAAGAGCAGAGCAATTACAGGGAACGGGTCCCATTTCACCACTTGAGCAAAGACCCGAGCCAGGAGAAAGGAAAAGATCATTTGCCTCTATTAACTGATCACTTACCCCGCCACTCCCCAAGCCCCCAGGTGCCTTTGTGCCTCTTCTTTGGGGCCATCACTCAGTGCAGGAGCTGGGGTAGAAAACCAGCTCTTCCTTTGGCATGCTCTCCACAGAAGCATCTGCTCAATCCAGAGGAATTTAGTGGTGATTTAGAGCCGTGTAACTGCTCACAGAATCTAATTCTGGCCCTGCCCAAACAGCTTAAACTGAAACAGAGACGCAGAGGAGCCTGACCTGTGCGGACATCGTTACAGCTCCAACAAAACAGGCACTGCAGGCACCCAGACCCAGCAGTGATCTAACTGGAGGAGTAAGTGTAGATGCCTTTTTCCCCTCTGAAGGTTTTGCAGCAGCCTGGCAGTGGGATGATGTGAGTTTGTAGATAATCAGACTTCTTGTTCTTCATCTGTGTGAGGCCAGTGTCTCTCTGGCCCTGGTGCTGCCCAGACTCACACCAGGCTCTCCTGCCCTCAACAGCCAAAGGCCAGGAGCAGAAAAAGCCATCAGGGGGGTAAGTGCTTCGCTCAAGACATCCTGGCAAGTATCCCTGGTTCTCATTTGGTGCCCTTCTTATCAGGACAGGCTGCTCCTTTGGGGTCAGGCTGTAGGATGAGGGAAGCCCAGGCTCCCAGAGCCTGGAACACTGGTGGTTGCTGCAGAGGAAGATCTGGGGCCATCTAGTGACCTTCCACTGAAAACTTCGTGCTTCCAGTGCTCCCAGTTGCTCTTGAAAGATATGTGGGACACGTTTCCTCCCTGCTGCTGACTGAGCAAGTCCCCAGCTCGGCAGCAGCGAGCGCGGCTGGAAGGCAGACCTGCACCCTCCTCATGATTTTTCTTTCTCTCTTTTTTTCTTTTTTTTTTTTTTTTTTTTTTTGCTAGGAGCTGATTTGGAAACTGGTGCATGTAACCACCTCCTTTCATCTAGGATGAAAGAGAAAGATAACCCAACGTCTTTACAGAGCAGGAAGCTGGGAGCAGTCAGAGCCCTCCACCCAAAATGTGAGCTGGGAAGGAGAAGAATTGGAGATGTTCGTGCCTCACTGCTGGGCAAAAGGACCAAAATCCTCTCCAAGAGGACAAATCCAATCTCCAAGAGATTGGAGGGCAAGGAAGAAGGGAATGGGGTGCAGAGAAGGCTCCAGGGAGTGAAGAAAGAGGAAAAGCTGGAGTTTGGGTGGCCAGGAGGGGTGGGCAGAAGGTTTGCTCTGCCCTCTGCACCACTCCCCTGCACGTGGCAGGGCACCGTGTGCTCCTGTGCTCTGCCAGGTGCCTCGCCTGCCATTCCCCAGGGGTCCAGGCAATCTCCTCCCTGTTATTATCAACTACAAGCACCATAATCTGGAGCCTAATGCCTCCAGGAGATTACAAAGCGCTGTTTTATGGGCCTGCTACAAAAAGGACCCATAATCTGCTAATGCCCACAATTAAAAAAAGGCAGTTGAGCAAATCTGGGCCATTGCAAGTTAGTGCCCGTGTCTGGAAATGGATTCCAGTTCCAGCTGTTGGCCTTGCAATAGAAGGTGACAACTTTATTAAATATTGGTGCTGGAAATAATATCTTTTCTAGTTTTGGCAAAGTGCCTTGCAAAGCTTGGACATAAAGCAAAGCCATCTCTGTTTAGCAGGGTTTCTTTTTTTCCCTCTCTTTTTAACTAGCTGCTTGTAAAAAAGCGTGTAGAGGTTGGTACTTATTTCATCAACCCAGGTCTCGTGGTAAAAACGAGCTGCTAACTCTGGAAATGGATTCCTTTGGAGAAAGCCTGTCTGTGCAGCTTTTGGGAGGGAAAAAAATTTCCTAATATCCCCCCCATACTCTCTCTGTGCCCACCATGCTGTGATGTTCACACTCCACCACAAGACTGGGCACCCCAGTTTCCCATCAGCCACACTCTGGTGCCCTTCACTCTTGACACCTTCCCAGCCAAAAATTTCTTTGTGCCTTGTTCCTGCAGCCCTGTCCCTCTCTGGGGTGCCTGGGCAGATGTGTGCCTGCCCTGTGGAGCCTGTGGCAGAGCCTGGGTCCCTGGGGGAATCTGCAAAGTACAAGTTGTTATTACTCACTACAGCAGAACAATCAGCACGGGCTCTGTAATGCAGAAAGATGGATTGAAGCTGCTTAAGGCCAGAGGAAAATGGAATCTCTGCTTTGCAACGAGGAGTTTAACTCCTGCAATCCCCTCCTGAGGAGCGGTGAGAGCCTAGCAAAAGCCCAGATTTGAAAATTGCTGGGTTCAGGGAGTGAGATGGGGCCGTGCAGCCAAAATCCAGGCTGGATCTCAGCCTGGCACGGTGATGTTCCAGATCCATCTTGTGAAGGCAGCTCTGTGCATGTGCAGCTCCTTCCCAGGAGTCCTGCACAGGATGCTGACATCTCCTGCTGCTCAGTGTGAGCAGTGCCAGCACAGCCCTTAGGGATCCCCTGTTTCTTTCCCCTCCCTGCAGTGATCCCACTGCTGCTGGTCCTGCAGAGCCAGGTTTCTCCACCTTTCCATCCCAGATACGGGCTCCTCCAGCTGGAGAGTGAACTACAAAGAGGACAAAGCAAAGGACTTCCAACAGCTTTACACTCAGGAGGACACTCTTTTCTTCTCACGTGCTTCTGGTGGATCTCAGGGTGTGCAGTGAGAAGCTCTTGGTTACCCCACAGATGTGTGAGTCCAGCTTTCCCCCTGCTTTGCCTAAGATGAGTAGCAGATCCTCTGCTGTTACATTAAGGCAGCTTTAAACATATGATAAACTAGCTATACAAACCTTTGTCATCCAGGGCATAAAACAACCTCTAACTGCTTAGGATTAAGGAGACACTTGTCTTAAATCAGCCAGTTATTTTAAATACTTCTCTCTGAGCTGTCAGATGCCCTGACTGCCTGTTATCACACCAGGGGATTTGTGTTAGACTTCAGTGCTAGACTCTGCTCTGAGACTGGGGCCTGGGGTAAGGAGGAGCTGGGGCTCCCAGTTGTTTCTCTGTGGCAAAGGGGGATGAGATTGGCATGCTGAGTGAGGATTCAGGCTGCAAGGACTGCCCTGAGAAACTCTGATATCTCAGAGGGCTCCCAGGGCTGCTCAGGGAGCACGTGCTGACTGTCTTGCTCTTTTGGGGTGAAAGGAAAACCAGGGAGATCCAGCTGGTCATAATAATGTGAGGCTAGAGAGGAACAAGCAGCCAGGTGCACGCACACGGGGTTTTAAAAATAGAGGTTTTCTTCAGTGCTAAATTGTCACACTTTGCAATAAAACTTGTTTTGGTTTAATTCTGCTGGTCATAAGCTCCCCAGAGGAACAGCTGTAAGCAACTGCACTCTGGCTGGGGCTGTAGGGTCGGGGGAGAGGCTTTTAGCAGGGAAGGTTCCTCAGCTGTAGGGTGAAGCTGCTGGCAGGTGGGAAGGGAAAGGCTTCTGCTGTTTCCTCTTCCCACATCACTCCCTCCAGGGAAGCCCTGAGATCTGGTGGCAGGAGGCTGGAACCGATGCTGGAGCATTTGTGAGGAGGTGAGCAGAGATTTTCCCTGCCTTGGAGCCCAGCTGGAGATGTCACTGCTGAGAGTTCATCCTGGCAATCAGCCCCTGGAGAGGGAGCAGGGGAGGCTCAGCAGGGCCATGGAACCATCTCTGGCCTCCCTGGCTGAGCCCTCACTCGCCAGGGATGAGCCCAGCTCAGATCCTTGTTTTTCTCCCCACATCAGCTGGGCAAACCAGAGCTGCACTGGAGCTGTGTGTGCTCCTGCTCTGTTCTGGACAAACCAGAGCTGCACTGGAGCTCTGTGCTCCTGCTCTGTGCTGGACAAACCAGAGCTGCACTGGAGCTCTGTGCTCCTGCTCTGTTCTGGACAAACCAGAGCTGCACTGGAGCCGGCGGGGCTGCGGCTCCCAGCGCTCCTCCCGGCCGAGAGCATCGCCGTCCCCAGCACAGGTCCATCCCCTCCCCTTCACCATTTCACCCGCTGCTGGTGATTAAGTTCCTCTCGCAGCTCTTCCAGGAAGCCAGGGGCCTGTTGTTTTGGAGATGGCCTTAATTTGTTTACTCGTGCATATGTTCTGTCTTGTAGGATGACGCTTCGCAGCTGGTCTCCAGCAGCCCACGGCACAGGGGAAGCAGCAGGTTGAGTTTGAAACCAAAGAAAGTCACTGAAAGCTGGCCCGATGTGTGGATCCGAGGGCAGGCTCCCTGAGATTGATGTGGTAAAAACGTGGGGCTGTATTGGCTTAGACAGCATCTCTGTATTTATTGCTGGTTCCCGTCGTAATTCGGGCGCAGTCACAGTTTGTTTGTGCAGGAGATCAGCTGAGCTCGAAGGATGAAAGGTAGAAAACTCCCTGTCTCTGATTTTATTATGCAGATGTAAAATTTCCCTGCGCGTGGCAGGGGGTTGGAACTCGATGATCTTTAAGGTTCTTTCCAAACCAAACTATTCTGGGATTTTAAATTCTCTGAGAAAGGTGGAGAGATGGGGATTAAAGGCTTAGACTTGCCTGCTGGACAGAGACTTGTGCTCTCCAGAACCATACATCTGCAAAAAACCTGGTTTCAAAGGTGCTGTCCAGCCAGGACAGGCACTGCAAGGTGCTCTCCTGAGGAGGATGCTCACACACCTCTGAGGCTGATGCATCATCCCTGAGGTACCTCCTGCATGCTTTCCCTGTGTGTCAGGATCCTGCCCAGCATCCCTACACCTTGGCTCACCAAAAGCTTGCTCCAGCAAAGGGGTTCTGCTCCCATAAAACTGCAGATCCTTCTGCGCTGCTTTCCTGCCCATATAACCTGAAGAACCTGGCTCTGTCAGAGGGGGGGGGGGAGAAAAAAAATCATTTGGATGTTTTACTGCTACTGTAAAGCTGTTACTTCTTCCCCACCCACCCTTTATGGGGGAAAAAAAAAACCAACAACTCAGCCTTGTTTAATCTGCCAGCTTGCAAATGGCTCCTAAATAACACAGTTGTCTTTGGCTCAGTCGATCAAAGGGCTCTGCCCATGAGGACAGGGACACTTTGCAGGCTCAGATTAGTGTTGTTCCAGAGGAATTGGAGGCTTCTTTGTGTTGTTTTCAAATGATTCTCTTTCCAGGTTGAACCTGAGCCCAGATTAACTGAACGCACGGAATCAATATTTTGCAGAACCGATAGAAAATTATCCAGGTTTAATAAACTTCATGCATGGCTTCCTATTGTAGCTGTATATCAAAAGGAAAATAAATATATTGACTGGATCTGCATGCAGGAGCATCTGTAAGTCACTCTGGGAAACAGGGCAATTGCACAAATGGTTGTGGGAGGCCGTGCCTCATAGGGTAGGAAGGGATCATGCTCAGGACATCTGGGTCTTCTTGCTAATTTACCACATGACCTTGAAATTCAGGCCAAATTTTCATGTATGTCCACAAAATGCGTTTTGCTTTTCGACTCTGGAATGTGATTTCAGATGCTGAGGCAGCTCCATGCTTGGCCCTCCTCACCCTTTGCCAGGTGAGGCTGCTGGTGGTGCTCCATTCCTTGGAGAAAGATCCTAACAGTGTTTTCCCAGGTTTATTTTTTTATCATGGATTATTTTTTTGGCAATTCCCCTGAAACACGGGAATGCCACTACACCTTTCCCACGTGGAATTTCCACATGGTTGATAAATGTTCTGAGATCCATCCCAGCCAAGTGATGGAGAGGTAGAACCAGGCAAGACTCAAACCTCAGGTTTCTCAGGTTTTGGTGGTTTTTTTTTGAGATCTGTGGCTAAATGCAACATTTCCTGGGATTCAGGAACAAACTGTGACAGTTTTCTCCTTGCGATGTTTCCCGTATTCCAGACCTCAGTGCAGTACACAACCAGAGGCATATGGAGCATCCAAACTCACCTTCATCCATCTTCATCTGCCGTGGCTGGAATGGGCAGTGGCCACAGAACTGTCCTTTGGAAACCAGGAGTGCGAGACTGCCACTGCTGCTATGCTGCTGCTGCTGCATCTGCTTGCAGTGCAGGAGCAGTTCCACACAATTGTACAAGGTTTGGACACCTGTCTTGGGTTATGGAACCAAAAATGTCTATTCTCTTTTGTCTGTTGAAAGCAGCTGGGGAGATGTCTTTTCTTTGTCTCTTGTAACTCCAGGGGGAAGGGAGGGGGCGGGTGCCTTCTGAGGGATGAGGCTGGGTCAGCTCCTTGTCTCAGTGCTAAAAAAGGAAGTGTCCATTTCTGGGTATGGAAAGACTTCTCCAGGACTAAAATTTGCTGTTTGTACCTGGACTCACCAAGGAAAAGGAGTGACTGAGTCCTCTTGATGTACAGGTAAAACTAGAGTGAGAACCAGACCATCTGAGGGTTTTTTTTTTTTTTTCCTTTTCATCTTCAATTTGCAGTGCAGATGGGACATCACTCTTCCCTTTCAGCAGCTCTGCCACTGCCCCTTGTGGGTTTTATCTCATGTCTGAACCCAACACAGACATTTTCACTGACGGCTTTGTGATAGCCTGGAGAAAAGGAGGCTCAGGGCAGAACTCATTGCTCTCCACAACTGCCTGAAAGGAGGTTGCAGCCAGGTGGGGGTCCCTTTCTTCTCTCAAGTAGTAAGTGAGAGGACCAAAGAAAATAGCCTCAAGTTGTGCTAAGGGAGGTTTAGGTTGGATATTAGGGAAAATTCCTGCACAGAAAGGGTGGTCAGGAACTGGAACAGGCTGGCTAGGTAAGTGGGGGCGGTCCCCATCCCTGCAAGTGTTCAAAAAGGTGTGGATGTGGCACCTGGGGACATGGGCTAGTACTGAACTGGGTGGTGGTGCTGGGTTAATTCAATGACCCCAGAAGGCTTCTCCAACTTTAATGATTTTTGTGCTGCAGAAAGTAGACCCCGTGGCCGGTATAAACCAACAGAGTACCCCAAACTTTGTTGGGGCACACAGAGGTGGTGCTGGATCTGACCCCTGTTATTTCCATTACTGAGTCCTAGCTGTTTCTGCAGCTCCTTGAATGGAGGTGGCCCCTCCTTCCCCACAACGAGGTGAAAGCTGGAGGAGTTTTCTAGCCATGCACCTACAAGGGGGAAAATAAATGGGGTGGATGAGCCAGCCATGGGTGGGTGTTATTGCCTGTTAAATACACAACATCATTTGTCCCTTAAGCAGCCCTGGAACAGCATTCCTTGCCCTGGAGCCGCTGCGCCAGCACTGCAGTGGGAAGGGATGAGAGAAAAGTGGACAAGCACCCACCTGCCACCATTCCTCATCCAGTTAACCCCCACAGCTCAGCTTCCCTTCAAAACCACGCAGTTTTGAAGGAGTTTTCCTGTTTTTCACTCTCTCTCACACCTGCCTGCCCCCTCCAGCCGTCAGCATCCCCGGTTCCCCTGGCTGCGGGAGAGCACCTGGGGATGTGCGTGTGGGAAGTCAGGTCAGATGGAGGAGTGCAAGGAGCAGGGAGGTTTTGGGGCCGATGAACTCGCAGGGAATGCAGCTCAGCAGAGGCAGGAATGAGGCTGTGAACAGCAGATGTGTGAGGGATGGCGGGGGAGTGCAAGAGGGAGCAGCGGCGGGGGTGTGGGCACTCTGGTGTGCATGAGGAACATGTGTGCACTGAGGCTCAGGCAGGTCTCAGGGGGGATGAGAGTAATGCCCTGGTGATTAGGGTCTGGTAGGTGTATAATTCCTGGGCTGGGGGTGGTGGTGTGCAAATAGGAGGGGATGGGGTTGTCCCTCCATGTGTGTGCAGCCAGCGCGGAGCAGTGAGGGCAGCGGTCAGGCACCTGCCCCTCTCCACGCGGGGCAGCAAATTTGCAGCTGCAGCAAATTTGACTCAGAATCACAGAATATTCTGAGCTGCAAGGGAGCCACAAGGATCAGAGCCCAGCTCTTAAATAAATAGCCCACAGTGGGGTCAAACCCACAACCTCAGCACCTTGCTCTGACTCACATTTCCCTGCTCTGAAAAGCGCCGCCCGCAGATTCTGTGTTTGGGGCAAACTTTGTGTTTGTAACATGAAAATGAATGGGGGGGGGGGTTTGATAACTGCTTTTCTTCTTTTCCTTTTCCCTTGGTTTTTCTGACTCTGCAATTCCCACTGCAGGAATGCTGATGGGCAGATGAAAGGTTGGCTGCTGGGAGTTCTCCAGCTCAGCTTCACAGGCCTAAAGCGTGTCAGCTGCTGTGCCCTGTCTCCAAAACCCTTCCTCTGTCTTGTCTTGCTGGATGCTCTCTCTGGTTGCTGCCCTACCTCTCAAGATAATAACAAAGGCTCTGAAACAGTGGAATTTCCCTTCTCTCTTGAATGGAGATCAAGGGGAGAGTTATGTCCCTACATGCAGGATAATAGGCAGTGCAAGTTTACTCTCTGTCTATGCACTGTGTGTGGAAGTTGGTTGTTATCTGTATTTTCTGGAGGAAATGAGCCAGTTCTGTCAGGAGAGGAGTGTTTGGGGTGATGCTTCTGCAAGAGCAGCTGGATCAGGGTCAGAGCTTTTGATTTGGGCTCCAGCAGAAAATGTTCCGTTTGGTACAGCTCATCCATGAGATGAAAACTCATTGTCCCAAAGTTTTTGTTTTTTTTTTTCATTTTCCCTATTTGAAATCTTTTTAAACTGGGAGAAGAAAATAGTTATAAGTTTCAGTACTGACTCATATCAGAATCTAAGGCATCTTTTTTTTTGATCCAACATTTTGGCTAATTAAATAGGAAACCCTTTTGTCTTACACATTACGAAACATCAAGGTCTCTTTTAGATCCACTGGTGTTTTTATTAGTCTCTGAAATTCTTCAGGAACAGATAAAACATCTCCCACCCAGCTCTGCTGTGTCAGTTAATGTGTGAACAATCACAGTATGACATATCCACCGAGGAGCGTATACAAATTGAATCTCTACGTGTGGTTGTCAGGAAACAAAACATGCTCGATATCTGTTTCAAAGACAATTTTGATTTTTTTTTTTTTTTAAGCAAAGCTTTTGTGGAAAATGTAGCAGCAGAGAAATAAAAAATGACTCCTGCAAATTGGAAACAGGTAAACAAGAGGTATTAAAAATCAATGAGAACGCTACGTGGTCATCCCTGGGGATGATTTTCTCACATGTAAACACATCTTTGGTGAAGGGAGGAATGAGACCAGATCCCAGTTCCCCCAGGTCTCAGATGCCACTGAAGTAATTTGCAACTAGATCAGGCTGGGGGATCATCACAGCCTTCAAATTTGATGTAGGCACCAGCTGAGGCTGCAGAGCTCAGCAGCAGTTCAAGCCTCTTTTATCTCCTGGGTGGTCCCTAAGTCAGAGCCCTCATCTCCGCTTTCCCCTCCTTTCTCAAACCAGGCATTTTGCTGGTGCCATTGTTTAATCCAGCCAAGGATCTGCTCCATTTTCCATGCTCCAAGGTAATTTTGGCAAGGCTGCTCTGTTCTTGCACGCCAGTCAGAAAACATTCTCTCCAGGCAGGTTTCCTTCCGTGGGGCGGTTGTAATCCTGCGAGATTTCTGTGTAATAAATCTCCTCGCCTATCTGGTTTTTGTTCTGGGCAAGGCAAATGGTGTAAAATCCCAACCCTTCCTCTGTGTGGAAGCAGCTGACAAACAGCTCTTCTGATAATTCCTTCCAGATGGGCCCAAGCCGGCGTTTCCCTGGCTCAGAGCTCTGCAAATGGAACAGAGGCCCCTCTCCCAGCTCTCCAGTGCACACAGCGTGGTGGGGGGAGGTCCCACCACGGGTATTTCAGGGTGCAGGGAAGCTCCTGGGCTCAGCAGAGCACAGCAACACTGCTGCTGTGAAGGCATGCCCACGTGGGAACCACCAGCCCACAGCAAAGTGATCCTGGGCACATCCAGAGGGACAAAAACCCTTTGGGTTTGGGGTGATGCCCATTTCTCTGCCCACTTGGTGGATCCCCATGAGCAGCACGGGTGGGGAGGGGCACCAGCCTGCAAGGAAAGTAAAACTGGGTGCAGAAAGGGAAAAGTTGGTCCTTTTCCTTTTGATTTTCCCTTTTCCCTTTTCCCTTTTCCCTTTTCCCTTTTCCCTTTTCCCTTTTCCCTTTTCCCTTTTCCCTTTTCCCTTTCCTTTTCCCTTTTCCCTTTTTCCTTTTTCCCTTTCCTCCCCCTGGCACAGGGGGCTCTCTCTCCATCACCTCTCTGCAGCAGAGCTGTGCTGGGGCAGGGGTTGGTGCTTCCCAGGATGGGGCTGTGGGGCTGGCACCGTGTGCTGGCTTTGCCAGCAGTGGGTCTTTTCAGGTCGTGAGAAAAGCAGGTCAAGCATGTGAGCGTGTGGCTGCCTTTCAGGCACACACACTGGAGAACTGCTCCCCACAAAGAGATTTCCCTTTATCACAGGGGGTTACTGGAGTGGCCAGAGCTGCAAAGCAAGGATTTCAAAGCATCTCTGAGTGTTGGAATTGAGGTGAAGTCCTCCTGCTTTAGGGCACAAGCTCGACTTGAAAGGAGGGGACAAGATGGAAATTTTCCTTTGAGAAGATTATGTTGAAACTTTCAAAAAGGTATTTGGTTTGATAGGAGAGGATTTGCATCTTTGCCTGCAACAGCTGATATCATGGGGTGTCAGAGCTGGACCAGCCAAGGGAGGTCTCAAAAACCTGCTGCACACCAAAGCCTCATGTCGGGAGCAGAGGCAGTGCCAGCATTTCTTTTGTCAGGGACACAAAACTTAACAGGGCTCATTTTGAGGATGCCTTTTGTGGGATTGGGGGGACCTCCACTGCACCCTGCTGCTGCATCTCTGTGTTCCCTACCCCAACACAGGCTCCCACAGCAGCCTGGCTCCCTCCATTTGCCAGAGGGGCTCGGGGTGAGGAGAAGTCCTGGTGCTGCATTGCAATGGCGCAAAGTGCCCAGCCAGCAGGGAGTACAGCACTGCAACCCCACGGTCAGCACAGGAGACTGGCCCTGCTCCAAGTCTGGCTGTTCCCTCATCCCAGTGCTCTAGCAGGACATAAGGTGGAACAATCTCAAGGCGCTTTTCAAAGGCACTTCAGTAATCCTCCCCCTTGCAAGGACCACGGGCCAGTACTCAGCAGTGCTTGGCTGCTTTTCAGGCCAGAATTTCTGTCTTCTGTTGATGCTTTCTTTCAGCTGAAGGAAGAAGGAGGTTGAGTTTTGCTTGGATTGTCCCTGGCAGAAAAAGAAAGCACCCACACACTCCATGTGCCTCGCAGGCTGAGCCAAAGCCTGGTGGATCCATTCCCTTGGACTCCAGCGCCGTTGGTGTCTCGGCCCACAGCACAAAGGGGCATCACTGCTGCACGGGGTGGCTGGTGCTGCTGCCAGCAAGGACCTCATGGGGCTGAGAGTTTCTGGGATTTATTTCCTCTGCTTCCATCTCCAGAAGATGGTTGACCAGCTGTACCTGCTGCCTAGAGATGGGAGGAGAGGCAAACACGAGCACGACCCACCCGGGGTCCTCCTGAGCTGCTGAAATTCCTCCTGCCCAAGGACGGAGAGCAATGCAGACTCACCCACACAAATTCTTGCCCTTCAAAGTGAGCAGCTGTTCTCAGGCAACTTGAAAACGTATTATTTTCCCCCCACCAGCTCAAGTGTTGCAAACGCTTCCTCCCTTCTCCAAACCTGAGCTGTGACTTGGATGGTTTTGCTCCAGCAAATAATGAAATGAAGAAGCCGACTTGCAGCTAGGATGTTGCTTCCTGCACTGAGGCTCCAAAACAAGGTGATGATCTTTGATAACCTAGAAAAGACTTTTCCAAAGGGCAATGGGAAGGACGGCAGCCACCTTGGTGTGTTCTTGGCTTTGCCAGCTCAGCTCTCTGCAGCTTTGCTGTTGCGGTTTCCCCCCAGCGGTTCTCCAGGCACGCTGAATTCCTCCAGGCTGGATCTTTCTGCTCCAAGTGATGGGATTTTGGCGAGAGTTTTCTCTTGGAGCTGGAGCCAGGCTCGCTGGAGTTGGCAGATAGGACCACATGTGCCACCCATGCTGCGATTTCCACGCTGTGGGAGCGATATTCATCAGGATGGGGCTGGGCCCTGAGATGTTTTTCTGCTCGTGGCAAACAGGCGTATCTCGCCAGGCTGCCTCCTGCCTTGGGCCAGTGCGTGGATTTGTCAGCTTTCAGCAAAGTTATTCTTGGTCGACGGTGCTCTGAGGTGATGAAAAATAGGCCCTCCTGGGTACAGAAATGTTTTCATTTCAGAGCGTTCGGAGAGCGGCGCCAAGGATGACAAAAGCGAACGCCCACCCCAAGCAAAGGAACGCTCCCAGGAGCATCTCCAGACCTGGGTGGTGCTGAGAGGAGGAGTGTGCTGGCATGAAACCACGGGGGAACGTGGGCTGGAGGAGAGCTCTGGGTAGCAGCAGCCCTGAGCACAGCTGCTGGGTTGGGTGCAGCCACAGAGCCTGACCTGGGGCTGTTCGGTAACCGGGGGATCACAGAACTGGAGGAGGGTTTGGGCTGGGAGGAACCTGAGAGATCTTCTTGTTCCAGCCCCTTCCATGAGGCCAGGTCACTCCAAACCTCACCCAGCCTGGTCCTGAACACCCCCAGGGATGTGCAGTTGCTGGACCAAGAGATGTGATGACTGATCCTCTGTCTCTTTACAGAGACCAGGCTCCTATAAACACGCCCTGTTGTGCTGCTCCGTGCCTGTAAACACCTCCTCAGTCTCTCCCTGCCTCAGTTTACCCTTTTCTTCTACAAATTAGATAAACCCACCCCCAATAAAGCCCTCCTATTGACTTCACCACTGTGTTTTGAGACTTAATTAACAGTCTGCAGAATGCACTGAGATCATGGGATGAAAGCAGCTATAGATATGCAAAGCAGCATCATTATGCAAAGATAAAATTTAGAACCTTTGTAAAATAAGTGTTGGAATGAATGTATTGCAGCATGTGCCCGGCTCTGCTCAGCTCTGGGCCCTCCCGTTCGTTCACCTGATAATCCCAAGGGAAACGGGACAAAAATGAGATTTATGAGAGAAGTGTGAAAACGCACGGGCAAGGTCTTAAAACCAGATTAATGAAAAAAAAGAGCAGCTCTGAAAGAAAAGAAAGATCCTTTCCTCCTTATCTCTTGGAGGTCTCTAAACACCTGTATACACATTACAAGCTGCAAACTAAGGGGGAGCCAGAATCAGGTTTCAGATTACTCATGCTTTATTTATTTCCTTTATTATTTTGCATTGGAAAAAAAAAAAAAAGTAGGGGGAATAAGGAATGAATTTCAGGTATAATTTAAAAAGAAAAATGTCTGAGAAGGGACACACTCCATCAACTAATTAAACATGTATCAGAGGTGCAATATTCCCAATTAACTACAAAGTTGTGCTTCCACTTCTAATTGCTGACAGTTTCTTTTGGTGACTGTGTGCAGATTAATTGTCTTCAATGGGGAGCTGGTTGGCTTGATAATGTAATGTTTGAAGTGGAGGTAGTAATTGCTTTGATTACATTTGTGGTTTATTTTCTAAATGGCAAGCTGGAGGTTGGGTCTGAGGTTTATAGCAGGAGCTAAAAAATTGAGGGATGAGGGGAAAAAAAGTAAAGTTTCTTTACTGGTGGAGCAGACCTCGGGGGCTTGGACTAGATGACCTTGGAAGGTCCCTCCCAACCCAAACTATTCTGTGATGTTGCTGCCCATGAGCTGCTTTGTTCAGCAAGGGAGCAAAGGAGGGCCGTGGAGATGGGGAAGGGGCTGGAGCACCAGGAGAGGCTGAGGGAGCTGGGAAAGGGGCTCAGCCTGGAGAAAAGGAGGCTCAGGAGGGACCTTGTGGCTCTGCACAACTCCCTGCCAGGAGGGGACAGCCGGGGGTGGGTCAGGCTCTGCTCCCAGGTTACCAGCAACAGGACAAGAGGGAATGGCCTCAGGCTGCACCAGGAGAGGTTTACTGTGGATATTGAGAAATTTTTTTTCACCCCAAGGGCTGCCCAGCCCTGGCACATGTTTCCCAGTGCAGGGGTGGAATCCCCATTCCTGGAGGGATTTAAAAACCGCGTGGATGTGGGGACACGGGGTTAGCAGTGTGTTAGCCAGAGCAGGGAAACTGTTGGACTCAATCATCTCCGAGGGCTTTTCCAACCCAAATGACTCTGTGACAAGCTGGGGAGGGCAGCCAGGGAGCAGGCAGGGGTGCAGGCAGAGGTGCAGGCAGGGCTCTGAAGGCTCTGCAGTGGGTGCAGGCAGGGGTGCAGGCAGAGGTGCAGGCAGGGGTGCAGGCAGGGGTGCAGGCAGAGGTACAGGCAGGGCTCTGCAGTGGGTGCAGGCAGGGGTGTGAAGGTTCTGCAGTGGGTGCAGGCAGGGGTGCAGGCAGAGGTGCAGGCAGGGGTGTGAAGGCCCTGCAGTGGGTGCAGGCAGAGGTGCAGGCAGGGCTCTGAAGGCTCTGCAGTGAGTGCAGGCAGGGCTCTGAAGGCTCTGCAGTGGGTGCAGGCAGGGCTCTGAAGGCTCTGCAGTGGGTGCAGGCAGGGGTGCAGGCAGGGCTCTGAAGGCTCTGCAGTGGGTGTAGGCAGAGGTGCAGGCAGGGCTTTGAAGGCTCTGCACTCTGCCCCTGCTCAGAGGTGTCCCCAGCACTGTCTCTGCCCTGCCCGAGGGCTGGGGCAGCTCGGCAGCCACAGATGTTCCTCCATCCTCCTCCCCAGTGCCCTGCAGCCTCCTGGTAGCCAGCAAGGAGGGAGGCAGCCAGCTCCTTCCCAGCCATCCCGCCTATCACTTGGGTCACTCTTTTGATTTTTTTTTTTTTTTCCTCACTGTCGTGGGAAAGACCCCGGGCAGGAGCTGAGCTTGGAATTCAAACCCCAGCTCCTGCCCCGCTTTTGGCAGCTGAGAGGTCTCCTTGCTGGAGCCGAGGGATTCCCAGGCTTTCATCCTCTGCTGGCTGTCAGCTCTCTGGTATGAGATGAAGTCACCTCCTTTCCTTCCTCCTTCCCAGCGCTGCCACTCAGGGCAGCCCCCCGGAGCCCCCCTGTCCCAGGCTCTGCCCGGCTGGGCAGCATTCCCTGCCTTTCCTCCCTGCTGCTCTCCAGCCCTTTATCTTGGCGTTCTCTCCTCTTTTCCAGCTCTTGGAGCCATTAGCAGAGCTGAGCCAGGTCCAGGAGGAGCCATGTGGAGGAATTGGATGAGGAAGAGCATCCAGTGGCCTGTGAGAAAACCTGGCCCGTGCCTGTGCCAAGTGTGTCTTCATTAGAGTGATGGCAGCCTGTGCCAGCAGAACGGGCAGCAGGACAGCACCTGGGCCCCCAGCCCTGTGGCCACACAGCCTCCCCCTCACTCCCTGCATGCTCCCTCTTCTCTCTCTGGCCTCCTCTTTGCCCTGGGCTGCCTCAGTTTCCCTTGCCCAGCCCGAGAGCTGGGCTGAAGGGCAGTGTGTGCAGAGGGCAGGGACCCAACAAAGCCACCACGCTTTTTTTCCTCCAGAGTGAGATTATCCTCTCATCACGATGAACCTGGGAGGAGGCAGGGATGGGTTTCCCGTGGGCAGAGGCTTTCCAGAACCTCTCTGTCTGCACTGTTCTGAGCACTGCACACTGCAGCGAGCAGCAGTGACTGAGGCAGTGGCTCTGCCCCATCAGAACACATGAATGCTGGAAGGCAGGGAACACCTTTGTTGCCCTGTTCTTCTAAAGTTTTTCTAAAGTTCTTTTCAGCCTTCTGAAAGTTTTTTCTAAAGTTCTTTTCAGCCTTCTGATGTTTTAGTTTTGTGGTGGAGTTTCTCACCCACTTTTCACGTAAATAAAGATTATTTTGCATTCCTTTCTGGAGGTGGAGAGAATTGATGGACTCTTAGTTTGACCAGTGTGGTTGGAGAGGACAATTTTCATCCTCCAATCCATGATCACTGTTGGAATTCTATAAATATCCAGGTCTGTAAATAAACTGCCCCTTTTCTTTTTTTTTTTTTTTTTGCCTTGGACATCCCAGTGCGTGAGTGCTGTTCATTTGTGTCAAATTGTGACAAGGATTTGTGAGGCTTTTTTTCCCCTCACGTGCCTTGACACAACCTTCCTTGCCATGTCTTGAGGGACTCATCCACCCTCTGGGATGGGGCACCCCAATCACAGCTCACCCTGAGATGAGGGAGGGTGTTTTATGAAGTGAACACTAAAAAAACAAATCCTCTTTCAGCGACGCATTGTCATGCATGTTCTCATGTCACAGTTGGGGAAGATGATTAGATTCTGTGGCTGGTGGTAGTGCTCCTGTATCCCTCTTCCTGGGAAGCTGAGTTTCCGTGGTTACCAGGTCCAGGGCTCTGAGCAGTAGAAAAATTAGAATCATTAAAAAAGAAGAAGGGAAAAAAAAAAAAAAAAAAAAAAGCCTGATAGAAATGATCTGAAATATCTCATTTTGCAAATTGGGCGCTCTCAGTTTTAAGGTCTTCAAAGAAATCGATCAGTGAGGTGTTATCCCAGAGCCCCTTGGAGCAAGGCTGAGGTTACAGGGAATTTCACCCAGCACTGACACTTGTGATGGTGTCACCACCTCGGGGCAGGGTTTCTGATCAAGTGGGAGGCTCCATGTCTTTCTGGTCTATTTTTTTTTTCTTTTTTCAAAAAATTTTTTTTTTTAATCTTTCACTTTTTAATAGTTTTATTTATCTCTCTTTTTTTATTTTATCAAAGGTTGGACTCGATGATCTTGGAGGTCTTTTCCAGCCTTAATGATTCTATGATCTGCTTCTTAGGGTGAAATTTTGCTTCTTAGGTTTCTGGTCCGGCTGCTGACCAGAGGACATGGAGTGATGGGATAAGGGGGAATGGCTTCCCACTGCCACAGGGCAGGGCTGGATGGGATTTGGGCAGGAATTGTTCCCTGGGAGGGTGGGCAGGCCCTGGCACAGGGTGCCCAGAGCAGCTGTGGCTGCCCCTGGATCCCTGGCAGTGCCCAAGGGCAGGCTGGATGGGGCTTGGAGCAGCCTGGGACAGTGGGAGTTGTCCCTGGGGTGGCAGGGCTGGCACTGGGTGGGTTTAAGGTCCCACCCAACCAAATCCATTTTGTGATTCCAGCTTTAGACCCAGCAGCTGTGCTAAAGTGTGCATGGGTTGGACTTGATGATCTTGAAGGTCTCTTCCAACCTAAAAATTCTGTGATTCTGTAAAGCCCAGGCACTGGGAGGAGGAGCTGCCTGGGTGTGGGGAGCACCTGCAGCCCCTTCAGTTCCAGAGATCAGCCCCTCCTCAGGCAGCCCCTGAAGGAGCTGCTGCTGCTCCTGCCAGGCCCAGCTCAGGGCTGTGAGAAGGGGCAAAGCTGCTCCCCGGGGCTGGAGCTGGCAGAGAGAAAAGAGCTTTATTCCAGCAGGCAGGATGCAGGAACTGGCTGTCCTGTGCCCCTGGGCCTGCCAAGGGCTGGGATGGGGGTGCCAGGGCCTGCCCTGTGCCCTCTCTGACTCGGGGTGACACCCCTAGGGAAGAGCTCAGCAGCTCCTCAGCCATTGCCATGGTTTCCTGGAGCATCCTCTCACCACTGCTCCGAGAGCTGGAGAAAAGGGATCTTCTCACTACAGGAGCCCTGCTTGGTGTTTTTTTCTTCTCTTCGGTTAGGAAGCAAAAAAAAAAAAAAAAAAGGCTTTTTTATTATTATTTTCTGTGACATCTGCAGTCATGAATTGGGCCTATAAAACACTGTGTAGGAGACTGTTCCTCCTTCACTTGATCTCCTTTCATTCCCAAGAACATTTTTCTCATCAAAGCTTGCAGATTTCAGACACGCCATAAGATATTTTTAATCATCTTCTGTCACGAAGTTTCCAAGTTAAAGGAGCCTGTGCCATGCAGAGAAAAAAAATCTATTTATTCTCCCTTGTTTAAAATACCCTGGCAGTCATTTTAATTACAATGCCTTTTCCCTACCCCTCCTGGGATGTGCAAACGTATTTACACAATTTACAGTAGAAGTGGTTTCCTTTCCCCCTCCCCTCACGCCTTCCCCGTCACCTCCCTCTCTCCCCCATGTGTGTAACATGCACAGTTCCAAATATCTCGACTTGGCAAATAAATATTACAAGATTCAATAAGAGGGAGCTGCATTTGCAAGTCTGAGGCTAATTTAATAAATGATGGCAGTAGCTTTAAAACACGTCTCCTATTTAAAGAGCACAACACCGATCTGTGGAAGGAGCTGTGAAGTGGGCTAAATTTTTTAAAGGCTTTAAATGAATCCTTTTCATCTAAAGCTTGGAAAATTAAACGTCTCCCAAGCTCGTTGGTTTGTTGGTTTGTTTTTTTTTTTTGGTGCAGCGTCGTCAGAGCAAACCTGGCACCCAGCAGGCTCCGGGCTCAGCGTGGGACACCCAGTGACGTCTGCAGACTGAGCCTTTTCAGGGGGAAAAGGAAGTGGAATTTGGGTGGAAGGAGATGTAAACACCCTTTCTATTTAGAGGAGGGAGGAGGCTGGAGGAGGCCTTGCTGCTGGTGCAGAGCCCCAGGCTGCAGGCCTCGAGCTGGGCCCGGCCCCGTGGGCTGTGCTGGAGGCCTGTGGGCTGTGCCCGTGCTCTGCTCCCAGTTTGTACAGGCAGCTGGGACCAGTTGCTGAGGAAAACGGAGCGGTGGTGTGTGGTAGAACCCGGTGCAGATGTCAGGGCTCAGCCAGGTCTTGATGCTGTTCAAGATCACAGCGACACCAACTCCGACTCAGAGGGCTGACATTGACTCTGTTTATTTCTGGGAATTTCTTCCCTTTATACTGTTCTACAAAGAACAACTCGGTGAAAAAAAAGGACAAATTTCTTTAATTACATTGGTCAAGTCAGAGGGACATCAAGGAGAAGACCCTCCTAGGGAAAGGAATGCAAAGGCCACAGTTAGGAAAACGTGTCTCTTGTTGACAGAAAACTCTCTGGGAAAGGAGTTTCAGAGAAACCAAAACATCACAGGCACCAACCAGGGCTACAAGATCTCCCCATCTCTTTATCATTTCTAAATCCCCCCTATCACTGCCCACGCTGCCTTTATCCTTTGTGCCTGCCTGCTCTCACACAGCTCTTCCAGCACGGAGGAGCCTCAGCCACCTTTCCTCCCTCCCTCTCTCCATGCAGAAACACAGCTTTAGGAGATTATGATGGAACCTTCTGGCCTTGAACTCTATTAAACTGTGCAAGCAGGAGATGGCTTTGGCAGGCTGGGTTGGGTTGGATTACATCTCTTCAGATCTTTTGCTTGTGAGATGTTTCAAAGACTCCCCCTTTAACCAGAGCTTGCTTCCTCCAGAAGCCTGGATTTGTCCAGTTAGGATCTTGGCTGGATTTGATCAGAGGTAACTATATCTCAGCAGCAGAGAAATAAATGTAAACCTGTAACCGACTGGGTATGTTTACATGTCAGACGTGTGCCTCCAAGCTGGGGGCCAAAATTTTCCTGGCGTGATGTCCTCAGGAGCCCAAAGTCCATGGAGATGCTGGAACCCACACTGGGCCCAGGAGAGAGCAAAGCAGCTCCCAGTGTCAGGGAGGACACAGAGGGCTTTTCAAACACCCCTTGGGATGATTCTCTGAAAAGCCTCGAGGGCTCTGACAGCTCTCCATCACTCCAGAGTGCCCAAAGGAGCCCTGACTGCCACCATGTCCCCTTCTCATTCTCCTGGGAAGTCAGGTTATCACCCTTTCCTCTCCTAATGCCAGCAGAGTCCTCAGACAACTCCCTTCAATCTTGGTTTTCAAACTACTCTCTTTGCTCAGCAGGGTGAAATGGACTCAAAGCTCTGGAGCTTGGAGGGGGTAGGGGTGTAAGAGAGGACAGAAAATATACATAAATCCTTCTTCTGCGGGCTCTTATCCACGGTGACAGCTACAAAAAAAGCACTTTATGGCTCCAGTCACATCACATGTCAGCGTGGTGTGCACCACAGGGAGACCCACCACACGATGGCTTGGAAACGGCAGATTCTCTTAAAAGTTTTAGGGTGATAAGGAAAAGAAAATGAGGAAAAAGCCTCAGGAAAAAAAAACAAAAAACCAATAGACTAATGCAATTCCCTTGAAGAGAGAGGGCATCAGAGAAATGAGAATGGCCTGTTCTGGGCATGGTCAGGACACTGAGAAGCTCGTGCAGCTCCATCCTGAGGCTGCTGTGCTCCCCCTGGGCCATGGCCCCAAACCAAACTCCACTCCTGCAGGGAAATACCCACACGTGGTGATTCATTTTTCCTGAATGATGGTTCTGTTCTACCCCAAAGTGTATGGTTCATTACTGAGTTGTTGTAAACCACCCCCTAAATTCCCATTCATTGTAACCCAAGCAACACCCACAATTTATCTCTTTCCCCCCCCGCCTCCTGCAAGCTCACCATTCAGGAAGCCCTTCAACACACCAGGTGAGAGGTGGTGAAGGGGGAAGGTCTCCAACACAGCCAAGTTTGCTTTGCTCTGGTGCACCCGAGTTGTTGATGCTGATTAACAACAACTGCTCAGTGGCTGCAGCTTCACAGGGCTGGGAGATGTTTGCAGGCTCTGGCTGAGCTGGTGTTTGCTGAGAAGCTGAAGAAACACCCCCCCCCTGCCCCCCGAGGTGGCTGCTGACCAGAGGTAAGGAATGAGCAAGTTTCTTTGCCTGAGTTTGAAAATTAGAATGACACCACTGGGAAAGGAAATAATAGCTGAGAGAGAGAGAGAGAGAGCTTGTAAGGAAAAGCAAATCAAAGTACACCAAGGATCTGTCAGTAAAGAAGCCCTTTCATGCCGTATTTTAAAAATGTATTTCTTCTTTTGAGTTATGCTTTGTGTTTTTCATTATATGAAATGAGGAATAGGAGCCCCGGCAGCACATGGTCTGGTTGGATGTCTAAGATATTAGCTGAGTATTTTCCTGCCCTAAGGGGCCAGCAGGAACTAAGACTTCAACCGTTACCTCCCGTGTTTCCCAGGTATTTGAATAAAATTAATGTTACTCAGAAGAATTGTAACAGCTTGTACAAAAAAAATCAGGTTCCTGGAAGAGCTGTGCTGATTTTGGGGGTATTACTGCTGTGATAAGGCTGATGGTGAGAGCAGGGACACTGCAATCTGCTTGTTAATCATGGGGTTTGCAGCCTGGGTTAGGTGAGGGCTGCTCCAAGAGGGAGCTTATGGAAGAACATTGGTGATGCCTCAGATTTTAACTTTTATAGTTTCAGATTCTGTGCTGCCCAAGGATGCAGTTCTGAGCCTCACATTAAGTGTCACTCAGCTCTCTTCACACAACAAGCAGACAAAACAAATCCTTTCTTGCTGCACACCAAGGACAACTTTCAGCCCAAAAAGCACAAACAAGAGTAGACTGAAGGGAGGAACAAGAAGGATGGGGACTCACAACCTGCAGCTGTCATTGGACAATTAAACCCCAACATGCAAATGGACCAAAACTGATCAAAATGCAAAATCTCCTGATCAGGGAGCCATTCTGTGTGGCCATTCCCAACCCACCCTGGGTGCAGCCTGGGTCAGGTTCCTGTAATGCCCAGGGTGGGTCCTGGAAGCCTTTTAATAAATCTCTACTTTAGTAAATCTCTACTTTATTCTCCAGCTCTGTCCAGCCTCTGTTTCAGGTCAGCCTTCCTCAGGCATCACTTGCATGTATGCTTCTGCACACCACAAATGGGAAAGAATTTGCATTTACCTTGTGAAGGGGTCACAAATGGTTGTTCCCCTTTGTGGCTGGTCAGGACCTTTCCACCAAGGGGGGAAAGCTTTGTCAGGTGTGGGGTTTTGCTGCAGCCAAGCTGTGTGTTTTCATAAATCCTGGAAGAGTTTGGGTGGGGAGGGACATCCAGAAACCAGGCCTGCAACGAGCAGGGACAGTGCTTGCTGGTTAATGTAAATCCCCAGTGAGGAGCGGAGGGGGTTGTGAAGATGTTTTTGGTTTGATGGTGTTCACTTCTGAATGATGGTGTTTTGGTGGCTTGTTTGTGTTTTTTACTTCATGACCAGGAGGCAGGGGGAGCCCCCAGCGAAAAGCTGAGCCCAAAAGGGACGTTTTAACACAAGCCTGTATTGCACAGGGCTTTAAAAGGCTTTGGCCTGTAGAAGGAAACAAATGCAATGGTGAGAAGCTCTGGGAACCAGCTCTGCTCCCTCGAGCTGTTCTGATGGTTAAGGGCCAGAGGCAGATGCCACATTTGTGCTGTTCCTGGATCAGATTTCCAAGAGGGCTCTTTCCCACGGTGTCGTTTTCTGCGCCCTCCCCAGGAAGCAGGATTCCACTTTCTGCCCAGCAAAGCCCACCAATGAAACAACCCTGGTTTTGCTGCTGAGCTTTGGTGCAGCCAGCACCAAACGTGCCTGAGGAGCTCAGCTCCCCCCACTCTGCAGAAATCAGAGCAGCCCCTGGATTTTGGCTTGATCCTGGTCAGGCAAAGCCTGCACCGTGGACCCCATCTGCAGGAAACCTTCTGCTTAGATCAACATTTCCCTTCTGAGCCAAAGAGGTGAGGCTGGAGCAGTTCCCAGTGGCTCTCAGCTTGTGCCATGCCTTCACAGAGCCCAGGGGGGTGAGAGGTGTGAGGTGGCTTTTGCCAGGCTCCCACAGGAGATGGCTGTGGAGCAGGGAAGGCTGCCATGGGGGGATCCCATGGAAAGCTTGGGAATCTGCTTCCAAACCCTGCTCCTGCTCTCCAAGAGAGCTCAACGGAGCTGACAGGGAAGAGAGTCCCTTGGGAAACAACAGCCAGCTGCAGCTGGAGGAGGATGCTGCACAGAAAGATTGGAAGGAGCATCCCTCCCCACGCAGAGCCCCCGCTGTTGTCACACCCCGCTCCCGTCTGGCAGCTCCTCTTTGCTCTACCTGCTGCTGTGGTTTTTGCCTCTCTAATCTGATTTAGATAACAACCCCAGTGGGTGCAACAGATCCACTCCCCCAGAGCTTGGCTGCCACTGGGAAGGGCCGGATCCTCCTCTCCACCACATCCCAAGGCAGGAGAGGTCAGCTCTGAGACTCTCCAAGGTGTTTTTTTCACGATGCTCTGTGTAGTGAAAGAGAGAGCAGGACTGGCCAGAGGCTGTGCTAGCAACAGACTGTTAATGGTGCATTCAGTAAATAATGTTTATTTTGTGTGGGCAAAGGCACCCACTGCCCACTTCTGCTCCAAAGGCTTGGTGACACCATCCTAACCCTGGTTGCTCCAGGGTATATCCAGGTTTGAACAAGCTGTTCTGTCCCTCCAGTCAAAAGTTTTGTCAGGGAGGATTTGGGGATCTCGCCTGGCTGTGGGATTTCTCCCCAGGGTGTCAGACTTGCTGTACAACCACAGTGGGACTCACCTCCACGGACCATCTGCTTTCCCAGGCTAGCTGTGTTGCATTTGGTGCTACATGCTTCCCTGATGGGAAAGTCTTGGCCAGAAATAGAACAGCCTTTCTCAGGCTCCCCGTGCGCTCAGGGCTGCCTCATCGATCCTTGTGTTGGGAGAATCCCTGCAGGAACTCAGGGGGTTTCCCCTCGCTTCTCTCAGTCCTTGTTGTGTGCCAGCCCCATCAGGTTTGTGGGATGGCAGCACTAGTCAGACCTGCCAAACCTGTGTGAGCAGCAGAGCTGTGACCCCCAGTGCTGGGAGGAGAGCTGTGTGGGGTGGGGCTGCAGCCCACTTGCTGCCCAGGCTGTTGTGGCAGTGCTGGGTCCCCCCAGCCATGCCACAATAAAGAGATAAAGCTGGAGAGGCCCAGCAGGAGCAGGGCAGAAGCCCCTGCCCATCAGCAGCAAAACCAGGTGTGTGTTTGGCCCGGGGGACCTGTGTGTTGAGCAGAGATTAAAAACCCAATCAGTGGCTTTTCATCTGCTCCTGGATAACTGCTGTGCCCTGAGCAGTCACACTGCCTCTCCTCCCAGACCTCTCCTCCACCTCCTCCCAAAGCCCTGCGTGGGCTGCTGATATATTTTTATTGATCTCTTTTTATGTAAAGCTCATCCCTGCCGTTCACTCCTGAGTAATATCCAAGGCTCTTTGTTCCCTGGCACAATGGAGTGTCCCTGGACAGCCCCGGGGACACCGGGAGATGCTTTAAAAGGTTAATGTCTCTGTTAGGTTACAAATCACTCCAAAACATCTGCTGTCACTCACAGGAGGTGGGAAACAATCACCTGGATCCTTTGACTAATAACTGAGCCCGAACAAGCTGCGCTCCCAGCTCTGGGAGGGTGTTGTGTCAGTGCTGCTGCGGAGGGAAGGCTGCTTGGGATTGCCTGACAGCTGAGCAGAGCAGCTTTTGCTGTGCTGCACCTCTCCCAGTGCTGCTCCCTTCAGGGGAGGGAGGCTGAGACCCTGGCAGGGAAGTGGGGTGCTGACACCGAGGTTTGTAAAGGTTCTCAAGGGCTCTTCAGGGGCTGGGGTGTTGCTCTGGGATGCTGAAGGCTCTGCCTGTGTGATGCTTTTAAAGACCACAGCGACACAGACTCCGACTCAGCAGGCTGACAATGACTGTGTTTATTTCCAGGAATTTCTTCTCTTTTATGCTGTTCTACAGAGAACAAGAACAACCCAGTGGGTGGAAAAAAGACAAACTTCTTCAATCACGTTGGTCAAGTCAGAGGGACATCAAGAAAAAGTCCCTCCTAGGGAAAGGAATGCAAACAAAGGTTACAGTCAGGAAAACGTGTCTCTTGTTGACAGAAAACTCTCTGGGAAAAGAGTTTCAGAGAAACCAAAACACCTCAGGCACCAACCAGGGCTACACCTGTGTGCTCCAGCATCCCATCACCGTGTGGGGATGCACAGCGTGTGTGCCAGGTGCATCTCTGGCACAGCCACGTGCTGGCTCTGGTGGTGCACCCTGAGTGTGGCTTAAGGATCTTGCCTCCTCCCTGATCATCCCAGCCAGGGAGGGAAGGGCAGGTCAGAGAAATAACTCACAGAAGGGCACACAGAGAGTTGTGATCCCAGCTGAGATCCCAGCAGTGAATTTATCATTGCAAGAAGTGAAATATGATTGCAAAAATTAAAAAAAAAAAAATCAAACTAGGCATGGCTCATGACTTTGACTTATTTGGGGAAACAGCTGGGCTGGGCTCTAACTTGACAATGAGAAACAAATCTGCTGCCTCCTTTCACCTCTTTCCCGAAGCCTCTGGGCCCAGCGTGGTGGGAGAAGCCTTGTTAGCATTTCATCCAGTCACATATTTCTCGTGTTTGTTGTGCTCTTGGTTGAGCTGGCTCCTAATTTGTCTGTCTTTGGGGGACAGCAGACAGCTGCTTCAGATGAGGTAACAGTAGGGTTTGAAATGACAGGCATCTGCTCTTTGTGTGAGCAGGGCATCTCCTGCCTCCCGAAAACAGCCTTGCAGGGGAGGTGTGTGCTCAGGGTCTGCTCCCTGGGGTGTCTCAGCTCCCATGGCTGTGCTGCCCTGATGGGATGAGTTTCCTCTGGCAGCTCAGGAAGCCCAGGTCCCTACAAACCCCACAGCCAGGCTGAATCCCGTGGGCTTTCTTGTGAGACCAGCCTGGCACTGCCAAAGTGGCTGCTCGGTGCTCGACCCTCCCTGTCCACCAGCTGATCTTTGAAGGGCTTTCCTGGCAAACCCCGGTGTCCTCTGCCCTGGGAATGGACACAGGGAGCAAACTGGAGGTTCTGTGTGTGACCTCTGTGTGGGACTTGGCTCTGTCCATATGTGAGTGAGAGCAAACCGGTGTCAGAGCTGAGGGAGCCAGGTCCAGCACTCAGAGGTGTCTGAATCCTGACAAGAGGCTTCCCCCTGGCACTGGGACCCCATGTCCCTGCTGAGCCTCAGAGCCAGCTGCCAGCCCAGCTCCCTCCCCCTCCTTTCTTTATTGGGTGTGGGAGGTGGTGGATTTTTCTTTTCTTTTCCCGGATACACCCAGCGCAGCAGTCTCTGCACGACACCAAATTAATTAATCTTGGGCAGGCGGAATGCAATTAACTACCCTGGAGCCTGGCCAAGGCAGGGGCAGCATCCCCTGTTCCTCCAAGAAACAACCCAGGAGCTTTCCTGGGCAGGACCTTGCTCTTTGCTGCATGGCTGTGGGGCAAGAGGCTTTGACAGGGGGCACATCCTTCTGGAAATGCCTCCTGCAGGCCCCTTTGCTGCCCTGCACTCACATCCCATTCTGTGTGTGACCCCAGTGCTGCCTCTTCCCTCCTCCAGCCTGGGGAGGTGGCAGGCAGAAGGGAAGGCAGCATCTGCAGGAGGTTGCAGCACAGTTGGCAAAGTCCTGGGCAAAAGTAATCAAGCCATGGTAGCGTTTCAAGGACCAACTGGCTGGATTTTATTTATTGCTGCCACTCACTGAGCAAATGGACTCGGGAGGAGATTCCTGGGCCGCGGCTGCTGTGTGAGACGAGCGGCTCCTGTTAAATAGAGCATCGCCTGACAGAGCTGTGATTGAGCTGGGGCTGTTCAAAGGGGTTTGGAGGCCGCCAATGCAGAGCATCTGCAGGCAAAATGGGCAGCTTTGGCAGGTCAGCTACTTTGAAAGTCAACTGAAAAAAAAAAAAAAAAAAAAAAAAAGCTTGTGCAGAAACACACAAAAGCGGAGGGGGTGGCTGCATTGATGGATTTGGGGTTCAGCTGAACCCCACTGCCCGTCCATTCCTCTGCACTCCCAGCCCTGCTGTGTCTGGGCCATCACCTCCTCTTCCTTTAGCCTTTCCACTTTCCTTGCTGTCCATCTGTGCCTCTGGATCTGTGTCACAGCTGTGCATCCGGGACAGGGGTGCTGCTCCCTGAACCCTTCCCGCTCCATGCAGGGCAGGGTTAAAAACCAGGTGGCTTTGAAAGGCAAACAGGGCTGTAAATCCACGTGGTGAATGGGGTCTGTACAACCCCCTAGGGCAGGGCTTGGCAGGACATCTCACCATCCCAGCAGTAAGAGGGCCACCCTCTCCTTCCACAGAGCCCCAGCGGCCCAGCGGGTTTGGGAGCGAGCACTGAGGGTGGATCTGGTTGGATCCGAATTCCCAGCCTGGATGAACAGCAGCTTCCCTCCAAGGATGAAAACCAAGATGCCCAATGACCAACGCCCAGCTCAACCCCTGGGCCAGGTCTTCCATCAGCCCCTTGTGTCCTTTGGGTGATCCCAATCCCTGAGCTGCACAGGACCTGTGGCACTTGGTTCCATTGGGATGTCAGTGTTTCATGGGCTGGGGCCTCCCCAGGAGCAGCCCTGTACTTCACACATTATCTTCCCCCTCCAAAGGGAGATTTAGAAGTGTAAGGACCAAGATTAAAATGTCAAATCCACCTTTCTTTGCTACTTTACTCCACTGAGGCCAACCTGTCTCTCATCTCAGGTGTTGACTGTGAGCTCCTTTAGAGCCTGGTGCAGTGAGCTTCTCCCACACTCTTATGATGAAACAATCTGAGTTACCAAAAATGCTGGATCTGCACCTATTTCAGACAGGGCTGAGCTGTTCTCCCACAGCACCAGTACCTCAGCCAGCAGCCACCTGGTTCTTCCCCCGTGGATGGTTGTTCTGCATCCGTGGCACAGGGAGCTGCTGGAAGCGGTTCTCTCTTGCATCTCGGCCAAAAATTTCGTCGTTGAGAAGCTATAGATAGCAAGGGCTGGATCAGATTTTTTTTTTAAAGCATCATATTTCTGGGAATATTCCCATCAAAGAGTTTATTGGCAAGGCAAGCTGGGCCAGGAGTCTCTGACTGGTGACAGTTTATATGTATTCAGGCTCCTGTGCTAGCCAGAGTCCTCCAGACGGTCGCAGTGAACCTGCAGAGAGGTTTTTCTTGAAATCTCCATGATTTTAGACAATAAAAGGAGCACTTATCTCGTGGGATCAGCCTTCCCCAGAGGCAGGCACACAGGGAGCCCCAGTCCTGGCCATGCTGTACTGAGAGCTCGGGGTGCTGCTCGCCCCAGGGAACGGAGCTGGGGTAAATCACGGTGTCGCCCCTTCTTCCACAGGGCCACAAAGCTGCCAGAGCTGCTGTGAGCATCTGTGCCCCAAAGACAGCATCATACAGAAGGCTCAGCCCTCCTCCATCCTGTCAGGCTCTCCTGGGAGCAGGGATCCCCCAAAGCCCATGCAGGAGTCCCCTCCATCCTTGGAAACGTGGACAGACAGGTTTGCTTCGGGAAGCCCAGGCTTCTGCCTGCTGCCAAAGGAATTTTTTTATGTGCTGTTCTTCCCCCAACATGACACAAGATTAATTACAGCCATAAAAACATTAGGAGCTTTCTAAATATTTTATGCGAATAAGCACACACAATATGAAGGTTTTACTTGTTGAGTTTTCGTAAAGGACGTTTTGTTTGTAATAACTAGGGAACCTGACAGGTGATTTTATTTTTAGTGCTCCTGTCTGCTCTGAAGGACTCCAAACACAGAGAGGAGACAAGGGCAATGCAAACCACGCTCAGAGTCCCTGGGAGGGGATATAAACCTAAATGAGAAGGGGATTAAAAGAGGAGAACCACAAATTCCAACCATAAACTTAATTGCAGTTGCCCTTGGGAAACTGCCTCCCTTCCCTTATTCCAGAGGAGATCTGGCTTTTGTGTCTCTCTGACTGGGAGCACTGGTGGTGTGGGAAGCAGCTCACAGGCAGGGGATGCTTGACAACTGCTGTGGTTTCTGACTCCGTGGCGATCCCCAGCCCTGACACGCAGCAGGACCTGGGGTTTGTGCTGAATATTTCATGCAGACACATGCAGACAGAGGCACCGGGCTCTGCTCTCCATTCTGATTTTTTTTTTCTCTGCTTCTTGAGGTGCATAAATGATGCATATTGTTTAAGCTTTCTGGTTTTGGGAGGGTGGGGAAGAGTGACAAATGCCTTTGCTGCTGGTTGCCTGAGTTTGGGGTGAAGCAGAACTCGTGCCTGCAGCTGCCTGCACAGTTTTAGCAACAGAGCAGCTCGCTGGCTGAGCCTTGGGCAGCCCAGCTGCATCCCCCTGGCAGTCAGTGGTGACACCAGGGCTGTGGCTCTGCAAGCCAAAGCAGCCACCAAAATGGGTCAGATAGTGACCAAATGCTTCCCTCCACCTTTCCAAGCATCCCAGCATGATTCCTTAGAGCCCTGAGCTCTCCCACGTGTATTTATCCACATTTTTCCTCTTCTTTTTTTTTTCACATTTTGTACCATTTCACTGAGGGCAGGACCTGGCTCCACATCAACCACACAGGGCCCATGCTTGGGCCAGATGAATTTAGGGGTCTTGTCCAAAATGTGTGGTTGTCTGAGATTCAACCTTCTCCTGTTGGATCCCTCCCACCCCAGGATCCATCCCTGCTGTGCTCTGGGGGGACCTGGTCTCTGAGGATGTGCCAGGAATCACCACACCAAAACCCCAGCTCAGCCTGGGCTTTCCCCTGCCTTCCTCTGGGATATCACCTGTGGATCCACAGAGAAAAAAAAATATAAATAAAATAATAACAAAACTATGATTTTAATAATAATTTTATTATTATTAAATAATAAAACAATGTTATTTTAATAATAATATTATTTATTAATAATATCTCTCAAATACCTCTCAATAAAAAACCTTCTGGGGCATTTTCAGCAGCTGGGAACAGCAATGAGAGGAATTCCTGGTGGAATTCCAGGCTCCCCTTTGTCACAGCTCTGGTGGGGGAGGCTGTCCACCCTTCTCCTTAGGAACTTCACCTGTGACTGACAGGACAAAACAAGCTGTCAAAAAACGAGGCAGAAATTGGCTGTCGATCAGAGCTTTTCTTTAAAGGTCAGACAAAAAACGACAATGAAAACCCCCAGAGGTGTGTGTGAGCAGGGATCACTGAAGGCAAAAATCCACAATCTGCAGAAGGGTGAGCAAGGGATGGCTCAGCCAGGGCCTCATCCTGCCCCAGGCATGATGGACCACCTCAATTATTGGGGATGCACTGAGCCTCTGGTGCCTCTGAAGATGGGAGCTGGCACATTCCAGACAAGCCAGAGGGGAATATTTTTATTCATTTTCTTGATTCTGTAAATAATCATCCATGTCTTCAACTTCTGTTTTATGTAAATCAACAGAAAGTCCCCTCTCCCCCACCACCCCCCTCCCCCTTAATCTCCTTCTCTGGAAAGATTTGGGATTCAGTGACTTTAATTATGAAGAAATTTATGGAGAAAAGTCTTAGTTAAATAGTTATATTAATTAGGAAGAAAAATGTTAGTATTAATTACTAAGAATTAATTATTATTCTTTGTAAATTAGTAAGAAATTCTGAGTTAATTAATGCTAGCAGAGGCCCCTTAGAGCTGGGGAGACCAACTCATGTAAGCCTGTGCCTGCACAGAGCTAATGGCTTCTTGGTGTCTTTTAGCAGATCAATTTTTTTGCTCTAAATGATTGTGCAAGTTAATAAAAAAACCTGTCAGAGTAAAAATGAAACATCTTGGCCAATATTTCTCCAAATTGTTTTGAGGGCTTTGACCTTTCTTTCTTTGTCCCAATTCCAGGCTTGAAAAGCTTTGCAATACCTTGACATTTTGGGCAGGAGAGGGGGGAAAAAAACCCCAAATTTGCACCTAAATTAGGGAATGAAGCAGTAAAAATGTAGATTTAGTCCCCTGGACAGGCTCTGTGGTTCAGCCTTACCTCCTTTATTCCTTGGGTCGTATCTACTGCTACGTTCTCCATAAATAATCTTCAGACTTCCTGGGGCTTTTAATACTAATTAAGTCTTCAAGTAGGCAGAAACGAGCTAAGGGACATTTATATCACAGGTTTCTCAGTCAGCATCGTGAGCACTTCCCTTCCTGGCTTCAAAGGATTTTCAGGGGAAGGTTTTGCAGCATTTTGTAAGGACCAGGTTTGGAGTTTGGAGTGGTTCCTCCCCACAGCCCGTGTAATCCATAATTACTGGCTTGGGGAAAACTTCATTGCTGTTTCTCCCCATTTTAAAACAATGGAATTAGATTTGGGGAGGGGGGTTTGGGGGCTTTTTTCTGAAATCCTGGAGGAGGCTTTGGAGGACAAAACCTTGTGAGCGACAGCCCTCAGACAGCTCCGGCTGCACAACCCGGTCCCGGTGGAATGAGGGCAAAATGCCCTGTAAGGGGAAATCTGCCCCGTGGCAGCACGTTCAGGGACTCATGGCTGGAAAAAAACAACAACAACATTTCCAGCAGGTAATTACTCTTCTCAAAATGACCCTCAAGAGCCAAGGGGTGCAAACGCCCGATGAGAGGCTCTGTGTGTGTGTGAGCGCCGGAGAGGACCCGGAGACCTTTCCTCTTCTTTCTCAGTTGTGTTTTCAATCCCTTCAATGCTAAAAGCCCTCATTAAAGTTTAATCCTCTACGCTAACCCTTTACATCCACGCTGCTGCTGCTGCCAGTCTCCCCCATTTGGAGCTGCAGAGCTGCCACCCTGCCTGGTTTATTGGATTTGCTTCCAGCCCGGTGCTGCAGTGACCACCTCCACAGCAGTGATTTCCCTTCTCTCTCTCTCTCTCTCCAAACAAAGTCTGTTTTTATCTGTCACAGCGAGTTTAGCTTCAGTGTTTGCCCATTGTTTTTTTCTGGAGAAGATGGTTTCTCTCTGTTGGCTGAAGGGAAAAGCAGTGAAAACAAGTAGTTGATTTAGAAACGCCGAAGAGGCAGTGCTGGGAGAGCTTCAGAGAGGTGCCTGGGGAGAGGGAGGTGGTGCCTGGCAGGTCTGGAGGGACAGGCTGAGCCTTCAGATCAGAGTCAGATTGAGAAAAAAGTGCTGACATTCCCTAACCAATGTGTAGGTTGCACCAACGGGCAGGAAAACATCACTTAAAACAGACCTGAGGTGCATCTTTTTGGTGAGATGGAGAAGGTTAAAATGATTTATTCTCCGTGCTCTTTCGAAGCCACTTCAAGAATGGATTTAATAATTTCTGGATAAACTTCTCATGTCTTCATGAATGGATTTAATAATTTCTAGATAAACTTCTCATGTCTTCACGTGGGAAACATTGGGTTCTGAGATGCTGAGGAAGAATTTTGACTCCTGAAAGAACTTTGGTACGTTTGCCATTCTTCTTTAACCAAACTGAAATGTGCTTTTTCTGGTCAACTGGATGCAGAGAATGACCTCGCCCGGGCCTGGTTAGAGGATAAACAACAGGTAACAGAGGTGAACAGGGAAAATAACTAGCTGGCTTCATCCAAAAATCCCAAGCAATCAATGCAAAGTCTCCAGTGGGCTCAAGGCCATGGCCCGGTGAGGTGGAGGAGATAAATAGGACAGGCAGATCAATCATGGACAGGAGAAAGGAGAGCAAACGTCACAAATTCAATATTTTAAAAAAAGAACAATCCAGAGTTAAAAGCTTTGGCTTGATGGGTTTGGCATTACAATTCAAAGCTTTTGTCAGCACTGGAAGATATTTCACCTCAAGTTGATGCTCTTTGGCAAAAATAAGAAAGTGGGGGAAAGAGATGGGAAAAAGGGAAAAAAAAGCAGCCTTTTTTTTTTTTTTTAATCCTGTGCAAAGAAAAAAAGCACCTCAAGAGAGAGATTGCTTCGATCAAAAAGCTGTGTAGCATCGCGTGTCCTCCCCGAGAGACCACGGCCAGCACAGCCCAGTCAGTAATTTGAACAGAGCAGCAGATAAATACACAGATCTTTTAAATTCCAGGCATGGAACAGAGAGGGAAGGTGGTGAGTCACAGAGCTGGAATAGCTCTGGCTGAGAAAGGCACCAAGGCAGAGGCACAGGCAGGGGTGCAGCACCCACCTCCCACCCTGCTTTCACCCCCCAGGAGGAGCAGAGCTGGTTCTCGTGGTGGAAATTGTTGTCTGGGTTTTTGCTGTCCTCCTCTGTCTCTTTAAGAAATTTTTCTGAAGTTCTGTTTCAGCCCTCTGTGTTTATCTTTTGCAATGGAGTCAGACACGATTTTACATCAACAACTTTCTTGTTATTGTGGTTGTCTAACCACGTTTACACTCCTCTCACAAGGAGGAGGCTGCTGATGGGCTGTGGGGTTGCCCAGTGTGGTTGAAGAGGAAGATTTTCTTCCTCCAATCCACAGTCACTGCTGGAATTCCATAAATGTTGAAGCCTGTAAATAAACTTCCCCCTTTTTTTTTTTGCCTTGGACATCCCAGCCTGTGGGTGTCATTGATTTGTGTGGAATTACGACAGGAAATGGTTCCAAAGGATTTGCAAGGATCCATTTCACTCACGTCTCTCCTGTCTCTCTGTGTGACCCAAGCTGGGAAGTTTTCCCCATCCTCCCCAGCAGACCTGAGCCAGCAGATTTTGGGTGTGAGCTCACAGAAAGAAGAGGCACAGCAGGTGTGATGGCAGAACCAGGGGATATTTTGGGTGGGGAGGGATTTTAAAGCCCACCTTGCTCCATCCCACTGCCCTGGGCAGGGACTCCTTCCCCTCCAAGCCTCATTGTGATGACCAGCCCAGTGTTCTCTTGCTGCTCTGAGCTTTCCAAAGGGAACTTCCAAAGTGGCTCAATTAAGCTCCACAGTTGTTACAGATATTAATGAAGGGAGACAGCTGGCCTCCAAAGGCCCAGCTAATTTCCACACCAGATCCTTGTGCTGTTTGAATATTTTAGGATCTTTACTAAATTCTTTCAAAAACAAAGACATCAAGGGTGCCCTTAGCTCTCAGTCAGAAGATGCACGTGGCCAGGATGAGGGGAAAGGGATCCTTTCTTGGCTATTCCTGCCAGGAAAACAAACCAGCCATCCAGATATAGCAGAGGATCTATTTAAAAACCTGAGTCATTTTAATTTTGGAGATGGCCAAGGAAGCCCTTGACAACATGCCCCGATAAGGCTGGTGGATCCTGAGCAGGGCTGGGCAACACAGTTTTGAAGTTCATCCCCTCCAAGTATCAGTTATGGCTTCAAACCAAGCTCAACAAAGCCCTTGACCCAAATTTCCAAAGGGCTGGGATGGGTACGAGCCTGACAGTTCTGCTAAAAGCATGCTCTGCTCAGCCATGCAGTGAGATGCTAAATGAGGGCACAATTTCAGCTCCGTTTGGGACGCAGGAATTGGGGAGGACAGGCAAGGAGACTAATGCTGGCATATTTTATTTATTTAGCAGCGAAGGGATGTGTTTCCTCTGCTGCTGCTGCTGCTGCTGCTGCTCAGGGATGAAGTGGAGGCTCTCCCAATTAGCTCCCAGCAACGCTCACACCTCTCCCACGAGGCTCCTTGCTTAGGTTATCTGGCAGGGTTTTTTTTTTTCTCTTTTCCAGCTTGTCAGAGGTGAGAGGTGCTGTTTTCCCTCCCGTTTAATGAGCTGCTCCGTGCCTGTCAGCGCTGGCTCCGCTTTGTGTCTCCCTTCACACCTTGGTGGGGAATTCTGAGGTGCAGTGTCTGGCCCCTGCTTTGGGCTTTCACGGCGTTTCCCAGTCCCACGTGCAGCAGCAGGGATCACTCCTTAAATTGGATGGGGGGGAAAAAAAGCAGATTTTCTTCTGAGAACACGGTTTGCAAATGGCTTCTGTGCCCTCTCACCCTGCTGGCTCTGAAAGGAGCAACGTGTGCAGCACGGGAGGGAAAGGCACACGAAGCCAAGAGATGAGGCAGCCTTCTCATACTCACTCTCCAAAGCCAGGGCGTCCAAGTCTTGCAGGTGTTTTTTTTCTTGTTAAAATAAAAAAAAGAAAGAGGTGTTCTATAAGCAGCTTTCCTTATTTCAGGGCAGTGTATTTAGAGTTTGAAAAGGACTTGAAGGGGAGGTTTGGGAAGCTGGTGGCAGAGCTGGGCGTGTTCTCCTGACTCTTGGCTGCTCACGAAGTTCAAGCCATCCTCTGAACCGAGGAGATCATATCTGGTGGGATCGTGGGGTGAGTGAATGCTTCCTTCTGCAGGAGCCAACACCACTTCCCTCTGACTTTAGGGCAGGACTTGACAGGGGAAGGTTTCAAAGCATCAATTCAGCAAAAGCACTCTCTGTTCTTGCTGAGTGCTCCCTTCCAGACCAGCTGAAAGCTGCTGGGTTTCCCTCTCACTGTGCACAGAAAAGCAGCTCCACAGTGCTGTGGGCCCTGGCTGAATCCTGAAGCTGGGGAGGACGTGCTGACCGTGATTCTGCATCTTCCTTTGGCTCATGGGGCTGGAGCCATCTCCTGTGTTGGAGCAGACCAGGCCAAGTTTAAACAGAGTGAGGGGTTTCTCCAGAGGGTCCAGGAGACCTCAGCTGAGTTCCCCAAGAACAGCCAAGCCGGGCCAGGGCTTTGAGCAGCCTGGTCTGGCCTGGTGGAAGCTGTTCCTGCCCATGGCAGGGGGTTGGAACTGGATGGTCTTGAAGGTCCTTTGTTGTATTCCTCTGGGGAATGGTTTTTCCACCCCCAGAACTCCCTGAAGCCTGTGACCATGGAGTTTGACGCTTCCTTCCTATCTTGACCCAACTGGCTGAGGCCCAGCTATCTTTCCTGAGCAGGAGACCGGATAAAGTCCTGTTCTTCCTTGTTCTCTCTCTTTCTCCCCCAGAACCCTTGGAGAATAAAGCCTTGGACTGATCCCAGGGGGTGAGAGCCTCTTTTGGAATCTTTTACCCTGTTTCCCTGAGATATTCCTCCAAAGCCCCTCCAGGAATTGAGCTAGCCACAGGAGGCCAGGGTGGGGTGGGGCAGTGGGGGGCTATTTCAGTCCTTCCTAGCCCAGCCCAGCCCAGCCCAGCCCAGCCCAGTCTGTGATTTCAGGTCACCCAGGCACTGAGTGAGCCCCACGGGGCACAGCCAGTTCAGGAACATCCACCAGGGCTGGCCAGGACTCCTTCCACTTTTTGCAGCTGTCCTCCTTCAAATGAACCATCTTAAACCTTCCACATTTCCATGAAGAAGCCCTTTAGCAGGGTGCACTAAGGGGACAGAAAGGGCCAGCTTCATCCCTTCCCTTTCCTTCCTGATCTGCACCCATTTTGCACGGTACAAACCACTCTCTAGAGTCTCACCTGAGGAGATATTGAGAAGTTCCTCACGGAGCCTGCAAGGACCTGGCTGTGCAGTCCTGGCTCTAGCCACAAAGCCTCAGCCACTTTTCTTCTGAAGAGGTGGGATTTGTGCTTGGAATGAAGCCTGAAATTAGCCTTTTCACTGGAAGGGTGGTGGATGGTGGATGAGGATCTTTCTCTGAGCCTGTGGGAAGTGGTCCAAGCTCCATCCCAGAATGCCTTTAAAAGCACAAAAAGTCAAACTTGGCGTTAGCAGCTCAGCTGCTTCGAATAACACAGAAGGAGATAGGGGAAGAAAATAAACAAACCCAGATTTTAACAAACATCTTCTGCTTCGAGCCTGTTCTGGATTTGTTGGCAAGGTGAGCGCACTTTCCAAAAAGCCATTTAGGGTTTTTCAGTGGTGAGTTCAGATCTTGTGTTCACTTGAGAGGGGGGAATGACAGAAAACAGGAATGGGGCAACAACACAAACTGACACACCCCCCCCCCCCATTTTATATAAATTAAATCATCAGTCTTAAAGTAGACATCAAAATTACAATATAGCTCTTGACTTTCGGCAATTAAAAGCATTTTGTGATGACTCACTTGATTAAAACAAGATCTTCCATTTAAAATGAAAATTCAGAATGAAAATTGCTTTTGTTGCACCGATTATTCTATTTTAAAACTCCTTGCTGTTATCACCCTAATAAAAAGCTGTCACTTCTTCTGTCAAGCAATTCACAACATGAGGCATTTGCATTTCTCTCCGACTTGTGTTTATTTCAGTAATTACAAATGGATTCTTCTTTTAAACCCCCCCACCCCTCTCCCTCCATCCTTCCCCTCCTGTCCTCTCCTCCCTCACCATCACAGGGTGAGCTGCTGCCCTTCACCTGGGCTGTGCACAGAGAAATCCCACGCAGGGAAATTAGGGGAAATTAGGAAAGGAGGAAAAATAAGAATTATCAGCAGAGTCAGTGCTTTCTACTTCTAAAGAGCAGCAGTGGGTTTGACCTGTGGAGCCAGGGAGGCCAGGAACCACCCCCAGCTTCTCTCTGCCTGATATTGAGGTGCTGCAGGAGGCTGCCCAGAGCTGGAATCAGCAACATGACAGCCACTTTATAATAGATTTAAAAAAAAAATAAAAAAATCCCACAACAAAACTCTCTTTGTGCTGAATGGAATGATAATTCCCTGCGCCATTAATTGAAATTTTGATTGACTGGATTGAACAAGGCATGATAAAAGCCAGTTTCACTTCAAGATCACGGGCTGGATTGTGGGTGGGTGTGAGCAAGCGAGCCAGGCTTGGGGAAGATGGGGAATAATTTCAGTTCTGCTGTTAGCCTTTCCCTGGCCTGATTCAATGCCAAAGCACAAACAGAGCCAGAAGTCATCCTCCTTCTCATCCTGCCAACCAATCCAGCAGATGAGACTGGCCCCAGAAACTGGTCCTGCTGTCCCCATCCCCAGCACCCTCCCCTCCAAGGAATGCTAAAGAGGCCTTGGGGGCTGTCACTTGCAAAATGTGAAAGGATGGATGTACAGGAGTTAATTGGAAAGGGTAATTAGTGAAATAAGCCGCCAGTGGAGGAGCAGGGTGTCCCTGCTGCAGGCAGCTGGGCTGGTTGGGGGTACTGGAGTGTGCTCACCCCCCATTATCCTGCTCATCCCCAGCTCTCTGCCAGCTTGCCCCGGGCTCCAACTCCTCCCTGGCTTTTTCTGCTGCCACCAAATCTGAAGGAGCAGCTGCAGCCAA
The DNA here is from genome assembly GCA_016584745.2 of Phylloscopus trochilus trochilus. Classification (NCBI taxonomy): domain Eukaryota; kingdom Metazoa; phylum Chordata; class Aves; order Passeriformes; family Phylloscopidae; genus Phylloscopus; species Phylloscopus trochilus. The sequence continues at coordinate 1,218,679 of WQNJ02000044.1, read as the reverse complement.
GTTCACACCAGGGCTGCTGGATCCTGTGGTGGATCCTGGTCTGACCCAGCCCAGGCTGGCCCCTGGGCACCCACAGCAGGGAGCCAGGAGTACCTGAGGTGTAGGATACTCCCAGGAGTATCAGAGGTGTAGAATACTCCCAGGAGTGTCTGAGGTGTAGGATACTCCCAGGAGTATCTGAGGTGTAGAATACTCCCAGGAGTACCTGAGGTGTAGGATACTCCCAGGAGTATCTGAGGTGTAGAATACTCCCAGGAGTACCTGAGGTGTAGGATACTCCCAGGAGTATCTGAGGTGTAGAATACTCCCAGGACTATCTGAGGTGTAGAATACTCCCAGGACTATCTGAGGTGTAGAATACTCCCAGGAGTACCTGAGGTGTAGGATACTCTCAGGAGTATCTGAGGTGTAGAATACTCCCAGGAGTATCTGAGGTGTAGAATACTCCCAGGAGTGTCTGAGGTGTAGAATACTCCCAGGAGTATCTGAGGTGTAGAATACTCCCAGGAGTGTCTGAGGTGTAGAATACTCCCAGGAGTATCTGAGGTGTAGAACACTCCCAGGAGTATCTGAGGTGTAGAATACTCCCAGGAGTATCTGAGGTGTAGAATACTCCCAGCACGTGTGTCTGTGTGAGGATTTGTGTTTGGGGTGCGTGGAGCTGCGCGTGTGGGTGGATCACAGATAAACAATAAACACACACGTTCCAAAGTTCTGCCTTTTTGCCATCTCTGGCTCACAGCTCAGGACATAAAGCCACGCCAGTCTCTCTCTCAGCTTTTAATCTCTCTTTCCATAGGCAGCTGCTCTCTCTCTCTCTCTCCCCCTCTCCAGCCTGACAGCGCCGTGCTCTGAGTCGCTGTTCCAGGGCTGAGGGTTTTCAATTTATCTGCACAAAGCACTTGTGCTTAATCTGGAGACAGCAGGGACGTCCTCAGCCCCTCACCCGGGCTGTGCCAGCAAGACCCAGCAGGGCAGCACTGCCACCTTTTTTTTTTTCCCCCTGCTTCTTCCTTTTGGGTAAAATGAAGCCAAGAGCTTAAAGGAAAAAAAAAAAAGAAAAATAATAAAAAAAGAAAACCTGCCAGGTTTTCAAGGACAGTGTGCTACAGGTAACTAATTTTCCTCTTCTCTTTTAGTATATTTTGCCCTGACATTCTGAATTCCAGCCATGGTACAGTCCATCTCTCTCACCTGGTTTTTTTTCTTGTGTTTAAAGAATGCGTGGATGTGGCCCTTGGGGTCGTGGTTTGGTGGTGGGTTGGCAGAGCTGGTTTAATGTTTGGACTCAATGCTGAGAGGGCTTTTCCAGCCTTAATGATTCCATGATTCTCTGTGTGTCTCCTGGGTGCAGGTTCATGACCAGGGCTGTGTCCTCAGCCTGGGGTTCATCCGAGCCCCCTCTGAGCTGGAGGAGAAATCCTCACACTTTGTGCTCCAGGTGTCAGAAAGCTCCTGTCCCCTCCGAGCTTCTCCCCACAGGAGCATCCCAAACCACCTCAGCCCCTTACTCAGGTTCTGAGGTTTCCTCCCAGGCACCACCAACCAATGCAAGTTTGGGATGAGGCAGAACTGAACATTGAAACACGGGAGAAAAAATTCCCTGGGGCTCTTTGATGATTTCCAGCGCCAACATTTCCATTTCAACACCAAAAAAAAAAAAAAAAAAAAAAAAAAAAAAAAAAAAAAAAAAAGTGCTGAATTTGGAGAAAAGGCTCTCTTTTTGGGGCCTTTTTTTTTTCCTGTTTTCCTGGGTGCACATCTCTCAGTGATGAAAATAAGAAATAGCAATAAAAATACCATCTGAGCCTCACTTATCCAGGTTAATAACTAGGCTGAAGAAGCAGATAGAGCAGAGGCACTGCTCTGACTCGTGTTTTGGGAAACAGGAGCACACAGTGCCTTGTGTGTTTTCTCTACAAAGACCAAAATCAAGATGTAAGGAACCAGTGAGGAGGATGAAGGGGCCACTGAGCAGGGTATGATTAATCTGCAACCTGCTTAATCAGCCTCAGGATAGCTGAGAGTTGTCTCTGGATAATTGAGATCAATGGAGTATCATTAGACACTGCTTTAAAGAGCACCCAGCTTCAAACGCTGAGCAAAGCAAGAGGAACCAGGGCAGTGAGGACAGAGCCCAGGAGCAGGGGGAGGATGCTGAGCAGCCACAGGGAAATCACCCTTGTGCTGCACAGGGGATGCTCAGGTGGGTCGTGGGGATTTTATTCGAGATCAGGACCTGTGACTGTAGCCATGGTTCGTGCTGTGATGTTTTGATTTCTCTGAAACTCTTTCCCAGGCACTGTTCTGTCAACAAGAGACATATTTTTCTAACTGCATCCTGTGTTTTGCATTCCTTTCCCTTGGAGGGACCTTCTCTTGATGTCCCTCTGACTTGAGCAATGTGATTGAAGAAGTTTGTCTTTCTTCTTCACCCATTGGGTGGTTCTTTGTAAAATGGTATAAAGAAAAAAAAAAATAACCAAAAATAAATGGAGTCGTTGTCAGCCTTCTGAGTCAGAGTCTGTGTCCTTGTAACCTTTAACAGCATCACCAGGTTGAGTCTGTCCTCTGAAAGAGGTTGGACCAGGCATTCTCATGAAGGGTTGGATTCCCTTCTGCCTAAACTGTCTGAACAGAGAAAATGTGTCTGTTTGGTTGGTTGTTGGTTTTTTCTTTTACCCCACTGTGCTGATGAGGTCAGGGAAAGAAGGTCGTTAATTCCAGAGTTTATAAGAGGAAGCTTTTAGCCATTGGTTTCTGTCCAAGTCCTGGCACAAGAATCGAATCCCCAGAAAACAAGACCCCAGTGAGGGAGAGAAGTGTCATTTCAGATCAGGGCAAAGCCGAGAGCTGCTGGGCACAAACAAAAGGAGATTTGGCAGCCGTTGACCACGCAGGCTTTTTCCTTTCTTCTCCTCCCCAGTGGCTATGGAAACTGCCTTGTTTGTCCTCCTTCCTGAGGGAGGTGGGAATGCAGAGCTCCCCCGGAGGGGAAAAAAAAAAAAAAACAAAAAAAAAAAAAAAAAACAAAAAACCCCCAAAAAACCCCAAAAAACCAAACAAACAAACAAAAAAACCACAAAAAAAAAAAAAAAAAAAAAAAAAAAAAAAAAACAAACAAAAAAAAAAAAAAAAAAAAAAAAAAAAAAAAAAAAAACACAGAGCCAACACCAACATCCCTTTGCCTTCAAGGGCCTGAGGGGCTGGGGGCTGTGGGGTCAGGCAGGGGAGCAGGACAGAGACCCACAGCAGTGGGTGTCCTGCCTGGGGACAGGGAGAGCTTGCTCTGTCTCCCTCCTGATTCCTTGGGTGGCCATAAAGCAGTGAATCCACCCAGTGAGAAGGGGTCCCTGCCTGTGGCTGGGGGTAGGAATGAAATGATCTTTGAGGTCTCTCCCAACCCAATGCACTCTTGATTTTCTCTGGTCTGAGCCTGAGCGGCCACACTGCTGGTGCCCACCAGTCAGGTCATCTCCCTTCCTCATCTGATTCATTTTGGTGAGTGACCTGGAGATTTTAAATCTGATTTTTAGTATCTGCTTCCTTCGGCTCTGGGTGGTTTTGTTTTTTAAACCCCAAAGCCCTCGACAAACTGCTTTTCACAATCTCTCATCTATCGAGGACTTTTTTTTTTTCAATGCAAATCCCCAGACTCCAGAAGCTCTGGTTTGAAAAAGGAAAAGTAACTGTCACGAGAGATTTGAGCTGCTGGGCTCAGGGATGGGCGTGAGAAGTTTGAGGTTTTACAGATTAAATATCAGGGAAGCTGCCATGGCCTCAGGGTGCTTTCAGAAGAGCTGTGCTGGGGATCAGTGGTGTTTACAGCAGAGGCTGGTGCGAGGAATTTCTCTTTGATTAGCAAAACACGGAGCAGTTTGGGACCAGCCCTTCCCCTGCCCTGTGCAGTGCAGGTTATGAGAGGCTCCTTCCAGCCCCTTGCTGCAAAGGAAGTCTCTTCCAGCTCTTTTGAGTGGCTTGCAAAGGTTAATGAATAAGGAATCAATTAATGGTTTCCTAGCCTTGCACTTTTTTTTCTTTTCATTTAAAGGGTTTCCCTTTTTGAAGATTAGTTTAATGTTGAGAATAACTTGGGTTTGCTGAGAGCTAATTAAACGTGGCACCGTCTCTCCTTGCCCTGTTCTCGCTCCTCTGGGACTGCAGGAGCTGCTCTCCCTGGGCAAGGAGCCCCTCCAGCCCCTGCCTGGGGCAGCAGAGGGGGCTTCAGGCCCCCACAACTTGTGTAGGACAGCACCCTAAAGCTTTTTGGGGTCTGGGCAGCTCTTTCTGGCTCCAGTTTGCTGAGCTTGTGGCTGCAGCCAAGGGCAAATGCCCCACGGGTGCTCTCAGAGGTTGGCAGCTTCAGGAGGGGCTGGGGCACCAGGAACTGGACAGGATGAAGCCCACACGAGTTTGGAGGGGCCAGGAGCAGATTTCTCTCCTGTCTCAAGAGGGATCCAACCTGAGACACTCAAAGGAGTCACTGGGCATCTCCTCAGAAAGACAGACACAGGGCAGGGGCATCAGAGGGATGCAGGAGGAATCCCTGCAGCTGCACCCACCAGTCCTGATCCTGGCAGGCCAGAGCTGGGGTCAGTCCCATCACAGAGCTCAGTCACAGCTCCCCTGGGACTCCCTTGCACCAGCACACTGAATTCCCATTTTCCCTTAGCGTGGGCACTGCTCTACCAGAATATTTCCCCACCTAGGAGAGCCTGAAGTTCATCACAATCTTCTGTGAACCCAGAGCCATCAAATGCAGAGGCAGGACCCACTGAGCTCAGCACACTTGGCTGAGTTTTCTCCATCAATCTGGCCCATTTTTTACAGGACCAACCTTGAAATGGAACACTCAGCACACATTAGCAAGTGGTAGCAGCAGCAGCAGCACCAGAAAACTCAGGGGTTCGACCTGGTGGCAGTATTTAATCAGGAAAGTGCTTTTATCTCCCCTTCTGCATTGGAAACCCATCACACCTGGGCAGAGCCTCTTGGTCTGCGCTGCTTGGCCGAGATTTTTGTCTGATTTATTACAGCAGTTCCCCTATTACCAAAGAGCTGGAGCAGAAAACACCCACCAAAGGTTTAAGAGCCTAAAATGGGTGTTAATTAGCCCAGCAGGGAAGGCAGGGTTTCAATGAGGTTTGCCTTTAAACTGCTATTAAGTTTGACAATGTAAAGAGATAAATTTGGTGCTCTAATCTGAGCCTCGCCCAATCAAATAGATAATGGGTTGTTACCCGTACCCAAAATGTAAATAATCTTTAACTTCACGGGGTTTTCATGGGAAAGGGATGGTGTTGATATTTGTGACAAAGCCCTGCTGGCCTCTCTCTGGTCCCCCCACACAGCACCCACCAGGAAATGCCCCTTAAACCCTCCTGCTGGGCAGGGATGAGGGAGAGGGAGAGATGGAGGGGAGCAGAGCAGGACCAGGGTCCAGTTTTGGTGCTGAGGGATCTTGGCTCCTGCTGTCCCTGGGCACAGGTGCTGGTTTGCACCAACCTCCTCTGGAAGAATGCACTAGTTTGGCTGCAGTGGGAAAGGTCTCAAGGTATTTTTAAGGAAAAAAAAGTCTATTTTAATGATTTTTTTTTAAAGTGAGAGAGGAGGAAAAAAAAAACCACAAACAAACAAACCCCAGATGCCTAAACCCAGACAGCCCTTGCCAAATATTCCCTTTCAATCTCAAAATTCTGCATGAGGACAACATCTCTGTCCAGCCTGCAAGGAAATTCTCAGTTTGAGCATCGTGTCAGAAGGAAAAGCCACTTTTCTAAAGCTCTATTCCTATTCTTTTCCTTTTTCTACTCTTTCCCCCCCCCCATGTTAATCTAATCACCTTGCACAGGAAAAGTCGGGGGGGGGGAAAGAAAAAGGCAATGGGAATTTACATGCAGTAGGATTTTCACTGGGACTTTTAGATATTTACAATACCTCATGGAATAAAGAAAACCATTCTGGATTATGGACTTGGAAACCAGGCTGTGCACTCGTGTGTGTGTGTGTGCATGTGTATAGGCACTGAGATATTAGCCACAGACCCAGAAAAAGAGCCCACAACAAATTTATCTTTACAACTCTTAAATTATCTTTCAGTTGACACTTATTAACCTCCTGCCAAACTCATTATCTACGTGAATAAAGCCCAAGCTATCAAACAGAAACGGCTCATAAGGCTGCTGCCCGTGCTTGGGGAAATTGTGATTGTGGACAGGCAAGCTGAAACAAGGTTTTATGTGTTATTTTTTTTTTTTTTATATTCCGCTGAAAAGCCAAATCCTAGACCTTGCTGCAAGAGGCTCCCAGCACGAGGCAGGCAGAGTGTGCAACTGGCCAAATTACCACGGAGAGAGCTGTGAAATGCAGGCGGAGGAAGCACACTCTGCCCTGATTTACACTTTTATGTCTAAGGGGAGCAAGGAGTCCTTCCATCCCCTCGCAGGCTGGTTGCTGTGAGTTTCCTTGGGGCTGGTGGGTGACATTCAGAGGTCAGGAGCGGAGGGGATTGGTTTTGTTTGCTGACAGGGACAAGTTTGGGGTTTGCAGCCTTTTGTGGAGGGGGGAGTATCTGTTACTTCGTGGCTATTAATTTATCGATGGAAATAGGCATTTCTTTTGGCCAAATAGCACAGCCTCAAGGAAGGCTGGGTCTGGATTAAGTCAATTAAGTCCTGGGTCTGGACCAGCATTTTCCATCCTGCTCTGACAGTTTCCTTCTGGGTGACTTCAGGGAAAAAAAAACCAAAAACATATTACAGACATGTCTCAGTACAGCTCCCACTAAAGGCACAATGAGTGGTAATGTCTATAAAGAGTAAGAAGTGGAGGTTTTTAGGAAGAGGTTTTGTTGTTGCTTAAAGGAAAGAAGGGATTTGCATACCCCAACCTTCTGGAGAGGCAAAAAAGCCCCCTACTCAGCAGCTGCTTGTTGAGCCTTGGTATTTGATGGCTCCAAATTAATTGAATAAACAAGGCATTCCTGTGCAAAGAGCAATTAGAGGCAGCCAAGTCCTGCTCCTTTCCCCAGCTGCCTCTGTGACAGGTTAAAACCCCTTCCCTGTGCAGCTTCTGGAGCCTGCTAAGCACAGCTCGGGGCTGACAGCCAGGCTGAGATTTCCCTGCTAAGGCAGCGGCCAATTAACCCGATGAAAAGGAGGGAGATGGATCAGACAGGGCTTCTGCAGGGGCAGGCAAGGCCTTTTCAAGTGAGGGAGAGGAGCAGGGAGAGAGATAGAGAGAATTCAGGGGTCCACAAACCCCCCCTTGGTGCCAGCTGGTGGCTCATAGGGCGCTTTATCTCAGCTGTCCCTACAGAGAACAGCACTTGAGGCTACTATCCTGAGATTTCCTACTTCTGGTTCTCCAAACACTGTCCCCCACCCAGGATGTGTGTGCACATCCCAGCTGTGACTCCCAGGCTTGTTCAGGCCACAGGAAACCCACCCCTGTGTGTGTGTGTGTGGGGTCAGTGGTGTCTCAGTGCCTGTGCTCACGTTCTGGATGCACCCGGCAGCATCTGCACCAGTGCCACGGGCAAGCTGGGCACACACAGAAGGGGACACAGGCAGGGGAAGGAGCAGAGGGGCAGGGAAAGGAGCAGAGGAGCAGGGCCAGGAGAGTGGCCATCCCTGGGGAGCCAGGGATGTGCTGTGGCGTGGCTGAGCAGACTGGCAGCGATAGCAGAACGTGGCAGCCTGATTGTGTGTGCGGCCAACCTTCACCACTGACTGTGCCCCATCCCCAGCTGGCCTGTGCACGTGTGAGCCACGGAGCAGATCTGTTTTATCTGTGACCTGCAAAGGCTCTGCGTGTTCTGCGAGGCCAGCTGATGAGGTGATGCTGGAGGTGGGAGGGAGAAGCCATCCCGGTGCCGAATCCAGAGCATCTGCAGAGCCAGAAGGAAATCCAGCCCCTCCTCAAGCCACTGGTTCTCAAGCTGAGCCAGTTTTTTTTTTTGGATTTCCCTTTGTTAGGCTCTAAATTACTTCCTTCATTCTCTCAGCCCTGGCATTGTCTCCAGCCCCGGGGCCAGAGGCAGGCACGGGGCTGATCCTCCCCGAGCTCTGCTGCCTGGTGGGCTTCAGAGACACGGAGAGGCTGGGGCAGGGTGAGCATCATCCCTCACATCCACGGGAGACAGCTGTCAGCACAGCTGATCATCCTCTGCCCGACGCTGCTCCCCCCACGCCTGCCTGCCTCTGGGAAGGGCTGGTGCTTCCTCTGTGCCACCAGAGGGAATCCAGACAATCGCTGAGGGTGGAGGGAGCCAGGCAAGAGGATCAGAGCCTGGTGCTTCAGGGCTGAGCCCTTCCTCCTGCCTGTGCCACCCTGACACCCAAGTGTGCAGCCCTGGTTGGTGCCTGAGATGTTTTGGTTTCTCTGAAACTCTTTTTTCCCAGAGAGTTTTCTGCCAACAAGAGACACGTTTTCCTGACTGTAACCTGTGTTTGCATTCCTTTCCCTGGGAGGGACTTCTTGATGTCCCTCTGGCCTGACCAATGTGATGGAAGAAGTTTGTCTTTCTTCCACCCCTTGGGTTGTTCTCTGTAGAACAGCATAAAAGGGAGGAAATTCCCAAAAACAAACAGAGTCATTGTCGGTCCTCTGAGTCGGAGTCTGTGTCGCTGTGAGTCACCAAATGGGAGCTGCAGGACCACAGTTCACTGCTGCTGTGCCTCCAGGGGCTGGGGGATTTGTTGGCAGGGTGAGCCCCAGGCTGTGCACTGCCCCAAACAGCCCAGGAGAGTGAAGAGGGAACTCACAGCAACTGCTCCTGTTCAAGCCAGTGGAGCAGGACCCTTGCTGACCCATGCCCTGCTTGCCCAGGTAAGCACTCCTGTGTCCATCCACGCAGAGGAGAGCTCTGCCCTGAGCTGAACTTCCTGCTGGAGACAGATGAGAGATTGCAGCGTGTTTAATTCATGGCCCCACGTTTCTATTTCTGGCCGGGCTGTGTGAGGGAGGCACCTCCAGGCACTGCTTCCCCGTGTCCTTTGCGTGCTGCTCTGGCAGCAGTGCATGCTGAGGGCAGCCTTGTTGGGCAGGTTGGGGGTGAAATGGGGCCACAGCAGCTGAGCCAAGGGCAGAGTCCTGCTGGAAAGGGCCACCCTGCTGCAGAGGGGCTCCAGGATGGGCTCTGTGGCCCCACCACAGACCTGCCCCAGCACTCTGCACCTCTCCACAGGTCCATCCTGTCGTGTTGGGCACTGGTTCCCATTTGAATGACAGAAAAAACTAGGCTTGGAGGTGTCAAGGTCATATGCAGGTATAAATTTGAGTTCAGGCTCCCCTGAGTGTGAGATAAGGCTGGAGATCAGCCTTGATGGGTCAAACGCTGTCTTCAGCCTGGGCTCACCCTCACATGGGGTCTGTAAGGGGGCACAGCCACTGCTGCATCTACCCCTCCTCCCCAGGCAGTTCCTCATCCATCAGATTATCCTCCAGACAGAGCAACCTGCCCAAGGGCAGGTAATTCATGGCTGCAGATGGGCTCTTGCATCACTCTGACCTACAGCACTGCAGTCCCTCCTGCCATTGGCTCCTGCAGGAACTTCCTGGGCCAAGGCGAGCTGCAAGATCAAGATATATGGAGGTACAGAGATCTATAGATATCTGTGTTTTTCTCTCCTTCCCTCTTCTGCAAGCTGCTTTGAGAACAAAGTCATTTGGCATGGTATAAACAGGGAGCGCGCTGGGCACGCACCGGCTCAGCCGAGTCCCCCTGCAGCCCCTGCTGTTTCCAATTTGTAGCCCACGTTTTAATTCCCTGCCCCACTGTTCCCTCCCTGCTCTGGTAAAAGCTGCGGTCCCGCCCAAGCAGCGGCTGGCAGAGCAGCTGCCGTTTGCAGCCAGATAATGATGGAGACACTTTGGTTCTCGTTGGGGTTCCAGCCGCGGGAGCCTTGCTGCTGCTACCAAAGGACAAAGTTGCTTCTCCTGCTTTTTATCCTTTTCCTCCCCCCCGCCCCCTCCTCTTCAAATGCAGGATTTGATTTGATTTGATTTGATTTTATTTTATTTTATTTTATTTTATTTTATATCTTATCTTATCTTATTTTATTTTATTTTATTTTATTTTATTTTATTTTATATCTTATCTTAATTTTATTTTATTTTATTTTATTTATTTTATATTTTATTTTATTTTATTTTATTTTATTTTATTTTATTTTATTATTATTTTCCTGTATAAACTCTGCATCCCGTTCTGTTAGAGGCGGAGGGATGGAAAGGTTTGCGAAGCAGAAACGGTGCCAGAACTGCTCGTAAAGCATCCTTGTGCCTCCTGGGGTGGTGGAAAGCAAGGGCAGATAGATCCACGCCTGATTTAAGAGCAGAACAATGCTCCTGCATCCTTCCTCCCTCCAACCCAGCACATGCCACAGGATTTGTGCCGAGAGGCAAAGCTCATCTCTCTGGCAGTCCCGGAGTGCTGGGTGGATCGGGTTTGCGGGCAGAACTCTGGGAGGGGAGCGAAGGGGGAAAAGGAGAAAGTCACAGGAGCGGGAGGAGGGCGCCGGATGGAGCATCCTCTGCCCTGCAGCTCCCTCCGCTTCATTTCTGCTGCATTGACAGGGGGCAGAGCCTCCCCCCGAGCCTCCCCCGGCACCGCTGGGCCCCCCGGCTGGGAGAGCAAAGGGTGGGATCTGCTGGGCTCTGCTTGAAAATGAAATCAGCTCAGTGGCTCGGGGCTCTCCATGGCCAGGATCTGGAGGGAGGCAGGATCCAGGGTCACCTGGCTGAGCTTTTGGGCTCTGTCTGACGCTGTTAAAGATCACAGCGACACAGACTCAGACTTCAGAAGGTTGGCAATGACTCTGTTTATCTTTGGCAATTTCTTCCCTTTTATGCTGTTCTACAGAGAACAACCCAATGGGTGAAACAAAGACAAACTTCTTCAATCACACTGGTCAGAGCAGAGGGACATCAAGAAGAAGTCCCTCCCAGGGAAAAGAATGCAAACAAAGGTTACAGTCAGGAAAACGTGTCTCTTGTTGGCAGAAAACTCTCTGGGAAAAGAGTTTCAGAGAAACCAAAACATCTCAGGCACCAACCAGGGCTACAGACCACAGTGACACCGGCTCCAACTCAGCAGGCTGACAATGACTGAGTTTATTTCCAGGAATTTCTTCCCTTTTATGCTGTTCTACAGAGAGCAACCCAAGGGGTGGAGGAAAGACAAACTTCTTTAACTACATTGGTCAAGTCAGAGGGACATCAAGGAGAAGTCCCTCCAAGAGAAAGGAATGCAAACAAAGGTTACAGTCAGGAAAACGTGTCTCTCCTTGGCAGAAAACTCTCTGGGAAAAAGAGTTTCAGAGAAAACCAAAACATCTCAGGCACCAACCAGGGCTCCAGATGAGAGCAGCCAGCAGGAGAAGTCCTTCCTGGAGGAGCCGCTCCCGCTCCTTGCCAGGTCGGCAGGAGGCTGCTGTGCTGTGAATCCCCGAGCTGTGCTCAGCTCCCCGCAGTTCTGCTCTGCCCTCGGGGAGGGGCAGCACACACGAGAGCCAAAAGATCTGGCTGGGGTGGTCCAGCGTGCAGCATCAGACTGCAGGTGAAGGTTTTCCTGCTTCCATCTCCGATCCTCTAGATCCTAGTTGTCTTAGACAGATGGACAGGCATCAGTGGACACCTTATTAAAGACCACAACGACACAGACTTTGGCTTCAGAAGGCTGACAGTGACTTCATTTATTTTTGGTAATTTCTTCTTCTTTTTTTTTTTTTAATACTGTTTTACGAAGAACAACTTAATTGGTGAAAGAAAAAAACAAACAAACTTCTTCAATCACATTGGTCAAACCAGAGGGACGTCAAAAAGAAGTCCCTCTTAAGAAAAGAAATGTAAACAGAAGTTACAGTTGGAAAAGCATGTTTCTTGTTAACAAAAAAGTCTCTAAAAAAAGAAGTTTCAAAAGAACCGAAACACCTCAAGCACAAACTACAGCTACATACCCTCTCTTTCTTCTTTCTTCTTCTGCTGGCTCATGAGTGAATTCAATGAAATTGTGGGAGATTTGTTAGGATTAAGGTCAAATAAAAAGTGAAAAGGCAATTGGATTTGGTTTATGATTGATTACAGCAAGTGCAGATATTTATTAACAGCCAACAGGATAACTGTCAAAATGATTCTCTATCAACAAAAAGAACCCCCAGCAGATGAGTCAAATGTTTTCAGCGTTGTGGGAACAAGATTAAATCAAATACAATTGATGCAGCAAATAAAGATGCCAATGTTAACAGCTACTATATAATTTCAATTGGTCAATCTCTATTTATAGATATAAATGTGGGGTTTTTTTCTTCACTTTTTAAGGAGTCTCTGCCAATTGCAAATGCTGTCAGTGCCTTGGGTTAGGAGTTGAGTCACCTTGTCTGTTCAGCATCAAAGACAGGGAGAAACAGAGAGGCCACAGGGCCTGAGGGACCTGCAGCTCTGGTCACTGCCAGGTGAACCTGGGGCAAGGACTCACCTGTTTCTTGACTCAATTTTTCCCCATTTCCTGTTTGTTTTTAAAAAGAGTGCTTTGAACTTGGGGGAGCACTGGAAGCCTTGGGTGCTGCCAGCTCCTGTGCCCACAACAGCCCAGCCACTGCCACCCCAGAGTGACTGTCCCTCTGCCAGCTCCCAAAAAACCACGTTTGTGGTGGCAAGGGGTGGCCACACAGGATGCTGAGCCTGCTGTGCCTTGGACAACCCAGCCCTCCCTCCCCCAGGCTATTCTGGGCCTCCTCCTCCTCCCCTCTGTGAGTGGCTCCTATTAGTACAGAGCCATTAAAATTCAAGGTCAGATTTGATTCTGTATTGATCATTACCAGGCAAATTAAAGACATCTTTCTTCTCTTCCTCCTGTGTTGCAGTGCCAAGAGGCTTCCCATTGTTCACTTTCACAGGAGGCTGCTGCTGCTGCTGCTGCCTGTGTCTCCTTGGATGGGATCTGCCCCAGCCACCAAGGCTTCATCTTTCCTGTTATTAAAGAGAGATTCTCCAGGTTTTAACAAAGGCAAAAAAGTGGCTGTGAGTTTGAAAGACTGTAAAGGCTGTTGGTTAAGATCTCTGGATTGTAGCTGAATGCAGGAATCCCTGTCAGAAAGGGTAAGTGCAGCAGCAGGCCTGTGGCAGCTCTCCCCTGTGCTGGGTTTTGGCTCCTCACAAGCACAGTGTGGGACACCCTGAGGTTGAGATTTTCACCTTCTCCCCTCCCCATTCAACCCAAAATAACCAGCACCTCCTGTTGTATCCCTCTGGGGAGGTTTACCCCAGAGGGAGCCCCAAAGCTGTAACTGTGTGATGTGACCCTACCTTCCCCTGCTATCTCTGACCAATTAGCTCAGTGCCATCTTATCTATCCTAAGACAGAGAGTCTACATAAACCCCTGTTCTTCCTAGTTCGTCCTCTTTGCCTCTTTGCCTCGTGCTCTTCTACCTCCTTAGCTCTTTCTTGCCCCTAAAATCCCTTCAAGAATAAAGCCTTAAAAGTAAAGTAAAACTTACCTAAGTAAAAAACCTCTTTGAGTCTCTTCCCCTTTCCTAATATAATCCTAGCCCAAAGTCCTCCAAAATCTGAGTTAGCAATCAGAGTATAAGAAGAAAGCAAAAAAAACAAAAATAAAATATCAACCTCCCCTCTCCCTTCCCAAGGCTTCAGCCCCTGCAGGTCTCCCCTGGTGCCCTCAGGGGATCCCAGCTCCAGGGCTGGAGCACATCAAAGCCAGACCTGCAGCTGGCAGCTGCTGCCCCAGCCTGTGCAGGCACACAGGAAAATGCTGAACCCAGCCCAAACCCCTGCCTGGTGCTCTGGGTGCTCAGCTGCTGGGTCTCAGCTCTCCCAGGCTGTGTCCCCCCTGCCAGCCCTCCCTGCCTTTTGAAGCTGCCCTCTGCCTTGAGCCCAGCTCTGGATGACAAACTCCAGCTCTGACCTTACAGGGAGCACTTGGAGGGGAGTCTTGACGCCAGTGTGAGATCAAAAGAGAAACGCTCTGACAAATCCCTTTGTAAAGCATCAGGACAGCATCTTCCAAATTATTCCTGTTTATGCTTTGCCAGTGACTCATGCGCTGATGTTCTGTCCTGTAGGTTACTCTAAAAACAGGAATAATTACGCTGCTAATTATCATTTGAATTATTCATTTTGTTCCCTTCTTCCTTTCTCCTGGAAGAGGGAGATGCATTGTCAGTTGTGGCTGTCTTTGGCACGGGCGTGATTAGATCCTCTCTTGTGCAGTGACGGGGGGGGGGGGGAGAGATCTCATCAAAACCTGCCGCCAAAAAATGGAATTTCACAGGTTTCCACAAGTTCAACACCTCTCCCCCTGCAGCGATGGAAATGTGCACCTCCATCTCCGCATGGGTACACACATGTGCACACACACCTTACAAAATAATCCATCCCCTTCATCAAAAAGCAAACCCCCTTTCCTTCAGCTGGAGGAGGAAGCAGGCTCTAATGAGCCTGGGAGCGTGTGGCACATGTGTTGGTGTGTGTGTTTTCCTAATTATCGCCTTTCAAGTAAGATTAAACATCTTCTCAAAGCTGGACATCTTTCCAATAGGTGAGTGAACTCCAGGGCTGATGGTAACATGAAAAATTTTCCCCGTCACAGGCAGACAAACAAATTGTGGGGTGGGTTTTTTTTTTCCTCTTTTTTTTTTTTCCTTAGGAAAAACATTGCAGTGAAATTACTGCCCCAAGTGCAGTTGGAGAGAGCCCAGCGTTGTTCTTGCTCAGGCTGGGGCAAATCAGGACAAAGTCCAAAGGTGGTTGTGACAGGAAGGAGGTGTGAAGCTGGTCTGAAAGGTAACTTTGGCACCTGATTCTTGCTCCCAGATAGAAGATCTCAAGGTCAGGGCCCTGCTCTGTGGATGCAGCATGGGCTGAGGATGGAGCTGTTCGGTGGCACAGCCTGAGTAGCTCACACCAAAGGTGCTCCTGGAAGGTGCTCACCTGGAGGACAATGTGCTGGGGACAAACCCTGTGTCACCCCTCTCTTCCCTTCTCCAAGGAATCTGCTCACTTGAGGTGAGATGGGGGCAAAGCAGCCCTGAGCCAAGGCCCCTCTGCACTGTCCCCTGCCCCACCACTCTTTCAGGAGAGCAATCCTTGTCCAGCTGAGGTCCAACACCCCTGACAACTTGAAATACTCCCCCACTGTCCCCCAGGCCCCTGTGGCCAGCTCAGTTTCCTGGAGGGGCTTTGGAGGAATATCTCAGGGAAAACAGGGTAAAAGATTCCAAAAGAAGCTCTCAGCCCCTGGGATCAGTCCAAGGCTTTATTCTCCAAGGGTTCCAGGGCAGAGAGAGAGAGAACAAGGAAGAACAGGACTTTATCTGGTCTCTGGCTCAGGAGAGAGAGCTGGGCCTGAGCCAGTAGGGTCAAGATAGGGAGGAAGAGTCAAACTGCATGGTCACAGGCTTCAGGGAGTTCTGGGGGTGGAAAAATCATTCCCCAGAGGAATGGAACAACAACTCAAGAGCTCCTCTGCTCCACAGCTGAGCAGGGCTGGGGCTACTCCCACTGGCTCATCCCCCAGCACCTTCTGCCCTGTGGGTGTTGTAATTCCACACAAAGAAGCCACACTCACACATAGGGGATGTCCAAGGCAAAAAAAAAAAGAGGCAGTTTATTTACAGATTTTAGCATTTGTAGAATTTTAGCAGTGATCGTGGATTGGAGGAAGAAAATCTTCCTCTTCAACCACACTGGGCAACCCAACAGCCCATCAGCAGTTTTCTTCTTTATGAGAGGAATGTAAACGTGGTTAGATGGTTACAATAACCAGAAAAGTTGTTGGTGTAAAATCGTGTCTGACTCCAATGCAACAGGTAAACACAGAGAACCTTATAAAAACTTTTTAAAGAGACAGAGGAGAACAGCAAAAAAAAAAAAAATCCAAACAACATGTGCAGAACATCCATCCCCTTCTCCTCCCTCCTGCCCCAGCCACAGCAGCACTCCCTCCCTGGGGTGTATGTGTGTGCAGGGAGGGACCAGCAGCAGCAGCAGAGATCCCCATTCCCTTCACGCTCCCTCCCCGAGCATCACCCGAGGATATCCATTAACTTGAGCAGGCTGGTTCCTTTATCAAGGATTCCTTAAGAAGATCTGGCTGCCTGGGAAGCCGTGTGTGCTTCAGACGATGTGTCTGCACTTCACAGCTTTATTTGTTTAACAGGGCTGATAACAGCGCTGCCTATTGCACTGAGAGACTTCCCCGTTCAGGCAACAGGTTCGTTCCTTTATCATGCATCAATCTAAACTGATTTCACCCTGGAGACTCTAAAAAAAAAATAAAAAAAAAGGTGCACAGTCAGGTTATTCCTCGAACAGCTTTATGTTGATACCAGGTCATTGTTTCGCTGTATTTAAATTATCAGGGAAAAAAAAAAAAAGGACACAGTGTCTCTCTCTTTCTCTTTCTCTCCCATTATCCTTTGCTGAAACAAAGACAGAGGAATGTGTCAGGGAAAGGATTTATCAAAGCCAACAGTCCAGTAGTTTTATTTCCTTCTTGTCAGACACAGGGCCCTTATTCAGCTCTTTTATAGGAACCCTGGATTTGCCAGTCTGGATCAAACCCAATCCCTGTCTGTGACAGCAGCCAGTTCTGTTGGCTTCCATGGCAGCACACAAATCCCCTGAAGCTGGAGCGCTGGAGGCACCCCAGCCAGGCAGCAGGAACCCTTCCCACCTTGGGAAGGTGTAGGCAGGGCACTGGAGCCATGAGGTTTGTGTCCTTTCTGGAGATTTTAATGCCCATCGATCCAGTGCCTTTGCCTTGTGCTTTTGTTTACTTCAGAGGAAAGCAAATAAATCCCAGCAAGGCGGGTAAAAGGCCATTATTCTGATTCCAGAACTGCTTGTGCAAACACTGCTCTGGTGTGAGTGGTGTTGCAAGGTGGGCAGCAGGCTCCTGGGATGGTTTGATCTTTCCCATCACGACCACTGAACATTTTAACTCCTTACACGCGTGGCCAAACATTACCTGGTTTGGTTTTACTTTGCCTTTGGCCCAAACAGAATTCTGAGGCCAGGGGAGGGATATCAAACCCCCTTGCCTCAGGGCTCACTCTGCAAGGCTCCTCTCCTTGCACAAGCAGGGCAGCTGGTGCTGCTCACCCTGCTCAGGAGCCACCTTCCCCTTCCCAGGGAGACATTCCCAGGGGATGCAGAGGAGCAAGAACCATCTGCCTTCAGCCTCCCAGCGCTGACACAACCTCCCATCCCCTCTGACCCCCCCAGCTCAGCCCACAGAGCCGTGTGAAGGAGCAACGTGGGCCCAGCTGGGAGAGGAGCAGCAAACTGGGAACCCCTGGGAGCCAAACAGCCACCAAGGGAAGGGCAGCAGGGACAGGGAGGGGAGGGAAGGAGGGAGAGCACGGAGCAGATGGCTGGGGAGGGATGGGGGAAGAGGAGGGAAGCAGCCAGATGGAGGACAGAGAGGAGCGGGGTGAGCGACACAAGCAATTCTCTGCGCTCGTTCATATTTAATCGAGAACTTGCTGTTTGGCATTTTGGAGTTCTTTGCTTTGGAGGAGCACCTCATCCCTGCCAGGGGCCAGGCCCTGGGGCTGTGCCCCTGCTCAGGGAGCTGCTCCTGCCTCCAGGAGATGTGCCCCAGAGCCAGGGACCTCTCACTGCTGGCACGGGGCAAGGAGGAGAGGAGAGGAGAGGAGAGGAGAGGAGAGGAGAGGAGAGGAGAGGAGAGGAGAGGAGAGGAGAGGAGAGGAGAGGAGAGGAGAGGAGAGGAGAGGAGAGGAGAGGAGAGGAGAGGAGAGGAGAGGAGAGGAGAGGAGAGGAGAGGAGAGGAGAGGGAACTCGAGTCCCTGTGATGGGCCATGCTGGGATGGGGCAGCTGTTGAGGGTGGTTGCCTTCTCCAGCCTCTCCAAGCCCTGGATGCACTTCTGAGAGTCTCCCTGAGCCCCCTCATCCTCAGCATGGGCAGGAAGCAGTAAACTGAGGCACGGTGTGGTCACCTCAAGGTGTCCCTGGTCACACAAGGGTGTCACAAACCTGTCTGAGAAGGGGTCCCAAGGACTGGGATCACTGCTGATGCTGTTCAGGGAATGAGACTGAAGGGAGTAACGCTCTCAGCAGAAAATGTGGGGTTTCCTGTCCAGCAAAGGACTCTGATTTTTTTGGACAGAAATTCCAGCTTTTTTCAGAGTTCCACAGAAGCCAGGATGTCTTGCCACTTTGACACATCTCTAGCTGATGGTGCCTTAGCCCAGTTCTGGGAGGAATAATAAGAGTAATCATTATTATTTGTCACATCTAATCCACCCTTCTATCCTGTGGGATCCCAGAGCTTGTTAGCAGAGCACAGGGCTAATTCTGCTCATCTCTGCCACCTGCGCCCTGCTCCTGAAGGCAGGGTTGAAAATACTTTGGTATAAGCCTGTAATGTTCTGGATAAAAAAAACACAAAAAACCAGCCTCAGCTCCTGGAGTGTCTTCCATTGCAGAGGGGAAACTGAGGCAGCATAACTTGCCTCTGGGGGAAATAGTGGTAGAATTAATTACTGGTCTAGTTTTGTATCTTCCTGGAGTTAATGTTGCCTGGTACTTTAACAAAAGGGAAAAAAAAAAGAAAAAAGGAGGGAGGAGTTGGCCTAAGGAAATAAAAAGGGAGGATGGACTTCCCAAAATGAAGCTTTGGGCACAATGGTTTCTGCATAACAGTAAGATGAAACTGCCCTCTCCTCTTGTTTTTAAAATATGTTTTAAAGCAATCCTTTAATTTCTGGGTGACAAAGACAAAAGCATCTGAAAACCTCTCCAGTTTTCTCTGGCTCCAATATTTTTTTTTTTAATTGTAATTATGAAACTGTCCCATTATCATATTGTGATGTGGAGCCTTTCAAGTAATGAGAAATTAAAGTGAAGTCTTGATTACCTCCCTTGAGAACAAAATGTGATGGGGAGAACAGAGAAAGGGGGAAGGGAAGACACAGACAAGTTTCATAAAAATAAAATAAAGAAAAAAATTAACCATGGATCCTTTAGTGTTAATACAAATGCTTTATGACTCACCTCAATCATTTCACATTATTTAATAACAGAAAGTCATTATTTCCTGGGAGAATCAGGATAAAGATTGTTGGGGTGGAGAGAGGGTTGTGTGGGTTTTGTGTGGTTTGGGGTTTTGTTCTTTTTTTTTTTTACAATAACTAAAAATTGGACTTTAGGTGTAGTTAGAGCAAGACAAGGTGTGAGGCAGGGAGATGCTTTAACCCCTCACAGCCACCACCCTTCTTGAGCTGATTGTGCTGCCAGGGATGGACTGTGCAGGTGATCCAAGGCAAGGGGCTGCTGGTACCCAGGGCAGGGGAGAACATCCCAAAAAAACCCACCCTGGGCAGCTCTTGGGGCAGCTCAGCAGTGCCTGGCCCTGCCTCAGGGTGGGTGTTGGCTTTGCAGGAGCAGGAGGTCCAGCTGCTGGTCAGATGGTCAGTGCAGGACCCTGGGGGCAGCAGGGACAGGGCTGGCCCATGATGAGACACTTTTGGCTCCCCCTCTGAGTCCCTCAGCCTCTGTCTGAGCTGACCTGTGTCCTAGGTTACAATGTAAAATTGTGCCCAAGGTCTGTATTCTATCCCCATGAGCCGTTGGAGCCAAGGTGGGGCAGTGTTCTCCTTATCTTCTGTTAATGAGCCCAACAATGCCTTCCTGGAGGAAGTTATCTCTGGTTAATGGGCCATCAAGGACCCATTGCATGACTGATAAGATGAAATCATCCCATTGTGAGATGCTCTGCCCAGGGGGAGGAGCCAAGCATTCCCACCTGGATATAATCCAGGGTTTGAGACATCACGAGCAGCTTCTATCCACTGGACTCTCAGAG
This sequence comes from Phylloscopus trochilus trochilus, assembly GCA_016584745.2. Taxonomy (NCBI): domain Eukaryota; kingdom Metazoa; phylum Chordata; class Aves; order Passeriformes; family Phylloscopidae; genus Phylloscopus; species Phylloscopus trochilus. The sequence continues at coordinate 1,198,831 of WQNJ02000044.1, read as the reverse complement.
GAGACAAGAGCTACCAGACGTTTCTACAGGAATCACTGCTTTGACAAGAACATCTCATCTGGATTCCTGGAGGAAGACTGGACCCTTCTCATCATCACCAGACCCTTCTCTCTCAGGATCATCTCTGCTCCAGCGGAACCACATCTGCCGCTCCAGGAGGATTTCTGGACAGCTTCAAACACCCTGACCAACAGGGTGTTAGGTTGTATCATTCCATTTATTTCACCTTTTTTTCCTCTCTTCTTCTATTAAATTGTATCTCTGACTGAGAGTCTCACTGGTTTTGCTTTCAAACCAGCACAACCTGGCATCTGCCTCCCCGACTTTAATCTTGCCTTCTCTCTTCTTGTTGCCAGGGATGGTGCTTCACTCATTCATGTTCCTCCTCCTGTGGCTTTTATATCTCTTGCTGTTTCAGGCCGGTGTGAGGAAAGGATTGACTCCTTGTAGGAAAGGCATCCCTGGAATGAAGGGAGATGCCATGTTCCTGGCCAGATTCACAGCTGTACCCACAAGAAGCACAGGAACCTCCCTCTGGTGCTGGCCAAGGCACCACCCTGCCATTTCCAGAGCAAGCCAGTGTGTCACCTCCCTGGGAATGGGAAAATGGGGAAAGAGGAAGGAGCCATGAGCAGGGTGTTGTTCACATCCAGGCCTGTGCCCAGGCTGTGGGGCTGGGGCTCACACAGAAATGTCTCTTGCAGCTGTAGCTGATCCCTGTGTGCTCCTGGGAGGTGAGGGGGTCAGCCAGCTCCTGGAAGTGGCCTCCTCTCTGCAGAGGCTGAGTTAGAAAGGGACAGGAGCATCTCCCAGTCAGAAAGGGACAGGAGCATCTCCCAGTTACAAAGGGACAGGAGCATCTCCCAGTGAGAAAGGCACAGGAGCATCTCCCAGTTACAAAGGGACAGGAGCATCTCCCAGTCAGAAAGGGACAGGAAATCTCCCAGTGAGAAAGGGGAAGGAGCATCTCCCAGTGAGAAAGGGACAGGAAATCTCCCAGTTACAAAGGGACAGGAGCATCTCCCAGTGAGAAAGGCACAGGAGCATCTCCCAGTTACAAAGGGACAAGAGCATCTCCCAGTCAGAAAGGGGCAGGAAATCTCCCAGTGAGAAAGGGACAGGAACATCTCCCAGGGTGCTCTCTACTGATCCAGCTTTTCAGCCTGGGGGAGCTCAGCTGCTCCTGAACTGCCAAGGGTGACAGGAGCTGTGCTTGCCACGAGGCAGGTTTCAACCAGATGGCTCTGTGCTACCTGCACACAACCCCAGTGAGTTACAGAGTTCCAGCTTAGCCTGGAACCACCCCACTTGCTCGTGCCTCAGTTTCCCCACCTGCAAATGGAGATAAGTGCTTTGATTCAGGTGCATTCTTTGGTAAAACGCCACAGCACCTGACTGGAAAGCACTGCTTCTTGAAAAATCTACCCTTCCACTTCAAAAGAAGGTTAAATTATATATGTTTTCTACAAAACCCAGTTAAAACAGGATTTCTGCCTTGTACTTGCAGGTTTGTGAGTGTTGACTTTGTAACAGCTTGAGATGACCTTGCTGTTGAAACTGAAGCTCTTTATATGATGAGAACCTTCCTCCCCCATCGGGTACTGCTGTTGTGGGGTCCTGGGTGCTTTATGTGCTCAGGTCAGTGCTCAGTGTCTGCCTTGAAATGCTCAGAGACAATGAGCAAAGGAGGAATTACTCCTTTCACCTCATTGTGAGGAGCAGAAGGACAAAGACAAAGGTAATTTTCTGGGGAGCTCAGCTTCTGCACCAGGGCCAGAGAAAGTGCTGACTTCTGCGTGTCTCAGACAGTATTTTAAAGTAGGAAAAAAAAAAAAATTCCCATCCTTTCTATCTAAGGAGAGACCAGCTGCTTAATCCAACCATAGGAAACATGGCATGGAACTGTTCAGTGAGGGCTGGGAGAAGATCCTGCCAGACTGAGGGCATCCTGAGGACGCCTTGCCAGGCTCTGTTTACCTGAGGCACCGTAATTGCTCCAACTGTTTGCTGCTCAAGGAGTTGGAGGAAGCGTCAGCGGCAAACAGGACACCCAATTTTCAGGGGGGGAAAGTTAACTTTTCCGATTGCCATTGAAAGCTTGGTTCCTTTTTTTTGACCTAATTTCACACTCCAAGGGTTAACTGCTCTCTGCGGTACAGCAGCTCTCCAGTGAGTGCGAGCCAGACAATGCCATTTAAAGTGAATATTCCTTGCCTACAGAAGTCCTGGAGATAGCTCCATCTTGCTCACAGTGGGTGTTACATTAGCTGCTCAAACCATATTCCAGTAAATTAGAGCTGGGCTGATTTAGACAATCACTGGGTCATTCTTTCCTCCAATTCCCCGGCTCACACAGAGATAACAGCAGCTGGGGGAGAAGCAGGGCGGCGGACGAATTGCGGTTTGCTGGCTTATTAGGGGGTTGGATGCAGCCCTGAGTCTGTGATTTTTTTGCAGCACACACGACTGATACCAGCAACAAGAGCCTTCCCAAAGTTAAATGATGTGGTGTTTGTTTCAAGCCTAATAAAGACACTTAAACAAGCACCGGGTGTTTTTTTTGGTTTTTTTTTTCTTCCTCAGAGGCAGGTCAGTGCCTTAAAATGCCTTTGTAAAGCAGAATGGAGCATGTGGTGAGCAGCAGTTTGGAGGGATGGGCTGGTCAGTGCCCATGTGAAAGCGTGGCCAGAGCCCCAGACAGGGGGTCAGGCCCTCCTAAGTCCCTGGTGTTTGCTGGGTGGCTCCAGATGTTTGTCTTTCTCTTCACCGCCTCAAGCTGTCATAAAAGCTTTTGCAGTGGTTTTTCTACCTCACCTGGTGCCAGAGGAACCTGATTTTCATTTGGCCTCTGAATACAACAATAAACTGCTGCTGTTGGAATGATCTGACCTGCTTGTGTCAGCCAGTGAGTAAGCAAGAGAGCTTACAACCCTTCTGCAGCCCTTTTATGTGATTTGCTTTTTTTCTTCAGTCAGAAAGGTGTACTGTGTTCTTTAGGAGCTGGGTGAAGTGATATCAGAGAAGTGTTGTACCAAGGAGTTCTGCAGGTGTTCAGAGGCCCCTTTTTTTTGGCACAGTTTCAGCCTCCAGCCCGACAAAATATTAAGGAAATGCTGAAACAGAGCTCTCCCTCAGTGTCTGTGATTGAATAGATTTCCTGGAGCTGCCCCAATGCCACAGAGAGGGGCTGATGCTGCTCCCCAAGGCAGCCAAGCCATGACCTCATTTTCTCACGTTGTAATATCCCTGGCAATGTAAAAAATGCAGGATAAATGCTCTGAAAAGCAGTGACTGCAGGTGTGCAACAGCTTCAAGGGATTAAGAAGTGGGAGGAAGCAGCAGAAGACAGGAGCCAAGGTGAAGTATAAGTGCCTATAATTTAAAGGGGAAAAGGCTGTTTTCTTAGCTCTGGAGGATTGGTTGCTGCTTACCTTGATTTTTTTTTTTTTTTTTATTTCCAGCTATGGTGTGAAATTCTTCAGCTTTGGTGTGAAATGTATTTCAGAAGGTGTGTCCGAGGCAGGGAACTGCTCTAAGCTTCAGCATACAAATAGAAAGGGCACCACAGAGAGAATTATTTATCTCTCCTGTTCCCATTGCTCTCTTTAAAACTCACTGTAATGATGTTGCTGTGACCCAGGCCTCTGTAATATGTGCCTCAGGTAACGCAGATTGATATATAAATACCTGAGTTTATTACGCTTGAAAGACCTTTTGAAAACTCAGGGGGAGAGAGAAATTGTGGGATCTAATCTACTGTCCCTGAGGGAGAAAATTAGTCCATGGGTAGTGCTAAAGGACACAGCAGCATTTGGATGCTGCAGGAAGAGGGTTGTTTATGAACTGGGTCAATTTTGTCCTGGAGAGAGAGAGCACTGAGGCAGAGTGGGGTTCAGCTCTGGGGCCCCATTCCCAGGTTTGCCACCCTCTTGAGTGGCACAGGTTCATTCTTGTTGTGCTTGGGTGGTCCTGGGATGGCTGCAGCCTGCAATCCACTCTGCTGTCAGGTGATGAACCTGAACATTTCCTCTGGGACCAGGGAATCAAAGAGAGGTAGAGAGACTGTGCATCAGCAGGTGCAGAATCCCACAAAGGTGAGGCTGTTCAAGACCACAGCAACACAGACTCCAAGTTCAAAAGGCTGACAATTACTTCATTTATTTCCAGTTATTTCTTCCCTTTTATGCTGTTCTACAGAGAACAACCCAATGGGTGGAAGAAAGACAAACTTCTTCCACCACATTGGTCAAGTCAGAGGGACATCAAGAAGAAGTCCCTCCTAGGGAAAGGAATGCAACCAAAGGTTACAGTCAGGAAAACGTGTCTCTTGTTGACAGAAAACTCTCTGGGAAAAAGAGTTTCAGAGAAACCAAAACACCATAGGCACAATCCAGGGGGCTACACAAAGGTCTTACTGGGAATGATGTGAAAACCCCTCAGCTCCCCACCTGCCTGTGCCCCAGGCATTCTCCAGTGCTCAGGACAGAGGCTGAAGGTTCCTCCCTGCTGCCTTACACTGCCCTGCAGAAAACACTGAATACAATGGGTGTGCCAGTTCTCTGTAGCTGCCTGTTCTGCCTGGCTCTGGTGACCTCAGCTGGCCTGATAAATTTTTCTCACGTGTTAAATCATGTTGCACCCATGATCATCAAGGCTCTCGCTACTACCAAGCCGTAAAGTTCTGCAGGACTCATTTTTTGAGCAACGCTTAAAAAGTGACAAACACAAAAATCATGTGGTTTCCTTTGGGCAACAACAGTTACCCCAGGGACTGCCTGGGCTATGAGAACCTCCTTCTCTGTTACTCATCAGCTTGCATGGCTGCTCACATGCATGTAAACCCCTCCTGCTCTGAGCTGCCAGCAATTCACACTCTGCTTGTTTCAGCACAGCAGAGGCCTGACTTCCAGGGCATGGGGGGGATGAACAGTCACTGCTGTAGCCCTGGTTGGTGCCTGAGATGTTTTGGTTTCTCTGAAACTCTTTTCCCAGAGAGTTTTCTGTCAACAAGAGACACATTTTCCTAGCTGTAACCTTTGTTTGGTTCCTTTCCCTAGGAGGGACTTCTCCTTGATGTCCCTCTGGTTTGACCAATGTGATGGAAGAAGTTTGTCTTTGTTTCACCCATTGGGTTGTTCTCTGTAGAACAGCATAAAAGGGAAGAAATTCCCAGGAAATAAATGAAGTCACTGTCAGCCTGCTGAAGTCAGAGTCTGTGTCAGTTGTTGTAGCCCTGGTTGGTGCCTGAGATGTTTTGGTTTCTCTGAAACTCTTTTCACAGAGAGTTTTCTGCCAACAAGAGACACGTTTTCCTAACTGTAACCTGTGTTTGCATTCCTTTCCCTAGGAGGGACTTCTCCTTGATGTCCCTCTGACTTGACCAATGTGATGGAAGAAGTTTGTCTTTCTTCCACCCATTGGATTGTTCTTTGTAAAATAGCATAAAAGGGAAGAAATTCCTGGAAATAAACAGAGTCATTGTCAGCCTTCTCAGTCAGAGTCTGTGTCGTTGTGATCTTTAACACACCTATTCACTGCAGCTGCAGTAGTTATCCAGTGGAAAATCTCACCCCCTTTGCACAAACCTCCAGTGGCACCCTCTCCCTCTGTGCTGAGCCCTGCTGACCCCGGGGAAGCCTCTGCTGGTGGCCACAAGGGGATTCTCCCCTCATACCCATGAGGGACCAGACCTTTTAGCAGAAGCTGGAAGCACAGATGTAGCCAGGAGTGCATGAACTGATTTTAAAAAGTTCTCTTTAACATGGGACGTAATTACCATGAAACTCATTGCCACAGGAAGCCACTGAGGCCAGGCACTTAACAAGAGTCACCCAAGACACGGGGCACTGCTACAAAACAGCAAAAAATAAAAATAAAAATAAAAATAAAAATAAAAATAAAAATAAAAATAAAAATAAAAATAAAAATAAAAATAAAAATAAAAACATGATGATGAATTTTGCTGCAGGTTTGTTAAACCACACATTCAGGCCAGTCTCCTCCTGGTAGAGTCCAGGGTGGTACTTAATGTGAGGAGGAGAATGAGCAGGCAGAGATTGGATCTGATGCAGTCTGGCAGCCCCCAGGAGGGAAGTGTGTCTGACACAGACCTCATCTCCTCGTGCCCATGGCTGGCTCGGTGTCACAGCTCTGTCACTGCCTCTCCACACTGTGGCAAAGAAATCTTCATAGTTTGTGAACAGTAAAAGTGGGAGCACAAAGTTGAAACCAGTTTTCTTCCCCCTAAAGAGGAATACATTTCCCCAGATCATTACATTTTTGGTTCATGCGCTGAGGGTTTTCTCTCCCTGGGAAGTTTTTACAGTAGATTGATTCTGATCATTGGAAAACTCATCTGGAAAACAGGTTAGATGCAAGAATAAAATGCCTCCCTCCCTTCCTGCTTCACTCTTCTTTCTCCTTTGTACACCAAGAGAGGAAAAAAAAAAGATGGTAGATTTAGCAGGTTTTAATTATCGTTTACTGCCTGGGTGAAATCTCAAGCCTCCCTTCCTGGGTTCATCTCTAAAGAATGGGTCTTAACTTCTCATTACCTGCTTGAGGTGAATGGGTGATTGAGGCACATATTTTCCCACAGAAGCTGTGAGTTTCCTCATTCCTCCTGAGTTTCAGTGTTGGAGGGTTGAGGGACCTCCTTTCAATAGCTGGATTTTTTCCTTTGTTTATGAATTGAGAACCTGAATTTCCGTGTTTTCCTTCCTCCGCGCTCATCTTTGGAGAGAGTAAAATACCCACAGAGAACTGGAAGATTCCCATGTAGGAGTACAACACTGGAATGATGTTGCTGCAGCAGGAGTGCTGCTGGTGGGAGGAAAGAGGAGCTGTGTGCTCTGAGCTCTCAGCTTTCAGCTCAGTGTTTGCAACTGCAGAAAACATCTCCTCCTGTGCAGATGCTGCCAGCTCTAGCAATTCCAGCCCCTGACCAGCCCTGGTTTATGGCACAGCAGGAGCCAGTCCCAATGCCAGTGCTGGCAGGTTTGTTGTCCCCAGAGCAGGAGAGGAGCCCTGCCCAGCTGGGCTTTCTGAGCAGGCGAGTGGCACCAGCATGTGGCACTGGGGGCAGCTCTGCTCTGTGGCCAGCTTCCCATTAGGAAATGGGATGAGCTCACAGTCTTGTCCCATCTCTCAGCTCTTCCCAGCTGGGACTGGATCTGCACTGGAAGAAGGCTCCTCCACACTCCAGCAGTCTTCTCTGGTGGGTTGTCTCTCCAGCAGCAGCTTTTCATGTGAATGTACTCAGCAGTAGATGCAACCACCTGACAAAGCCCTTCAGCTGTGCTCAAATACAGACAGAAAACAATGGCCAGGCTGCAGGTTCAGTCCCAGGATGGGCTCCTGTAGCCCTGCTTGGTGCCTGAAATGTTTTGGTTTCTCTGAAACTCTTTTCCCAGAGAGTTTTCTGCCAACAAGAGACACATTTTCCTGACTGTAGCCTTTGTTTGCATTCCTTTCCCTAGGAGGGACTTCTTCTTGATGTCCCTCTGCTCTGACCAATGTGATGGAAGAAGTTTGTCTTTCTTCCACTTCTTGGGTTGTTCTCTGTAGAACAGCATAAAAGGGAAGAAATAACTGGAAGTTTGTCTCTTTTTTTCACCAAGTGGGTTGTTCTTTGTAGAACAGCATAAAAGAGAAGAAATTCCCAGAAATAAATGAAGTCATTGTCAGCCTGCTGAGTCAGAGTCTGTGTCGCTGTGATCTTCAACTCCTTGCTCAGGAGCTGGTGATCCTAATGGAATCTTCTGTGATCCTTACACCAGGGGCTGTAAGCTGGGCTTTACCTGAATCCAGGAGGTTCCTCTGCCTGTTAAACTGATCCTGTCCTTCACTGGAACTGGATCACAGACACATAACGTGAAATGCAAAGAGAGGGGACTTGATCAGGTCTGGGGTCACTGATGCTGAGTGGTTGACACCTGGGGATTGTTCTGGTTGTCAGTGTCAACAATGTGCTGAGCAGAGGTGAATGGGTGAACAAGGAGGTGTTGAATCCTTCTGGCCACCATGGAACCCTGCAAAGGCACTGAGTAGGAGGAATGGGTGTTTCAGCTAAGCATAGGTGTTGCCTCTGCAAGGTGAATTGTTGCCATGCCTGTGCCTGCTTGTTTTGGTTTTGGGAAATTCTATTCCCAGGCACGGTGTTGATGCACAAGGTCATGTTCTGTAAACTACCGAAGCTCCCACGTCTGTTCCCAGAGGAGGGGCTTCGGTGATGGTCTCTGGAAAACGACCAGTGGTTCCCAAGGGTCCCACCTCTGGGGTGGGCAACTTGTAAAATGTACAAAAGGAGTCAGAAAAATAAAGGAGAGGTCTCTTGCTTGCAAGAGCTCCACGCAGCCTCTTTGATGCACTCCCTGCCTCGTTCCTAAGCGCCATAACCAGTTATAGTGAATCTCAAGAATCCCGTAGTGTCGCTCACTTTAAACCAGCAAAAGCTAGCCTTGCAAATTAAAACGGTCAAACTTGCACCTGGAGACACAAATCAGGACTCCTGAGAGCTGGGAGATATCAGATACCTCCTCAGGAGACAGCAGTGGCAGGCTGAGACCCCAACAGGCCAGTGGGGTGCAGGTGCCAGGTATAAAACCAGCGTGGGCTGGGCCATCAGCAGGTGAGTCCTGGCAGGAGGAAGAGTCCCCTTACCTGGCTGAGCACGCTGAGCCATGCTCCTGGAAGTCAAAATCAATTGTGAACCCCTGTAGGGGTTTGTGAGTGTGCATGGAGAAGCCTGTCCCTGCCCCAAGGGTGCTGTGGGGCAGAGATGAGGCTCCAGTGGCCCAGCACCAGGGGGGAAGGTGAATCAAGCCTTGCAGGGAGCTGTTGAAAGTTGATCTGGCACACAAAGCCAGGCTCAGCCTGCACCAAAATGCTCTGAGAGAGTCCTAGAGGATGGGTAGAGTTAGTGTGAAAGCTGCCCTGTCAGTGCCTGCTTTTATTCCCTGCACTGCAAACACTTGTTCTGGTTATAAATGGATCTATGAAGAATTTATTTCTTTTGCTGTTTCTGGGTTCTGTATTCCTCTGCTTATATTTTTGAGCACAGAGGGATATCACTCTTGCTTTGTGCTTTGCTGTCCATCTCCTCCTTGTGCACTTTTTCTTCCTCTCCTACAGCAGAGCCATTTAGGCATCCATAAAACTCCTATAAAATTTTCTCTCCCACAACTTTTGCAGGAGCAGAAAAATGCCTGCTTCGCTTCACAGACGTTTTTGATGTGGGGGGAACAGGCTTTATGTTAAAAAAAAAAATAAAAAAATGAACAGTGAGTAAAATAACAAGCACAGAGAAAAAGGGCAGCTTTGGCAGAGCTGACATACTCCCACCAGCTCACCTTCAGAGCAATTACCCCATGTAAATCTCCCTTTTTTTCTCAAAAAAGAAAAGAGCCAAGGAGAGCCAAAAACCCACCACCAGTCACTTCAGCTTGTGTCCTGCTGGTATGAACACAGCTTGGCTCTGGGCCAGATGCCTGTGCATGGAAACATATTTAAACCACTGAATAAGCAGGGTATAAACAAGAAATTTTCAAAGTTTGGTGGTTTTTTCTGCAACTCCAGGCAAGGCGAATTAGAGCCTGCAGTTATTAAGCTCCCATCTGGTGGCTTCTTTATGAAGGAATGATATTTGCATGTTTCCAGCAGAGAAAAGCTGTTTTTAGTTCAGATAAAACGGAACATTTTGCGACAGTATGGGAAATAACAGACGATGCTGATTTTAGCAAACTGGGGTTGTAGGTTTCACCAGCTGCCCTTTTAAAAAAAAAATAAAAATTATTTATCTTTAAGTAATGCTTTTCCAAGTGCTCCTAACGCCCCTTGGCTTGGAAGACTTTGGTCAGAGGAAATGATGGCATCTTGCAGGGAAGGAAAAACAGCCCATGGGGTCACCTCCTGTAAGGGCTGGACCTCAGTGCATCTTTTTCCCTCCCCCTCCTTCTAATCTGAGCAGGTTTTGGGGCTGGTGTAGCCACAGGTTATCAAAATGCAAGAGGATCTGATTATTTTCTTTCTTTGCATGAGAGTGGCCAGCAGGGAAGGCTCGCAGCTGCTGCACTGCATTGCAGCTGTGGGGACTGTGAATATTCCCAAACACACAAGGCAGGAGCTGCATGGATGAACCCAGAAGGCAGAGCCAGTGCCTGGCTTGTTTTGAAATAATCCTGTTCCACCACTGCAAACTGGAACCAGACACAGTTTCTAAACCAGCCTGTTCAGGCAGACAGTGCCAGGCTTCGAGCCTGGAGAAACCATAAATACAGCTTGGGCACCAACTGAGCCACACCACTGCTCACACACACAAGTGCTTTCCCACCCAAACAGCTGCTCTGCTGTCACAGCCAAGAGCAAAAGGGAAAGCAATGCCCCAGCAGAACTGCAGCTCCAGGACTGGAGCAGGAGGTTGTGCCCAGGCTCAAAGCAGGGCCAGCATCACCCTCCCCACCCTGAGCTCAGCTCAGTAAATGCAGTGTAGGGGGGGAGGAGAAGGGAAGGTGTTTTGTGTTTTGCAACAGGCAGAGGAGATGTAATCTGCATGTGGGATTCAGCAGTGGAACCACAGAATTGTTTAGGTTGGAAAAAGTCTCCAAGATCTTCACGCCCAGCTGTTTGCCAAGGCCAGACCTAACCCATGTCCCCAAGAGTCATATCTGCACATCTTTTAAATCCTTCTAAGGACGGTGACTTTATCAGTGCTTGGGCAGCCTGTGTCAGGGCTGGAGACCACTTTGGTGAAGAATTTTTTTCACAATATTCAATGTAAACCTCCCCTGGCCCGGCCTGAGGCCATTCCCTCTCCTCCTGTCCCCATTCCCTGGGAGCAGAGCCTGACCCCTCAGCTGTCCCCTCCTGGCAGGGAGTTGTTCAGAGCCACAAGGTCCCTCCTGAGCCTCCTTTTCTCCAGGCTGAGCCCCTTCCCCAGCTCCCTCAGCTGCTCCTGGTGCTCCAGCCCCTTCCCCAGCTCCTTTCTTTTCCTGGACACACTCCAGCCCCTCAATGCCTTGCTTGGAGTGAGGGGCCCAAAGCTGACCCCAGGTTTTCTCAGCAGTGCCCAGCACAGGGAGATGATCCTTCCTTCCCCAGGTCCTGCTGGCTGTGTTATTGCTGAGACAATCAGCACAAGTCTCTGAACGTGGGTTTGCACCCCCCTTTGGAAGCCTTGGTGTAACAGCACCACACTGCACTCCAGAACTCTGCAAGGGTGGAATTTTTTATAGCAATTTAAGCTATTTGCAGCCTTCTGATAGTGAAGTGTTTTAGAAGGCAGCGAGCCTGTCATTCCCAGAGAAATCCCTGACCTGCCTCCAAGTCTTGTAAGATCTTTGGGGTATTGCTAGGTTTGAACAGTGGCCTGTGGGGGAAGGTTTGTCTTTGCCATGCTCCTGCTCTCCTCTTTTGCAAAAAGGCACAGCTCATGGTGTATTTAAGACTTTTGCCCGTGGTGGTAGTAGTAGTGTCCAAGAGAGTCCATGTTTGGGAATTCCCTCAGCTCTTTTCTCTTGTTCTTGTTCTAAAAATAATTTTTAATCCTTCCTCCGGCACCGAAGAAGCTTGGGCTGGCTCTGTGTGCAGTGTTGTAGCCTCCACCTTTCTCCAAGACCTTTCTGGGCACAGGTTGGGAATTCACTCAGCTGCTGGTCCTGGAATAAGAGTGGTGCTGCACTTCAGGGCTGCCAATACCTGTGCAAAAGGAGTCAGTGCTCTGCAGTGTGCTGCTGAGGGCTGTTCAGTTAAACTTTTCTCCTTCTTGCCTCCTTCAAGCTTTTGTGTTCACGTGAAGCAGCAGCTCTGCAGTTCTGAGTGGCCTGGGAGCTGATCTTTCCACAGGTATGAACAGCCAGACAATGCAGTTTTGGTTCGTGCCTGAGATGTTTTGGTTTCTCTGAAACTCTTTTCCCAGAGAGTTTTCTGACAAGAGACTTCTCCTTGATGTCCCTCTGGCCTGACCAATGTGATGGAAGAAGTTTGTCTTTCTTCCACCCCTTGGGTTGTTCTCTGCAGAACAGCATAAAAGGGAAGAAATAACCAAAAATAAACAGAGTCATTGTCAGCCTGCTGAGTCTGAGTCTGTGTCGCTGTGATCTTTAACAGCATCAGACAGAGCCCAAAAGCTCAGCCAGGTGTGTGTGACCCTGGATCCTGCCTCCCTCCAGATCCTGGCAACGGAGAGTCCCGAGCCACTGAGCTGATTTCATTTTCAAGCAGAGCCCAGCAGATCCCACACTTTGCTCGGGGCTGGCTGGGCTGCTCTGCAGATGATCCTGCGCTGTTGTGACAGTCCAGAGAGCCATTATCCCCAGCTCTTGCCAATCACCAGACTGCTGCCAGTCTGTGTCAAATGAAGCATCCCAGGCCCTGTCACATTAAATCCAGCAGCTCTTTCATTTAGAGCAGAGCACTTTGTTTATTTGTGTTCCCTCCCCTCCTTTTGGGATGCCACACTCAATCATCTCTGGGGTTTTGCTCTTGCTTGTGCAAGGACTGTGACCACAGTGAAGCTCAGTGCCCCTTGAAGGGCCCCTCACTCTCAGGCAGGCTGTGGTGGTGTTTTTGGGGAGGGAAGTGTAAGGAAAGGGGGGAGCACGGGGTGCTGGTGTGGCTGAGAGCGTGGCTGCACACCAGGCACTCACACGGGTTCAAGGGCAGGTCTCAGCCTGATGAGTCCCGTGGCTGCTGTGCTCTGCTGGAAATGGAAACCACGCAGAGCAGGGGCACATCTGGCTGCCCCAGCCAAGGCCCTGCAGCACCTCTGAGTCCCTGACTTCAGATCAGGAAGGGGGAGTGAGGAGCAGCCCATTCTCTGTGATGCCTCAGATTTTAACTTTCGTATTTTCAGATTCTGTGCTGCCCAAGGATGCAGTTCTGAGCCTCACATTCAGTGTCACTCAGCCCTCTTCACAGAACAAGCAGACAAATCCTTTCCTGCTGCACACCAAGGACAACTTTCAGCCCAAAAAGCACAAACAAGGGTGGGCTGAAGGGAGGAACAAGAAGGATGGGACCTCACAACCTGCAGCTGTCATTGGACAATTAAACCCCAATATTAAAATGGACCAAAACTGGTGTCTCATTTGCCTCCTGCAGGACTTGAACTCAAATATTATGATTGGAGTTTTCTCCCGTTACAAGAACTAAAAGCGAATGCACAGTTAAAAGACAGAATTCCAGGGCTTCCAATCATTTGACAGAATGAAGTCTGTGAGCCAAATTAACTGAGCTCCCTCATTACTGGTGTCACTTTGTGTGCTGGCTGAATGCTCCTGAATTCAGCCCCGATCCATTACAAAGAATACTCTCCTTACCTTTCTTCTGAGGGGCCCTCAAGCTGATTAAAAGCAAAAGGGATTTCAACTGTAGTCCTTTTCCCCTTGAAGAGTGGCTTTTATCTGTTGCTGCTTGTTTCACAAGAGAGTTTCTGGTTATTTCATGGTCATTGTGCAAATTCATGGGGAGAGCTTCCCTATGGATGAACGGAGATCTTTTCAAGGGAGAAGGATGTCTGCTGCTTCTCAGGAGTTGTGGTGGAACAAACCCTGACACAAATCCCCCTTTGGGGGGGTCGCTTCCATACCAATATCCCTTTAAGACAGAGCAGTGGTAAACCCAGCTGCATTATCCAGCATGTCCAGCAATCAGCCTGGTGACATCCTTCCCTCTCATGCCACGGAATAGCAATTGACTCATTGGGTGACTCTGCTCGCAGCTGAAGCCCCATACAGTAACTGGAAACCCGGGGAGACTCTGCAGTCTCCATGGAGACAGCACACTTACAACTTAATGTGATCAACAGATGCTGCAATAATCTTGAAAGATGGAGAAAATGTTTCAAAGCGAGTGTTGTTTATGGTGGTTCAGTGGATGTTCAGATTTGCTCTGTTATGACTGAGCTCCATGTAAACACAAGCTCTGGAAAACACACAGACACTCTGTGTGTGTGTGTGTGTGTGTGGAGGGAGAAAATCTCTCATGTGGGTAAAGCAAGAGGAAGTGGGTGACCACTTTTCTGTCCTCACCTTCTGCCCTTGGGGGAGGTCAGCTTAACTTTCTCTTCTCTCCCAGTTTATCTGTAAAATGGGGCACTCACCCAGGTAATGGCTATGGCCTCTTTTATGCCCTGGGGTGGATGACTGTAATGAGATGAAGCTGGTGAGGCTCTGATGGATGAGCCTATAATCTCAGTGAATTGAACAGGGATCTCCCTCTGTGCTGCATGACCTAATGCTGGAGCTGACGTCAGGATTTGCAGAGCAGATTTACACTTCTGCTTGATTTTCCTGCGAAATCTCTGATGAGTGATCATTTCCCACTGAATCTCACAAGCTGTTATAAAGAAATGACCTCTTTTCTGTCTTCCCTGCTCTGATACTGGTGCAGCCCCCCTTTGCTGTCACATCTGGACCTTTGCACCAGTCCCAAAGGGAGGGAGATGCACTCCTCAAACAGGAGGAAGGCCATGCAGTTCCACATCAGAAAAATTCCTGGAGCATTACTACTAGCAAGAATGTTCCAGATGTAAGAGCTGGCTCAGCCTGCATTTCACTGACTTGCTGGTGAGGTAAAAATTCATGCTGCTGTACTTGTTTCTTATTCTTTCCCCAAGCATCCTCTGCTGGTCACTCCTGGAGATGGGCTGCCAAAACCACATTGCTTGGCAAACTTTATTTATAAGCATCCAAACCCTTGAATTCGTGGGCTGAAAAGCATCAGGACCAAGGCCCCAAAGGCAATTCATCAGCACTGTGATGAGGACCACTTTTACAAACACTGTCACTGCCTCTCTCCCTGCCCTCTGAAGGGAAAACACAGCTGAGTATGAACTCCCCGTGGCAAAGTTCTGCATGATCTGGCATCCTCCAGCAAGGGAGGAGTTGCTGGCTGCACTGAAGCTTTGCTGGGCACGTGGCTGAAACCCCCTGCAGATGGGCAGTGGTTAGGGACTTCATCTACACAGCTGCATGAAGGAGGAGGCATCTTTGCAACCCGAGCATCCTGCTGGAAACCACCTGTGGGGCCTGCAGCAGAGCAGGATGCAGTCCTGAAATAATCCCCCCTCTGTCCCCCCAGGCTCCTGTGGCCAGCTCAATTCCTGGAGAGGCTTTGGAGGAATATCTCAGGGAAACAGGGTAAAAGATTCCAAAAGAGGCTCTCAGCCCCTGGGATCAGTCCAAGGCTTTATTCTCCAAGGGTTCCAGGGCAGAGAGAGACAGAACAAGGAAGAACAGGACTTTATCTGGTCTCTGCTCAGGAAAGATAACTGGACCTGAGCCAATGGGGTCAAGATAGGAAGGAAGGGTCAAACTGCATGGTTACAGGCTTCAGGGGGTTCTCTGTGAAAAAAAAACATTCCCCAGAGGAATAGAACACAATCCCTCCCTCCAGCTGCTGGTTTTCCTCCCAGCCAGGGCCAACTTTCTTAGCTTGCAAGGCTCCTGGCCAGCCAGGCTCCCGGGCTGGACTCCTGTCCTTGGTGAAGGGTGCTCAGCATTGTGAACTCTCCTCCCTCCATGCACCCAGGGGTCAAGAATTTCCAGGGATGGTTTTTGGGCATCCACCTCTGACGTTGTTAAAGACCACAATGATACAGACTTCGACTTTAGAAGGTTGACAGTGACTCTGTTTATCTTTGGCAATTTCTTCCCTTTTATCCTGTTCTACAGAGAACAACTCAGTTGGTGAAAGAAAGACAAACTTCTTCAATCACATTGATTGTCAAGTCAGAGGGACATCAAGAAGTCCCTCCTAGGGAAAGGAATGCAAACAAAAGTTACAGTCAGGAAAACGTGTCTCTTGTTGACAGAAAACTCCCTGGGAAAAGAGTTTCAGAGAGACCCAGAACATCTCAGGCACCAACCAGGGCTCCACACTCCAGAAAGATCCTCATCCCTGCAGTCAATGGGCTCCTCATCCAGTCACTGCCTCCCATGTGGCTGCACAGGTACAAGGAACTGCAACCCATGGAGCAACCATAAATATCAGAATTATTGACCAGAATTATTGGAGGGTCTGTCTCCAAATAATGACAGAAATGCATCTCCTTTTCTCACAGACAGGATACCTAATTCAGTGAAAGGGATTCCTCGCTGAAATCCCAGATAGCCCCATAAGATCAGCCTGATTATTTTTTTTTTGAAACCTCGGTTCCTCCAAATAAGACTGAAAATTGAATTAGCTCAGAGAGAGACAGCCCTGGCCAATCACTCAGGGAAGCTGAAGGACAGCTTATTGATTTTCATGTTTCAGAAAAATTAAATGATATCCCTTTTTGTTATTTAAAATGCTGCTTAAGCAATTTAGTAATGTGATGTTGGAGGCTCAGTTCCAGGCTTTGAATCAGCTGAAGGAAGGGGAGGAATTTCCCTTGACAAGAGAGCTAGGTGGAAGAAAGATTTAGTATAATTGCCTTCCCTTCCAAATAATTGATGGCACCAAAAGAATGGCAATAGTTTGCTGGCTCCCTTTCCTGCATACCATTTATTAAAATATAGTAATTAATTATGTAAATAGTTGATTTATAATCAGCAACACTGGTGGTTAATTGATTTTTGTGCGTGTGAATTTATATGACAGGGAAATACTGATAAGGTGATTATCCTGTCCTGCTAGGCCACAGCATGCTCAGGGAGAGGAGGAGGAGGTGGTCTGGTGAGCCTCAGCAGATGGATTTTTGGTCCTTTCCTTGGGAATTTAAGTTTTCTCCAACTGGTTGGGACCCTCTCTGTCTAGAACAGACACCTTACTCCAAGGGTGTGTGGAAAGAGAATTTCCAGGGACTGCTGCCTCCTGTAGCTGAGAATGAGCTCAGCTGCTTCTGAAGGGGTTGTGTGGAGAGTGCCACCCCTTCCCAACCCTCTGCAGTGCTGCTGGGATTCAACTCTGCTGCATGATTTCTTTTCCCTGCTGCCCCACCCCTTCCCTCCAATATTGTTTCAAGCAAACCTTTCAGAAACAGCTCTTAATCAAATGAATGTGCAGTTATAAATAAAACGTCTTCTCCTCCCTCTTCCCCCCCTCCAACCTCAAACTGGGAACCTTTGCCTAAGCAGGAGAAGGGGAATCACTTCCCAATGCAGCTGGTGGCTGTGAGGTGATGTTTGTGCTTCCAAGGGACTCATCACGTGCAGGGAGCAGCTTTGAGGACACCTGGCTGGTGTTGATCCTTTAGCATGGAAGGAGGGAAGGTGTGGAGCGAGCCGAGTCAATCCTTAAGATTATCTGAATGCTGCTCCTGTAGCTGTTTTCATCCCCAGTCCAGGTGGGGTTTGTGCCTTTGTTGGCTGAGGGTAAAAATGCTCTTCCATCCCAGCAGCTGCCAGTGTTTGGGGGGGGGAAGCTCTCTGTGTCTCTCTCCCCCTTCCTGCAGCCCTGCTGGGTTCAGGATCAGCCACCCTGAGCTCGTGGCTCCATCCACCTGGGTAAAAAAGCTCCTGTGCCCTGGGCCTGGCCTCTCCCTGTGTGCTGCAGGTGATTGGGAAGCTGGGTGCTGTGTAAATCTGCCCCTGTGCTGCCTGAAGTTCCTTGACCTTCAACCAAGACCTGAGCTCCCTCTTTTCTGTGATGAGTCGACGCTATTAATTGGAAATCCAATTCTGGAGGGTAGCCAGGCTAATGCTGAGCCAGCATCACTTGGCTCTGCAGGCAGGATATAGGACATGCCTTGGTCTATCTATAGCCAGGGAAAGTCAGCTTGTTCTGCCTTACTGCAGGGGAAAGTGGGGTAAATAGGTCCCAGTTCCTCCCTCACCAGTCTGGCACCTCACATGGTTTTTTTACTTTTTCCTATTTCTAGCTTGAAGCAATAGAAACTGTACAACAGAACTGCCAAGCAAAGATTTTATTATTATTATTATTATTATTTTTTTTACTCAGACAGAAAATGGGATAAAATGACATCAGTCCTCTGCAAGGAAAGCATCCCACTGAGGTCCCTCCAGCGTGGGTGAAGAGAAGTTGGTGAAGGTCCTTCCACCCCAAAAACTGACCTTGGGGCAAGTTCATTCCCCCTCAGAGGGGCTGGTCCTGCTGAGGGAGGCACGATTCAGAGCACTGCTGGGAACTGTCTGATGTGATGGAAAACGAGCTGCTCCCTGGAGTGCCTGCTGCTCGCACACGTGGCACATGAGATCACGCTCCCCACGTCCCAAAGGGGGGATCCTTCAGTGTTTCCTCAAAATGCAAAACAGTTGTAGAGCTGCCTCGCAGAGGAGGCTGTTGTGTTCCATCACCCGAGGGGTAAACAAGACATGCAGGCCCTGCTGAACAGCTCCTCCAATCTCAAAAGCCCCGCTCAGCAGAGACCTCACCAGCAGAAAAGTGGCTTTTACTGACATCCAACTTATCCCAGAGCTCCAGAATGGTCTGGCTTGGAAGGGACCTCAAAGCTCACACAGCTCCACTCCTGCCATGAGCAGGGACACTTTCCACTAGTCCAGGTTGTTCTGTGGCTATCTGTTGTATTCCTCTGGGGAAATGGTTTTTCCCCAGAACCCTCTAAAGCTTTAACCTTTTACTTTAACCCTACCTTTGCCCTATCTCTGACCAATTGGCTCATGGCCAGCTATCTACCCTGGGACAGAGAGTCTGGATAAACCCCTGCTCTTCCTTGTTCATCCTCTTGGCCCCTGGCATCCCCTTCAAGAATAAAGCCTTGGAATAGTACCCTTGAGGTAAGAGTCTCTTTTGAATCTTTTACCCTATCCCCTGAAGAATTTCCTCCCAAAGCTCCCCAGAAACTGAGCTAGCACAGCAGCCAGCTATGCCCATGGTGGGGAAATGCTGCAGGGCCCTAAGGGGCAGTGGTTTGCTGTGGCAGTGGTCAGTCCTGGCTGGGACACAGCTCTGCCAGGTAGCCCAGTGCTGGCAATGAGCACTGAGCTGTGACAGGGCCTGACAAGGGCTGTGCTGAGCCAGAGCTGATCAAACTCAATCTGATTAATACTAACTGCTTATAAAGTGTGTCAGGCCCAAACGTGGATCCAATATTAATTAAGCCTCTGAACTGCCCTGGGAAGTGGGGAGGAAATTTGTATCTATTTTTAAAGGAAGGAAACAGGAGCCTTTGATTAGGTGGTGCTTGGAACTTTGGGGTTATTTCTGCTTCTCCATTTGTCCTGAGGGGGTTTGGTGGGCAGGGCCCAGCTTTTAAAGCAGCACTGGGGGGGGGGAGAGAGGTGGCTGCACATCTGGGCTCTGCTCCAGCAGATGCAGAAGGACAGATGCACCAGAAGTCCCTATTGAATTGTTAAGGAATTCCCTGCTGTGGGGTCAGAAGGGGAGAGGTCCCTGCCTGTCCCCCACAGTGGCCAAGGGCACTGTGAGTCCCTGTGGGTGCATTCAGGGCCAGGGCAGAGGGAGGAGGCTGTGAGCACCCCACCAAGGGCTCTGCAATGCTGGGACAGCCAAAGCCAGGAGCTGGGGCTGTCCCTGCAGGCACCAAAGCCAAGCAGAGTAGTTTGGGAGTGAGGGAATCCACCTCAGTTTGGTCTGGAACCCTGGGAGAGCTGAAAAGGATCTCTCTGCTCCAAAGCTGTTGCCTTGTGCACAGCCCCTCTGCTTCTTTTCAGGCACCACTGTGTCACCTCCCATCATTGTCACATCACCGAGGCAGCAGCTGAAACTGCAAAATCTGGGCCTTGCTTTTCATTTCAGTCAGGTTTTGATTGATGCAGTAGAGCCAGTGGAAGCCTTTGGTGCAGGCACAGCTTGGTGACTCCCATGCAGGGCATCACATCCTGTGCCTCACCAGCTTTGAGGGCTCCTGACAAAGAGCTTCCAGGCCCTGCAGGTGGGAACAATACATTTTTCAACTGCTTTGGCTAAAAGCATGTGAGTTCCATGTGAGCTCCTCGTTTGGGCTCTGTGTAGACACAGCACATTGATGTGGATGGAAATATTTGTAAAAAAACAGCAGCACCTTGAACATCCCAGTGGAATCCTCGAGAATTCCCCCCAGAGCTTGGGGCAGACCTTCTGCTGCTTGTAACAGCCCTGTGAATAAACAGAGCACTTTCTTCTCCGTGCTGGGGGATGCAGGGCCTTTCACAAGCAATAGGACTCGCACAGAACACTTAAAACTCACATAAATGTACCTTTAGACAGCCAGATCTTGCAGGTGACGAATGAAATAATAAAGCTCTGGGTTTTAATTAGTCTCCCACCCTTGCTATATCAAACAATCATCATTGCTCGTGTCAAACCAGTGCTTTTTCTGGGATATATGAGAGGCTGAGTCCTCTGACAGGGCTGAGGGATGTGAAGGTGGAGAAGGGGACATGAAGAGCCTTTTGGGCCCTTGTGTGGTTCCTGGGCTGTGGTTTCCCTGGCCCAGTGCTTGCTTGCTGCTTTCTAGCACAGATGGCCCAGAGTTCCCCTCCTTGTTTCTCCTGGGAATGGGGCAGAGAGCTCCAGGGAAGGACCTGCACCCTCAGCTGTCCCAGCTCCAAGGAGCTGAGCAGGGTCAGGAACACCTCAGTGCCTGGGGCAGACCTGGCCTGGGGACCAGAATTGTGTGGCAAGTCCCAAGCCAGCCCCAGCACAAGGTTCCTGACGTCCCCTCCAGACCCTGCAGGCATCTGGCACACAAAGCTTGTGGCTTTCTCTTCTCCCATGTATGCACAGATGGCTGATACAGAGCTGTTGTAAAGGGTTATTACAGATTGAGGGGTTGTTTGTTTTTTGGTTTTTTTTCTGCTCTCCCTTTGATTGATGCATGAACAGACCTATACAGATGTGATAAGGTCAAATGTAAATTTAATCAGTTTTGTTAATTTTTTTTTTTTATTCCTCTGTGATGCATAAATAGATCAGTGTTGGGAAGAAGCTGGCAGTGGGGGAGCCTGTGATCACTTTCTCGCAGCTTCTGTCCAAATAATTTTAATGACAGACTGCTGAACTGTGGGGTTCCAGAGCTTTGCAGGAAACCCTGGGCACAAGAGCTTTTAGACCCAGGAATTCCTAGAAAGCACCAGAAAATTCCTACAAATTTTCCCCAGCACCACAGCATCAGATCCAGCCCTAAAACAAGCCTGAAAAGGACACACTGCCAAAGATTTGTCCATCCTGCCCTCAGCTCTGCCCTGTGCTGTTTGGGAGGTGAAGGTGGGGGGCAAAAAGGGGCCTTGCAGAAACACAGGTGCCTGAGGTTGGTGACCTCTCTCTAAAGGATCAGCCCTGATCTCTCTGTTCTCCTGCTCAGCAAAGCAAGGCTGCAGTGTGGGAGGCTGCTGGGTTTTTTTGGCTGCTGGGTTTTTTGGCTGCTGAGTCACTTGGTCACAGGGACAGCTTGGGGCTTCAGAAACAGCGGTGAAACAGAGGGGTGGGCAGGACTTGCAACCACACTTGAGGTGAGATGATGATGTCCTAAACAGTCGTGGTGATGCTCCAAAAACCCATCCCTGTGCCATCATTTCCTCCCCCTTAAGCAGAGCA
Source organism: Phylloscopus trochilus trochilus (assembly GCA_016584745.2). NCBI lineage: Eukaryota > Metazoa > Chordata > Aves > Passeriformes > Phylloscopidae > Phylloscopus > Phylloscopus trochilus. The sequence continues at coordinate 1,177,393 of WQNJ02000044.1, read as the reverse complement.
GGCTGTGCTGCAGACCAGCGCTGACGGGTGCCACAGTTTTGTGGCTGGTGCAGGATTTATAAATCACATTTATCTGGTGGGTTTGGCTGGTTGCAGACAGAGTCAGATGAATAATGCATCAGGCCCAGTTTGGGTTTTTTTGGTTTGGTTTTGTTTGGGTTTTTTTGTTTTGTTTGTTTGGTTGGTTGGTTTTTTTTTGTTTTTTTTGGTTTGGTTTTTTTTTTATTTGTTTGGGTTTTGGTTTTTGGTTTTTTGGGGGGGGGGCTTTGTTTGTTTTTTGGGGTTTGGTTTGGGGGTTTGGGGGTTTGTTTGTTTGGGGTTGTTTGTTTGTTTTGGGGGGGTTTTGTGTTTTTTTGTTGGGTTTGTTGGGGGTTTGTTTGATTGTTTGTTTTGCTATGCTCCAGTCTCCTCATCATCTTCATAGCCCTCCATAGATAGCTCCACGAGCTCCACGTCTGTCCCCTCCGGAGGCGCCCAGAACTAAACACAGCGCTCCAGTTTTGCCTCACCAGGGCTGAGAAGAGGGATGGGATCATCTCCCTGATAGACAGCTCATCCAAAAGACACTCTGACTGCAGCAACCAGGAGGACTTTGGGGGGAGAAAGAGGAAGAGTTCAGCTCCATGGCAATGGGCCAAGCAATGTTATTTACCCTCAGGCAAAAGAGCAATCTGTGGCCTGTTTGTTTTGCTTTGCTGTTTTTATCACTGCAGCCAAAGTGCCCGTGCTGCTGGGGAGGAGCTGCCAAGTGTAGGGCAGCACTTGGAGCTGTAGGAACTGGGGCTGATCTGGGGTCACCTCAGCTGGTGAGGCCCACAGAGCCCAGGGGTGGGGCAAAGTCCTGGCAGCAGCAGCACTGAAATCTCTGGATTTAAATGAGATCCATTTCATCTCATTTAAATGGATGTTCTGTTTAAGAGCAGGCTCGGTGACGCTGTTAAAGACCACTGACGTTGTTAAAGATCACAGCGACACAGACTTTGACTCAGAGGGCTGACAGTGACTTTGTTTATTTTGGGGAATTTTTTTTCTCTTTTATGCAACCCAATGGGTGGAAGAAAGACAAACTTCTTCCATCACATTGGTTAAGTTAGAGGGACAGCAAGAGGAAGTCCCTCCTAGGGAAAGGAATGTAAGCAAAGTTTACAGTGATAAAAATGTGTCTCTTGTTGACAGAAAACTCTCTGGGATAGAGTTTCAGGAAAACCAAAATATTACAGGCACAAACCAGGGCTACAGACCACAATGACACCGGCTCCAACTCAGAGGGCTGACAATGACTCTGTTTATTTCTGGGAATTTCTTCCCTTTTATGCTGTTCTACAGAGAACAACCCAATGGGTGGAAGAAAGACAAACTTCTTCCATCACATTGGTCAAGTCAGAGGGACATCAAGGAGAAGTCCCTCCCAGGGAAAGGAATGCAAACAAAGGTCACAGTCAGGAAAACGTGTCTCTTGCTGACAGAAAACTCTCTGGGAAAAGAGTTTCAGAAAAACCAAAACATCTCAGGCACCAACCAGCTTGGCTCTTGCGTGCCTGTCAGCACAGACACATCCTGGTGTTTTCAGTGCTGGGTGAAGCAAAACCCTTTGGCGTGTGCCTCCCCTCACACCCGTGCAGCTCCAGCTGTCCCCGCTCAGGAGCAGATGGCGCGGCAGGAGCAGCGACGCCGCAGGTGAGGCGGGCTGGGAGGCACCCCGAGACACACAGGTGTGAGGAGATACATCCCTGCACTGTCAAAACATTGGGATGCCTGGTTAGAGCAGAACGGAAGGGAACTGCAAAAGCTGCCGGCTCCCCAGGTGACAGCAGGTGGGTCCGTGTGCGGGCTGGGAGCTGGGGGCACACAGAGGTGGGTGAGTGTCTTGGGTTGTGGGGCCAGGGGTGTGTGTTCTATTTCATCTCTTAAAAGCAGCTGGGGAGATGTTTTTTCTTTATCTCTTGTAAATCCAGAGGGAGAGGGGCGGGTGCCTTCTGATAATGAGCCAACTGATCAAACCAGGTGGGGCAGTGCTCCTTGTCTCTGTCATCACCCATCCTCCCTCCAGGGGGATATTTTCTGCTAATGGACTGTTAAGACATCCCTAAAATCACACATCCCCAAAGCAGAACATCCACATTACATCACCCTATTGTGAGATGCTCCACCCAGTGCGGGGAGCCAACCATTCCTACCTGGATAAAACTGAGACGTAGGAACAGAAAGTATCTGGCTTTGCCCGATTCCTGGAGGAAGACTGGACCTCTTCTCACCATCACTGGACCCTGGTTCTACAGGATCATCTCTACTTCAACAGAACCACGTCTGCCACTCCAGGAGGACTCACTTTGGGACTGCTTCCAACCCCCTGACCAACAGGGTGTCAGGTTGTAGCTCTGACTCTGTCAGAGTTCTCCAAAATTGTTGTTTGTTTGCTGGTTTGGTTGGGTGGTTTTGTTTTCTCCTACATTTGAATTGCTGATATTCCTAGTAAAGAACTGTTATTCCTATTCCCAAATCTTTGCCTGAAAGCCCTTAATTGCAAAATTATAATTTGGAGGGGGTGAGGGATTTACATTCTCCACTCCAAGGGAAACTCCAGCTTTCCCTGGCAGATACCTGTCTGTCCAAACCAAGACAGTGAGCACCGAGCTGGAGGTGCTCCGGGGGGCTTTGTGCCTCAAGGGCCCTGCAAACAATAACAGGGACATTTAAAATGCCAGGAAGCTCGTTTTATCAGGGAGATGGCTTGCACTGAAGGAGGTGGTTGTGCACGCTCCCTTTGATGGGTCTCGGCAGATAGCACCAATTATAAAATTATTAACAAACGAATGTGCTCCTTCGCTCCAATTAAATGATAAGAGCCAAAGCAAAGGGGCATGATTTTTATCATTATCAGATTACAGGCCCATATTGTGCTGATAATAAAGCAGGCACTTTCTAATGTGTTACCCCCACTATGGCTCCTTAGATTATTGTTTGGCTGCAGAAGAAATAAAAAGGAACTTTGCAAAAAAGCAATAATAACGTGGAAGTGTCTTTATCACAGGCCATTCCAGGGAGTGTAACAAAAAGAGCCCACAGTGACTCAGGCCAATGACAATGAGGATAATAAGAACATCAGGAGTGGGGAGGGTGCCCACACAGCAGAGCACTGGGCCAGCACATCTCGAGTCTGTTCAAGAGATAAAGCCTTGAGAGGGAGTTTGCTTCAATCGGGGAGGCAGCTCGCTGCAGCCTCTGCAAAAGTGAAAAGAGCCACAGGAGGAGGAAGAAAGGAATATTAAAAGCTTTTTGGGGTGTGGAAGGAGTGTTTCTCTCCTATTCTTTTTCCCATGTAAGGTCAGGTAGGACTCTGGATGCAGCCACAAATACACGGCTCTTCTTTCACTGCCTGAAATCTGATGTTCCAGAGGTGATAAAATGTAATTAGGCAGTGTAGTACTAATTCAGCTGCCATGTGATATGCTGAAGGAGGAGAATACCAACTGCATGGGAGGAGAGACAGAATGAGTTTCCCCTTCCTGACCCTGAAGCAATCATACCTAGAAGCCTGAAAGCTGATTTTATTTTCCTCTCTGCAGGTGAGAGACAGCAGTTTTTAAAAGAGTCCTACTCTGAGTCTGCCTTGCTACGTGTTAGGTTGTTAGGCTGGTAAAATATGGAGGGGATGTGATTCCCTTCCTGTACTGACATAAATCAGAAGTCACTCTAGCTGTGCTGATTTACACAGGCTGAGGGTTTGCCTTAACAAAATTGTAACAGCATAAAGCCAGTGAGGAGGAAAGGTCAAGCCTGTCATATCTGTCTCAAAGCATGGTGATATCAGCCATGAAGCTGTGATCATGACTGATCAGGGAACCTCGTCATTAAGTGATTAATTATTATTAATTATTATTTATTACTCTAGCGCCAGGGAGCCCTTGTCACATCTATGTTGAGTTCCCTCGAACCTGGATCCCCTCCAAGTTTTCTGAAGTCCTTGAGCTTGCAGAGCAAAGCTGCTGATCTTGTAAGAACAGGTCTTGGAGTTTTAATGCTCTCAGGATCTACAGTCCTCAAAGGAAAAGTGCCATAATGTATGTGTGTTGCTTGGAGTGGGAGGAGAGAGGTCCTGGAAGGAGCACAGCAAAGTTTAACTGGGGAATAATAATGGTGAGCTGAAATGAGAGTTCTGCTTAACTCAGGGATAGTTCTTGCAGTGGGGCTGGGGAGGCTACAGGCTCACGTGCTTCTGGTTATCCATCCCTAGTGATCAGATCAAACCACCTCAGAGGGCTGATTCCAATGAATTTTGCTCTCATTTTCACCAATACCAGTCACCTCTCTCCCATCAGTGAGCTGGGTTGGATTTACACCCAGTGTAACAGAGGTTGGAAAGCCTCTGCACTGAACTCCTGCCAGTTCTCTTTTGAGTCTCCCAGCAGAGACTCCAGAACCAAGTGATATTGGCCTTCCTGGGCATCAGAGGGGCTGCTTGAAAGGCAAATTAATGTTATCTCCGTGCCAGATCAAGGAGGTAAAGGACTGTTCTCTCCTCCTGATGCAGCACCAACATGTGCAGTTTTACAGCCCCAGCCTGCTGGCTGCTGATTCTGCTTTCACTACCTGTTATTTACAACCCTGCACACAACAAGGTCTGTTTGATGCACTGGTGTGTTTTTGCTTCCCAGAAAGATCTTCAGCCACGAGCTGAGTCAGCAGGATCTCTAGTCAAATAGGGAGCCTCTGTCCCTGCAAGACATTGAAACCCTGTGAGGTTTTGCCTGACAGGGGAGAACTCTTTCCTTTCAGTGTGCCACATCACTCTGTTTTGCTTCCCATCTTTCCCTGCAAGCAGGAAGCAGCCCTCTTGAATATAATTTCTATTGAAAGCAAATGGTGTCTATGTCTGATTAGTTCTGGCTTGAGGCTGTATCAACAAGCTCGCTGTTGGTCCTGCATTTGCAGCCTGGAATATTTTAGGGCACTTGAGTCTGACAGATTCATGTTTATTACATTAAACTGTTCTATCATTGACTGGCCAAAGTGTTATTTTCCCAGAAGGCAAGAGGCAGTGGGGGAAAAAAAAAAACCCACAAAGCACCTACACCACTGGTGGCAAAGAGGACAAATCCTGCAGCCTTCACTTAGAGCATTGGTGTAGCCCTGCTTGGTGCCTGAGATGCTTTGGTTTTTCTGAAACTCTTTTCCCAGAGAGTTTTCTGTCAACAAGAGACACGTTTTCCTAACTGTAAGGGAGTGGAACATCTCTGCTGCATTTATTTCAGGCCTGCTCCTTGTCCATTAGACAGCACAGCCCTCCTTGCTGCATGCACATTGTCCAAATTTCAGTCCAAGGCTCTGCTCACAGCCCAAGCCATTTGCAAAATTTAAAGAAAAGACAATAAACTAGATAAAAACCAATCAGAAGCTAAGCAAAGTCCATTGGTAACTCTCCATTTAGCCTGTTCTTTTAAAGAAACTGGCTGAACATCTGAGATGTGTTTTCTCTGTAGACAGATAACTCTGGAAAGTAGAACCCAGTCTCCAAAGAGCTTTAAGCTTTCTTAAAAGGAGGCAAACGCCTCTGTGTGGTGCCACATAAGACATTAATCATTAAATGTTACGCAGATGACTGGGGAAAGAGGCCATTTGTTACAAGGAGGGAAAAGAGAAAAAGTAGGGATTTTTTTTTTTTTGGCTGTGCTGCCAGGAGAGCCAATTCCCATCTGTGGGTTTGATGCATTGTTTCATAAGTAACAGTGTTGGTTTTTGCACAGGAGCAGCTCTCAGAAACCATAGCATTTAATGCAGAGTGAAATGTATTTGAGGAGAGAGGTTTTCTGTGCTATTTTTGCTCTTGGTGGAGAAGGATGTGTCTCAGAAAAGTTGCTCTCCCCAGTGCCCTCTGATCCTGCAGCAAAGACATCAGTTTGTTTGTGGTCCCGGTATCAAATGTTGCTTTATGCACCATAGACCATCTCTGGGATATTTTTTTGCCTTCAAAAACTGTTGCCATTGCAGAAAGGGAGCCAGAAAATACACACATTGTGTTGTCCTGGGCAAGAGATGTTATTTCTGTTCTTTCTTCTTTGGTGTTGTGTCTTTGTGGAAGCAGAAGCAATTTGGGCTAATTGAACTTGCTGTTTGTGGGCAGGAAGGAGAGCACAGCACTGGAAACTGCAGCTGTCATGGGGATCCTGGATTTGTGCTGGTGCAGAGCAACAAGTTCTGGATGTAGAGCAGTTTCCCAAAGGTGGTTCCCAAGACAGAGAGCCATGCTGTGAAACCTGGTCACCATCCTCCACAGAATGACTCGGGTGATGTCCCAGGCTGGGGAATTCTACATTTTTGCTGCTCAATGCTCTGGCTTTTGAGTAGGAGATACTGAGGGCTGAGCTGGAGATGCTGTAGAGTGCTCCTGTTAGGAGGAAGCCAATGCTGAAGTCAAGAATCCTTGAGGCAATTTTCCTTACATGGATGTACAAAGGTCTGGATTTTAGATCAGGGGAGAAACCCCACGGCCTAAAGCAACAGCTCCAAACTTTTCACACATAAACACAACTCAGAAACACGTTCCGTGTGTCTGCCTCCCCACAAGACACACGTGATTGTGTTTGCCTTTCCTCTGCTACTCCTTTTATCACTCCCTCTCCAAATTAAACCAGGAATTCTCCTCAGAGTATTCCGCTCAGAGCAGCTCCACATTTCCTTCCTCTTTTCAGTGGGTGCATGTGCTGAACTGAAGCTCTTACTGAGGAGTAACACTGAAAGCCTACCAGTTTCAGAGTGGTTTGTCCCAATCTGGAGTAAAAGCCTGACTTTCCCATTAGGGATGGTTCTGCTTTGAATGCAGGAAATATTCCCAGGGTGCTGCGTTACCCTCTGGCACGTTCACCCCTCCATGGGCACAATCAGAGCTCCAGCTATTGCTGCTCCACCATCATGCACAGCTCCTCCTGGTGATAACGTTTTTCTCATCTTAAAACAACTGGAACAAGCATGACTAAGTACCCAGCAGGTCAGTTGGGAATAATCAGGTTTCTTGCCTTTGTCTTTCACAGGGAGCAATGCCTGTAAGGCATCTCAGGGTGTCTGCCTGGCTCACACAGGCTTTGGGGGAAGTGCCATTAATGGCTGGGTACTGTCTTGGCTTTTCTCTTAATCTCTTATCACAAGATTAGCTAATGTCTGTGAAGCCCGGGAGGATTGGGTAATGATAAGGGATCATCAGGAGAGATGGAAAGATAAGTATTGTTCTCTAAGAAGCCCTTAGGGTTTCTTCTGAAATAATTATCTCGTGCTCTCTGCAAGGCTCCTCTCACACAGGCCCCCACCCCAGAGGCCCCTGGAGCTCCCCTGAGTCCTCCCACCTGCCATGGGGCACAGCAGAGCAACAGAGGGGGAGTTGGTGCCTGGATCTCCTCAGCCCTGTGGAGATGGTGCTGGGTGTGAATGTGAGCAACCCACACCCTCCTGCTCAGCCTGGGCCATCGAGGCTTGCACAGCCCCTGCAGCCTCTGCCTCCAGGATCCCAAGTACCACGTGGGGCTGGAGGTCATTCTCCTTGTGTGGGGCATCATCAGCCCCTCTGGTAGAGGTGGGTTTTAGGCTCCCCTTTTCCTTTTCCCTGCTGCACAGAGGGCTGGAAGAGCAGAGCAAACACCCTGCTCCAGCCCCTCTGGTAGAAGTGGGTTTTAGACTCCCCTTTTCCTTTTCCTTTTCCTTTTCCTTTTCCTTTTCCTTTTCCTTTTCCTTTTCCTTTTCCTTTTCCTTTTCCTTTTCCTTTTCCTTTTCCTTTTCCTTTTCCTTTTCCTTTTCCTTTTCCTTTTCCTTTTCCCTGCTCCACAGAGGGCTGGAAGAGCAGAGCAAACATCCTGCTCCAGCCCCTCTGGTAGAAGTGGGTTTTAGACTCCCCTTTTCCTTTTCCCTGCTCCACAGAGGGCTGGAAGAGCAGAGCAAACATCCTGGTCCAGCCCCTCTGGTAGAGGTGGGTTTTAGACCCCCCTTTTCCTTTTCCCTGCTCCACAGAGGGCTGGAAGAGCAGAGCAAACATCCTGCTGGGTGTCTGTGCCTCGGCACACGGAGCAGTTGGGCAGTTGCAGGCGATGGAGCAGTTTGAGACGTTCCTTTCTATCAGCTGCTCATAACCTGTCTCATCTGAGACAGTCACCCACAGTGCCTGCACATTCCCAGCTGTTCCAGTGGAAAATGAGACTGATGCCTCTAATCTGCCTCTCCCCACGACCACAGCTCAGGGCTCCCTGGGGCAATTATTCCTTCAGAGCTGGTGCTTTGGAGAACAATCGTTCATACCCCGCAAAGCAAGTGTCAGGTCTCCAGCAGAGCAGAAAGGGCAGAAGCAGCCATCCTAAAACAGCTGGTGGTTTGGAACTGAGGAGTTGGAAATGGGTTCAAGGTTTTCCTTCACATTTTGGTGGTTGCAACACAAGACACAAAGGAGAGGGGTTGGAAAAGCACTGACTCTCAAACCACAGGATCTTCAGGGTTAGATTTGGGCTGTCCCCTCTTCCAGAACCAGGGACTCCAGCACACGGGAGATGAAGCTGGTTCTCCTTCCTCCTGCTCTTCTTGCTGTTATGAGCATGGTTACCTTGGATTCACTCTTCAGAGACTCTGTGCTGCTGACTATCCAGTTCATTATCTGCTTGTAATTGTTTTGTCTTCTCTGATCTTTTGTTCACCTGTGATGAGTGTACAATCAGATTTGCTCTGCTCTGACATGAGTTACAGGCCTTTTGAACCCTGACTGATTAAAGTTTCTTCCTTCCCCAAGTAAATTGGTTCCCATAGAGCTGTCCACTAGTGTGACTCCTTTCACTACCTGAATCACATCTTCCCAGCTGACAGATGGATTGCTCAAGGGCTTGTGGTCATCGTGCCAGCCTTAGAAGTTTGGGGGTGATTGTGTTTCCCAGCCTGCTCACCTTGCCTATGCTGTTTTGTGGCATGTTTATTTTTCCACTCTATATATTAGTGACTGATGTCCAGCCCTTCTCATCCTGCTGGACCCTCCTCATCCCTCAGCTGTGAGGGAATAGGACTGTTACTTATCAGCTGAGGTGCACTTTTGAGGCCCCTTCCTGGCTGATATCAGTGTGAGGAGCTGCCCCCAACCTTCACTGCAGCTCAGGGAGGAATGGGTTCCTGAACAGGAGCTGAAACCTGCAAGGCACTGCACCATTGCACCTGATGGTTCTTATTTTTGTCCATAAATGTACAGAGAACAGTGCAACCCCAAAGAGAATTTGAAGAATTATGCTTGAAAGACTGTGCTGAGAGGGGTTGGTGAGTACAAATGAGGTGAGGCCAATGAACCCAGAGTCCTACCTGTGCCCTGTGCAGCCTGGAAATCCCTGCCTGGTACCCTCTGCAAGGGCTGGGGTGACAGTTCATACAGGCAGAGCTCAACAAGGGTGGATTAAACTCATCTTCATTATTTTCAGAGGCTTCTGCAGGCCTTGCCTGGCTGGCAAAAATTCTTGGGAATTTGGCCAGTAACCATGTTAATTGGCGAGCATATTGGGTATTTATTTGAATGTCAATTTGAACAGAAATCAATTAAAAAAAAAAAAAAAAAAACAAAACACCTCTTAGTATGAAACTGAATCATGAAGCAGCAGTAGAATCAGACATTTTTAGCAGAAAGAAATGCTTTTTTATTACTTAAAACAAGCTTAAATTAACAACTGCAGATAATGATTCCCTGGAGCTAGATAAGGGGTTAAGGATCATTGCTCTCAGTGATGACAGGCTACTCACTAAATTTGTTGAGTTATGTTTCGAGTTGAGGTTTTATAGCTCAGATATATTGTCTCCAAGTGAGTGAGGCTTGCTTGACTGGCAAGCCAAATGACTCACAAGTTGACCTGAAGAATAGCTTTCCCCCCTCAGCCTCCATTGGGTAAATGATGTTTGGAAACCACCAGCTACGTGACAAATTATAAGAAACATATTATTTGAAGAACGTGGAAAAGATGAGTGTAGTCTGGAGACAAAGGATCTTGTATCCCAGGTTTTTGGCAGAGGGGCTGAGTGCTGATGTCATTTCAGAGGCTGCTGCTGCTCATTTCAGCTTTGGGAAGTGAGGAGAGTGACTCCTATTTTTGGAAAGGCAGGTCTGGAGCCTGTGGGATCATGCACCAAAACCCAGGATGACAGGAACAGACTGAGGGTGTCCCTGCTCCTTGCTGCCCCATCTCATCCCCACGGGCACACTGCACTGCACACTGCTCTGTGTGTGTGATCTGGAACTGAGCCACCTGAATATCAACCCAGCAAAACAAAAAAAGAGTTGGGTTTTTTTTTTTTCCCTCTCAGCTGATCCACATTGCCAGCCCTTTCCTCAGCCTCTCCACACACCTGGATGGGTCAGCACCGTGCAGGGTAAGGAGAGGAAAGGGAGGAAGAGAAGAGCCTGGATGCAGCTGGCTGAATTTGCCACTGAAGGGTCCATCAAGCAAAGCCACAGCTCAGTTCTCTCACTGCCTGAATATGAATTAGAGCAAAGTGATGCTCCCCACTGCTGTCCAGAGGGTCCAGTGTCAATGGATTAGAGGTGCACTTAGATTAGAAGTGGGAATTCAGTGGAGTCTGCCTCAAGAGCAGCTCTGTGAGACAAGATGAGAGTCAGTTTGTGATGAAAAGCTAAAAATATCAAATAACTCTGGCAAAATGAGAATGGCCAAACCTTCATGGAGACATTTGTCCCAGCACAGGGTGCCTGTGGCCAGCCCAGAACAGTGCCAGAGTCCAGCTGCAGGGCAGCAGAAAATCCTAGAATAATTTAGAATCAGTCACATTTTCATCCAAAATGTCACAGAGGGAAAGTTTCTTTCGTGTTTCTGGTACATTTAATGGTGTCTGAGCTTAAAATAAACCTACTAAAGGTTCAGCTTCACCTTGGATGCAGCTCCCCTGTAATCATTTGCATTGGTAAGAGTGGTGTAATTCACATTTCATTTATGCCCACGCCACGGCACAGGCAGCAGCAGGGGGATGTGGCCTCTTTTCTCACTAAAAACTCTGATGTTTCCAGCTCCAAGTGTAATTGGACACTGTTGCGGGGTTCTGTGAGTCTTGTCTGCCTGTACTTTAGAAGAAGGGAAAGTCATTCTTAAGTTAAGGAACTGGCAGTGCAGGCAGAACAATTTGCATTGAGGTTTCCATTTCCAGAGGCGGGTAAAGCTGCCTGGGTTGCTGTGCCCGTGGGGCTGGGGGTTCCCTGAGTAAATCATGTGTGCACAGCCACAGAGAGGAGCTGGGGCTGGTGGAACACTGAGGCTGTTCAAGATCACAGCGACACCGACTCTGACTCAGCAGGCTGACAATGACTCTGTTTATTTCTGGGATTTTCTTCCCTTTTATGCTGTTCTGCAGAGAACAACCCAAGGGGTGGAAGAAAGACAAACTTCTTCAATCACACTGGTCAGAGCAGAGGGACATCAAGGAGAAGTCCCTCCCAGGGAAAGGAATGCAAACAAAGATTACAGTCAGGAAAACGTGTCTCTTGTTGACAGAAAACTCTCTGGGAAAAAAGAGTTTCAGAGAAACCCAAACATCTCAGGCACCAACCAGGGCTACAACAACTGACACCAACTCTGACTTCAGCAGGTTGACAGTGACTTCATTTATTTCCTGGGAATTTCTTCCCTTTTATGCTGTTCTACAGAGAACAACCCAAGGGGTGGAAGAAAGACAAACTTCTTCCATCACATTGGTCAAGTCAGAGGGACAGCAAGAAGAAGTCCCTCCTAGGGAAAGGAATGCAAACAAAGGTTACAGTCAGGAAAACGTGTCTCTTGTTGACAGAAAACTCTCTGGGAAAAGAGTTTCAGAGAAAACCAAAACATCTCAGGCACCAACCAGGGCTACAGAACACCCAGGGTGACTCCCATGTCCATGGGCTGCATGTGATATTGATTTATTAAAAAATATGAATATCAGCCTAATACCGATATTCAGCTGAGATGGAAAAAAACTCTCTGACAGTTTAAAGTTAGAAAGTTTGTGTTTGTTACAGGGATAACTCCCAAAAACACACAGAACACAGCCACTTACAGAAAATCACAGAGTCCTTTTATTTACAAAACTGTTGAATACCCAAAATACAAACGCATATTGTCCCATTCCCGCCTCGTATGGTAATTAGCAAAAAAAGCAATTATTTGAAGTGGGTCGGTGGTGGTCCCGTTCAAGAGGAGTGGGCTTAAAATGAGGAAGTAAAATGACTCTTCGTGGCTCTGAACTTTCCACCTTTTCAATGCAAATGTGACAAATGAGCCTCGGTAGGACTCCCATTTCCTTGGGTTCGTGACTTTCAATGGGTTTGGGAGGATGGGAGTTTCTATAATTGTCCCGAGTTCCTAAATCTGTTTATCAGGCTCTCTGTTTCTTGTTGCAAGCACGGCTAAGCAAACATAAAGCTGACAAGCAATCGGTTATTTGAAAAAAAGTTAACTCAAGTCTGGTTTCTCACAACTAACTACAAAGTTTTTAATTAATTCCAGCAACAGCAAAGTCTGTCTCTTAACTAAAATCTTAACTTTTCTAAAACCCTGTATTCTTTGAAGCCTACGTCTCAATGTGTTACTTGGCCTGGAAATATTTGTGAGAGGACCCCTTATCCCTGCTGGTATTTACTGGAGTCTGTCTCACTGTAAACATCCCCTGTTGATGCTGTTAGATATAAACCAACCCGGGTAAATCCAGTGCAGACAAGGATATACCAGAGAAACACAGACTAAAGCCTGTCAGGTTTATTTTTATTTATGTCGATTTCTACACACATAAAAAGCAAGACTTTGAAGGAGCCAGGGAGATTCATGTTGTATCCCCCCTCCCATCCCCTCAGGAGCTGCATGCAAAGCTACACGCTGGCTTTTGACAGCGAGGATTGAGCCCACAGCCTCAGGTTAAAGCTAAATTATTTGAGCAAGAGAAACAATCCCCAGACTGTGAAAAACAGCTTAAAGCCACTCATATCTGAAATACAGAAAGCTTGAGCCAGCGCTTGCTGAAGCCAGTGGGCGTGGGTTGCTGAAGCAGTGGGTTTGGCTGCCAGGAGATGACCACTTCCCACCTCTGAGGCCTGCAGGTATCCAGGGAAAAGGGGCTGCTCCAGACACAAGTGCCTCAGACCCATCTGTGGTTGCATGTCTGCAGCAGAGCTCTCACTCCATTACATTTCAAGGAACAAGCTCTCCTCATCCTCCTTCCTTCCCTGCTCCAGCACGTGGGGCAGGAGCTGGCTGTTCCAACAACACACATCCCCAGCCTTGCTTTCGTGTGCACAGGTAATTCTGTCTCAGTGAAAGGCTGCTGGAGTTGTTCCCTGTCCATCAGCCTGATAGGGGTGATTTATTGGTGAGATACAGAACTGTTTCTGTCTTATCAACGCTCAGGAGCTGCTGTTTCTCACTCAGGTCCAAGTGGATTCGTAGCTGAGGGAGCTGTGGCCTCTCCTGGCAATCTGGGGTACTTTGCTGTCCCCATGGCATTCATCTGTAGCTCATGCTGTTTTTTTCCAGACCTAGAACTGCAAAATATTCCACAAGTTGGGGCAAGAATAAAGACTGTCTTTGCCAGCAAATATAACCCTGCGTTACCTACAGTGCCTCTGACTCAAAACCTCCCCCTTTTAATCTCTGCTTCCTTCTTTTCAGAGCCATCCAGAAGAGCACCAGGGGATCCTGGGCTCTCTGCAGCCACCTGGTGAAGCTGAGCTGGCAGCTCTGGGTGCCCTGGCAGTTTCAGAGCCCCCTGTGTGCTCACCACACAAGGAAATGACACCCACACACTGGGATGTCCAAGGCAGAAAAGAGGCACTTTATTTACAAACTTCAACATTTATGGAATTCCAGCAGTGACCGTGGTTGGAGGAAGAAAAATCTTCCTCTCCAACCACACTGGGCAACCCAACAGTCCATCAACAGTCTCCTCCTTATGAGAAGAATGAAAATATTGTTATATGCTGAGATGTTGAAGGCAGAAAAAAGGCAGTTTATTTACAGACTTTAACATTTATGGAATTCCAGCAGTGACCATGGATTGGAGGAAGAAAATCTTCCTCTCCGACCACACTGGGCAACCCCACAGTCCATCCACAGTCTCCTCCTTATGAGAAGAATGTAAACGTGGTTATACCATTACAATAACCAGAAAGTTGTTTGTGTAAAATTGTGTCTGACTCCATTGCAGAAGGTCAACACAGAAGGCTGAAAGAGAACTTTAGAAAAACTCCTTAAAGAGACAGAAGAGAACAGCAAAAACCCAGACAGCAGATTGTGTTTCTCCATTAGAACTTCACGGAGAGCAAAGCCATTTCCACTTTGCTGGTAGTTCCAGGTCCCCTGAGCTCAAGTGAGGACTTTGGAGGTTAAAGTCTGCCAGGTCTGGATCAAGGTCAGGGGACCTGCTTTTGATTCTAAAGATTTTAATTAACTTTGCGCCACACAGAAGAACCTGGGCATGCTTGAAAAGAAATATAGATAAATTTTACATTTAAATATTTGAATAGTGTCTATATATTATGGTGGAGGTAAAAAGCCCTGTTCAAGCCGGCTGCAGGAAGAGAAGAGATTTGCATAGCAGAATAATTGGTTTTGCAAATAAATCTGGTTCTTGAAATTTGTAGATTAGCAATAATATGTCTCCAGATGAGAAGGAAAGGTCATGGATGAATAAAGCAACAATTAAACTTTCAGGAGATTATTAAACTAAACACAAACCTGGCTAAATGCGTATGAGAGAATGTCAATAAAGGACAGGAGCGGCCTGTCAGGCCTTGTGAGCCTCCAGGATATTAATGTTACTTGGAGATCTTTTCTTCCCAAGCAGCTGCTCTTCTTGAAGTAACAGCCTTTGCAGATTCCTCCCTAATCTGGACAATCCATTAAATAACCCAGTTAATTTAAGCCATTTAAATCCAATAAGGCTGGTGTGTAATGCTATAAAACTCTAAACAAAATCCTTGGAGAATTACCACGTTAACTGCTGCCCTGCAGGCTCCATCCACGCCCGATGCTGGTGAGGAGGTGCCTCAGGGGGAGACAAGGAGGTCTCAGCACAGGACAGGGAATACTGAAGTTGCAGGAAGGTGGGGTTTGTTCTGAGTCTGAAGGAAAAAAAAAAAGAGCAAAATTAAAAAGCAGTACTTTCCAAATGGACCGTGAAATAGATCTTTTATGACAAGGGGAATGAAGGATGGTGGAAATCCTGATTTTAAAGCATTGAAAAGTAGTGCCCAGACCACCCCTTCAACTTTTGTTTGAGGCTTTTCAGAAAGATCCTAGAAGCAAATGTTCCTGAAATTAAAAATTTGTCCTTTCATGGGACATTTTTTTTTTTTTGCAAAGAGAATAAAGAAATTACTTCTTTGGAAAAAAAAAAATTAAAAGTCCCAGGGGGGATTTTTTGGGTTGGTTTGTTGTTTTGTTTTTTTTTTTTTTTTTGAGGAGAATGTTCCATGTTCTCCCTTCATCCTTCACCTCTGCTAACAGAGAGCAGGGAAGGTACAGGGCTTCAAAATCCTCTGAGCTTCCTGCCACAGCTGGATCTGAAGAAAGCAGATGCATGAGGTGGTGAAGGCCATGCCCACCACCTCCTACCTTGGAGCTTCACAGTGGTCAAAGCCCCTGGTGCTCAGCCCTGTGTGAGCAGGAGGAACCAGGCTTCTTCTCCAGCCTGGTGCACCAAGGATGAAACCTTCAGCAGGTTGTGACTCCCTGGGTTGTTGCCTGTCCTCACCTGCCAGAGCACCACTGTTCCCCGGGAGAAAGAGGGCAGTGGGAGCAAAGGAAAGGGAAAGCTTTCAATGGTTTTTAATTCCTTCTCTCTCCCAGATCTCGGGAGGGGGGCAGGAGTTAAGACAAGGTGAAAAAATAAGGGTCCCAGTGGATTTTACTGGACCAAGTCTTGGCCCTAACCAAGCTTTCCCAAGCCTGTTGCCCATGGGGTTGGAAAACCTTCTCTTCCAAGCATATTTTGCCCCTAAATGTCAGGTCTGGATGACTCCACACTGTACATGGCTGCCCGTTGCCTGGCTCCTGAGCAGCTCCTCTCCCTCCCTCCCTCTGCACACAGGCAGACACTGTAGGTGGCTAAAAAAAACAATACACACGGGGAGCCCTTCTCCCAGGAACAGAGCCCAGACATGAAACAAGGCTGCCAAGACAAAGCACACCACCACATACCTCATTTTCCCTTTGGGGATCACAGGGAAGCTGCACATGACAGACGTGAGTCACATTGCTGGGTGCAGCTCTGGGAGATGCTCAGGCATTCACTTGAGGAGGGCAAGAAAAGGACCAGATGGAGCAATAACTCTCTGTGATGCAGTGCTCCTCTCTGCTGAGCTCCGAGGGTGCTTTGCAAAGGAAGACAGTGTCAGGATCCTTGTTTTAAGAGGGGCACTGGGAGGAAGCATAAATTCTCCAAGGCCACACAGCCTCCAGTGTCAGGGCAAGGGTGAGAGCCCGGGGTACCCAGCCCTGCTGCCCCAGTTCACACTCTGGACAGCAGCCTGATTGCCTGAGCAAAAAGACTGCAAAATCCAGGATTCCTCTTCTTTAATTATGCTCTCTGCAGATCAGGGGGGAATACCTGGCCCTGCTCCTCAGGACAGGAGCATGGCCACGTACAGGCTTGTTCGTGGCATTTCCTTCCTCAAAATGATTCATTTGTATGCAAAATTATATTAGCCTTTGTTGGCTGTCTCCACAGACCCTCCCAGCACAGACAGAGCTAAACCTTGAAGTGCCATTGATCTGTGTGGTGCTCTGCCCACTCTCTCTCGTGGCACTTTGTGGCTGGTGACCTTCAGCAGAGGATTTTTGTGGTTCTCTTTCCCCCAGGAGCCCTGCAGCAGGCTGGTGCTGATCTTCCTGCAGTGGGGAAGGGAAACAGGGGGTTCGAGCTGCACTGCCAGCTTAACACTGAGCTGCTCATCCCTTTGCAAGAGAAAATCAAGTTCCTGGCAGAGTGAGGAGGGACAGGAAATTTCCTGCAGAAGTTCTTGTCAGAGCTGATGATGAGCAAGTCGAGGCAGTGGTGCTGGTTCCATCTCTGCAGTGCCTGGCACAGGGGGGCTGAGGTGATGGGAAGGTGGGGCTGAGAGCAACTAGAAACTCAGTGACAGTTCTACTGCAGGTCTGTGATCTGAGGCTCAGGTATTAATAAATGCCAACCCAAATTTATCTGTGTCAATAAATGGGCACATTCATGTGAAGAGGCGCTGGGTCTTTGAAGGAGACAGTCACAAAATCTGTGTTTCTCTCGAGGTTAAAGATGTCTTTTTGGGACCAGGAGGGCCACAGTCACCTCACCTGATGAGCAGTTTTCCCTGCAGACATCCCGGTGCTGGGAAAGAGGCAACTTGGGAGGGAAGTCCAAAGCAGAACTTGAAGCATCCTGTCCACCTGAGGCTCAGGGAAAGGCTGCTGCAAGGATGTCTCTAGCTCAAGTCCCTTCTGGGGTGGTGTGCAGTAAGGTTTGAGATGACATTTCAGATATTCCCTTCATTACAGTGTCTGCCAGTCCTGATCAAATATGTATTTTTGCCATTTCTCTTGGGATGTGGCCTTTTTGAGACCTCTGCCTCTGTCAGATTAGAGCTGAATTGGCCAGCGAGTTCAAAATCACAGTGGACAAGGAAAAAGGGAAAGGATATAAACACACACGTGAGCGTGCACACACGCTGATCACTCAGATCACTTGGTTTGGTAGGAGACCAGGCTGAAATTAAATCTGTTTGGCAGTTTGTTGGTTCTATTGAGAGCAGGTGATGAGTTGGAAGCTTGCTGTTTTTAGGAAGGAGGAAGGCTGTATTGTTGCTGCTCATGTCAAACCACATCACATCCCCTCCTTCTCGTGCTGTCACAGGAACAACACAGGACACTGCGAGGCTGCTGTCTGCATCTCGGGTTGGCTGCTTTCCTGAGATTCAGGTGGTTTTGCCCTCTGAAAGGCCTCAAGCCAGACACAGGAACAAAACAGAGTCTTCAGATTCTTGGTTCTCAAGGTTGCTTGCTCTGTTTATTGTTTCTTATCTTTCCATTCCCTCTGTGCCCAGCCAAGGTCTCTGCAGCTCGGGCATCAGGCGACTCCTCCTCCGACTCTGCCATCATCTCTTATACTACTTTATTGCATCCTTATTATTTACAATTACACACCAATGTATCTACAATCTGTACTAAACAGGTCATTTCTACTCTGACCCAATCTCCTCAAAGCTCCTTTGTGCCACCGTCACAGCAGAAGATGGAGACGAAGAAGAAGAAGAAGAAGAAGAAGAAGAAGAAGAAGAAGAAGAACAACCCAGGGCACTGCCCAGAATCCTCCATCTTGTCCCCATTCACCCCTATTCCAGAACCCCAAATATGATCAATTACACCACTCTTTTTTACACCTTGCAATTCCTCTCTCAGTGTTGGACAATTTTTCCCATGGACTGAAGTCAAAGTCAGTGTCTTCCTGGGCTCTGTGGCAGGGTCTCCAACCCCCCTGTACAGATCCCAGACCCCCCTGTACAGGTTTCAGGGTTTCAGACCCCCTGTACAGACCCCAGACCCCCTGTACAGGTTTCAAGCTCTGTTGTTCAGGTCCTGGACACTTCTGCTGAGGTCCCTGACCATCCAGGGCAACCAAAGGAGCATCCTGGGTTCCCACATCTGCAGACACGTCCTGCTCCTCATCCCTGCCCTCACAGCTCACTCAGGCTTTGTGGGCCTGACTCAGGTTTCCTGCGTCACATGGAACCTTTGCAGAGGCCAGAGCTGTGGCACTGTTGACAGAGAGGAACATGCTGTCTGCCTGGATTAATTCAAGCAGTTCTGCGCTGTGCTCAGGCAGGATTGATCTTTATAGGAGGTACCACGGGAAGCAGAGATAGATGCTGGAGTCTCCTGCCATTTGCACCTGAGGAAACACTCAGAAATCAGCGATGCTGCACCAGGCTGACATTGCCACGGCCAGGAACTGCCTCTGTTAAAGACACTTCTGAAGGAGGTGCTGCAGTCTTTCAGCAGAGAGGGGAGGTTGCAGGGTGGGGAAGGTCCCCCTAAGAACTTACTTCCTGAGTAGGTGCAGGGACAGAAATCTCCATCCTGCCTGAAGAGTTCCTAGAGGAGCAATCCTGTGAATCAGAAATGGTCTTTTGTTACCCTTTCTCTAAACTGGAGAAGAGCTGGATCCCTTCAGCTCTGCTATCACTTGCCACTCCCTGCCAGGCTTCAGAAGCTGAAGAGAAAGGGATTTTATTTTCCCTCCCTCAGCCTTTGCATGAGAGCCATCAGAAAGCAAACGAAGCGGACTCGGTGACGCAAAAGTTGTCAACACTTGCTTGGTGAGCGTGTTGAAGCTTGGTCAGGTGTGAAGCAGGATCTGGTGGTGAAGGTGTTTGGTTCTTAGCCCCTGAAGAGCACCTGAGGTCACAGGCAAGGGAGGGATTGTCCTGCTCTGCTCTGCACTGGGGCAGCCTCACCTCAGTGCTGGGGGCACTTTGGGCACCACAAGATCAGAAGGATCCAAAGCTGTTGGAGAGTGTCCAGAGGAGGGACACCGAGCTGGGGAAGGGGCTGAGGAGGGGAAGAGGGCACTTGGCTCGTTCAGCTGGAGCAGAG
The DNA here is from genome assembly GCA_016584745.2 of Phylloscopus trochilus trochilus. Taxonomy (NCBI): domain Eukaryota; kingdom Metazoa; phylum Chordata; class Aves; order Passeriformes; family Phylloscopidae; genus Phylloscopus; species Phylloscopus trochilus. The sequence continues at coordinate 1,157,789 of WQNJ02000044.1, read as the reverse complement.
GAGGCTGAGGGGAGGCTCCTCGGGGGCTGCAGCTCCTCCCCAGGGGAGGCAGAGGGGCAGGGGCTGAGCTCTGCTCTGGGACAGGGACAGGAGCCCAGGAAGGGCTGGAGCTGTGTCAGGGCTTGGGCTGGAGCTCAGGGAAAGGTTCTTCCCCTCGAGGGTGCTGGGGCACTGCCCAGGCTCCCCAGGGAATGGTCCCAGCCCCAAGGCTGCCAGAGCTGCAGGAGCCTTTGGCCAAGGCTCTCAGGGATGCTCAGGGTGGGATTGTTGGGGGTTTCTGTGCAGGGACAGGGGCTGCACTCAATGATCCTGTGGGTCCCTTCCAGCTCAGGGCATTCCATGATTCTACGACCCACACACAGCCCCAAAAATCAGAGGCTGCTTTTAGCAATGTTCATGTGTGAATCAGGGCCTCTCACTGTATGTTACTTTTGCATCAGCTGGGAAACCATAAGGAGGTTTTCATAACCATCATTAGGAATTTGCTTTAGGAAAAATATACTGAGAGTCAGTGTGGCTTGTTAGATAGCCAGACTGTGAGACAGCTGGGCTGAGGGCAGCATGGAAATTGCTCTTCTGGCTAAGGACTGTAGCTGAGTGAGAAATCTCTAATTTGTTTCATGGCTTTAACTGGAGGAAGCTGGAGAGTGATGGGTATGGGGGGAGGCCACCTGAAACAAAGGGGTTTTTTCCATTATCCCTTGCCCAAGTAGAAGTAATTGCCCTCAAAGAATTGTGCTTGTTCCCCATCAAACCAAAAGGTTCTGATGCTTTCTTGGATGCATTTACCCTGTTATTGCAGTTCCAAACAAAATCCCTTTTTTCAAAGCAAACTATTGAGAAGGCTTTGGTCTGTTGCCTCAAAAAAAGGAATTTTCCCACACTGCCATTTTGACCCAAGTGCATGAGCAGTTCTCGCTGACCTGCAACCCAAAGTGCATTTTTTTTTTCCCCAGGAAGTGGGGAAAAAACCCCAGGCAGTCTCTGAGGGATGAAAGGTTTGGCCAAGACTGACTAATTGTTCCATCAAAACATGGGGTGAGAGATGTTGTCAGAGAACCTCCCATTTCTTTGGCTGAGGCTCTTCCCTTGTATCCTGTTTTCTCGTTTGTACCTGGGTGTGGAAGCAGTGCCAGACACAGCCATGTCAGGGTGTTTCATACAGTCCATGTCCCCACCATCCCTGCCCCTGCCCTGGATGTGACACTCCCTGGGGCTCCCTGGAGCTCCTGTAAATCCCAGGAGGGATTTACCCTCCTTGTCTGAGGCTGGAGGGCTGCCATCAAAGAGGTGCTTTGGGGCTGCTTTCAGTGGATTTGTTACTTCTGGGGCAGACTTCCCTTGCCATGGCAGGTGGAAGTCCATCAGCGCTCATTTCTCCTTACCTTTCTGCTTCTTTCCTTCTTTTGCAAACCCACGGCCAAAGCCCACTGTGTGACCCCAGGGGCTTTGCCTGGGTGTTGGTGACAGCAGGTCTGGCAGCAGAAGGGTTGGAGCACACGTTGCTTCTGCTTGAGCTGGCAGCGTGGTAGCGAGAGACAAGCCTTTGAGAAGCAGAACAGCCTTCCAGGGAAACACGCAACAGGGAGCCCTGCTGTTGTCTGGGGTGCTGCATTCTCCATTGCACACTAGCAGGGAACATGTGGGCAAGCCCAGGGGCCCAGTGACTGCACCACCAAGGAGAGCTCCAAGTCAAGGATCATCATCTAATTAGTCCACGCAACGCTTAGCGAGGTTATTTTTATCTCCAGCCCTTCGGAACGTACATAATCATTCCACCTTAAGTCTCTCAAAACTTGGTCTCTATGGAAACCCTGATATAAACGACTGCTCCTTTCATTTCAGCACGTCTGAGCTGTGCTGCAGCCTCCCCTGTGTGCGTGTGGCCACAACACATCCCCGTGCATGCATCTGCCCCACGCTGATCTGCGTTCTGTCCCGCTGGTCTTCCCTCCCCACCCTTCAGATAACAGTGCTCCGGGTTTATTTCCTCCAAGCACTGCCTATTTAGATCTGCAAACCTCGAATGAATCTTTGTTTCCACGCCAGAGGGAGGTGGGAGTGAGAGGGAAGGGAGGAACCTTCAATGACGCTGAAGCTGATGTTCAGCTTGCTCTTGTGGGATTTGGGCAGAAACCTGTAGGATGCTGCTCGTGGCTCCCCGAGCCGCCCAAACGGAGTTTAAAGTGTGGAAAAGGCACTTTTCTAACAATCCTCTCACATTCATGAGCAGTTGTTACTGATTTCTCTCTCTGTATTTCGCTCGTGAACACAAGAGGGCCACGTTTGGTGGGGAAAACAGGCTGCCAGCAGCTTCGGGAAGGGAAGAGAGGGAAACTGAGTGGAGGAAACATTGAGCTGAAGTCCTTGTGGCTCCGGGATGGTCGAGCTGGGGAAGGATGCAGTGCCTGACTGATGATCAGCTGCACCCGAGGCACAACAGCATCAGTCCCTGCTTCCCTTCTGCTGTTCTGCCCCTCTGTCAGTCCCACCACTGAGGCAGATGAATGCATTTTGGATTTAACAAACCTGTCCTCCCAGCACTCAGGTGTTGCTATGCTTGTGCTTGCATGTTTTGGTTTTGGGAAATTCTATTCCCAGGTATGGTCTTGAAGCACAAAGTCATGTTTTGTAAACTACCGAAGCTCCCACATCTGTTCCCAGAGGAGGGGCTTCGGTGATGGTCTCTGGAAAACGACCAGTGGTTCCCAAGGGTCCCACCTCTGGGGTGGGCACATCTGTAAAATGTACAAAAAGAGTCAGAAAAATAAAGAAGGGGTCTCTTGCTTGCAAGAGCTCCACGCAGCCTCTTTGATGTACTCCCTGCCTCGTTCCTGTGCGTCCCCCTCCAGTTATACTCAGGGCTGTCATTTCCTTGCTCGGAACCGCTAACTGAAGCACAGGCAGGCTGCAGTTTTGATCCACTGCAGGACAAAACAATTAGCCTTGGAATATTGCTTTTAAGCAGCTGGCTTGTGGATAGCGACCCACAGCAGCACTGAGCTGCCTCAGGTCTCCTGAGTGTGCCATCGGGAGATTTTCCTCTCTGTCCCAGGAAGATCTCTGCTTTTTGTAGGTCCCTGCCTTGTCTTTGTTCTGGGGACAGCCTTGGGGGATCCAGGGCTATGGCTGGCACATCACGGGGCGTTGAGCAGGCTGGGAAGGTGGCAGACGGGCTCTGCAAGCAGGGCCAGCTGCAGCCACCCCGTAGGCAAGGCAGCTGTGCAGCCACTCCTCCACCATGTGAGGAGCCAGGGACACACCAGGGAGCAGCAGCAGCCCCGGGTGGCCCAGACACTCTCTCCTCTCCCCTTGTTAAATCTGTCTGCCTGTTAAAAACCAGAACGACACCGACTCCGACTCAGCAGGCTGACAATGACTCTGTTTATTTCCTGGGAATTTCTTCCCTTTTATGCTGTTCTACAGAGAACAACTCAATGGGTGAAAGAAAGACAAACTTCTTCCATCACATTGGTCAAGTCAGAGGGACATCAAGAAGAAGTCCCTCCTAGGGAAAGGAATGTAAACACAGGTTACAGTCAGGAAAACGTGTCTCTTGTTGACAGAAAACTCTCTGGGGAAAGAGTCCCAGAAAACCAAAACATCTCAGGCACCAACAAGGGCTACACTGAATGGCTGCAGGACATCGGGGAGATGCTGGCTCCCTCACCATCCTCCCCATTGCAAGTCTCCTCTTTGGGGGAGTTTCAGAGCTTCTCCAGCAATTTTAGCTCTGCCCTCATTTCAGTGTCCCATTTGCTGACGAGTCCAGAAGGAGCTGACTGCCACCACCCCCAGAAGGCTGACAGAGAGGAGCATGGCCCACTCCTGCAGGCAGAGGAGGCTGCTCCGCATGCTCACTGTGAAAGGCAATTTCATTCCTTTGCAGCCCTGGCTGGGAACCAGAGCTGGCACCAGAGATTGTTTTTTTTATGAGGAACACACCGGCAAAATAGAACCGGTGGCAGCTTGGGTGGGATTTACGTTTAATCCATCCTTTGTCATCCTTGGATGGGCACCCTGGCAGGGGCAGAGTGTTGCCTGTTGCTCGCTGTGGGTGCCCTGGGTCACACCAGGTGGTCCTGTGCTCTCCAAGCAGTCACCAGCTGGCACAGAGACAGGGCTCAGGGTCTTTGTATCACATTCCATGTGGGCTGCTGGCACGCAGAATCACGATCACTAAGGTTGGAAAAGACCCCCAAGATCCTCAAGTCCAAGCTTTGAGCTAATCTCACCATGAAGTGCTACAGGTACTTGGTTTCTTGAACAGAAAGTGCCTTGCTGACTCAGGTGTAGTGAGAAAGCCTGGAAAATGAGAAGTTTTTAAGAAACAGGTAAAACCAGATCACCTTCCAATTGCCTTCACTTGAAGCACTGGGCTGGTATCTGTTTGTTCTCTGCACAGCCCTACAGAGCTTGCAGCCTTTTGAGAGCAGGCAGTGCTTGGTCTTCTACACAACTCATGAGAAACTGGAATAGCAACACCAAAGACTCCACAGAGATCTTCAACATCTCAGCATAAACTCTCATTCTGTGAAAAAATCCTGTTTTGTGCCTATTTCGGGGGTATCTGGGCAGCATCCAGAAATCACTGCTTACAGTTTTCTGTTGTGAGCACAAATGCCACTCATTGCTGCTGCACAGAAGTACAGCAGAGGTTAAACTTCAGAGCTTGAGCATAGAGCCCCTTCCTTGGCTTCTGCTGCTGCAGCAGGCTCAGTTTCTCAGGCTGAATGAGCTTTTCCAAGCTGCCAGAGTTATTTAGGAGCTCACAGGTAAGTTCATAGAGTGCAGCAAGTTGTGCACCATCTCCTTTGTGCAGCTGTGCTGCAAGGCACGGGGAGTTAGCTGAGATTTAAACCAGGGACAGCTTCCAAGCTGCCACATCAGGCCTAAGACACTTTTCTGGCCTAGAAAAGGGGGCACCCAGCATGACTCTTTGCTCTGGCTTCATAAACATGCCCTGATCCCACAGAAGCCCTGACAACCCCAGCAGGATTTTCCATGCTGGTCTCCAGTGGGATGAGTGCTCTCACTGAATCTGGCTGGAAGGATTTTCCTTCCAAGAACCTCATTCTGAGTGAGAAAAATACCATGTGCTGTTCTCCAAGGCAAAATTTCTTAATCTAATCTTTAATTTGAAGAGGGAGAAATTAAGGCAAGAAATGGGGGAAACTGGCAAATCAGAAGAGAAATTTCAGTGATAGGCAGCGGGGCTGGGCCCCACAAGCTTGAGAGTGCTGCTCAGCCCTAGGTGAGAGGCTGTTCTGTCCCATGGGTTTATGGAGCAGAGTCTTTCCCTGTTTACAGAAATGAAGCACTTTCCAAGGTGACTCATTCACCTTGAATTGGAGGCAGCTCTCCTCCTTGCTGCTGCTGGAGAAACGTGTAAAGACCAGTGGCCTTCCCTTAACTGCCGAGATGATATCACTCGCCAGAAACAGCATCCAATTTCCTGATCCTTTGTTTGAACAACAAACAAATAAGACACGAGCACTGGAGCTACAAGGCACATCTTCTTCATAAATATCGAGAGGCACGAGGCTCTGGCATTAAACACCCAACTCTAAATAATGCCTCGAGCCAGAGCTGTTACCCACTGCCTTGAATGCAGCCCCACTCCATCAGCAGGTTGCAATAATAACAAATAAAGCACGGGATTATAGCTGTGCAATACTTGAAAATGAGCCTGTCACTTTGCGTCTGGGCTGGGAATCAATCACCAAGTCTTCGAATCAGGTTCTGCTATTAAGCTCTGGAAGCAGGAAAGATTAAAGACATGTCCATGAAAGTCTCTTTCCTCAGGTATGCTGATCTCCCACAATTCTGAATGGATTTTTTTTTTTTTTTCCCTTGGCTGTGATTTCTGTCCTGGTTGTCTGAGTGGTATCCTTTGGGGCTGTTATTATTCACTAGTACATGTTAAAGGGATCTGTCTCATAGATGGGCAGGGAAGGAGGAGATTAAATTGACTTGACTTTATAGGTAGGGCAACAGGCACATGCAGGACTCCTGTTCTCTTTCACAGCAGCAAAATGGTGGAGTTGATGGGACCCCAAAGTTTGCAACACCCTTTCTACTGCAATCCCACTGCCTGCATCTCTTCTATGGAATCCTCTTGTGACGCTGCTGTACACCACAACGACACAGACTCTGACTTCAGGAGGCTGAAAATGGCTCCTTCATTTTTGGGGTGTGCCTCCCTTTTTATCCTGTTCTACACAGAGCAATTCCATTGGTGAAACAAAGACAAACCCCTTCAATCACACTGGTCAGAGCAGAGGGACATCAAGGAGAAGTCCCTCCTAGGGAAAGGAATGCAAACAAAGGTTACAGTCAGGAAAACGTGTCTCTTGTTGGCAGAAAACTCTCTGGGGAAAGAGTCCCAGAAAACCAAAACATCTCAGGCACACTGAAGTCCATGCTCCAAACCTCAGCTTCCTGCAGCAGTGTCAGTGCATCCCTGCAAACAGCACCTCGTTTGCTGTCATGGGAAACAAGGCCCAGGGAAGGAACGAAATATCTTTGTGCAGGAGCTAAATTTGCAGGCATCCAACCCCTCTTGGCATCTGTCCCTGAAGGTTCCAGTTGGCGCTGCCTCTTCTTCGTTTCTTCTTCTGATTATTTAGAAGAAGATTATTTATTATTTGTATCTTGACTATTTAAAAGACGCTTCTTCCCTCCACTCCCATCATCCCATGGCAACTAGAGCAGAGGACTTGGGGGGGTTCTGAAGTGGGCAGGAGCCTGATGAGCTCGAGGGAAAGGGGCTCCCATCTCCCTGAGTGAGCAGGAACTGCAGCTCGCTGTGTCACGCAGGAAGCACCGACAGGGCTCTGCATGACTCAACAGGTTCCTCCATTTAAATACCTTTTAAACTTACAGAACAGAGTGCTTTTTGCTTTCACTCTTTCCCTCCCTCTGCTTCCCCATTGAGTGCTTTGAAGGAGCTTTGTTTTAGCTAAACAGCCTTTTACATTTCAACGCAGAACTATCGTGTTCCCCGCGTTTGTTTTCCCTCCGCCGTGACAGGCTCTGACATTATTTTGATGAGAAGATTCTTCAGCATTTTGAAATGATGTTCAGTCTTCCCTTGCTTGGGGTTGCTTTTTAAACTCTCTGAGCCCTGCAGCAGCTCCTGAGGGAATCTGCTGAAATTTGGGGAGCTCTGGTGACCAATTCCCTTTTCCTCTTCACTTAGCAGACTGCAAAGGGTCAACAAGATTTTGTCCATCCAGGGAAATTCCCTCATGTGGTTGTGCTGGATGGATTATTCTGCTGTAGATATGTGGGATTAGTGGCCTGTAGAGCTGAATTTTGATTGGAATAGTAAATCCTTGCCATACAGGCAAATCCTCATGGAGAAACACTTCCTGACCACAGAAGATAGGAAGAAAGCTGCTTTGCCAAACACAAGTAAAAGCTTGGCAAAAGGACACAATATAAATGATTCCTTCACTGCAGGGGCAAAGGTGTGTGGGGACAGACAGGGTGCTAGGGCAGGTGTGTCTGGGTGTGAGGAGGAGGAGAAGGTCATGTTTTCTCAGGCCTGATCAACATGAGGATCCCACAAAATTGGCTTGAGAGTGTGCAGGGGTTGATTTTGGAGCAAGCTTCAGCCTGGCTGTAGCCTGATTTCATGGCCGGATGCCTGATTCTGCAGCATTTTCTCTGCAGCAGCTGAGGTTGTCTGGCAGAGCTGGGAGAGTGGGGATGACTCCAGGGCACACCTTGGATGACACCTGAGGCTCAGTGCTTCTGCTCCCTTCTGCCAACACCTGAATTGTGT